>CM068293.1:5104336-5820418 GCA_034703905.1 Chenopodium berlandieri
AAAAATGTAACAAGTATCATTGGAGCAATTCAATGAAATAGTACGAAATTACAATGCCCTGAAATAGTACGATTTACTAATAACAAATGAAAGGTAGATTACATAAATTTAATAACCCCGTAACTTAATGGAAGACGAAGAGGGAAAGTAACTAATATCGGTACATTTTTTTAAATTGGAGTGTAGAATCAACTACTAGAGCAATGACTGGTGCATGGATGCTTCAAGCAACTTGCACAATATACTAATAGCATAGGAGCAATGAATGTGAAACATCGTTATGTAACACGAACCATAAATCTCACAACACTTAATAGGTTTTGGTGAATTCACAAGTCGTCAGCAATAATTTGTATAAGTAAAAAAAATAATAAAAAAAAGGTACAAAAAAGGAGTGTGGTAATAGGGTATTCAGTTGCAGCATAATTGCGTAACAGATTAGTAGTAGTATACAAGACAGATGTATAACCGTTTCAAATAGAAGCTCTTGACGGGCGTACAACATCATACTTTGAGCAATCAATGTTATGTAATTAGCTAATCGCTAGGTTACAACTCAAACTATGATCCACTCAAACAATGTTGTGTTAACGCAAATTCTTTATGATAATACCTCGAAAGATTTAAAAGAAAAGTTCCCCGAAATTTATTCTCCGACAGTATTAAAGTAGGAGTTAGTCTGATAAAGTAACGATAAATAAATAAAAATCAACAAATCCATTCCAAAAATCAAAAAAAAAAATCCCAATTTTTATTTTCTTTCCGACGTGACAATCAAATTTCGGTTTTCTAGATTATCCGTTTTTTATTGAATACAACCCCAATCTGTGCTTGAGTTCAGATTCAAATTTTGATTCAATTCCATTACCAATTAAAATATAAGGAATAAGTCTATTTTATATTTATTTTTGGTTCTAAAACTCACACTTCTAGTAGTCCACTCCGTTCTTCCAAGTTGTTTTTCAATTAGAAAAAGGTAACAAAGATAAAAGACGAGCTTGTTTTATAGCACTAGTAATTAATGTTGTTGTTCAAGGTCAATATATTCACCGCCTAGATAAATTGTTCCTGTTCACTAATAAATCGACTAGATGTTGCGTTAAAACTAACAACAATAACTAAATGAAACCGCAAGAAAAAATATTACCGCACATTTCTCATATGAAATCGTTTAAAACCGGCAAATAAACCGTTTCAAACCGCAACCGATCTGCATCGAACCGTATTCCAATGCAAGGGTCTAATACGTCAAATGAACATATTAATAAATATATATATCACACCCACAACGACTGTACTCCTACAAGAAAATGAAACCATCATAAGAAGTTGTTCATCTGTCTCACCCACCCACAGATCTTCAATCCAAATGGGTTCCTACACCCCTTCAAACCTCAACCCCCACCGTGGCCCGTTCCTTTCCAAATCCGCTCCACCGTTGACGAAAAAGAAGACTACGAAGCGCCGTCGAAGCCTGTTGGAGGATTTAGCGTGTGGCGTGAGGTACGCCGGACCAAAAAGACCCGTGGACCGTGCCAGTCGTATGTTGCTTCGATCATCGACGATCCTGTACTTGACCTAACGACACAAAGGGGACCTCCTCGTAAACTACCCAAGGTTGCTTCTAAAGATGTTTTTTCTGAGGAAACCCAGAAACCCCAGAAAATGAATGGTGAGGAGATGCATGATGCCGCTCAGGAGTATGCTCCTGAGGAGCGCAAGGAAGTCGTTGATGTTGAGGAAGATAAGGGCCTTGCTGTGAAGGTGTTGCTGTTCAGCAAGTGATTGACATTCCAGGAGACGACCCCGTCCGGATGAAGATGATGAGGTTGATGCTGTTGTGTCCTGGCACCTGCCACTGCTATGCCAGGGCCTGTTCAGCCTGCTGCGAAGCGAGGGGCTGTAGCTAAGCAAGCAAGGGTTAATCCCGGCAACTTATTTCCAAAGATCTCATTCAGGGTTCGAAGTCTAAATGACGACGATCCCGGTCTCGAGTATGAGCTTAAGATCAATGAAACGTTCGAGAAAATTTACTATGACTATGCTAGGAGGGTAGACTGTCACTCGGATGATATTTCTATCGTGAACGCTCGCGGCGTCGTTTGGAGGAATAACAGTCCAGTGCTGGGTGGGATTGTGAATGGGGCTGTCCTGTGGGTTCGGAGCCAGGTTCGGTTCTTTTGCAATCCTGTTTTTAATTGTAGTCCTTAAATTACGTTTAATTTAATGATATCAGTTATATCTGGAATTTGTACTTGTTAATTGCCTTTAAATTATGGTAAATAACGCCAAATGATGTTGTTTGACGGCAGATCCGGGGTACAAATAAATGTACCACTTTAGTGTCGTTGGTACATTTATTAACAAAATGGGTTATAAAATTGTACCCCTTAATCTTGGTGGTACTTTTTATTTACTAAATGGATGATACAGTTGTACCACTTTTATCTTGGTGGTACATTTTATTTAGGTAACTACCACAGAGATTTACTGATTTTAGTGATTACTGTCGTTGAATTTAAGTTTCACAAATTCGTAAATCGAATAAGTACAGTAGCCTGTTTCGGAGAATTATGGTTGTTCATTTCGATTTATTTTGTGTTTTATTACGACTAATTTCACCAGTTAATTAAAATACGTCAAATTTATTGAAATTGTACTTTAGTTTTTTTCCGTTCCGTGTTAACCTTTAGTACATTGGCCACCTGAATCTCGTAGGAACCTGAGGCAAACATGGATGTTCGTAAGAAGCTTGTCTATCTCCGAGAGACTCGAACACGTGCAGTGAAGAAGAAGGTGTTGGTCAAGCTGGTTGACTCTCTGGACGGCCCTGTTTCGAGCTTGGAGTGCGGAGGTGAATGTGTGTCCAAATAAAATCCTTATGATTCACGAAAACAAAAAGGTCTCGCCATTGATGGATGTTAGGGGTGCAGCCATGAGGAATGGCGATGAAATATTTTGCTTCACAAACAAATAGGGCATGTGGAAGCCTTAGTTGTATGTCTGTGAACGAAAATCAACTGAATCCCCTTCTGTAGGATGTCTAATGGTCCTTGACGTAAAATCAACTAAATCCCCTTTTGTAGGATGTCTAATGATCCTTGACGTGAAATCAACTATATCCCCTTTTGTAGGATGTCTAATGATCCTTGACGTGCGCATTAAACAACTAAACCCCTTTTGTAGGATGTCTAATGATCCTTCACAAACACATGGGTGTTTAATTTTGTTTTTCATTATGATCCTCGATGTAATGTGTAATTACGAATTTCATTTTGATCCTTCATGAATGAATTTGAACAATGAATGTTAATTTACGATTTCCACTATGATCCTTGATGTATACATATTGGTGAGGATATATGTCCTCTAGTATGGGTTTTTTGTTCATTTGGAGTAGTCCTCTTTGATGTAACTTAATGTTGACAATCCTCAAGGGGGAAGAGGATTCTCAACAATCCTCTTTTGGTGAAGGATTGAGCACCTCGTCCTTTGTGCCAAGAGGATGAATATTTACAGCCAAAACTGACCGTTTGGTAACCATTACTCAGCAAACGGTGAGCTTTTACAGTAATAAAAAAAAAAAAAAAAAAAAAAAAAAGAAAACCCAACTTCCTGGCCTTATACAATCCTAATTATTATTATTATTATTATTAAAATAATCTTTCACAAAGATAAAATTTGAAGGTGGGGCAACAAGAGGATAATTTGATGTGGGAAAAATAAATGAAAGAGGATGGCAGTTGTTAATAGTACTATTATGCAATTATAATGTACCATTATCGTAGAAGTTGTCTTAAAAACATTTTTGATTAATATTTTGCGATTATTGTTTTACTTTCCAGCATCGTATTAGTAGAATAATTACCCCTAAAATAGCTCACTACCAGCCACTTACTAGTCAAGTTACTAATAACTAATTAGTAGTCAAGTGAGTAATAACTAACAAATAGTCAACTTACTAATAACTAATTAGTAGTCAATATTATAATAACTAAGTAGTAGTCAATTTATTAATAACTAAGTCACAATACAATAGAATCTAAGTGATTTGCAAATCATAACGTTCGGATATTTACGATGACCGTAGAGCACGGCTGGAAAACTATTCAACGGCAGTGAGCGAGTTCAATACCATAGTTTCCCGCAACACCTAATCAATAGTAGAGTTCTCTTTAGTGACTATATATCGCAGTCCTGGAAATCTATCTTTGACTCCAAGTAGGTTGTTTAAACCATTTCACCAATCAAACATGTCATGTTTCAAGTAAAACCGTGTCTTGTGATCAAGGGTACCATTAAGACAACTAGGGTACCACTAAAGTCTTGGTGGTACAAAAACTCTTATACATTGCACCACTAGTAAAAGAAATGGATTACAACTCTTCGGGGTGGTACAAATACCTGGTGCGTCGTGGCAAGACGTTGACATAACCCAACTAGTCACGTTACTAATAACTAATTAGTAGTCAAGTGACTAATAACTAATTAGTAGTCAAGTTACTAATAACTAATTCGTAGTCAAGTGACTAATTACTAATTTCTAGTCAAATTACTAATAACTAATTAGTAGTCATGTTAGTGACTAATAACTAACAACTAGTCAAGTTACTAATAACTAATTAGTAGTCAAGATACTAATAACTGATTACTAGTCAAGTTGCTAATAACTAAGTCACCGTACACTAGAATCTTAGGGATTTGGAAATCAAAACGTTCGGATATATACGATGGCCGGGAAGCACGGTTGATAACCCTAGTCAACGGCAATGAGCGATGGCCGGGAAGCACGGTTGATAACACTAGTCAACGGCAATGAGCGGGTTCAATACCATGTTTTCCCGCAACAACTACATGTATTAATAGTAGAGTACCTATTAGTGAGTGTATATCGCAGCCCCGAATTATGTGTTTGACTCGATGTAGGTTGTTAAACCATTTTACCAATCAAACGTGTCAAGTTTCAAGTACCCCGTGTCTTGTGTTCAAGGGTACCACTAAGACAACTAGGGTACCACTAAAGTCAGGTCAAGTTACTAATAACTAAGTCACAATACACTAGAATCTCAATCAGTAGTCCAGTTAGTGACTAATAACTAACAACTAGTCAAGTTACTAATAACTAATTAGTAGTCAAGATACTAATAACTAATTACTACTAATTAAGATACTAGTGTACTGTGACTTAGTTATTAGTTACTTCACTAGTAATAAGATATTAGTATCTTCACTACTAATTAGTTTTTAGTAATTTGACTAGTTGTTAGTTATTAGTCACTAACTGAGTAACTGGACTACTAATTAGTTATTAGTAACTTGACTAGTAATTAGTTATTAGTCAGTTGACTACGAATTAGTTATTAGTAACTTGACCCCGTTTAGTAACTTGACAATGACAACTCAATGGCATAGTGGACCCCGTTGTTTTTTGAACTGTTACGGTCTTACGGATGACCGTTTTTGTGAATTTTAATATTCAGGGGTTTTACTTTCTCTTTCATTTAGGTCCAAAATTAGTCTCTCCCCATTCATCTCTCCTTTCCCTGAATTTACTGTGCTCTGTTCCTAAGAAGAGACTAAGACGGCGGTTGTTCCCGGAGCTAGAAAAGAAGTTTAGTGCTTCGGCAGTTCCGTGAATTGTTTTCCGGCACTCGTTTCGGCAATTCCGTGAATTGTTTTCCGGCAGTCGTTGCTTCCTTTGACTTAATTGAAGGTATGGACGTGGTTCTAAAACCCTTAATTGGAATGCATTTGTTTTTATTTGTTTTAGTGAATCTGATTATCCAGTGAAATTAGCGACATAGGGTTTCCTTTGTCCTCACAATTTCGCAGTTGGGAAATCCCTTTTCTGAGCATTAATTTGAACTTGGCGGGAGGAAATAATGCCGCTGAGGAGGACCAACGGATCACAAATGGTGAGTTATTGTTTGTTGATATTAACGATTCTGTGTTTGCTGGATTTGGGTAGTACCTGTTGTGTGTTGCAGTTGTTTTAGGGTGCCAATTTTTTTTTGCTTTTGTAGGGGCGGTCTAAAGGGAGCGAAGCAGTGCCTAATAACAAAGCAGCTAGTAAAGGGAAGAAGAAACTGAAATCACATCCAGTTTTTGATGAAGAGTATTTAAAGGACTCTGATGAACCTGGATATCATGGTCGTGATAATACTGAGTCTAGTACAACTCAACCTATTCTGATGATGTTGATTCCTCATCTGCCGAGACGCAGGAAGATGAGTATGCGGAGGACGATGGTCAAGGTAGTGAGGACGAACCAGAACAGGACAAAATGAGCTACCAGGATTTCCTGCTACAGATATTGCGGGCCGGGGTTGACAAAGGGAAGCGCAAGCGAGGTCATATTGAGAAACGGACAGGAAAAAGGAGCAACCTAAAGGTATGCCATGTCATGTTGGATGGAAATGGTAAAAGCTTATTGGATGTGTAACACCTGGATGGAGAAATGAATTGTGTAATGTCATGTGTAGGTCGAGAGGACGAAGGGAGACGCGGTGAAGGAGAAAGGGGCTGTCGTTAAAACCCAATCAAGACGTACGCGGAAGGTACTCTCTGAACTTTATCTGTGACACGGAAATGTCTGGTCAGTTCTGTGGTTGGGCATTTGTTTAGTGACGGGAGTTGTTTGGTAATTAAACTGAATTTCTAAAGACTAATTGTGCTTTGTAAGTTATGTGTGACTAATGTGAGTCCGTAAGTAAGGTTAAATTCCATTGGACAATAGTGTGAATGGGATTGTATAATTAGTTTATATTTAGTTTTTGTTGTGATTTGGTTCGAAGTGTAACTTAGAAGGAATTTAATCGGTCATTTGTCTTGTATGAATGTATTGTTGTAGGCCCCAAATTTGCATGGTGTGAAAGCTTTTGCAACTGCAGTGAAAAAGTTTGATGACTCTAGGAAGAAGGTGGTAACAGAAATGGGTTTTGGAGGGTTATTAAGTATTCCCCTCACTTATGTACCCCGGAAGTTTGTTTACTGGCTGTTGACAAGGGTGACGGCTGATGGTTCCATAACTTTTGGAGATGAGTGTGTGCTTCCTTTGAGTCCTGTGCAGGTTGAGTACGTACTTGGGATTCCCATGGGGTCGCAGGAATTGCCGTGTACGATTCCTGAGGATAAGCAGGCAGAGCATCACAGAATCTTGGAGAAGTTTGGAAAAAACCAACACATTTCATTATTATCTGCTTTGGAGGCACTGATTAAACAGGATGAGGAAGGTAATGTGTTGCCGTTGTCGGATGACGAGATTGCTGATTTCAAGATAGGCTTTCTCATAGCAGCTCTGGGCTACATACTGTGTGCTACGGCAAACACAAGCCACCTTGGAGTGAAGCTTGTACCGTCGTTGTTCGTTTACGATGAAGCGGATGAGTATGACTGGTGCACTTATGTATTTAACTGGATGGTTGCATCAGCCAGGGGTTTCCAACGGAAATTTGATCGTCGTGGATATGTAGCAGGTTGCGGGGGTTGTATCCTTTTTTTGTTGGTGAGTAAATAGTTGGTATTTGCCACTCTCGATCAAAAGCTTTTTTAGTAATCTTATCTAATTTTCAATCATGTCCTTTTTTTGTAGATTTTTTATCTAGATCACCTCAGTCGCGTACCAATGAGGTGGGGTGTGAGACCAAGACTGGAGGCATGGTGTGCAGAAAAGATCAATGACGCGGTTGGCGATGACAAAAAACAGTCTGGGGATTTCGGGAAATTGCGGGTTAGTATTAGTGTGACTATCTTTTGATGGGAATACATCCCTGCTGAAGCTGTTATGTTTGCTTCTTTTTCAGTCGCTGAATGTAGCGTATGGGGAGCCGCATCCTTTGAGTCCTCGGGAGGGTCAAAACCAAAGGGTGGAAAGCGTAGATGTGCAACGGACTACGCGGGAGGTAGACGCAGAAAATATTATGCAGCAGGTATAATCCAACTCAATGATACTCTCATATGTAGCTCTGTAAAAAATAAGTGACATGTGCTATGGCAGATTGGCAGTTGTTAATAGTTTGTGTTTATGCTTAGGTGTTGGATATAATTACTCCGAAAGTGGCTCTGATAGACGCAGAAAAAATTACGCAGCAGGTATAATCCAATTCAATGATACTTTCATATGCAGCTCTGTAATGTATAAGAAATAAGTGACAATGTGCTATGGACAATGTGCTATGGCAGTTTGTGTTTATGCTTTCCTGCTTTCCTGAAGGTGTCGGACACAATTACTCCGAAGTTGGTGGCTCTGATAGATTTTAAATTAGCTGGCGTTATGAAATCAATGCATACGCTGATGTCGCAGTGTGTTGACATAGCTAATGCCAACAGAGTTTGTAGGGGGGGGGGGCGATCGAGAGGGGTAGGCTAACGGAGAAGGATGGTGTTGCGCATGAGGAACAGGGTTTGGCCAGCTGTTTGGGGGGGATGACTCAACTGGAAGAAGGTGCAAACGTGGTTGGTTCCGGTGACGATGACCTGGACCGTGTGGTTCAAAATATATCGGTTGATACACCTTTGGCAGGGGCTGGGGGTGTGGCCAAGGTGGTTGGGGATGAATCCAATGTGGTTGGGGCTGATGAGGGTGTTCTCTCAGAGTTAAATGGTTGTTGTTCTGATCGTGAAGTGCAAGACGCGACCGTGGAGCCTGGACCTGAAATAGTTGTGGGCTTGATTGGGACGAGGGGAACGACTGTCTGGGTTGATGCTGGGTGCAGTTTGGAAAAGTCATCTTCATCTGATGAGGAAGAAGAGTCTGCTGAGAAGAGGGTGGTGAAACCTACCGAGGCAGCCTTGTCAGCCATGTTCACCAATGTGTCAAACAACCGTCGCCATACAGCGGTGGAGACACGTCTGCTACAGTTTGTAAAGCGGTGGAAGGAGCTGAAGGATCCACTTAGGTAATTCAGAAAAGTGTAATTGAGTGTGAAAGGTCTTTTTATTGTGCATGCCTTTTGCAAAGTTTTGGTTTTAATTGTAAATTCTAATATGTTTATGTGTATACTTGGTGTTATGATGATGGTTCTCCGCATAGTCCTGGAATGGTGATGATAAAGTGTGATAACATGGAAGCCAACCAGAGGGATTGCTATGGAGTGGTGCACAATAAATCACGGGTTTCCACTGATTACGTTAGAATGGCCAGTGTGCTATACACCAAGCAATGGGCCACCAAAGACTTCTGGAACAGGAGCAAGCGTATTTTGCTTGACCCAAGCTTTTCGGTAAGTGGTTCGGGGTTCATTTGACCTTTCAAGTGTCATTTTGCGTGCACATTTGATGATGGTCATGCTTGTTGTTTTTATTGTCTCTGGATCGTAGAATCGACTGTTGTTGAACGAAGGAAACGAAGAACATATTTGTAACAAGTATGGCAAATTTCTCCTGAGCTATAACCTGTCGGATATTCGAGCGGTCAGCAATTTACTCACATAGTTCAATAATATAGGTTTAAATGTGTTTTTCATGCGTATGCGCTAAATTGTGCCTACGGCACTGACATTGTCCATTAACTAGGTGTTTGTCCCAGTCCTCGAAGTTCCTCAGGAATCCCCTGACGAAGCGCACTGGTGGTGCTTAGCATTACACATGAAGGCTCGACAGTTGTGGATGATAGATTCCATGTACCCTGACCCGTTCGCCACACATGCCAAAGAGATTGATCTTCTGGTACTAAAACTAATGACTTTCATTCTAAACACACATGGTATTTATTGGGACCATTTGGTAATGTGTAATGTGTTTGTCAAACTACAGCTTAGTGGCATCGACGTCCTTTTCCGAAACTTCCGTGACCCAGCATGGAAGGCTGGTCAGCTACATTCTTGGAGCAGACGCAATGTTGAGATCTTAGAGCCAAAGGATAAGTAAGAACTTGTGTTTCCTTGTTTGCTTACTGTGCCAATAACTATCAGCCTACCTTTAAGGTCAGGAGAACGTATCTTCAGCTTTCGTATTGATTGTTGTCCTCTAATATGCAGCTCATACTGCGGTGTTCTTATGCTGGCGTGTATTAAGTTCTTTGCCAGAAGATTCACCACGAGGTTCAGTGTGGTAGGTGGTGTATATATCTGTTTTTTGTGTGAAGATCTCTGGAATGGTTGGCTAAAGTGTTTGTTCTGTTCTTACATTTACAGGGGAAGATTCCTACTGCTCGGGCAAATCTGTTCTTGGACGACGTGCAGTGTGAAGTAAACGAATTGAAAGACTTTGTGGGAGATGCGATTCCAGGTCCTAGGAAGACATCGCGAAAACTGTGATGTGTTGGTGTTTGTGGCCTGACAAACAATTGGAATATTTTCATTTACATTCCATCCCTCCAATGATGATCGTATTATGTACAATAACGTGAATTAACAGACTCGGTATATGTGTCTTTGTAGGACTATGGGTTGTGCTGTTGAACTTGATCAGTTTGTTTTGTCTACACTAGATAGTATCCACTATCCTGTAGCGTTCTATGTTATGCTTATTTTGCTTTTGTTTTTATTGCTTTTGTTTTTACATGTTTGTTTAAATCAGAGATACTCAAAGCATTTAAAGTCTCGTTTTTTAAAATGTGAATCAATTTACTCCGTCTTGAAAGTGATCTCAAGACCTTGAACCTTTGTCTGTATATATATTTGCCGCCTTCAGAGACACAGACACATGTGATGATTTTTCTTACATGTTTCAAATGCTAAAAGGTTTTACAAACTGTTGAAAAAATAACATGCTCAATCTGTTTCTTCATATGCTCAATCAATAGACCCCGTAATCTGTTTTTTCATATGCTCAATCAATAAACGGTTCTTTACATGCTCCCGTAACAACAAGCTACATGTTCTTCGTATTTAATCATGCTCAGAATCGAGTATATTCATTTAACCACGCAACTCAAATGGTCACGAAATCACCATTAGTTCATCAAGACGTTTCTGCTTCACCTGTGACAGGTGCGATGTGTTCAATGTCATATAAATAATCACTGAGGTAGAATGACATAAAATTAGTATAGAAACTTACATGTAGCTTTCGAGAAGACGTATTTGCCTTCCCCATCCCCTTCCCCTTTGTTGTCTTCCCCTTTGACATACCGGGTTCTGCCATTCCAGCCTTTTCCTGCATCCTCCTCCTAAGCACCAGATCCTGCAACACCATTTCCTCCTCCTCAACACCTGCATCCTGCCCAACACCAATTGCTGCTGCATCCTCCTCAACACCATTTGCCGCTGCATCCTCCTCACCACCATCACCATTTCCTGCATTTGTTGTCTTCCCCTTTGTCTTACCGGGTTCTGCCATTACTGCCTTTTCCTGCATCCTCCTCCTAAACACCAGATCCCGCAACACCATTTCCTCCTCCTCAACACCTGCATCCTCCTGAACACCATTTGCTGCTGCATCCTCCACCTCACCGCCATTTCCAGCATCCTCCTCAACACCATTTCCTGCATGCTCCTGTATGATATAACAGCATTCAGAAAATAATAACAGGATAAGCAGTCAGACCCTTTAAATATTGAAGACAGCATAAATCTTACCGGGCTAGGCTTCTTATTCTTGTTGGTTTTCTTGTAGCCAGTTTCAGCTAACGTTTTGTGCCTTGAACCCTTAGGCCTGCCCCTTTTCCTTTTCTTAATTACAGGGTCTTTGATAACAAGGTCCATGGCAGCTGGACAGGAGTCTACGGCAGTAGCATCGGCAGCAGGATTGCTAACTGAGGAAAACGTTCTGCCTTCAGTGGCTGATGTCAATGTACTAACTACAGGAACATTTTCCTTGCTCTTCTTGTCCCTACGCTCATTAACAGCTAACTGAAGCTTCGATAGTGTTTCAATTACCATATGGACCGTTTCATCGTCCACCATGGCAGCGGTTTCACATAAGGGCTCGAGTTTTTGCATCATTTTGTTGAATCTCTTCACATTGACCGTGTCCCCCGGATCATGGTAGGCCACCTTCACCCTAGTGTGCTTCCGGGGTATGTCCTTCCTCCAACGGTCTACAACGTACTTCTCTGGTAGATCTTCAACCAAGTTTTCATCCAAAATCCTAATACAGTGTTTGCAAAGTATGCCACTTGTCTCAAACTTCCTACAGTCACACTGCACCTCCTTTGTCATTGGACAGAAAGTAACGTTGTAGTTTCGTCGCCTGTTTGTAATGACATCCTCACTCGCACCGGGAGGTACTATCCATACACGATCGACCACCGAATACTGAATAAGGTTTTCAGACAAAACCTTCTCTCCTCGGACGTTGCAATACATCATTCTCGTACACTCCTTTTGAACTTCTTGAAACTTGTTGTCCGTGTATAACTTCTGGAATATTTTTTCGACTCTGAATCCACTAACCAACCTCCTAAGGTACTTCGAGCAGCGCGCATCTGCACTCAGTTCATCTCAAACGCGTTGATCCAAGGCCATGCAATACTTTTTAGGAAATTCATGGAGTTGTGTTTTGCGGTTCACATAGCCGTCAAAAAAGCGATTGATGCTCTCCACCCTTTGTGTGGTCTTCATACCGGCCCAAAAATGCTCCTTCACGTACGCAGGCACCCACATATGACTCTCTTTGTGTAGGCTCTGTAGCCATTCATTGTCCTCCAACTTATACTCAGCAATAAACTCTGCCCATCGGGTTTGAAACTCCTCGGGGTCAAAGCTCTCATATACCACCTCTTTGAGGGGGTTGACGAACTCTTGGTAACTAGACAAAAATGATAACAGCAGAACAACAGCGACAGGTTAGCTTGTCTTTAATATGGGAATCAGATTATTACGCCTTTGAAACTAATATCAAGACCTTGAAAATTGTAATTGTAAAGCCAGGAGGAGGAATTTCACAACATACCGTGCACACTTGCCAAGTTTCTCAGGGATCTTGCTCATGATATGCCATATGCACCAACGATGCACCGTGTTTGGCATGACTTCAGCAAGGGGCCTCCGCATAGCTGCCGCTTGGTCGGTCAATATGGCTTTAGGAGCTCGATTGTTCATGCAAGCTAACCACTGTCGAAATATCCACGCAAACGTATCGCAGTCTTCATGTGAAATAAGAGCACATCCCAACAACAACGATTGCCCATGGTGGTTCACACCAACAAAGTTCGCAAACGGGAGCTCGTATTTATTCGTTAGGTATGTTGCGTCGAAGCAAACCACATCACCAAAGTCCTCATAAGCTACCCTACTTCTTGCATCCACCCACAACACATCCTTAAGCCTCCCTTCTTCATCCAAACGTTGAGCATGGAAAAATTTTGGTTCCCGGTTTGCATTTTGTCAAAGTACTCCATCATTGCCACCGAGTCCCCTCCAACCATCTTCAACCGCCTAGCATTGTACACCTCATGTTGTAAATCTTTTACTGTCAGATCCATGTTACCCTTTCGTTCGGTCGCCATGAAACCGTGTATTTGAGAAACCGGTACACCTTGCTCGTACAAATCTGTCAGCGTCTTCTTCGCTTTGCAGGTCATTTGCTTCATGCGGTACTCCTTAACAAGCTTATAATTTGCCGGATCAATCGCGTGATTATGCTTTAGTTCCACGCTCTTCAACTCCCACAAGCCATCTTCGTTAACTTTAGCATAAACACGGGCCTGACATTCGCACTTTTTCGAAGTCCTCTTCATACCACTTAATTCATCCTCACATACCACCCCATCAACTAAACCACCTGAACCTCCATGACTCATTGCCTTTGCCCTCTTCTTCGCTTCCCTCCTAGCCCTCATGTCGGGTCTTCCCCAACACTCACACTTCCACGTGACTTTGATTTTTTTTGGGTCCCCCGTCTTAGAATTTACACCTTGAGCCCTTGTCACTCCAAACCCCATCTGCTCAGCATAGTCCTTATAGTAGGCTTCAACCTGTTGCCAAGACTGGAAAACCATCCCTTCCTTAGGCTCCTCAACAACTACAGCTATTTCGTTGCTACCAACCACAGTGTGAGTCGTATGAATTGTTTCCAGGGGGGATAAATACCTAACATCCATGTCAAGTGCACAACTACCTGCATCATCTACGTCTTCTATATCCTCCTCCATATGGACGTTACTCCGAAACTTAACTCCACTGCCACAATCACCAACACCAACCTCACTGCCCCTTATAACGCTTTCTGTTTCCATTTCCATAATATCAATCTTCTCCAACAAAAACAATTAACCCTTCAAATAAAGAACACCAACATAATTACTACGACAACAATTAATACGGAACGCCAACATAATTATAATATAAAATTCAACACAAATCAACCAAACACATTTTCACATCACACATTCAACCCAACACAGAAATATAACCAACCGACACAAATCAACCAACCAATTGAACAACCAACACAACCAATTTTCACATAACCTCACAAATCAACACATGGATTTTACAAAAAACATACGAAGACAACTCGTTGTTTTCAAAAACTAAAAAATTACATTTTTAAACAAAATCCTCCGGCCATTTCCGTCAACCTCAACCCCATTTTAACAGAGGAAAAAGTCCTTAAAATCCAATTACATTCATAATTATTCCGATTGCGGTCCGAGATTATGAGCTCAATTTCATGAATTGTGGGCGCATGACAAATACAGAACAAAACTCAAAACTGCAACATGCGACGCTTAAATGGATCGAAAAAATACCTCGTAATTCGAAGATGTCCGTCTGGTTTTCAACTGGGTCTGTTTACCGGGTCTGGAAGCTGTACAAAACGGCGATGAGAGTGAAGATCAGAAAACTACATGCTAATTCTCTGAACAAGCTTCTGGGTATGTAAGCTGGGAATATTTTCCCGCCAAAACGTGAAGAAGGTAACGCCATCCATCTTATTGACGGAAGGATGTCCCCCACTCGGCAATACTCCAGGTACAGTCAGCGGTACAGTCAGCAACTTGACACATAGACGCACCCAACTCAGCAACTCATTAAGTGGAAAACTTCCACTTAATTTCCGAAATGCCATTGTGAGTAACAAACTTGTTACTCACAGTGAGTAACATGGATTTCGCCCAAAATAAGCTCGATTTGTACAACATTCACTGCTAATCAAAACTTGTATGTATATAGTCTACCAGACTACCAGAGTTGCATAGAAACAATTCCATCAATTTACAACCATCACAATAGTTGCTTGATGTATTCAGAGGAAAGGAAACAAACTGTTGAGCTTACTTGCTGGAGCTAGATGTAGTGGAACTACCAACCCATTTAACCATCACAGAAATCGGGGAAGAAGAATATGGCCGATGATAATTATTCAACAGCTGTGCATGATCATCCTCTACGGCTGAAGGTCGTGGATCACTAGTATGCATTTTCAGCACCTCTATCGCAGCATTCTTAGCCTTCCCTTCCGCCTTCGACACATCATAAACATGTACATTAGCATTATCAGCCATCTCTTCAGCCAGCAATGCTTCATCATCCACGAACCCAACATTTTTCGCCATTTCTTCTGCCTGCAGTGCTTCATAATCAGTGCCTTCAATGCTCTTGAGAACCTCTAAAACCTCGTCCATTGACGGCCTGAGTTCCTTGTCATGTTGCAGGCACTGGAACGCAAGCTCTGCCACTGATACAGTCATTCTCCTAACCTTGAAATCTAGCGCGAACCCAAGTTGTGGGTCCACTAACTCATCAAATGCACAACGTTGAATCCTGTTCATTGCATAGTTGAACAAGTTTATCTCATTTGTAGGCCTATTCATGTCTATTGCAGACAAAGAGGAAATGAGCTCAATGAGGACTACTCCAAAGCTGTAAACATCACTTTTATCTGTCAGCTTATAACACTGGTGATACTCAGGGTCTAGATACCCAGGAGTCCCCTGTGGAGCTGTTGACACATGAGTTACATCGGTTGGGAAGAGTCTACAAAGCCCAAAATCAGCAACTTTGACACTGAAGTTGCAGTCAAGGAGAATGTTGTTAGTTTTGACATTACGGTGTATGATATCAGAAGCATGGAGGTAAGAGAGCGCAGCGGCTGTTTCTATTCCAATTCTCAGCCGAACAGGCCATGGAAGATACCCTGATTTTGTGTTACTACCATACAGGTGATCAACTACAGTGCCATTTTTCACATACTCGTAAACAAGTAGTAGTTCTCTGCAATGCAGGGAAGTGCATCCATAGAGTGACACAAGGTTTTGGTGTCTCAAAAGGGTCAGAATTTGAATTTCGTTCATAAACTGCTCCTGCCTTCTGTAGCTCTTCTCATAAAGACGTTTTACAGCAACTTCCCTCCCATCTTTTAGTTTCCCTAAAATGCAAAACTTTTGATTAGTTGATTAAAGTACGGAGATGTCTTGTTTAGGATTGAAGAGATGCAAGGTCAAGCTTACCATAATAAACTATTCCAAAGCCACCACGGCCAAGTTCTTTAGATTGATCAAAATTAGCAGTGGCTTCTATAAGCTCAGTGTAAGAGAAGAGTGATACACCAAAGTATAGGCTTCCCTTTTCAAGTTCTGATGCACTACAGTCAAGGGAAGCACTCTGGGTTACACATTTGAGCTTCTTACGGTGCCAGAAACCTATGATTGCTATCAACACAAGCAAAGCTCCTCCAATGCCTGATATCAATCAAGGTCATGTGAGAAATAATTTGCAGGCCAATTAAACTAAATTCTTAAAATGTAATGCAAGTAATTCAACAAGATGGACTTGGATAAATAAGAAAATGATAATTACCTAGTCCCAGAATCAGTCCCAACTTTTCCTTTACTGCAACGATAAAGAATTGTCAGTTTTGCTACATAAATATGCTTATTGCCGTTAAAACAGACCGTAGGAACTCAGGAGAGAACAGTGCTTATGGTTGAAGCCCTGAAATTGGTTTTTATATTCTATCACAACCTTTAATAATGATAAAGCTGTATGCAAATTGGATAATATTTGCTATAATAATAATGAGACAACCAACAAAAATATAGAAGAAAAGAAATAACTTCATGTAACTGCAAAATAAGTAGAATTCAACAAGAAGAAGCTAAAAAAAAACATGTTTCTTACGGTGGGAGATTTTTTGAGGACTGCCTGGAGTTGGTTCAGAGCACACTAGTGGATGGGATCTGTCCCGACAATGGCACACAAACGAAAATTCCTCTGATGATCCGCATCTGCCACCAGACTCCTCACACTTGGAACAGGCTGTGAAGTTCACCAAGTATTTCGTCTTAATTTGCACCTTCTTTAAGATATTCAGAAGTGAGGCTTTTGTGCTTTTGAGTTCATCTAACACACTCTTATCCACCAGAAACTTGACAGTGTTACTGCATGGACACGGCTTACCTATCCTACTGTTGTGCGATGATTCATTAAACCAATAAGCAAGACCTTTTGAACCATCAACATTGGAGCAGTTAAAAGACTTGCTGTGATATCTCGAGACATTAATATTGGCACAACCATAGCATAAACTTATATTCGTATAACTGGCGTCGGGCTTCAAAGCGGGAAGCAAGGCTATTGTACTTGTATCTCGCAAATAACAATGTTCAAACAGGACACTTGGAGAAACAGTCATGGTGTGGGAAGATGCATCAATGCCAAGCACTCTTAATACATAGTATGCAAATTTAAAAAAGTTCATAGTAGTGTACAGATTAGTCACATTACAAGTGAGCCCGAAGTCCGGCATCCCACAGAACCGGGGCCTATCACCTCCCCAGAACGGATACCCTATATTTTGGATCTTCCCGCATGAGTATAGTTTAGAGCACGCGTCATAGCTTGTATTCTTACCATTTGACAGTGGAATGGCTAAGAAGAAGCAGAAGGCTAGAAAGAAACAGGAAGCCATATTTCTAATGGAAATGTGTTTCATGGACTTAAAAATGGCAAATTCTAGTATACACTTTACATACAGAAATTCATGGCTTTATTATTTATCATGAAATGTTGCACGCTAATATGCCACATATAGAATGGTAAATAGGAACTGAACACAAAGAAAGGAACAAAAGCACAAAACCATTCGCAGAGGCTCACAGGAGTGGACAAGCTAGGCTAGATCGAATTAGGACTTGGTCTTTCATCTTCAAGCCAGACTTGAGATGGTGCCAAACTTATGTACCTTAAAGGTCCTATTTTCACATTGTAGAATATATATAGGACGAGTATGATTACTTGTCAATTATGGAAACTAGCAGCAAAGAAGAAAAAGATGGGACCAAACTGGTCCAAGTGGGAACTTATAAGAGTATTCCAACCGTTCCAAAATAATTGTCCGAGTTTTTATAACTATCGTAATTAAAGATATGATATAGTTGAATAATGTCTAAGTATAGTTATGCGACTAGTCACTCCCTTGTATCCCTCCATTTCATATTAAGTTATTATAGAGTAGAAGTAATTGATCATACAATTTATATTAAAATTTTATATTGAGAAGTAAATATGCGTTGATGTTTTAACAAATACTTTGTGCATTGATATTTTATGTCACAAATAATATGAAATAAACAGAGTATTATTATAGATTATAGGATAGAATATTATGTGCTTCGAGTTCCCTTAAACTTCCAGATAAATATTGACTATTAAAAGAACTAATATAGCCTTTTTCTCACGCCACTTCACCCCATAAATTGGTTCGACTTGATTTTGATGTCTTGAATTTTCCAACTAATCCATTATATGACCTGTCAATGGGATTTTCTACTGTTTTTTCTCCCATTTTGCTTTGATTCCGACACAGTAGTGTTTCTTCATAATTATAATTTAATACACTGTTCGACAGTGAAATTAATGAGTTAAAGAACAACAAAACTATTACTACTTATATTATATGAGTGAGGGATAGCTCAAGGGGTTAGAGTTTCCCTCTCAATTTTAAGAGATCTAGGATCGATTCTCATCACATACCCTTATAGACCTGTAGCTCTCTAACACCAAAAAAAAAAAAATACTACATAATTAAGAATATGTAAACAGGCAAATAAACTTTTTTTTTTTTTGAAAAAATAAAAAGAATATTATTAACACTAATAGCACCAAAAACAGTTCTGCAACACAAGAAACAGAACACAAAACAGCCAAGCCCAAACAGAACTTTATTAATTACATTATGAAATGGTAAGAAAACTTTCCCCTTAAGTCATCTTAGAAGTGGAAGACCCCTTCCAGCAATCAACACGGTATTGAAATTGTGGGACAGTGTGGAAGTATCCAAAGTTTGGCTATGATTATGATTGATCAATCATTTGCGCGTCGTCCAAAGTCTACTGATGTAATCCATTCTATCTACTCCCCTGAAAGATAGGAATAAACTTCTAAAGATCTTACCAAGTATGGCTAAATGACTCACGTATAAGCGATATAACAGGCACTCGATAAACTATAAAAAGTAATTAACTAGTTGGTTTGGGGGAGGGTTTCATGGGTTTGGAGGTGGGTTTTGTGGGTTTGGTGTTGGTTTGCGGGGGTTTGGTGGTGGGTTTCGGGGGTTTGGCGGTGGGTTTCGGAGGTTTGTAGGTGGTTTCGGGGGTGTTGGTGGTTTTGGGGGTTTGTAGGTGGTTTCGGTGGTGTTGGTGGTGGGTTTCGTGGGTTTGGAGGTGGGTTTTAGGGGTTTGGTGGTGGGTTTCGGGGGTTTGGTGGTGGGATTCGGGGGTGTTGGTGGTGGGTTTTGGGGGTTTGGTGGTGGTTTCGGGGGTTTGGTGGTGGTGGTTCGTGGGGTGTTGGTGGTTCTTGGGGTGGCGCGGTGGTTCGTTGTTCGTAAGTGGTGATTGTTCTTCGTTGTTTAATTGTGTGTTTTAATTTAATTTGGTTTAATTATTCCTTCTCTCTCCTCTTACTTTTCAATAATCTTGCTTAAGAAGTTTTGCCCAGGAGTCCGCAAAACCGTCCTTTGTTGCAGATAACCTCGGGCAGAGGTAGTGTACATATATATGCAATGTTCTAATATGTCTGGAAAAAATTTCACTTAACTACAAAGAGTATCATATGGAAATGGCGTGCTTTGGGATGACAATTGATTTTTGAAAGTACCTTTGATAAGTAAGAATGTGAAATGTGACTACAATATCTCCCTTTTAACCCGTCACTTAAACTCCACAAAATGTGGGATTATCTTTGGCTCTTCATTAAAAAAAAAAAAAAAGAGAGAGAGAGAGAGAGAGAGAGAAAGAAACAGGGATGTGATAAGTATGGTGCATACAGCATACAGGTCCATATCCTACCCCCAACTTTTCAGGTCGTCCTCCTTGTATGTTACAGGATATCTATTCTTTGCCACACCCCACAGGCACATATCGATATCCAATGGAGAAATATAGTTAGTGTTTCTCACTGGAAGCAGAATTGTAATCACCATACGCACTGTACTGTCTACCTAACAGTCCATCCCTATAGATATTAATAGACAATGTGTGTTATTTATCTTTTTCAATAAATTTTGCAGCATAATTAGAGATACAAATATTTGTATTATTCATATATATTTTTATTCCCAATAATCTGATTCTAAAGGGGATTTGCATAGTATGTCCTATCAGCTGGTATCAGAGCCGAGTTGATATTTAATCGACATTCAGATAGAAACCGTCAGAAACGATCCTAAGAAGTCAGATTTGAGTGGGAGCAATGGTTGTAGACGAAGGAAAGGTAAGACTTGAAAAATTCGATGGTGCAGATTTCGGGTTTTGTAAGATGTAGATCAAAGATTATTTATACCAGAAAGATAAAGCTCTTTCGAAAAAAAAAGCCAGAGGGTATGAAATATGAAGATTGGAATGTATGACAAGCCCTTCGAGTTGTTTGGCTAACTTTATCACACAATGTTGCTTAATATAGCAAAGGAAAAGACGTAAGATACGTCTGATGAAAGCTCTCTCTAGTATGTATGAGAAGCCATCGGCTTCTAATAAAGTTCATTTAATGAGGCGGTTATTCAATTTGTCGATAACGGATGGCGGCTCGATAGCTCAACATCTTAATGAACTCAATTCAATCACAACCCAATTGAGTTCAGTCAAAATTGATTTTGAAGATGAAGTTCGAGCATTGATACTTTTGTCTTCATTACCAGATAGCTGGAATGCTACAGTCACAGCTGTAAGTAGCTCGTCAGGAAGCAATAAATTGAAATTTGACGATGTTCGTGACCTGGTTCTCAGTGAAGAGATCCGATGGAGAGAGTCGGGTGAATCATCAACCTCTTCAATTTTACATACAAAGTCAAGAGGAAGAAATTCAACCTAAAGAAACGAACGTGAAAGATCAAGCTATCGAGGTAAATCCACAGATGGGAGATCAAAATCAAGGACTCCCAATAATTCCCAAAACTCAAAGTCTATTGAGTGTTGGAATTGTCAGAAGACAGGGCATTATAAAAATTAGTGCAGGAGTGCACCGAAAAACCAAGAAGTAAAGGCAGAGGCAAATGTTACTTCAATCGTAGAAGGAGATGATGCATTGATATGTTCTTTAGAGAGCAAGGAAGAATCTTGGGTGTTAGATTCTGGAGCATCATTCCACGCTACTTCAAAGAAAGAATTCTTTGAGAAGTATGTCCCTGGAAACCTTGGAAAAGTATACCTTGGAGATGACCAGCCTTGTGATATTGTTGGCAAAGGTGTAGTGAAGATAAAGTTAAATGGGTGGAGCTGAAGAATGTCAGGCATATTCCCGACCTAAGATAGAGCATGATTTTAGTTGGGCAGTTGGCCACTGAAGACTACACTACAAAACTGATAATATACACGGAGTAAATAAAGTTTGTGCTAGAAATAACATGTACTCCCTCCATTTCTAGATAAAACTTTATTTTAGGTGGGGTTCATCAATTATAAAATTTTAAAGCATCATAACTTTTAATTTCCTTTTCCCACAGATTTGCTCATTAAGTGTTTCCATATAAGTAAATGAGTAGAAAATATAAATACATAGATTTAATTATAAGGTATAATGGATTGTACATCAAAAACTGTTTTTGCTAGCGAGTCAAGTGTTGAAAAGTCTATGCTAATGTATGGTATATGTAGGAAAAATAGGGAAAATATTGTGTGACTGATGAATTTAGGGGAAATATATGGACTATCATAGTTCGAATGTATTGTTTATATCAATATTCACCAAAATAAATATTAAAAAAAAAAAAATTAAATTAAAAAAAAGAAAAAAAAAAAAAAAAAGAAAGAAAGTAATGTCTATCAGTCCACTAACTACACCACATGAATTTGACCTTTTTGTTCTCCCAATTCAGATTAGCATATGACAGAATTGTGGAATGTGATATAAATATGACGATAACAAACTGAAGTAAAAGACTAAACATGATTCAATTGGATCATGGAATTATGGTGTCTTCTTAAGTAATACTCGTAGTTTTCTCATTAGTTTTCCTTAAACTTGTGTAGCGTAGACTTGGCAGTTCCAAGGTAAAGTCACATAATAATCCCCCTTTTTTTTTCACATTTCCGTTTGGTAGGGTATAGAACATTTTCAATGTAAAATGGTTTTCCATAAAAATCATTTTACAATGGAAAACTCATTTTCAAAAAAGTTTTCCGTTGTTAGGTTGAATGGAAAATGATTTTACATTTTAAGCATTTTCCATTGTTTGGTTGAACTGAAAATTCAATTGTGAGGGAAAATGTTTTCCCTCCACTTGTGATGGAAAATGTTTTCCTTCTAAATTGGGGGGGAAATGTTTTCAATAAGGTGGAAAATGATTTTTCACTCCAAAGTTTTACATTTTAATGTCTTACACCAAACCAAACAATGTAAAATGGGAAAACACTTTTCAGTGAAAATGTTTTACGCCCTACCAAACGGAGCCTGAGTCTTACAAAAGTTTATCATTGTGATTTAAGTGAAACATTTTTCATAGAGGGAAAAATATACAGTATTCTACAAATTAAATCCCTTACTCTACGTCTCTACCGAGGATAAACTTCTGTTATGTTATCAACTTATCACTATTTGAAAGAAATTCACCAGAAGATGATACACCCAAATGCTGGTGTGAGCCAAATGTAATGTTGGTTGATGGACCAATCAAAGGTGGTTCCGGTTCCGAGAGAGCTACTTGGTGGCCATTGAGTGCCGACACAATCGTAGCCATTGTTGGCCTCTTGTTTGAATCTTCTTGTATACAAAGCAAGCTAATATGGATGCATCGTTCCATTTTGTGGCCCGGAAATTTTCCGTAAAGTCTAGGATCTACCAAGTCCAATGTTGAGTTGCTCTTCCATAAATTCCATGCCTAAATTAAACATTATAATTTTGAAGTTTAGATGGAATTTTATGAGGCGAAAATAAATATAAGGCAAAATAGGAAGTTGAGTATGTAGTGAACTTACTCGAAGAGGTAGACTTTCTTCATGATAGGGAAAGGCAACTGAGCTACACATATGACCACTTATTATCTCCAGTGCTATTATTCCGAAGCTATAGACGTCTGACATGACCGAGAAACGCCCCGTTAATGCGTACTCAGGAGCCATATATCCACTGTCATTAGTGTCATACAAAGAATGTTAAAAAATTTAATGATCGTTTAAAGATAAAACTTGTACATATATTAAGGAATCTATTATATATGTAATGTACTTACTATGTTCCAGCGATTTTACTCGTGTCAGCGTGAATTTGATCCCTTCCAACAAGTCTTGCTAATCCAAAATCTGTAATCTTTGGGTTCATGGTTTCATCTAAAAGAATATTGCTAGATTTTAGATCTCGATGAATAATCTTCAGCCTTGAATCTTCATGGAGGTATAATAGTCCCCTGGCCGTTCCAAGTAAGATCTTGTACCGGGTTTCCCAATCTAGTGACACTTTATTTTGGCCTACAATAGATATAGAACATGTTATACAATATAAGATTTTAATTTACAAATTAGCTAGCTAGGATGAAGTTGATAGTTTAGTCCATGAGATTATACCGAATAAGACTTTGTCGAGACTTGCATTAGGCAGTAATTCATAGATAAGTAACTTCTCTTCTCCATGTAAGCTAAATCCTAAGAGTTTAGCCAGATTATTATGTTGGAGCTTTGCTGCTAGAAGAATCTCCGTCTTGAACTCTGATATG
The DNA here is from genome assembly GCA_034703905.1 of Chenopodium berlandieri. NCBI lineage: Eukaryota > Viridiplantae > Streptophyta > Magnoliopsida > Caryophyllales > Amaranthaceae > Chenopodium > Chenopodium berlandieri. Next base: position 5,128,367 of record CM068293.1, read on the forward strand.
CCTTGTCCGGAATATATTGACAGCCTTTTCACTGCTATTTCTTGCTCATCTTCAAGTTTTCCCTACCAAGGCGGCGATATGAAACAAACATCATATATTCGTGTATTTGATTGAAACACGTATCAAAAAATGATATACTCCCTCAAGCAAAGTTCAACTTAGCATTGAGTTTGAGCATAAAGATTAATAATAAGGTAACAAAACTGTCAAGTGTGATTAAAAAAAAAATATGGTTCCTAATGATTTTCTTATAAAAATACATGATTTGAAACAAAAATAAAGAATTGCTTACGAATAATCAAATACGAAATATGTTGATGGTTAAAGTTATATGTTAGCAAACACATCCAAATTAACGGATAAGGCATTTTGGGAAGGAAGGAGTTATGGCGGTAGAATTTTACCTTATAAACCACACCAAATCCACCTTGTCCAAGTTTATTACTTGGAGAAAAGTTATCTGTTGCGGCTTTAATCACCTTGAACTCAAATTGTAATGACTCTAGTCCAGCAATATCTTCCATATCTGTAATAATAAGTAGAAAGACATGGAATAAGCTTAAAATTTGCTCCAAAATATAAAATTGTTTAGTGATGGTGGTAATTTAAATTAAGGTTATAGTCTCACTACTGTCAAGTGAGGCACTCCGAGTTCTGAACTTTGAGTGACCAGACTTCTTCTTCCGAAACCATATGGCTATGAATGTTACAAGAACAAAAATACCTCCTCCGATGCCTGTTGGTTGGTTGAGATGGCATGTGTTAGTCTATACTTCTGTATAATAACTACAAGTACAAAAGATTTGGCTAAATTAGAAATTTTTACTCATATTACCAGCTAATCCCAGAGCTATGTCCAACTTTTTATCTGCCAGAAGCCAAAATCTTTTTTTTTAAAAAAAGAAAATTATCAGAAATGAGACTATTATTTAAGGAAGCAGGGAGTAACAACAATAAAAACGGACCTGATTTAGGACACACTAATGTATGACTTCCATCTCGGCAGTAACACACAAACTCATTCGAAGACTCATCCTCTGGTGACCCGCATTTGCCGCCAGACTTCTCACACTTGGAGCAGGCTGTGAAGTTCCCCATATACTCAAACTGAATTGGCCACTTTGTTAAAATACTCTTCAATGATGCATTAGCATTTGTACTATGTTTGAGCTCATCCAACACTCTCTTATCCACCACAACAGTAGCATTGTTTTTACACGAGCACCGCTTACCTCCACTGCTGATGTCTGATGTATTACGACTATTACCAAAGTAATAAGCAGTACCATCGATACAGGAAATACTGTTGGAGTGATGATTTCTAGAGGTACAATTATTACAACCATAATATAAGGTTAAGTTCGTGTAACCAGCTTCCGGCTTCAATGTAGGAAGTATAGATATAATACTCAAATCTTTCAACTTACGATTATTAAACAAATTATCTTGGGAAAAAACCATGGTGTGGGAAGATATGTTGATTCCAAGAACACTTAATTTGATAAAGCTACCATTATTCACAAATATTTGAGGAAATTTTTGTTTATCGCTTTTACAATGAAGCTTGTAATATGAGATCCCGCAGAATTTGGGCCTATTTTCTCCCCAAAACGGGTAGCCAACATTTTTGATATCCCCACATGAGTATAATAAATTTTTGCAAGCTGCATATTTTGGATTCTCAGCATTAGACGGTGAAAAGGCTAAGAAGACGATCAAAGTAATTATGAAGAGAAAGTGTAGGAGAAAGCAACAAGAATAAGCCATATTATATTTGTGTATATAGAAAACAATCAATACAAATATTCATGCTTATAGAACCATGAAATGTTGCAGTATTCTTAGCGTGCTAAGCATTCTATGGAATGTGGAAACTGAAATCACAGGAATTAGGAGTAGCTAGAAGCCAATATTAAAAGACTTGACTTGCTTTTGTAAGTCTTTCAACGTTTAAGGCCACAAGTTTGAGCACCGCCCTTGATAACCAACCTGTTCACACTACTGTGTGGTATAGATATTACGGCATATAGCTAAATGGTAAAGATTGATGACCTATGTATGACAGGTTATATATGTTCAAAACCCTTCTTTCAAATTTGTAATTTGTAATGGCTCTTGTGATTCATTCGAATAAATAATCAAAATAGAATAATATGGTGGTACCATTATTTTATTAGGTCTATGACTATGTGGAAAATTATCCTATGAACTGAATAATATACATCACGTACTTAAAGGTTTAGATAATGAATGATTATAGACTTGTAATTATTAGACTAAATTCCAGCATATGTCCCCAAAACATATTATTTTCCTCCCAGTTCAGTACGCCAACTTTTCCACATTTTATGGTTGAATTTGTATCTAATCCGCATCTTTATTAGCTTATTACTCCGTGAAAATAGTATAGTGCACCCGGGTGCACCATGCGCATGGTGCACCCGGAAAGAACATTAGACATATTTTAAAGAACATGGGCAAAAAAAAAGAACATGCTAGTGTTAGAAAAAGAACATACCTATGTTTGACAAAAGAACATGTTTGTGTTTGACAAGAACATGACATTACAAAGAACATAAAGTCTTTACAAAAAGGACATGTTATTTTTCATGGTTATTTAGGTGTTGAACGTGCTTAAAAAAGAACATTATATTTGACAAAAAAGAACATGTTCGTGTTTGACAAAGATGTAGGTGATCATTGGGTGGGTCGGGCCAAGGTTAAAAAATCAGCTCACTTCTCGGGTCGGGCCAAATTTTGGGCCGAAGTTTTTGTGCCCAAAATTGTCCGGCCATGCGGGCTTTTCGGGTCGAGTAAAAAAATCAACTAAAATGCATAAAACGCATTCCCAAACCCGCCCAATAAATTAAATTTAAGGGCGGGTCTGACCCGATTTTGGGGGCGAAAAAATTCTGCCCAAAACCCGTCCAAAATCGGGTCGGGTCGTTCTAACTTTGATCACCTCTAGTCAAAAAACATAAAGTCTTTACAAAAAGAACATGATAATACATTAAAGAACATGTTCTTTTTTCTGGTTACTCGAGTGATTGATTTTTTATTTTTTTTAATGTACATACATTAAAGAATATATTGTATAATATAAAGAACATATTGTATAATATAAAGAACATATAGTTCAAACTCAAAAAACATAATCATCAAACTTAAAGAACATATTATGCTCATGTTCTTTATAAATATATATAATGTTCTTTTTTTGCCCATGTTCTTTTAAATATACCTTATGTTCTTTTCGGGTGCACCATGCGCATGATGCACCCGGGTGCACCAACCATACATTAATTACTCCGTAGTCAATTTTTTGACCAGGGGATAATTTCCTATTCTTTTTCCATCACAATGTCGTGGGCCTCTTCCACCGTACCGAGGGCACCAACCATCAATATTCAACACCCACAGGGCCACAAACGTATGATATAAATGTTTCTTTTTGTCATTAATAGAAAGTAAATCACGTTTTATAAAATTGCTCTTTTTTATAAAGGTTTTGGAGAATCATTCCACGCTACTTCAAAGAAAGAATTCTTTGAGAAGTATCACTACTCGAAAACATGTCATTTTCGACGGAAATATTCCGTCGAAAACACCCTGAATTCCGTCGGAAATGGCCTTTTCCGACGGAATTCCGTCGGAACGTGTTGTCGGAAGTCCCTTTGTAGGTAAAACGGCCTTTTCCGACGGAATTTCCGACGGATTAAAACTTGTCGGAGCCTAGTTTGACTTAAATCGTAAGTCCGTCACAAGCTTACGACGGAAACTTTTCCGGAGGAAGAAGAGAATCTTCCGACGGAAACTTTTCCGGAGGAAGAAGAGAATCTTCCGACGGAAACTTTTCCATAGGAAGAAGAGAATCTTCCGACGGAATATTCCGTCGGAGGTGGTATATTCCGACGGAAAATTCCGTTGGAAACGCAAATTAAAAAAAAAAAAAAAAAAAAAAAAAAAAAACCCACCCCAGCCCCACCTAGACCCACCCCCGCCACCACCCACCCCACACAGACCCCCCTGGCCCCGCCATACACAACAAACCACCACCCACCCACCCCACCCAGACCCACCCCCGCCACCACCCACCCAGCAAGACCCACCCCCGCCACCACCCACCTCGCCAAATCTACAAACCACCACCACCCACCTCGCCATTCCACACCCTCCCAAACCACCACCGAAATCACCCAAAAAACAGCAGAAAACCACTTTAAAAAAAGAAGTGATTCGACCCAAAAAAACCCGGAAATTTGACCCAAAAAACGACGTAATTCGACCCAAAAAAACCAAGTTATTCGAACCAAAAAAACCCACAAATCGGACCCAAAAAACCCCACAAATTCGACCCAAAAAACCCAAAAATTCAACCCAAAAAAACCTAGAAATTCAACCCAAAAAAACCCGAAAATTTCAAAAGAAAAAAACCCAGAAATTAAAAAAAACGAAAAAATTCGACAATTTACCTTGAATTTCATCAAAACCCCTAAATTAGCTTGAATTTGGGTTTTAAAGGTCAAATTCGACCATGAAAACTCTAGATCTAGGGTTTTCATGGTCGAATTTGACATGAAAAACCGTGAGAAGGCGGTGATAGTGTGTTGGTTGCGCAGCGACGATGGTGCTTGGTGTTGGTTGTGCGAAGGAGAGAGAAACGGAGGAAGGAGAAGGAGGAGAGAGAAACAAAGGAAAGAGGAACGAAGGGGAAGGAGGATAGAGAAACGAAGGGGAAGGGAGGAGGAAAAGCAGAGAAGGGGAAGGAAGAGAGAGAAACGAAGGGGAAGGGAGGAGGAAAAGCAGAGAAGGGGAAGGAAGAGAGAGAAACGAAGGGGAAGGGGGGAAAAAGCAGAGAAGGGGAAGGAAGAGAGAGAAACGAAGGGGAAGGGAGGAGGAATATCAGAGAAGGAGAAGAGAGAGAAAGAGGTGAGGAGAAAGAAAAATTCCGGTTTTTTTTTTTATATACTACAACGTTCCGATGGATTTTTCCGTCGGAATATTAGGGTTTTCCGAGGGAATATTCCGTAGGAAAACTAACTTTCCGACGGAAGACTTTAATTCCGAGGGAATTAATTTCCGTCGCAATATTTCCGACGGAGTTTCCGTCGTAATGGACCTTTTCCAACGGAATGTTCCGACAGACCCTATTTCCGTCGGAAAGTTCGGATTTTCCGACGGAATTTGGGTCCGTCAGAACGATTCCCTCGGAAAACGGCCTATTTCTAGTAGTGTTTGTCCTTGAAAACCTTGAAAAAGTATACCTTGGAGATGACCAACCTTGTGGTATTGTTGGCAAAGGTGTAGTGAAGATAAAGTTAAATGGGTGGAGCTGAAGAATGTCAGGCATATTCCCGTTCCCGACCTAAGATAGAGCATGATTTCAGTTGGGCAGCTGGCCACCCACCGAAGGCTACACTACAAACTTCCAAGATGACAATTGGAAGATTTCAAAGGGAGCAATGACAATTACTCGGGGTAAAAAGATTGGTACTCTTTACATGACATCAGGGGCGTATTGTTCAATTTCAGTTGTAGTAGGAAATGAAAATTCCAAATTGTGGCACCAAACATTTGGCCACATAAGTGAGAAAGCGATGAAACTAATGCATTCTAAAGGGAAATTTCCAAGTCTTGAATGTATTTATATGGACATGTGTGAAGAATGCATACTTGGAAAGCAGAAGAGGGTAAGCTTTCAAACTAGTGGTAGAACCCCAAAGAAGGAAAAGTTAGAGCTTGTTCATTCCGATGTTTGGGTCCAACTTCTTCATCAATCGGTGGAAAACACTACTTTGTCACTTTTATCGATGATCACTCCTAGAAGGTATGGGTTTACTTCCTAAATCAAAAACCTGAAGTGTTTGAAACTTTCCAGCGATGGAAAGCTATGGTGGAAAATGAAACACGTCTGAAGATTAAAAAGTTCAGAACCGACAATGGTGGTGAGTACGAAGACACCACATTTAAGAAGTTTTGCTATGAGCATGGGATCAAGATGGAGAGAATAGTGCTGGGTACACCACAACAGAATGGTGTAGTTGAGCATATGAACCAAACGTTGACAGAAAGAGCTAGAAGCATTCGTATATAGTCAGGTTTACCGAAGCAGTTCTGGGCAGAAGCAGTCAACACAGCAGCTTACTTGATTAACCGAGGACCATCAACTCCATTAGACTATACTGGAAAGATATAAATTTGTCTCACTTAAAGGTTTTTGGTTGTGTAGCATATGTGCATATTAGTGATCAAGCGGGAATAAGCTTGATCCTAAATCTAAGAAATTTACTTTCATTGGCTATGGCGGAGATGAGATTGGATACCTTATATGGGATGATGGAAATAAAAAGGTGAGGCTTCAGAAGTCCACCAAGTATTTCATCTTAGTTTGCACCTTCTTTAAGAGATGCAGAAGTGAGGCTTTTGTGCTTTTGGGTTCATCTAACACACTCTTATCCACCAGCAACTTGACAGTGTTACTGCATGGAAACGGCTTACCTATCCTACTGTTGTGTGATGATTCATTAAACCAATAAGCAAGACCTTTTGAACCATCAACATTGGAGCAGTTAAAAGACTTGCTGTGATATCGAGAGACATCAATATTGGCACAATCATAGGATAAACTTATATTCGTATAACTGGCGTCGGCCCTCAAAGTGGGAAGCAAGGCTATTGGACCTGTATCTCGCAAATAACAATGTTCAAACAGGACACTTGGAGAAACAGTCATGGAGTGGGAAGATGCATCAATGCCAAGCACTCTTAATACATAGTATGCGAATTTAAAAATGTTCATAGTAGTGTACTGATTAGTCTCATTACAAGTGAGCCCGAAGTCCGGCATCCCACAGAACCGGGGCCTATCACCTCCCCAGAACGGATACCCTATATTTTGGATCTTCCCGCATGAGTATAGTTTAGAGCACGCGTCATAGCTTGTATTCTTACCATTTGACAGTGGAATGGCTAAGAAGAAGCAGAAGGCTAGAAAGAAACAGGAAGCCATATTTCTAATGGAAATGTGTTTCATGGACTTAAAAATGGCAAATTCTAGTATACACTTTACATACAGAAATTCATGGCTTTATTATTTATCATGAAATGTTGCACGCTAATATGCCATATATAGAATGGTAAATAGGAACTGAACACAAAGAAAGGAACAAAATAATAATGGTGGATTTTAATTGGATTATAACTTTTTCAGAATCAGATCATCTAAGTATAATTATGCGACTAGTCACTCCCTTGGATCCCTCCATTTCATATTAAGCTATTATAGAGTAGAAGTAATTGATCATACAGTTTATATTAAAATTTTAGATTGAGAAATAATAATGCGTTGATGTTTTAACAAATACTTTGTGCATTGATATTTTATGTGACAAATAATATGAAATAAACAGAGTATTATTATAGATCTATACTTTTTATAGGATAGAATATTATGTGCTTCGAGTTCCCTTAAACTTCCAAATAAATATTGACTATTAAAAGAACTACTATAGCCTTTTTTCTCACGCCACTTCACCCCAAAAATTGGTTCGACTTGATTTTGATGTCTTGAATTTTCAACTAATCCATTATATGACTTGTCAATGGGATTTTCTACTGTTTTTTCTCCCATTTTGCATTGGTTCCGACACAGTAGTGTTTCTTCATAATTATAATTTAATACACTGTTCGACAGTGAAATTAATGTGTTAAAGAAAAACAAATTTATTACTACTTATATTATACTGCATAATGAGAATGATAAATAGCTCAAGTGGTTAGAATTCCCCTTTCAATTTTAAGAGATCTTATAATCAATTCTCATCACATGTACTTGTGGGCGTGGCTCTCTGACACAAAAATAAAAAAAATTTACTACATAATTAAGAATATGTAAACAGGCAAATAAACTTTATTAGTTATATTATGAAATGGTAAGAAAATCTTCCCCTTAAGTAATCTTAGAAGTGGAAGACCCCTTCCAGCAATCAACACGGTATTGAAATTGTGGGACAGTATGGAAGTATCCAAAGTTTGGCTATGATTATGATTGATCAATCATTTGCGCGTACAAAGTCTACTGATTTGCTCTTTAGTAGAAATTGTTTTATACATCCGGGTATATGGTGCACCCAAGAGTATTTTTTGCTCATTTCGATGATTATTGCTCATTTTATCATCAAATGAACAAATAAATACCCTTGGGTGTACCGAATACCCGGGTGTATATAACAATCTCTCTAGAGAGCAAGGAAGAATCTTGGGTGTTAGATTCTGTAGCATCATTCCACACTACTTCAAAGAAAGAATTATTTGATAAGTATGTCACTGGAAACCTTGCAAAAGTATACCTTGGAGATGACCAACCTTGTGATATTGTTGGCAAAGGTGTAATGAAGATAAAGTTAAATGGGTGGAGCTGAAGAATGTCAATAGAACATGATTAGTTGTTTTTGGGTGTTAAGCTCTTTTCTAATCCTCATACATGAATCAAATCAATCATCACATTAATAATCAATCAAACTCACTACCAAACAATATCAACAAATTTACAAGTTTCTCTAACATAATTCTAAATTTTTCCAAATCCTTAAACATGCTTTTAAAGTCAAGATTTTCGTATCACCGTTAATCATAATTGAATGGATTGTTGTAGCCCCTTGATCGATTATTTGTGGATCGGGAGTATGAATTGCTCTTTTTATTTATGTTATTATGTACCCGTACGTTTTAATGAATAGCTCTTTAATTGGATGCTATTTTTTTAGGGAGTTTATTTGTGAACAATTGAATGTTATGATGAAATTAGCCCTACGTATTTATAAGGGTTTGTTGTAGTATAGCTCATCGGTTTATTTCTTTTAGGCCAAGTTTAGGAAATTTTTTTTCTTTATCCGAAAGTGATGGATGACTACATAATCAAATTAGCTTAAGGAAAGTTTAAGAAATTATAGTTTTACCAATTGTTTTTAATCGTCGCAAAAAATTAAATTAAGTGTTTTTTTTTAATTAAAATTAAGTATACATCTCACGATGCATATCTTTAACTCACGCCGTGTACCATGTAGTCACATAAATAAAAGATATAACTTAAAATTTCACTAACTTATTTTAAAACTACTTTTCTTTTTTTGTGGGTGAAAAAAAGTTAAATATAACATGTTTCTTATCATTTTGTTACATGTATGTGATTTTGATTGGCACTCGAGCTTTAGACTAACCCCCTCTTCCCCGAGAGATTGTTATATACACCCGGGTGTACGGTACACCCAGGGGTATTTGTTTGTTCATTTGATGATAAAATGAGCAATAATCATCGAAACGAGCATAAAATACTCTTGGGTGCACTGTACACCCGGGTGTATAAAACAATTTTTACTCTTCTCCGACTAGGGAATTGCTAGATTTTTCACATTCAATTTTTATAGGCTTTTAATTTATTGATTTATTTATTTTGAGTTAATAATCTAGAAAGCTTTTTTTTTCTTTTTTCTTTACTCCAACAATTTTTTCAACCGTGTTATTATACTTGTAATTATAATGATAAAATTAAAGCTATTTTATGTTAGTTTGCATATTTATTTTTTGCAGTACATTTTAAGTAGGATCTTGAAAGAGCTTGATTTATGATTAATTAATAAGAATTAAAACATGAGTAAAATAGGGTATTCTAATCTAAAAGTAACCAACCATTAAAAAAGAATGTAGAATCCATTGTTATTTAACCAAACATGAGGTTTTCAATCCATACCTCCCTAATCTATACATCTAAAACCATTCCACTCCATACTCGTACGTTAAACCAAAGGAACCTTAGCTTTACGGTATTATCCTTGCCAAAATGCCAAGTCTCGTAAAAGTAGTAATAGCTAGTATAATCCTGCTTCTCAAAATTAAATAAAATTTCTTCAAGAAGGTTTGGACTCAGTAAAATGAATTAACTCTCCTAGCCTCTTAGATAATATAGCATACATTGAACCCCAGTGTTGAGCAGAAAGCAAGCTCAAAAATTTAACGAACAGGTTAATCTAATATTTAGATTTGACTTATTATCAATCATGTTTCATGTATAACGACTAAGGGAACATTATATTAAATTAAGAATTAATCCTTCTAATTGCAATCGACAAGTATAAAATACTCTCACACCACCACTAAGTATGTCCCCCCGAGAGTGAGGGGTAGCTCAGTTGGTAAGAGCTTTCCTCCCAATTTCAAGTGATCCTGGGATCGATTCTCATCCACGCCCTAGTGGCTTATATCAACCAAAAAAAAACTAAGTATGTCCCCCCAGTTTAAAAAAAAAAAAATAATCAAAAGAATGTACCATCAAAAGAGGAAAATTAGAATATGACTTTAGACTTTTTTTTAGTAAGTATTTTTATTTGAGCTGTTAAAACTAATTTATGTAACTAACTACGTGTTCAAGTAATGATTTTTTTTTTTCTCCGTAAAAAAAATTAAATATTTTTGTCAATCTATGTAATGTCCATTTGTCCCCCCGTTTTTAAATTTCGGGCTCTGCCACTGCTTTGAGTTGAGTTGTATAATTATGAGTTGTTTTATAGTTTTTACTTTTTAGGTCTTATTTTATATGAATTGTTATAATGTTTTATAAGTTAGTATTGAGGGGCCGTTTGGTTAGGGGTGTTCAACAAAGAGAATGAGAATCGACGGGAATCATTCCCTTTGTTGTTGTTTGTTAGGCCACTTTTCCAATCCCCTTTACCCCCTTCATTCCCCCAAATCCCTCTAAATTCATTCCCCACCCCCCCTAGCCTTTTCCATTCCCTTTCCTTAGCCAGCATTACACCACTGTGCCTACACCAACCACCACCCTTTTACCCTACCCCCACCGCACAACCACCACCTTAACCACCGAAAAAACCCACTTCTTCGGCGATGATTCAGGCGATGTTCATCGGAATTCGACTTCTTTTCCTTCCTTTTGAAAACAAGCTCTCGGATCTCAACGATTGTACCAACAAAAACCCGGAAAATCGAAACGGGTATTGCGAGAATCGTTTAAGTAAAACCCTTTTGCAATGGATCTTTCCAAAATAACAGAACTAGGGTTTGTTGAATCCCATGTAAAGGGATAGAGCAAAGGATGGCCCATTGAAGGGGGCGAAGGTAGCCTCCGAGGAGTTGGAAAACGTCGTAGACGGTGAGGAGAGAGAAAAGGAGAGAGGTGTGTGCCATGGCTACATGGCTAGCTAGACTTGGTCGCCAGAGAGAGATGAATGCAACGGCGCGTGTGGTGGTGTTGGTGGTGGTGATGTGGTGGGGTGATTCCCTTTATATTTTTAAATAAGCAACACACTACATGGAATGGTTTTTCATTCCATTCTCTTTCATTCCCTTTGTTCATTCTATTCTGATTCCCCTGCGCGAATCAAACAGCCCTTGATAATACATGTTTTATGTAAGTTATATTGAGGTTTTGTTTAACTTTCATATCTATATGATTATATATATTTTACAATATTTAATAATATGTTTTATATTACTTAATAATATGTAACATACTTTATTGTTACTGTTCGGGCCTAGTCCATTGTCCTAAGCCCAATTACCTGAAATGACAAAAATACCCTTTCGTGATCCATCATATCATTAGTCATTGCAAAGTACCGATTTGCCCTTAATCTGTCCAGCTAAGTACAGCTTTGCCACCTAAAAGTACAACTATAAATAGCTCATCATTCATTAATGATGGGAACTTTTTCCTAATTTTCTCTTGGATTTCTCTCTCTAAGTACACTCTCTCTCTAGAAAGTACGTTTGCTTTAAGCATCGGAGGGGCTTTCCCGGGTCAAACCCCCGGGGCAGCTAACCTTCTCTGTTTTGCAGGTCTAGCTCTCAGACATATCTGTGCAAGGCGGAGCTCTCAGACATACATGTGCTAGGCGGAGCCGATGGACATTTGGACAATACTTGGACTTAGTTTCTAGGACATCTTGATACCCTAACCTAACACTCTAAAAAGTAGTTTGTTTCCAGAAACAGGTGGCGCCATCTGTAGGAATAACAAACTAAAAAGCCATGGTAAACGCTAGGCGGCGTCCCCAAAAGTCTCAAGATGCTATTAGACAAGCTCCAGTTCTCTCGGCTCGACATGCTCATATAGTCGAAGAGATTGCACCCCAAGCTCGGAGCGAGCCCGTTGGAGAGGTGACTAGCCCCCATGTAGTCACCCGTCGGGATTTGGAGCAGCTTGCAGCCCAAATCAACCGAAACCTTGAAGAGAGCCTAAAGGCACTTGTCAACCAGTTCGGGGGGCAAGGTAGGATGGGGGACGCTCCTCAGCTTAACCCTTAACCTCACTTGTCCCTACTCCATCAAAGATCCTCTCGGTCTCAGCACCAAGAGTCCCATCGCTCACGACCACGTCCATCTGCTGTAGCCCAACTGGAGACAAGACAACCAAGCCGACCAAGAGATGCTAGAGACATAATCAATGAGCGAAGGCTGAGGGAAGGAACTTTGGATGCCCATGACATAATCAACTCAAGGCAGGAAAACTCTAAGGAAGATGATCTGCCCCATAGAGGTTGAACTAGAGTTCACTCTCATTATGACTCAACCACATACCGTGATAGCTTACCTAATTCAGCCACTTCAAGGCAAAGAAGAAGAACCTCCGCTAGGCCTGATTGCTCCACAAGTCCTGAGCGTTCCTCCTCCCCCGAGCGGGGAAGCTTGAAACTGTTAAGAACATCACTCCCTTCAGCTAAGAGATCATGAATACCCCGATTCTTCTGAATTGAAGGTTAAGATACCTACCTTGGAGCCCTATGATGGTAAAACTGACCCGACAGACCATTTGAACGCTTACAAGGCACAAATGGGTGTCCAAACCGGGTGTGAGGCATCATGGTGTAGGTTCTTTCCTACCACCCTTAAGGGCATTGCTCAGACTTGGTTCTATAACCTCGCCCCGGAGAGTATCAGGACATTTGAGAAGCTATCCACCTTATTCAAGAAGCATGTCATCGCTAGTAAGGCCTTTAAAAAATTTTCTGCTATTAGGCTCAGTAGTCATTGTTTCCAAAATAAAGAAAATATCTGGTTAAATTTGTTCTTAAGGTGGATTAATTCTGCCAATGCCTCGGGTTTAATAGCCCCTTGAATATTCTAGCATAAAATTTTCATAATCAACTTAATTTAAATTAAAGAAGAGGGCTTTCCCAAAAATGTTCAGAGCGGATGACAAGCATCCAAATCGTCGTGGGTTGGAAAAACCCAATTAATGCTACACAATGTGCCACAAAGTAGTAAATAAAATATAAAAGAAAAATATCTAGATACAAAGTACAGAGAAGTTGTAATAAAGTAGCTCTAATCTAATACTCCGTAATAGGAGAATGGAAAATAATATATAGACCCCAAACAAATCCATACCAAGGAAAAAAAAATGAGTACCTAACAAAAGGACAGAAAACCTATTAGTCGTACATGATAGAAATAATGTTACAGACAAAGAGAAAGAAGCAAAGAAAATACAAAATAATACGAAGTATACAAAGGAGGAGCGGCGGAGTGCTCCCTAGGGCCTCACAATTAGGCACAAGCAATTATATAATAATGACAATTTTGTAAATAATGATATTTTTAAGAATACTAGAGGTAATATAATTCTACTGAACATTTTCAGTAGTACTATATATGATTTCAGTATTGCAAAAGACACTCTGAGTAGTACTGCAAAAAAAAATCTTAGTAGTACTAATAGGACTTTCAGTTGCACAAAAGGCAAATAGACATAATAATATTACTAAATAGACTAATTTTGTTTGTGTCTAACAGTAATGTATTAGGACTTTCTCTACAAAGAAGGGTGAAAAAAAGTAAAACCAAATAGACATAATAATATTACTAAATAGACCAACTACATAGCAGGGGTTCAAACTAAATAGCAATGGAAAACAAAGAATGAGCCCAAGAACTACATCGAAAAGTAAGAAAATGCGAAAATAAGTTGATTTTGATAGAAAAAAAAAAGAAAATTTCAAGGAAAAAAAGCAGTTGAAATCGAAAGTTATTAATCCGAACTAAGTTGATTTTGATAGCGTATAAAATCTTGAAATCGATTATTAAATACATAATTACTTTGGTTAGTTAAAAGTGCTATGGAGTATCAGTTTTATTATTAATTTCACCATTGGTTTGTCAAACTTGGGAGCAAAATAGGTGGATGTGTATTGTTGTACTGAGAGATTGTGCTATGAAGTTCTGCATATGTTTATTGGAAATTTGAATGAGCTGATTGAACACATAAGTTATATACTTATTGAATTGTCCTTACGTTGCTACGTTGATATTAGTAAGATTTTATTAGTGGTTTTTTTTGTAATTTGCAAGGATACCTTTTCCTTCTTGTTGAATAGAAAATGAAATTGTATATTATTTCAACTTTACAAGTGAAGATAAAGTAAACCAATATAGCTAATTACTGTAGGACCGATTCAGGGTGCATTACTATTGTTTCCTAATACTTCATTAGAGGACTTAAGTATGTGCTAGCTAGTTAATTTATCCAATGGGCTAACGTGTGCTTGATTATTTTTATAATTATTTTTGTATTTTTTATTATTATTTTTTTAATTTTATTTTTATATATTATGCATGTATTTCTATAAACTATGCTAATTAATTTTCTCATTTTATAGTACTTCATGATAAAGATTACAATTGATGAGATAATCTGATATTATCCTCTTTTATTCTGGTATAGTTGTTGCCTATTTCAAGTCAATATAGGCAACAACTATACCAGAATAGTAGAGGATAATATCAGATTATTATCTCATCAGTTGTTATCCTTATCACTTCACGAATGATATGATTCAAGTATGATCAAGACCAAATTGATGAAGTGAGAGCTCAATAGGCGCAAGTTCTTCTCAAGTTAACATTTTAGGATACACAATTTTTATGGTGGATACATAACGTTTTTGTACTATAACTTTCAATTTTTTGTTTTTTTTTTTTTTTTTTTTTTTTTTTGAATAGAACTTTCAATATTTAAGATGTTGGTTTAAAGTTAAAAGTAGTTTATGAGATTGTATAGTTTTTTTTTTTTCTACTTTTAATGTTGGGTTTATAATAATTTATTATAGATTTTGCATATGATTTCCAAATTATAGACATTGTGATATTTATTTGCTATGCGAAGTAAAATTGGTTTTGTTGATTTTTTTTGGTTATAATAATAATAATAATAATAACAATGTTTTTGGTAGAGGTTTAACAGCGCTCATATATTAAGTGCTACTAAATGAGGAAATATTACTAGCGCTTATTAAAGCGCTTATTAAAGCGCTATAACTCTTTTAGCAGCGCCTATGACTTAGGGCACTTCATAAGCACTATGTTTTATTGAAAAAAGCGCTATTAAAGGCTTGTTATGGTGTAGTGCGTGTGAGATAGGAAGCAAGAGAAACATAGCAAAGTAACTACACCACCAATCACAGGCACTAACATACACCAACCATAATACAATATTTCATAAGGAGTATGTGATTTAGCATTTTAGCCTATTGGAGGCAAAGAAAACCAATACCAAGTATATACTAATGCCTCATTATTATCATCAAGAATAACCCATTAAAATTGGATAAAACTAAAGATTTGACCATTTCTTACACGTTTAATTTGAGCATTTATACATTAAAGCCCTAAAACCTTGTTTATATTATTAATACGACACATATATACGAAAAAATATATTGTGAAATTTACACACCTAATTGATTTGACTGTCTATCTCGTGTTAGATGGAGACATCAAATTTATTGATATCAAATGGAGGCATGGAGTTGAAGAAATGTTACTTGAAATATTATAATAACACCATTAAAAATAATAAAAAATCAGAGAGCATAAATTAAAAAATCATTACGTAAACGTAAATAAAATGCTATCTAAAAATTATTAGATATAATGATCTACTTATTATCCTAACAATTCTGAATAATTTGCTCATAAAAAAAAAAACTAAATACGACTAAAATATCAAGTGAGAGTAGATGCTTTCTGAGAAGGAGGTGGAGGACTACCACTAGCACACACTGCTTTGATAAGATCTTGAATTGCAGGATTCTGGATTTTCTCAAGGGCTGAACAACAATCCGGACTCAAGGAAATCTGATGATTCTTAAAAAAGTTTTGAAGATCTCCCAAGCAAGCCGCCAACCCATCATTCACGGGTGGTGGACTACTCCCACCACTGCTTGGTGCACCGGGAAGTGGGGGGAGTGGAGGGAGCTTAAATCCGGGGCTAGGAAATGGGGGGATTGGGGGGAGCGGTGGGAGCTTAAATCCGGGGCTAGGCTTTGGGAGAGATGGAGTGCTAGGAGGGCCACCGCTGCTTGGTGCAGCAGGAAATGGGGGGAGCGGAGGAAGCTTAAATCCGGGACTAGGAAATGGAGGGAGTGGGGGGAGCGGAGGGAGCTTAAATCCGGGGCTAGGCTTTGGGAGAGAAGGAACGCTAGGAGGGCTACCACCGCTACTTGGTGCACCAGGGAATGGGGGGAGTGGAGGGAGCTTAAATCTGGGGCTTGGGAATGGGGGGAGTGAGAGGAGTGGAGGGAGCTTAAATCCAGGACCACCACCGCTACTTGGTGCACCTGGAAATGGGATTGGAAAGTTAAATCTTGGTGGTCCAGGATTTGGAAAATTAAATCCAGGGCTAGGTTGTGGGAATGAAGGGAATTCAGGTCCATCGCCGTTTGGTGGTCCAGGGATTGGAAAATTAAATCCAGGGCTAGGTTGTGGTAATCCGATAGGTAATCCAGGACCACTGCCACCGCCGTTTGGTGGTCCAGGGTTTGGGAAATTAAATCCTGGTAATCCAGGGTCTTGTGGCAATCCGATGGGTAATCCAGGGTTAGGCTGTGGTAATCCAAGCTGTGAGAATCCGATAGGAAGGTTATCAGCAAATACACATTCTGCCAACAAAATAGTTAGAAAAAATGCAAAGATGATCTTCATTTTTTCGTGGTAGGGCTAGGTTCATCAATTTTTTGGGAGGACTTGTACATATCCGTATGGTTAATATAAGATAGTGTAAAAAAGGTAGTGATAGAGAATATTTTAATAAAAATATTGATCAATATTAATAAGGTTTCATTGATCATACTTATATTATATGACGAGTTGTTATAGTGCCCTTGATTAGTGATTTACAAATAGTTTATTTGTAAGCAATTGAATGATATGATGTAGCGGCTAGCCCTACATAGTTACAAGGGTTCGTAAGTTTTTTTATTTTCTTTATCCGGTAGTTATGGATGACATAATCAAATTTGGTTAAGGAAAGTTTAAGAAATTATTGTTTTACCAAAAATTAAACTAAATACGATAAATTAAATTATTGTTTTTAACCATCACTAACAATTTAAATGTTTTTTTATAATTAAAGTTAAGTATATACATCTCATAAATTTATTGGATATAAACCGTGGTTTAAAAAAATTTCTATATAGCTCATGTCGTGTACTATGTAGTCATATAGATGAAATTAACTTATATTAGAAAATGGATACTAGTGTTTTGTTTTATTTTTTTGTGTGGAAAAAAAAGTTGTAAATAAACATGTTCCTTTCCACCTGAATTTCACTTGGTCAAACTTGAATTAAAGAGTTAAATCTTGCTAATTGCAAATTTTGCAATTGACCATGGTTAGTTGACAATTACATTTTACAACGTTTTCATAATTTCATAATTTTCTTATTTGGAGCATTTCATTTGTACTTGGTATCATTGACATTAGTTGTGAAATATGGTAAAAACGTACAATCCAGCTATTTCACTTAGGCAACTACTCAGGCCCTTTTTTTAATAGAGTATTTGTAGTTTTGCTCAAAATTTCTCTAGAATTATCTACTAGAACATTTTAGAGAATTATTGACATTAGAAGAAACTTGAATATATGGTTCGTGAACGTTCTAGAATATTATTATGGATACAAGAGTTCTGGAATTTCGACCATTTATTCCAAACTTCATCTTCAATTATAAATATGAGTCATGGACACTCAATATATACACACAAGAAACCATACTTATACACAAGTCTTCTTAGTTTACATCTAATAATAATAATAATAACAATAATAACAGATAGTTATACCTAACCATAAAAAAATAATTTATTTTTTTAATCCTTCGACTGCCCATCTCATGTTACATGGAGATATCAAATTTATTGATATCAAATCGAGGCATGGAGTTGAAGAAATGTTACTTGAAATATTAACAAAACACCATTATAAAAAAGAAAAAAATAATTAGAGAGCATAAATAAAAAGATCATTACGTAAACATAAATAAAATGCTACCTAAAAATTATTGATGTAGTACCATATATTATACATCATTATAATGTTACATATAATGCTCTACGTATTTTCCTAACAATTTTGAATAATTTGCTCATAAAAAAACTAAATACTAACATCATTATCATGATTTATTCAAAAGCATTAAATACTATGTTTTAATAACTAAACTATCATCCCAATAATCAAATATCGCCACCGAATTCAGGGCCAGGTTGTGGTAATTCGATAGGAAAATTAAATCTAGGGTGTGGTAGTCCAGGATCGCCGCTGTTTGGTGGTCCAGGGTTTGGGAAATTAAATCCAGTGGGTAATCCAGGGTTAGGTTGTGGATTCTGCCAACAAAATAGTTAGAAGAAATGCAAAGATGATCTTCATTTTTATCTTCATTTTTTCAGTTGTAGGGTTAGGGCGATAATTATTAAAAGTTGAATTAACTTTATCTTTTTTAATCAACTTTATCATTTCATTTCATATATTCCTAACAATATTACTTAAATCTGGGTGATAAACTTTAATGATTTTAATCGTATATCTATACTTCTTTTATTAATTTGTAATTATCAACACATAATATATTTGTTTCCTGAAAAACAAAAAAAAATACCGCACCATATATTTGTATAACACAGACAACAAGAGGAGACAACTAAAGGTACAAATTATGCTTGTACGTATCTTTAGTAAACGAATTAGTTGGTCACTTTAGGAACTAGAAATCGCCCTTTACGAAGTCCTCTCCTAAACCAAACAACAATAATTCAATCAATACTCAAGCAATAATATTTACAGCAATACTAAGTTACTTTAAAACCTTCAAAATTCAATTAAACAACACTTTAAAACCTTCCCTTTAATTAAAATCAAAAGCTTATATATAGTTCTTTAAGTTTCCTTCATAAAAACCTTAAAATGCATCTTTATATATGAAATTACATCATATTTAAGCTACTAACTAAATCTGAAAATTTAGTTTATACGCATCATTTGCAAATTATCAACCCATACTTGTAATAATGGAATAATAGCTTAAATGTATATGTAGAAACTTCAAAGCCTATTATTTTTATATTATTTTTTTTCTCTGGTTCGTGAGCAGCAAAGAGGGAGGAAGGCAGTGATGAAATTGACGTGATAAAGGGGAAAAATTTGAGGGTTTTTTTTTTTTTTTTTTTTTTTAAGTATATGGGCTTGGGTGTAGCTCTTTTTTAATCCTAATAAAATCATGACTTGTTTTTGGGCAACCATAAGTTGGGTTAGGTAAAAAAAATAGGCCCCATTCACTTAAAGTTGGGCTACTAGATTATAACTTTAGTATTAAACCATGGTTAGTATGTAAGAAGAGAATTTTATCTTAAAATAGGGCTTATAAATTTAATACAACTAGGTTAGGTCCCGTGCCATGCACGGTAATTTTCAATAACTACTCTATATATAATTATTAACACTATATTTAATTATAAAAAAAATCTATTCAAGTTCCTTATTTGTAAAATGAATTAATTAAAAAAAAAAGTCTATTATTAGCAAAATAGATAATTTAAAATACACATATATGTATATTTATATATATATTTTTCTAACTAATTTATATCATTTCTTCTTTCAACCAAATGAATATCCATTCCCTATTATGCGGTATTTATTTTTCTTCTCAATAATCAACTAGCTTAGAATAAAATTCATATCTTTCCTAGCAAGCTTTTCAAATATAATTAAATACAAAATAATTTTAAAAAAATAATCCTTGTTTTAAAAATGGTAAGAGTAGTATATAGCACTATTACTATGTATGTCACACATTATGTTAAGAATTTGATTTTCATTTTTTTAACTTTAGCTTATGGTATCAATATATATAGTGGAAGGATACATTAAATCTTTTTAATCTTCTATTTATATATAATATTTGTTTCCTAAATAATTTTTATTTGGACACACCAGAAAATGACACGTGTCATTGCTGGTGTGTCTTTTAGTATATAGTTATTGATTCGAATAAATTTTGTATAAAATAATTTATTTAATGAAAACTACATAAAATATTTATTTAAATACTAAAGATATATATACTGTAATAACTTATTCTAAAAATATGGGAACTACACCTAATTACCCAAATAATCCGGTCAGGTGGTCACATGGTGTGACTAGTCACGTATAAAACCTTGTGTTCTAAATATGGAACCCTTAGCCTTAGGATCATGTACTTTCTCTGTTAATGATTATTTGCAACAATTGTACCTTCACGGAGGTCAAGGCAAAAAAATTTAAGCATGATTATTAAAATATAAGGGCATGTACTTAAACACTAACCCAATTAAAAAAAAAACACAATTTATCAGAACCACTAAAACCCAGAACCCAAAATCACCACCACCACCGAACCCACCGTAAACCACCACCACGAAACTTACGCCACCCCCACAAATCAGATCTGAACCCCTACAACCACCCCACGAACCAGACGAACATACAAACCCAAACCCACGAACCAGACGAACCCAACCGCCGCCACGAACCCACCCACGCCACCCCTTAGAAACCAAACCCAAATCAGACCCACCTAACCACCACCACGAACCAGACCCACGCCACCCCTATGAAACCAAACCCACGACTACTTATGGAACTAGACTCATCCACCACGAAGACCCATCCCCACGAAACTCATGCCACCCCCACGAATTAGATCTGAAACCCCTACAACCATCCCACGAACTAGACGAACAAACGAACCCAAACCCACGAACCAGACAAACCCAACCACCACCACGAAACCACCCACGCCACCCCCATGAAACTCACGCCACCCCTAATTAAAACCATACCTGAAACCCGTAACACCCCCACGAACCAGAAGATTTGCTAATCTTGATGAGATCGTCGAGGGACATGTTCAACCGATTTTCCATTGCCATTGAAAGATGTGATGAAGAAGAAGAAGAAAAAGAAGAGGAGGAGAGAGAATATTGAAGGAGGAAGAAAATTGGGGATAACTAGAGATCTAGGGTTGGCTTAAAAGGAGGATGAGAGAGAGAAGAAAGAAAAAGTGGGAAGATGAATGATTTTTGGTGAAAATGATTACAATAATTAGATTTATTAGGTAAAATGTTAAATTAGGTTAGTGATTTAATTAGATGTCTATGTTGTTTAAGTAAGGGTAATATGGGCATTCTGTTGCAAAAGGTTACTAAGAGTGAAAAGAAAAAAAAATTGTTGCACATAATTAATAGCAACCGAAAATGACAAATATTGCAGATAATCGTTAACGGAGGTAGTATATCATTAAAAAAAAAAACCTGGGTATTTCAACACAAGATTCCAAGCACTAACGAAATCAGCTACATCTTCCACATCAGAAATTCTTGCGTAAACCTGGTCCACAATAATGTTATTGTGGAGAGATTTATATACACGCGGAATTAACGTTATTTACCGTTATTTTAGCATGGTATTCTTATTTTTTAACCTAATAACCTTTATTAAAACTTGTGTGACCTTTAATGTTATTTTTGTTTACCATCACAAAAAAATTAACCTCTTATAGCTTTTATAATGTCACAATCGCTTTTCTTTCAACCTAAACCTTTATTTTAATGTAGTGATTTTTTTTTTTAATTAATAAAACAATCATAGTATCAACAATGTTAGTGGTTAGTGTGAACCAGGTCCATTTAAAAATTTGTACTTCCACATCCCTATGATCAACTCCTCCTCCTCTGAACTATTACATCCACCGTCCACTACAACTGGCCCCACCAACCATCTTCATCCTACCGCTGTAAACCCCTCAGGCCCTCAGCCCTCACTCACCAAACCTTCCCATTTCTCTCTCCTAAAACCCTTGTTAAACCTTGAACAACAATCAACCTCTACGACTTCAAACTTTCATACCCCCACCATCTTCCTCACCCTCCAAAACCCCAGAAAAATTTAAGATCGTCAATCAAATTAAACCCTAACAATGGTGGATTCCCTTAAAACCAGCTTATCAAATAACCCTAAAGTTTGGATTTTGATCGGTATTGGTGTTGCAGGGATCGCAGTCGTTGTTTCTAGAGAGAGAATTAGAAGGAGAGAAAAGAAGCTTCTAGAAAGAGAGGATTTTGGCGCTTTTGTTGAGCGTTTTGAGCTTCTTCCTTCTCCTCAACCGCCGCCCCCTGCTGCTCCTTTGCCTCTCCATGGCCTCACCTTCGCCGTCAAGGACATGTTCGTCATTTCCCATTTTGCAATTTTTTATTTTTTGTGATTTTTTTTATTTGATTTTTGAAATGGGTTTGTTTGGAAGCGTGTGATTGTGTTTGTGACGGTGCAGATTTGAGATAAAGGGGAGAATAACAGGGTTCGGAAACCCAGATTGGAAGAAAACGCATGATGAAGGAGAGAAAACAGCAATTGTGATTACTAACTTGTTGAAGAAGGGAGCTACTTGTGTGGGGTCCACTGTTTTGGATGAACTCTCATTTGGGTACTCTATCTATCTGATACTTCTGTCTTCATTTGATATTTTATTTCTTGGACTTGTTGTTAGGAAATTTGTGTTTAAATTGTTGTATTATGCTATGATCTGGTTGATGGGTTTGTCATTTTTGGGGTTAATTTGCATACATTGTCTTTAATTTTAGTGGAGAATCCAACTGTGAGTTGGTTTAATGATCGAAAACTCGAATACTATACATGAGAGCAGTGATCATACTTGGGGCATTGTGAGTCATTGTTGATCTGTACTTGTTTTAGTGAGGATTGATTTGATACTTTCGTCGTTCCTAATTTATGGCCACATTTGATTAGGGGTGTAACAATGTAGTGAAAATAGCATGACTATCCATCATGCCATATGGTGTCAGAGTTTTCAGTTAAAGGTAATGTGAGATCATTTAAAGTTTAACTAACTCTATTTACGCTGTGTTCTGTTATTTCTGTATAATTAGAAATGTGGCTAATAATTTGTGACAGAGGAGTTTATTGGACTCTTGGGTCTTGTTTGATTGCTTGGGTTTTTGGGTTCTATTCTAAAATCTAAATGCAGTATTGCCTTCACCATGCACAAGGTTCTACATATCTGTGCATGTGATTGGTGGTAGTTGGTTTGCCAAATTTTTGGATGAAAGTCGTGCTTGGTTTAGATTCCTTGTCAGGTTAATGGTTTATTAATGAACTTAGTCAGTTGGACACTAATATTTGTAGCCCAGTGATCATTGTTCATAATGTAGCTCTTCAAATGCCATCGTTTGATTTGTTTCTGACTTGGTACTTTTCTCTTACTGATGGGAAAAAGTTTGTTGAGGTAAAGCAGTGTTTTCTTTTCAGGATTACTGGCGAAAATGTGCATTATGGGACTCCAATCAATTCGTCGACACCACATCATATTCCTGGGGGGTCTTCTAGTGGCTCAGCTGTAGCAGTTGCTGCACAGCTTGTTGATTTTTCTCTTGGTACATGGCCTTTTCAACTCATCATGTATTTATAAAGCTATATTATATAATTGGAAAGATTGCTATGCCCCATAACTGAGGTGTCTTGTAAGTTTTGAAAATGTAGCTACATGAAAGAATTATGAAGGCATCAAATGGCAAACCTATACTTTGTTCTGCAACTACTTATTGATCTTTTCTTCTCTCTGGACATATGTTGTGCATTTTGAGCAGGTGGTGTCACATCCATTGATCCATATCTGTAGAGGCACATGTACTATGTGCGGGTGCCTTTGCGATTTAGTTAGATTCTCAGTAACTTTTGGGGGGGATTGTGGAGTCACTGATTATTATTGAGTTTTGAAGCATTTAATATGATCGTATAATTTGCTTTTCTCTAGAAACAGCTAATTGCTGGCTATTTTGAATTTGTGATCAACCAAGTAATTCAGCAAAGTAGTATTTTTCTATAATATTAAGGTAGATATTTTCTCAGTGATCTGACAAATCTAACGGTTCAGGTACTGATACAATTGGGTGTATAAGAATTCCAGCGTCACTGTGTGGTGTGTTTGGATTTCGCCCATCTCATGGGGCTGTATCTATGGATGGAGTCCTGCCAAATTCTCAAAGTCTAGATACTATTGGTAATGAACTACTCTGCGCTAAATCAATTTACTATACCCCCTTGCCCCCTTCCTCCCTCCCTCTGTTTCAATAATCCTTATAGTGTAAATCTTGGCTAATGCTATTATTCAGGATGGTTTGCTAGGGATCCCTCTGTTTTACATCGCGTTGGACATGTTTTGCTCCAGTTAAAGACTGAGCCCAGGAGGCCAAGGCGCTTCATAGTTGCAGATGATCTCTTTGAACTTTCGAAAGCTTCAAAGCCTAAGACATCACATTTTGTGAAGCAGATGACAGAAAAGCTATCTGGATGTAAGCCTCATTGTATTTTTTTAGATAATGTTTGGAATGTTAGGAACTATACTGTGTATACAACATTGCCAACCCAATTTTTTGTATAATGGTGGTTTTCTCCATCTCTTCTCTACTTAAATATAACATACAATGATTTTTTCTTCCTAAAGAACTGCATAGAAGTACCTCTATATCTTCCTATAAATATAGAATCTACAAGATCTTCTAATCTTCCTAAATATGTAAACTATCATAACACATATAAATTAATTAGGAAAAATGTAAATATACTTCCTACCAAAACTCCCAAACAAAGTATCCAAGTCATTGACTTCCTACCATCCTGCATATCTGCCAAGTACCTATGTACTCCAAGGTTTCTAATTTAATGTCAAATAATAAAATTGACGTACACGTGTGGATGTGTGGCTATTGGCTAGTAGTTGGGTTGCAACCCAACACGTAAAGCTTTCTTCTTCTTCTGTACTGGGTTAAATTTGAATGTCATTCGTATAATGTATATATGAATACTTGTGTGATGATTTGATGTATTGGTGGTGCAATGGTTCCATGTCAGTATAAAAGGAGGTTATTATTAATTTATTATTGTAATTATGGCTCTATTTCATTGACTGTGCAGACCAGAGCCCCAAGCATGTAAATATTGGCCAATTTATTGCCTCAAATGTTGCAAGTTTGAAAGCCTTTTGTGAAGAGTCTTCAATTGTTCAAAGTGGAGTAGGAGCTCTCAAAGCTCTTTCGTCGGTTATGGTTTTACTTAATAGGTATCTTCTTGGGACGCTCTTCTTTAATGTACTAATGTTTGGGAGTTGGGAGTTGGGACAAGGGAGTATAAATAAGCTTGAGGGCATGAAAATTCAGACCATTGAAGCCCTTGGCTCACCAGGGGAATTCCTAATGTGATATTCCCTTTTGTGTATGGGTGATACCTTCTTGGTGTTTTTTTA
Source organism: Chenopodium berlandieri (assembly GCA_034703905.1). Classification (NCBI taxonomy): domain Eukaryota; kingdom Viridiplantae; phylum Streptophyta; class Magnoliopsida; order Caryophyllales; family Amaranthaceae; genus Chenopodium; species Chenopodium berlandieri. Next base: position 5,154,013 of record CM068293.1, read on the forward strand.
TTTATTTTTTTTTTTTCTCTAACGAGTAACGAATATAAGAGTGTATACTAATACATACAAAAAAGAATTTAATTCCGTGCCTTTCTTTGCCTTTATTTGGTGAATACTCTCCTAGCACTGTTGATCACCACTGATACCACTTGCTTTCTAAACTGAGAGGTTGGTGTAATTGAATGTGGTTTAAAGAGTATAGAAAAGAAAAATAAAGACTTACTATGAAATTTATATGGGTGGGATGGAGCGACCCTATGAAGCAAGTTGTGTTTGATGGTTTCCAGATATGCTTTACAACAAAGGGGTTTATTTTGTGCAATGATATTGTCTTTTTTTCCCCAATCCTTTATGGAGTATATGCTTAGGTATTATATTTGGCTATTATTATTGCTCTTTCTTTTTAGTTTAGCTTTTATAAATTGCTAAATTCAATTCTAGAGACTTTGCCTGATGTTAAAATCTATATCCTTCTCTGTATCTTTCTTGCTTTTTTTAGCCTGCAGAATACTGATGAAATGCACAAAATAAACAGATATGATTTTGCTTAGCTTTAAAATCTTGGTCTGCTGAATTAAGCTTGTTTTTCACCTTTTAATGTACCTTTCCCTTCATTCCTTGCATGCTTGAAAAATAACGGTGATTATATTCACACTAGATTATTATGGTTTCTGTGGTGAGTTGTTTCTTATGGCTTATCGGTGCTGTATTTGTGATGTGTTCTTGATTTTTGTATTTTGTTCTGACCAGCATTTAAAATGCCTATCAGATATGAGTTCAAGACAAATCATGGAGAATGGATCACAACAGTGAAACCAAAGTTGGGGGCTAATGTATGTGGACGTGTTCATACAGCAATCGATTCAATGCCTGAGGACGTAAAAGTTTTGTATAAAGTGAGGGCCGAATTGCGTGCTGCGTTGCAGGACCTTCTAAAGGTATATTCAGCTGTTCATTAAGTTTTGTTGAATGTGACTTAAATGACCCATTTTCCAGGGCTATATAAGGATGAACAATCCTTTTTCCCCTTATTCCCTGCATGTTTGAAAAATAATGGTGACTTAAATGACCCAGGTTCCAAGTCTATAGATGAATAATCCTGTTTTCTCTTATTCCCTGCATGCTGTTAAAATGATGATGGTTAAGTTGTGTTGAATGCGACTTAAATGACCCATTTTCCAGGTCTGTATGAGGATGAACAGTCCTTTTATTCCTGCTTGTTCCATGTATCAGAACTTCCGCTGCAGGGTACCTGAAGATGTACCTAACCAGATGTAATTTGTGCAGCTTGTTTTGAAGCACAGTTTTTTTTTTTTTTTTTTTTTTTTTTTTTCTTTGGGGGGGGGGGGGGGGACAAACTTCTTTTAGGTTTTCAGTAATGAGATATTGGGGTGTATTAGATCTTAGAAGTTCAAGAAGGTGCATGTTTGATCACTCCATGGTGTTGTAACGCAATTTTAATGTTACAGATTTTAACAGAAACACTTATGCTTGCTTATAAGGTACAGAGTATAATTTAGAGGAAGTAGTAGCATAGGTTTCTTCCTTATAGTCATCTTAGATTGAGGCAACTTAGTCTGAATTTTTGGATTTTCTTGTCAGTTATTGGGCATATCCTTGTGTGGTTGAGTACTGAGGAGTAATTACTGCTTGATAGAAAGTGTGCAAGCCCACATTACTAATGAACATTTAGGCTGGACAATGACTATAACAGAGATTGTTTTCTTCAAGCTTCTGTGCAGATATTATGCTTCTTCTAAATCTGGGCAATTCTAATGTTAATTTTCAGAATGAAATTGGAAAATAAATATGCCATAGTGGATGTATGGATTGGAACATTCAAGGTTGAGCTGATTATTATGGAATAAGTTTGCATTCATTTTTAGGATTTCAAATTCAGTAAATACTCTGTCTGCAATTCTTGGTAAACTTTTGTTCATCTTCTACCTGTGGTTTTGTTGGAGTTGAAGAAGTTGGACCATATCTTGTTTGTTGGCTAGTATATTATTCTACTCTGATTATATGAGCTAGATCTGTAGGTGGTGTGGCCTTAGACTTTTCTTTCTTTTTTCTCTCTCTTTCTGTGCGTGCGTGTGTGGGGGGTGTTTTGGGGTTAAATCTTCTATTTTTTTTTCTCAGGTTGATGGAATTCTTGTTCTTCCAACAATAGTTGATCCTCCAATAACACGCAACTCAAGAAAAGGGCTGTCTTCTGAGTTTAATGATCGAGCGCTATTCTTATCCAGCATATCAAGCATGTCCGGGTGCTGTCAGGTATTGAACAATCAGGGTTACTTTTGGGGGTTAATTTTATGGGAATTTATCTGCTTATTATTGTAGAAGTCACATGCTGTTCTGCTGCCAGGTTACTGTTCCACTGGGAGAGCACGATGGTCTTCCAACTTCAATTTCATTGATTGCATTTCATGGATCTGATAAGTTTCTGCTCGATACTGTGTTGGATTGCTATTCAACACTTCAAGAACAAGTGAGACTTGCATTCGAGTCCAAGCCGTTGCCAGATACCAATGGTCACTTGGATGCTTCAGAACTGCTGAAGGAGAAGGTTAGTTTGTTAAAAATGCTGTTAATGTTAGGTTTGTGAAAGCTCACAAATTGTATTCATACCAAAGCAAAGCAATGATTGATCCCTTTCCTTGCAACACTATTCCAGAGCTGGAATAGGTGTTTCTACTTGCAGAGGAGATTGTATTTGTTTGCTTACGCCTTATGAAATTGAAAAGGCTGGACCTTAAATTGAGAGCTTCCTGTGAATTACTGCTCTCATCTGATTCAGGAATGTTGGTTTTACTTGGTATCAGTAAAACACACTTCCTCAGTTTCTTTTTAGTTGCATCACTTCAAAATTTGTGGACTCCTAGGCAATTTTAGGAGATGAGAGGGATATAGAGAAAGAAAATAGTGTACCCATGTGATAGGAGAGAGAGAGAGAGAGAGAGAGAGAGAGAGAGAGAGAGAGAGAGAGAGAGAGAGAGAGAGAGAGAGAGAGAGAGAGAGAGAGAGAGAGAGAGAGAGAATATTAACTAAAAAAGGAATGTGATGCATCTAAATTGAAACTTCCCATTTTAGAAAGTGATGCATCTAAAAAAAGCGGAGGAAGTAAGTTAGATATAGAGTGTTTGAGATTGCATAAGAGGCCAAATGTACAGTACCTTGGATAAGGAAGAAGCTACTTCCTTAATGATCTTATAGGGTTTGGACTTGAGTTTGGAGATGCCAGTCACTCCATACTACCAAAAAAAACATTGTCATCCTTTACTTTTTTCTTTCTTAACCGACAATATCGAAGTATTTGTGTGATGACTGTGATTCTTCATTAATTGGGTCTTTAACTAGATACTAATCAGGTTGAATTGTACTTGTATAAAACATTCTTTTATGAATTGTGATTTATCACTTTAACTCTAAGAGCAGGTGTATATTGAATACTTCTGGTCCCTGCCACCCAAAATAGCAGTACTATCTTTGTGTTTTCATGCCCCTTGGGCAATTACAATTCACTAAGAAAGCGATTTAGATTTCCTTGCTATCCATCTATTGATTGGGCTGTGATTTGTTTAGGTTAGTAATACTGTTGTCAGGCTATAAAAATAATGAAATCTGTAAAGTCTAAGTTATTAACAACCTTCTTTTAATTAGTGGAACTCTTGTTGTTTATCATCTTCAGCTGTTAAGTTTCTAACATATATCTTCCTTTGATATCAAGTTTAGTGCCGGTTGCTACAATGTTGAATTAAAAGTTTTGAGTAGTTGGGTTATTACTCATTAGAATAGCTAAACTTTGAGTCATGAGAAACAATTATAAGCTCATAATTGTTGGACTTAATTGTTTTTCTTTCTTATGTTGGAGCTTCTTTTTAATAATTTTTTAATTGTTTAGAGATATAAAAAGTACAGTCTCACTGTCCAATCTTTCTCCAGGGTAATGCTGCATACAAGGGGAAACAATGGAATAAGGCTGTCAACTATTACACCGAAGCTGTAAAGCTGAATGGGACTAATGCAACGTACTATTGCAATCGAGCAGCTGCATACTTGGAGCTGGGATGGTAAGTATCTATTTCTTTTTATTCGGTTTCTCTGACAATGTTGATTTCTTTATTACAATGATTGGTTCATTTCAGCCTTCCCTTTGATGTACTGTGTTTTATATATCCAATATTTGAGAAATCAACTTTTGAGAGTTTCATGAATATAAGGAAATCCACTTAATCACCCCCCCCCCCAAAAAAAAAATAAATAAATAAATTGTGATGTCATTGTATTAATTTTCTGTTTGTGTAGCTTCCAGCAAGCAGAGGAGGATTGCACAAAAGCTATATCACTGAGTAAAAAGGTGAGAAATCTTTCTCTTAATCTGCTTCTGCATTTTTTGTGTTATTATATAATTGAACTTAATTGATAATTTTATGGCGGACTCTTTCCATCTATAAATTCAATCCTTTTGATCGACCAACAAAGGTGTATATAGGATCTTCTCACACTTTAGCAGCGGATTAATACTGAGTTTCTCTATGCAAGAGTGATTATCTAGAGACGATAAAGGAAAACTAAAAGGAAAGAATAGAGAATTCAAGACAAGTGCTGTATGTTGTCTTATTCCAGCTACAACATCATCTATCAACTCTCAAAAAGGAAATTATGTTTACTAACAAATGCGTTTTCTGTTCTTGAAAGAGTGCAACACTTTCTGTTATTCAACATGCGCCATATGTTTTTCTTCCGACCTCTTTCATTTACATATGCAATTCATCCCATTTCATTCTATCTTCTCAAGTCCTAATTATATGGGTCCCCGTAAAAATGCATGCCAAATTGCCAATCCCCAAAGGCCCAAAGTTGCATTATTTTTAGAATGGAGTTGGTAACGCCTATAAAGTAATGTTAAATGTTCTAAAGTGGAATGTGAGGCCTTTTATTGTTGACCGGGGGCTTTACAGTGGAGAAAGCATGGAGCATGGTCTTGAGCTATTTCAATGCTATCATATTCCACTTCCACATATGTTAGGTTTGAGTCCTGTTTTAATTTGTACTAATCTTTTACAGAAATTTTTTATGGAGTATAAATTTGAATCATTCAAACTACTTTCTGAGTTTCTGATTATTTGGGTCCGGATTCTCTGGATGTGACATGCAAAGTTAATCGTGAGCTCTAGCTGCAATACAATTGGCTTATAATGCTAGCTAATCATAAATAATACTAAAACAGACACCATACACGTGTCAATTCTTAGTGTAGTTTTTCCCCTCCAAATACACCCCTTCCTATTTTTGCTAATATCTTCTTTGAGAATTTTAGTATAATTTAACTATCATAATATTATTCCAAATCTTTTATAGGTATCTTCTGTAATAATATATCCTTAATTTATATATAGGTATTACTCTGATCTTGTATCTTTTAATAGTAATACATCATATTAAATATTACTCTATATGTCATATCTTTAATACATTATATTTTATTCCTTTAAATGATTAATACTATATATTAAATAAGGTAATTTTCTAACAATAATTAAAATAATGACGAATCTACAAAAAATTATTATTATTGTTGTTGTTAAACCCAGATTAATTTTTATTAGTTTTGGGTTTAAATTATTTTTGTAACAAGTTTTTTCTAATACTTTAATTGGGTTCTCGCCTAATTCTAATACGAATTAATACAAATTTTTTCTTTTTATTGATTAAATGTTGTGATTGTGAAATTACTGTGCATGGCACGGGACCTAATCTAGTATGTACTAATATAAGCAACTCTAAGATGAGCTTTCAAGCAATTGATCAGTTGTGTTAAAAAATATTGAAGCTTTATTGGAAATCTGAAGAATTACAAAAGTTTCTGATATTTGCATTTTTTGGGTGGTGCATTTAGTGTTCCGTGATGTATTAAAAGAGGAGGCCCCATTACCTCATAGTGAGATACATAATAATGGCAAATTGGTAAATAAAATCAACTTTTTTAATATTTTATCATTTTTTTGTACTTTCTGACTTTTCAATAAAACCACCACCATCATCGACGTTCGTCCGGCGGCTTCTTCACCCTCGTTCACCTTTCCGGCGGCTTCTTCGTCATCCTTTCGCTTGTAAACCACCACCATCATCGTCGTCCCCTATCTTCTTCACCCCCTTTCACCTTTCCGGCGGCTTCGCCGCCTAATCAAACGAAAAACCCTAACAAAAATGGAGAAATTTGGGCATGGTTAACCCTTAAGGACAAGGTTTATCTTCTTTCTGATTGCCATTGATGGAGGTGAGAGGATGGAGGAAGAAGAAGAACGGGTTGGAGGAGGAGAAGCCCAGATTTAGTTCAATTACAATATTAACCCCACTTACAAACTCTAAATGACACAAATACCCCTATGAGATACTTGTTATGTTCCTCACTATGAGAAACATGGATTTAACCTGTATTAAAATATACTGTATACATAGTGTAAAAGCTTAACTTGTGGGAAAAATCTTTCTGTAAAGGCAAGCCATCACATTATTGTAAATTAGGATCATTCTCAAAGTGACTTTATCTTCATTTGTATTTTGGTTTTGTGGATACCTTTTGATTTATAATTTATGGTGCAGAATGTGAAGGCATATTTGAGAAGAGGGACTGCTAGAGAGTCACTTCTTCGATACAAGGAAGCTGCTGAAGGTAGTGCTTGAATTCTTGTTCTACTTTTCTATCTATTAAATGCCGCTAATATATTCGTTTCATCTTAGAGACTAGAGGGACTGGATCTTCCTTCGTTGAATATTATTTTTCCTAGTGTATATAACCACCGACCTTCCTTACGACTTAATTACATTGGGTGTAGCTGCAGCCCGTTATGATTTCCAAGCCTAAAACATACTCTTAATACAAGTGATATTTCTTTTTTACTTTTCCCTCTTCAGTTACTTTTAGGGTGAATACCCTGTAACAATTTAGTTGGATTTTCTTGGGATAACCAATTGGGTAAATGCTAGATCACGACAATTAATTGATACTGCATCATCATCATAATTGTTGCTGTCATCATCTATTGCTAATTAACGAGATTGATGTAATCATATGGCACTAGTTAATGCTTATTCTTCCCAAATCCTTTAATCATTTGTGAAGTATTCCTCTAGTATCCTCTAAACCAAAATTATCTGAACACTGAACTTTAATTTCACTGTTAATCTGTTATATAACTTATTATACTTTACTGATCAATGCTAAGTGTATATTCCTCTCTCACAATCATTGTTGTATTTACAGACTACAAGCATGCACATGTTCTTGAGCCGCATAACAAGGTCGCCAATCTTGGAGAGAAGCGGTTGAAGAAGCTCATGAGTTAATACACGATTTCACAAGTCAATTTTGCTAATTCTACTTCCAGGCTTCCAGCAGAAGGCATAACAATAATGAGAAATAAAGGCTAGTAAAAGAGGAAGAGCATGGCGTTTATACATTTAGATTATAGATATATTTTCTTTTCTTTTAATCTGTGTATAGAAATTTTGGCACTGTGATGAACGATGCAACATTCTTGCACAAGTTTTGCAGCGAAATATTAATTTTTGAGAGGTAGCTAGGATACTTGTTTAGCTGCTTTCAAAATGAATGGAAAGACTCTTATGTACATGTTGATTGAAGAAATGAAAATGTGTTCAGTGAAAGTAAGTTTGATTCATTTTCAATTGTGGCCAACAATTTTTTGTTGTTCTAGTGGCAAGATAAAGATATCAGAGTACCAGGTTGCCTATGTTTCCTGACCCTGGCTTTCAGAAAAAGGCAGGAAGGGTAGAGAAATTATAGAAGTTTATGCCTGGTAACTTGATAATATACCTTATTTGTGAAAATACTCTCTTTCCTTGGTTATAAACAAATTCAACAGCTGGTAATTAATGGCTAAATTTGGTTAATCCTTGATTCCTTATTATGTGGAATATTTTACCTCCTTAGTCCAATCTTGATCCCGATATTTATGATTAATCAAGTATCAACCTAATTAAAGTTTTAGCCCATATGATTAGAACTTCTGGGTTCTAACAAGCTTATTAATTCCAATCGAAACAATGATTAGCACCACAATTATTAGATCCTTAAGCTTCACGGCTTCAAGGGACTGGTGGTACCGGCTTAGCTTCTCCCATGCTGGTCTCCGGTCAGTGTTGTCGGATTTTGGCGATGGAACCACCATGCATTGTTGGGTTCCTAAGGTGTACAAGCAATCTAAGCCAAACCTTCTATTGGTTCATGGGTTTGGTGCCAACGCTATGTGGCAATATGCTGATGCAATCGACCATTTCATCCCCAAATACAATGTAATTCTTAGCATCAAAACTCATTTCTTTATTATCATTGCTAATCTATCTATCTATATAACTATATAATTATATAAAATTTGCATTCAGTACATTATTTTTACAGGTATATGTACCAGACCTCATATTCTTTGGGAGGTCCTACACAACCCAAAAGGAAAGGTCAGAAAGTTTTCAAGCAAGGTGCTTGATGAAGCTAATGCACATACATGGAGTACAAAAGGCAAGCTTTGTAGGTATAAGCTATGGCGGTTTTGTAGGGTATAGCATGGCAAGCCAGTTTCCGGAGGCAGTGGAGAAGGCGGTGTTGTGTTGCACCGGGGTTTGTATTGAAGAGAAGGACTTGAAGGAGGGTTTGTTCAAAGTACAAGACTTGGATGAAGCTGGCAAGATTTTAATGCCTCAAAGTACTGATAAGTTGAGGGATTTGATGAGACTCTCCTTTGTTAAACCTCCCAAGGGAGTGCCTGATTGGCTCTTGACCGACTTTATAAATGTGAGTACAAAATCCGAGATATGACACCTTATGTCCACTTCCGTGTGCCACTTTAGATATTATACCTTATGTCTACTTCTATGTGCCACTTATTTTGTGATTACCAGATAGCAATAGAAATCACTAACTTTTTACGCAACTTAAAAATATGAATTAATAGACTGATTAAAAGAGAACTATACTCTTAATATTCTGACATACAGTGCCAAGGAACAAGCACAGGCACAGCAAACGTATATGTGTATGTATGCTCATTCAATAGGCACATTGGTGTTTATGGTCGACTAGGCGTTAATGAATTATGTACATGTCTAAATAATTATGCAGGTTATGTGCAAAAATTATGTGAACGAGAAGAGGGAATTGATTGAAGAAATACTCAAGGATAGGCAACTCTCAAAATTGCCAAAGATCCATCATGTAAGTGATAAACCGCTTTAATTTTTCTGCTTGCCATGCATGTATTATTAAGGGAAATGAACTAGTATACATTATTGTTACTCCTGGGGTGCTGGTTTTTCTGCGTTTGGGGCATGTTATGAACCGAGAACGGGCAAGGTGATTGTGGGAAGGAAGGGCTGTTTGTGTTGGTGATGAGAGGCATTGTGTATATAAGATTATGTTATGAGAGGCATTGTGTACATAAGATTATCACATTTTCAGAAGTTTTTGAGTCATTATTATTTGGGTGTTCACTAGAAGTAATAATGTAGTTCATTTCCATTAATTTTTCTGACCAATAAATTCAATGTTGAATGCAGCCCACAATGATAGTATGGGGAGAGCAAGATCAAATTTTCCCTATAGAGTTAGGATATCGATTGCAACGGTATGCTTCAATACTTCTTACTTAATTTTTGTATATAACACTGATGCTTAAGTTTAATGCAACATATTTAGTTTAGTCCGTATTATCCATTCCTACGTAATCATTGGTTTTAAACCGATTCAAGCAATTTATTTATCATCAACCCTTTTAATGACTTATGTTGTACTCCCTCAATTTTTAAATACTACGCATTTGACATTTTTGCTTGTTTGATCGCAATTGAATCTGTGTACATACAGGCACTTAGGAAGTAATGCACAGCTAGTGGTGATCAAGGAAGCAGGGCATGCTGTGAACCTAGAGAAATCAAGAGAGTTTTTAAAGCATTTGAAAACATTTCTAAATGAGTCATAAAATCCTTCCCAAGGATCCTACTACCCTCGTACGATAGCAATAAAAATTGATAATCTTTGTATATAATATTTGTCACCCTTTTTTTAAAAAATTTTACCTCAATACTTTGGAAAGTTGATAGAATGATACTGTAGTATAATATGAGTATTATAGAATTAAGGCCAAGGGAACTATGGATCGGAGTTTACTAAGGGGGCCAATATCTTCGGCTCTAGTAGCTAGGGTTGAGCTTCAGACTTCCAAATTACACAGCCTTTGTACCCAACCTCCTCCACTTCTTAACTTTTTAAGGTTCGATTGTACATAATAACTCCATTTGTCCTTAATTGTTTGCCTTATATACAAAAGTTACTTTATTAAGTTTTGGTTGAGTGAAATTGATGAAAGAGAAAAGTGGTGGGACCAAAGTAATGTTTGTGAGAGTAAAATAGTAGTCCGCATGTATATTTTTTAGTATAGAGCAATCTTTAAGGAACGGCATAAAAAAAAAATAGATCTAACAAAAAGGGACAAATGGAGTATGTAAAATTGTGAATTAGATAAATGTTTTGTTCAGTTGTATCCTGGTCTCAACTGCAAGACATAATTAACATACCACCCATACTAAATTACGAATATGCATCCACTTTATTGAACGAACTAAATTAATCATCCATTGATCTATAAGCATTAAAAAATATTGCAATTTACGTATGCCACCTCGAAAACTAAACATGATTTTGGTCCAAACAAAGAGATTAAACTACCAACATACTAGAAGTATAATGTAAGATTATGCTATTGCTATATACAAGAAGTCAAGAAATATTTAGACTATACAATCATTCTTCAATGCTAAACAAGAAACTTTATAAACATCAACGTTGTTAGTCTTAGATTGAAAGCTACATACTATATTGGAACCATATACACGTAATAAAAATTCAACGGTTAATACAACTTAAACTAGTACATATCATAATTCCAACTTTATTCTTATTATTTGTCCTCCATTTCAGATCACCCAATTTATCAGCTAACCTCTTTAGTTTCCCTCTGTTATCTCCATTCTTCATACAAAATTTACACCATTACCAAAGAAAAGGTAAGAAATTTAAGTCATATAAGGGTGGTTATGGAGAGCTCATCAACCCCTCTCATACTGCTTCGCAACCTCGTTGTTCCGTTGTTTTTGTCAGCAGACAAATCTTTCATGTTTCTCTTCCATGAATCAAAACTTGTCCAAATCCTACGTTGTTTACTTGCCTACATCTTCCTTTTCATCCTCCACCTTGTCCACTGTCTTCCTTTGAGTTATCTCCCCTTCTCTAGAACTTTAGTTAAGCATAATAATTATGAGCAGCAGCTGGTAGATAGCAGCAGTAGCACTACTGCTACTGGCCAAGGTCGTGACACAGCCATTGCTCGGGCTATCTACCAGCTGCTCTCCCTCGTTAACAACATCCCCACTAGCTCAAGAAAGTATGAAGTTGTACGTTCCTTGGCAGAGAGGTTGATCAACGAGAACCTTAAGGAACGGTCTGAAGCCCTAAGACAGGTCAACTGTGCAGTTCTCTCTGAAGCATTTGACAAGACGCTTTCCCAACTAGAAGCCGCCTTGTTGGATCAAGAAAATAAGTTTTCGCTTGGTCTAAGGAAAGGTGATTTTGGGCTCAGTAGGGTTGTAAGGGCGGCCAAGGGATGGTATCATGTGAAAGAGGACGATGATGAACCTGCCATGGAAAAGATGGCAGCCGAGTTGTTATGGTTAGCCCATAAATTGGAGGAAAGTGGTGGCGGAGAAGTGGTGGTGGAGAAATGGGCTTGGGTAAAAAAGTTGGGATGGTTAGCTTTGGCAACTGAGCCAAGGGTCCAAGCTTCATTGGTCAAGCTCACAGGTATGAATGAATTACTTGAGGAATAATTTTTTCCCCTAAATACGGTTCTTCCAAAGAAAGTCCTTTCTTTTTGTTTCTTGGTTGAAATTTTGGTCCAATCATTTTGTGGTTTACATTGATTGGTTTCAATTTTCTTGAGTTTGGTTCTTCACTAGACAATTAATGGTGAGTGTTAAAATTATTTGGCATCAAACAATAATCTGAGTTTATGGAAAAGATCAAATCATATCATAATTCCTAATTGGTTCACAAGAAGATATATACAGGTTTGGTATCATAAATGAAATTAGAATAGTATGGGTTTGGAACCGATATATGTAAACCACAAAATCATTGGACCAAAATTTCAACGAAGTTCTGCTCAAACAAACACAGAATAACATAATCTAACACACATTAATGACTAAAAAATTCTTATTAGAATGGCAGAAAAGAGGAAATTTAGATAAACATTATTATTCCTGCAACCCGTACCATACAGATATATGGCTATATGCATATTAAGAAGTTTCCTCAAGACTTTTAAACTCTGCACTTCTGCAGCATTCTTGATCAAGCATGCCAAGGATATGGGTAAAGAGCAACAAAATGGAGGCAAAACGGAGCAGCAAAAGCAAACTAAAATGAAGATGGTAACAACATGGCTTCCTTTACTGTGTCAAGCCAGCAATGGTACTGATGCACCAACCCTTAGCACCAGTGAACGAGGAGAGATTGAAAGTGCACTGGAAGAAATAATAGACTTGATTGAGGAAGAAGAAAATCAGGAGAAAGTATTGTCTTTGTGGCTCCACCATTTCACTCAGTGTTCCTCCTCAGATTGGCCTAACCTCTATGGTTCCTACTTAAGGTGGTGTGACATATCTCGCAAGCTTTTGCTCACAGCAGAACAATGAAAGTGCATTGATGTAAATTGTGATATAGAAACTCTACAGCAATGTGTACTACGAGTCTAGGAGCATGTTAGATTGTTAAGCATTCAAAACTCTAGCTTAATATTGTTTTTTCTCAGTTCTAAAATTAGATCTTCAAGTCAATTATAAGTTATAACTCAGCTTCTTAATCCAGAAGTAGTGTTTTAATACTTTAAAGACCGTTCCAGCAGTTAAATCTAAAGATAGTTGCAATTTCTCATGCTGTAACCCGGCAAAGAGAAGTGAAAAAGTAATACTGCTCAATTCAGTAAGAATAATGAATAATTAGTTGGTAACTTCAACATGATACAAAGCACATGTGTCAATGATTATGCACAATTAGAAAGCAATCAAAGCATAATACAGAATATTTCCAACAAGTAGAGGTTTCTTGTCACATAAAGAATAGCAGAGAGCTTGTTCAAAGCTTACTTTCTCATTGCAGTCATCACAAGGTGAACTTCGTATTTTCAACATCGAATATTTCAGAAGAAGACAGTTGTGGCTCCTGCAGACAAAAACTGAAAAAAATCAATAAATTTCAAAGTAGACTAGGGGAACCATAAAAAAAAATAAAAAAAAAACGTTCAAATCAAGCCAAGAGTAAAGTCTGAAAGAACTCATATAGTGTCAAACTTCCAGCATTAATTATCATAAATCATACTGTTGTGTGAGATCACAGTACATGGTTGATATTGAGATCTTCATAACATCAAACCTTTAATAGCAACATGAATCTGCTATATATCCGCAACTGAATTACAAACTATAATTTAATTGGTTTGACAGAAATCCAAAATAATAGCACTACTGAACAATTATCATCTTCGAATTATGGTGGAGTAAATTCAGATGTCTTACTAAATTGAGTTCCTTTGCTAATCTATTAAAATAAGTAAGGTAGTTGATACATTTACAATATAAGGCCTGTATATATAAGGGTAAAGTATCAAAAGTGGAAGAAGGAATTCAAAAGAAACAAAAACCTGCCTGTGATAGTTCGCGGTGTAACAACTTATCAATGAGCTTTGAACTGATGCATCTTGATGCAAAGGTCTCCATAACAGACTTACGCACAGAATATAAGAGTTCAGAGTACGTCAACTTTGGTTTGTTAAGAATAGCTTGGATGAAACAATGCGTCATGACACCACTGGCACTCATGCCCTTTTTAGTAAAAGCCTGCATTCATAACCAAAAACTTGTAAAAAGTTATAGAAAGGCAATATAAACTAAATTCATTCCGAGTTCAGTATACGAACAGATTAGGGTGGAAGCTGGACTGTGCGAGTCTCGAGAGACATCCATAATAAGAAGCAATGTACAGAAAGAAAAACTAAAGAAACCATGCATTAAGGTGAAACTGACATATCGTATAGTTAGCATTAAATATGATCCAAACTACCATTCATTACAAGAATTACCAGCACATCACAACTGTAATTTAGTATCAGAAACATTATGAAAGAGAATTCAAATAAGTTGCTGCACAAATTTTCACCAAGAGCATCAAACTTGAATAGAAAAAAAAAAGGAATGATCTGATCCTTACTTTGCTGTCAATAGCCATTTCATCATCACGACAGGCACTAAAACAGATGGCACGACCACCCCTTGTACACTTCTTAGCTCCAGAAGGAGGTCTATTGTGCAACCACTTCCTCCTGTTTATATGCAAGGGACAGCCAAGGAAAATGTTGTTAGATATTACACAACTTAAATACCAATTTACATTCAATTTCTATCTAGACCTTAGACAGGGATCAGCAATCAGCTGAAAACGTAAGTTATTTTGCAAATTGAAGTTGCTCTCAAAGCATTTCCTCTACCTAGGAAGTTCAAATATGTGATACAAACTCCAAAGCTGAGCACAAGTATATACACTACTGTATATGAGGTAAGATTAACATAAGCATCATCAGCGGTGGGACTTGGGAGTAGATGTTAGATTCTTACCCAGTCAGATCATACAAGTACTCGAGATCAAGGATGGTTCCACTATGACAAGCATCAACGATTGCATGGAGTGTTACCCCCTTGATTAGAGGTTTAACTATCATGGTGTTAATATCATTGTCAAAGATCATTCCTTCAGTCTTGAAGTCAACAGGGCACAGTGTTTCATCAAATCCATCAAGCTCATCATTGTCAAAATCACGTTGACGCAAACCATGTCCAGAGAAATAAAATACCAGTGAATCCCCTGGTTTGCTTCCTTCAACAAGCCATCTCAAGCTTTCTTCCATGTTTGCTTTAGTAGGCACTCGATCAAGATCATTTTCCTCTAATTTAACGATAGCACCAATAATCAGTCAGCTATTCAAATTGAAGCTCTGCTTTTGACCAGAAAATCATAAGTAAGAACCCTATAGGTCTGTAACTTCTTTTAATGTACCCTATATGCATTTTGTACAGGGAAAAAACATTCTCACTGACTAAAACATCTAGAGTTATGCACAGGCATGTTTCATAATATAATCCTCATTGTGGTGTATGTAAGCAAGACAAGGGAACCCGAAAATGAAATTGAATCAAAACATGGTGTTAAAGTTTTATGAGTAGTTACCATTACAATTATTTGTCATGCCCACAGAATTTGCACTTCACATCCTCTTCACCGAATCAGGTTGCTACTTCAACCACCCCCCCCCCCCCAACCCCCCAAACAACCAACCTAGAATGAAAATGAAATTGAATAGCTTACCTGTTCCTTTGATCAAATATCTGCATATTTATTGTTAACTGATTCTTATAGTATAGCAATCAAACAAGGCACGAATTCATTGTCTCTATCTGAGAGTGTTGCCTGAAAGAGTAAGCCTTTCGTGAACAATATTATGGAATAATAATTTCAAATTACCTGTAAGGACTCTAATTGAATGCTCAGGAAAATGATATCGATTCAAAAGAAGCTGCTTTATATTGTAGACATCAGTGAGAGTTCCTCTCAGCTTGTGTTTCTGCTTCTTGTAGCTCACGCCACAGATTAATGCTCGTTTCCCAATTCTTGCTGCAGAGGTACCTCTAGGGCATGCATTTAATATTGTAAAAGAAGCTTTTGGCCATTGGCTTGCTAGAGCCTTATATTCAGATGATCCTGAAGTGCTTCCAAGGTTGCCATTTCTATAAGTGCCAAGGTTCAGACTAGAACTTTTGATCTTTTGCAGCTGAGCATCTTTCCGAGTTCTGTTCTTCAGAACATTAGTATAGTTTGTGACTTCACATGTTTGTATAGGAATTATGGTATGGCATCTTGAGCAACAAACAATACCAGCCCTTTTGGTGGTAAAATGTTCTAACCTACAATATCCACACTGGATTATCCTATTCATTTTTAGCTAGGAAGCACAAGCAATGACTAATGATGGCCAAGATATGCCATATGCCATATGATTTGAAGAACAAAAATGAGGAACTATTATCGAATCTTAACTTCAAAACCAATCATGACTTGGCATACCTCTGGCATTATGCTTTCACTCGAAAATTTGGATAGCCATTTTGTCAAAATAGACATGATTAGATGTTATATCCCACTCTTTTCCTTGCTTATTATACACATGACATGGAAAATGGCAGCGTTATTCGATTTGTACCACCACCATACTTTTTTGTTCTGCAGGTATTCTAACGAAGGAGCAGTACTTTATAAAGTCGCTCGGATCAGATGCTCCACTCTGTCTCCAGCCCATGGAGGTTTCCAGTTCTAAGGTCTTTGATACCCACTTATAGAAAGACCTGCAGCATAAAGAAACAACGCAATGTTTAAAAAAAACCTAATCAAAGTAAAGAGGCATGTTATATTTTCCTGGCCCCCCAGATCTCACTTGATACTTTCAAATAGTATAAAGAACCTTTTTCGAACCAATCATGTGCAACATTGCACAAACAACATGCATTTAAATTATAATTATGCAAGCATTACAGAAACTAATGTGAACTTCCATTCCATCAATATTCCATTGCACTGACTATATACAGTGCAATAGGCAATAGAAGGGTAGTTTTTGAACATTGGTAAAAGTGTCATCTACAGCACAACAATAAACTTCAACTACATAATCAGCTAATCATAATTCAAGCTCCGCCAACTTACTATACTCTCTCAACCATCCACCCCCCCCCCCCCACCCCCACCACCTCCTCACTTTCCCCTTCCTAGTTCCTAACCCGGGGTTAAATAAAATAGGCTCTCATATAGGAACTGTGATTAATTCTAACAACCTTACAATAGTTTTTCTCATTGAATCATGAAATGTCTGCAGCCTATGAAATTAATCATTTACATAATAAAATCCAGTCAGAAGGATAATGAACAGAAAGGGTAGAGCTACCACTTGCAAATTGCTACATTGTGAAACAAATATACATATAATCACCCATTATGATATGATCAGCATTAACAAGCTAAATTGTAGCATAGCTATCACCACACTACTGTATTACAAATTACAACAACAACGCGCTTTACTAACAGCATCTTTCGAGATCCAATTGACCAAATGTACATAGTCTTACACCTGGCCTAACCAGAATATGCATCACAATACATAGAATATCAGTACTAATCAAAAGGGTAATAATTTTTAACTAAATCAAGACTACTTTTATACCATCAGTATAAATTATCCTTAAACTACCTTCAAATTTTAAGACCCCAGCAATTTTTAGCTTAAATTTGACCCACAAATTGAAATTGAATCACTTTAAATTCCAAAAATTGCAAATTCAAAGTTCACAGTTATCAAAAGCCTAAAAATTCAAAAATCAGAATCAAAGAATCAATAATTTCTTTTCTGACTTTTGGGTTTCAGAAAATTGATTAATTTTTTTCTTTTCAAACACCCATAGTACGATTCTTCCTGCTAGCAAGTAGCAACCATTAATTAAGAATCAAACTTTAGAAAAAAACACCCATAATTACATCACTTTTCCCCCATATATTCATACACAAAAATAAAGTATGCTTAAATTAGTAAAATATACAAAATAAACATATGAATTTTTCAAAATAATTGAGCATGAAAAATCTACCTGATGGTGACCCAAGAGATGCGATGAGATGAAATCATCAAAAGTTTTAATTTTGGGTTCGACATTGTCAATTTCAGCAGATTCATTGCAGTGGTTTGGATTATTTAGGGAAATAAAAATAATACGGAGTAAATAAAAATTCGTCGGCAGTAGGATTTGAACCTGCCCGGACGAACTCAACAAATTTCAAATTTGTTGACTTAACCACTCAAACATACCAACTTTAATTTTTCAAATTTTCGAAATTTTTTTTTAAAATATTTATATATCTCTGTATCTTATTAATTGAAACAAAATTGTATTTTGCGAGATATAAAATATTTATTTGTTACAAATATTACGAAACGGAAATATTAGTTACATTGGCATCGTTTTTTTATTTTATGTTTTCATCATTTTTTAAAAACAAAAAAAAGGTATTTCTAATCTGTTATCAGTTTTTAAAATTATCATAATTTTAATATATTTGACCAATTTTTTATTCATTATACTTCTTATAATATACATCATACAATATGATTTTGAAAAATTAAAAACCAAAAAAAGAAATCACAGCGATACCAAAATGAACCCTTAGTGTTATGATTTGTCTTTTTATACAATATTTTTTAATACCTTTGTTAGTAAATTAAAGACCCTATTAATTAAAACTATATTATGTCAATTTTACTCGGGTTGGTAGGCTAGGTAATTTGGAAAAGTCATATAATCTTACATTTGGGTGCTATTCCTTTCATTTGTTAATAAGTGCCTTATTTTTTAATTTTCCACTATTCACGAGTACTACTTTGACCCGTGTTTATGCTTTTATTCAGATCAAATATAGTCATGTGTATAATTCTTATATTCGTCTTAATGTATAGGTTTCAAATATCATCAAATATCAAAATTTTATATGTAAACTTATTGCTAATTAAAGATATTATTGGTCAAAATATTCCGTTGGTAACTATACGTCAAACTCTTATAGGGTACTAGGTTAGGTCTCATGTCATGCACGATAATTTTCAATAACTATTCTTTAAAATAACATTATATTTAATTATAAGAAATTAAATCTGGCTAAGTTATTAATTTGTAAAATGAATTTATTATGAAAGTCTATTATTAGCAAAAAAAAAATACTTTAAAATGTGTATGTATATATATATATATCATTTTGTTTTTGTTAATCAAAAGAAAATCTTAACAATATGTATGTAACTTATAAATAGATTTCTTTTTTGCAAACTATTATTCATTCTCTCTTACGTATGTTGTATTTTTTTTTCTTCAATAATCAACTGACTTAAACTATTTTTTCATATTCTTGGCAAGCTTTTCATACATGAATAAATACAAAAAAAAAATTTCAAAAAAATCCTTGTTTTTATTAATGGTAAAATAGTACGGAACTCTACATATGTCATAAGTTAGGTTAAAAAGTTTATGGTATCAATATATATTTGGAAGGATACTTTAAATCTTTTCTAATCTTTTTTTTTTTAAGGTGCAATATTTTATTTATGTATAATATTTCTTTCCTATATAGATATTTAAAAAAAAAAATTAGGTTAAAAAGTTTATGGTATCAATATATATTTGAAAGGATACATTAAATCTTTGCTAACTTTTTTTTTGAAGGAAAATCTTTTGCAATATTTTATTTCATTTATTGGACGGATCAGACTCTTTTATAATTGGGGTGTACCAGGGTTTATAATGGGCTCCAAACTATTGAATTGCTCTAATTGTCTATAAGAAGAAAAAAAATCCTACTCCTCTTCCTACCCCCTCTCTCTCCTTCTCCATTGAAGCGCACTTGACGTTCTTCATTGAGGCGCCTTCTAATACTTGTATCCCCCATTGAAGCAGATTCTAAGGTAAGTTTCTGTTTCTTTTAGTAATTATCATATCAATTTCACAATCTAGGGTTTATCTTTGATTTAGTTTAATTTAATTGTCTGTGTAGTAAGTTTAGGGTTTAACGAAAATCTTAGCTATTGGTTTTAATTACTAAGATTATGATTATGAAAGATCAAATTATGAACCTAATTGATAATTGAATCAAATATCGCTAAAAGTATGTGTTTTTTCGAGCCTTATTGATAATTGAACCAAATTTGGCTGCTAATGTATGCAGGAACCTTTAATTCTAGGATTAACTATGAAATCAGACCTCTTCTCCTTGGGCTTAGGGACGGGCCTTGTTGTGATTTCTGTTCATGAGTTTTCTTTTCACTATGAGCTCAACAAGC
Organism: Chenopodium berlandieri; assembly: GCA_034703905.1. Lineage (NCBI taxonomy): Eukaryota > Viridiplantae > Streptophyta > Magnoliopsida > Caryophyllales > Amaranthaceae > Chenopodium > Chenopodium berlandieri. Next base: position 5,174,064 of record CM068293.1, read on the forward strand.
AGTGTTTGAGCTCAAGATGAATTCTTTAAACCTGGGGATAGTAATTTTTGGTCTTTTTCGTGTTGTCCGATGTTCATTGAATTAAAACAATGACTATACAGTGTAGTTGCCAAGAGCTCATGCTACTGAACTTTGAATTCAAAATCTCAAATTAAAGTCATTAGCATTCTTGCCAGACTAATTAGATTATCATGAATTTTGACCTTTTGGGTCAATAATTGGACTTTGTATGTAATTGAAAGCTCTCCGACAGTAGGGGTACAAGTAAGAACTTTCGTGTGTCAAATTGATTGATATGAGATCTTGACTAAGTTACTTATTCCGCCTTTTTTTTGTTCTTTAAATGGTGGAAAATGATATTAAGAGTTGTTTTCTTGCAGATATCAATTAAATGGCTTCCTCAGATGAAGAGATAACTAGATTATACAGAATTCAGAGGACAATAATGCAAATGTTGAATGACAGAGGTTATATTGTGGCTGATCATGAGCTCAACATGTCAAAGCAGCAGTTCATTAGTAGATATGGTGAGTTTTTGAAGAGGGATGCTCTTTCTATCCAAAAAAGCAAACGAAATGATAGCTCTGACCAGGTACACCTCGAGTTCTCCATTGATAAATTTTACATGGCAAATATGTCTTGCATTTCCAGACATTCTCTTTGTTCTGCCTTTATCCAAAAACTATCAGCTGACGATTTTATTCTGTTGCAGATATATGTTTTCTTCCCTGAGGAGCCTAAGGTTGGTGTTAAAACAATAAAGAATTACGCCAATATTATGAAAAATGAAAATGTTCCGAGAGCAATTCTGGTGGTCCAACAGAACCTGACTCCTTTTGCCAAGACTTGCATAAGTGAAATGTCTTCAAAATTCCACCTGGAGGTTTTTCAGGTTAATATAACCCTTTTGTTGGTCTAGTTCGTACTTGAATAATCTATAAATGAAATGCATCTTTATACATTCTCCAATTTTATCGAGCTCTGTTGTCTGTACTGAAGTAGTCATGTGCTCACCTGTTGCTAATTTCATAGTGGTCGAGTCAGGACTATATGCCATACTGCACATTGTTGCACTGTTGAATGATAGCATGGATCATTGTTTACAATGTCTTATTTTGTCCTATCTGTAATGCTAAAAGGCCATAACATTTCATTTTATAGCTTGTAAGGATGTCTACCCATTCGGTGATTATCTGATGATCCTTATGTTACACTATGGAGACTAAGCTGCTAGTGGAGTTTTCTGTTGATTTCATGTTTGGGCTAAATATATGAAAACGGTTTGTCTGTATTTCGTAACATGTATGTTTCTGCTTCAGGAGGCAGAGATGTTGGTTAATATCAAGGAGCATGTTCTTGTTCCTGAGCATCAATTGCTAAATGATGAAGAAAAGAAGACCCTGCTCCAAAGGTATACAGTCAAGGAAACTCAGGTCAGTACATTTCATGCTAGTGTATTTTTTTTTCTATTTTTATCTCCTGGGCTGCTGCTATAGTGCAAAACTGTGAACTAAATCTTGCATGAAATGCATGTGAGTAAAGCATTCACAAATTTTAACCCTGTGTGATATATATTGCATATTTCTTTATTGTTTTAGTCCTTAAGTATGTATGTTGGCGTAATTCTTGATTCTTTATATAATTACAGCATGACAATAAAACTACGTAAATCTAGATTGATAATTGGAATTTAAGATTGAGAGTGACAATTTTGGGCTGAGGAATCAAAACTTCTACAGGCCTTCAACTTCAAGATTTGTAAATTTAACAACCATGGAGCTCAATACATGGACTCACTTGTGTCACAATTTCATATTTTGATATGAATATATCTGTAAAAAGGTTCATCTTGAGGACCCATGAACTGGTTGGTCTCACTTAGTAAAAGATAACTGGAATTATATATTGATAGTGTTTATGGTTTTTATGAAGCCTGCATTTCTGAAACAATATTAGTGTTTCAATATACCCCATATTGTTTTCCTTCTCCCTATTGTTTTTATAAAGCCTTGCTTCCTTGGATATTCTAATTTTCATCTTAATTCAGTTATGAAGTAGCTTCTGATTTTTTTTCTCTTTGCCTTGTGTTTTGGCTCCTGAGTTCAGCTACCAAGAATTCAGATGAATGATCCAGTTGCAAGATATTATGGACTTAAGCGTGGACAAGTTGTGAAGATTATTCGCCCTAGTGAAACAGCCGGAAGATATGTCACATATCGATACGTTGTATGATTTATGCCGTCTCACAAACATATTCCAGACTCTACCATACCATGTTATTTTCTCTTTGCTTCCTGGAATTTCTTTTGACACCAAGATTGGTATCTGTAGTAACAGTAGTAATTGAGGAGAACTTTACCATTTAAGTCCATGGTATGGTTGAGTTTGTCATCCTACAGTACAAGTGTCCAGAAGGTTTATTTCCTTTTGCAATGATCTGCCAGGTGAAAGTTATACTAGCATGTTATTAGTTAAAAAATAGTAACAGCTCCTCCTAAAACTTAGCTTTGTGTAATCCATCGAATTTTAGCTCTGATTGTTTACTTGCTGTTAATTCATATTGTGGCACCTGCAATATACCGTATGTATCAGTGCCAAAAGAAAATGTTCAACACTTTTTATTCACAATGGTGTACCCTTCCTTTTGACGAACAAAAGCCAAAAGATGGTCTCACTCTGATGAATAAAACAGGCTCAACTTTTTAAGGCCTTATTTAACCTCTCCACCTGCAAATTATGCGGCACATTTGATGGTAACTTATGTTCAAATACTGTTCTAATGTGTCATTACCTTGAAGTATCTGAAGAGCTTGATCATAGAGCTCATGTTGCTGGTGTCAAAGTCGTTCCTCTAAGTATAGATTTTTGTGTAACTTATTGAAATATGTAGAGCTGTTTTTGGTTATAGTGAAATGAATTCTAAATTCCATCTTATTTTATTGAGCTGATTAAATAATTATTGGATATATGGTTCATCTTTATCATCTTGAAGCCTCGTCATTTTGTCAGGGAGAATGGATACATGTATTTCTCATTATACCTAATAAGCACTGACTGCATCCTCATTATACCTAATTTAATAAGCATTAACTGTCCAAATTGCAACACCATCTTATATTCTTATGCCTTCTGATGTGCACCAATCAATCTTGGCTATGCCAAAGGAGGTACTTACAAATCAAAACCCACAGTGGGGAGGCTTGTAGTGTTTTCGGAGATTACGTGGAGGTTGCTACTAGTTTGGCCTCCAGATATATATATATATGTAAGGTGACACCAGCATTGACAGTACATGGACAGCCATTGGCAAGAGAATATTATGGTTATCGTGATTCATCGAGACTGTCCCTCAGACCTGTAGACATTAAGTCAAGGGTAACCACCTCAGCCCTCAGGTAGCTTGGGTCTTTCTGTCACCTAGTCCCCATTGCATGCTAGGATTCTTGGAGACCTTGATTTACTCTTTTGAGATCTTAATGTACACTGTTATGAGTACTAACAGCCAGTTTGGTAGGTGGCATAATTGATAATAATGGAAATAAGTATATAAACTTTTGTATGTAAATTCCACCGAGGTAAAAAAAAATATGTACAGATCGAGAAGCTTAACATAATTTATGTTAAACCCAGTGAATTATCATCTCTGTAAGCAGTCAAACACACAAAATTTCATAAAGCCAGATTAAATCTGAAACTATTCAAAACAAAGTATTTCAACAAACTCAGCTCAAAATCAGAAACCCAGAATAAATCTTTTTATGAATGATAAAAGAGTAGCAAGACAGTAACTAAACATAAATTAAAGAAATTGCAAAGTAGAATGATTAGGATGGGCGGATAGTAGGAAGAGGCGTAGGCCAGTGTTGGAGCTCAACTTGTAAGTGGTTGGAAGACTGTAAAATGCTTGTATTCCTCATATTCTGTAAAGTTGGAAGACTGTGAATGCGGAAAATCGACACAAATTCTTCAAGGCGGATGACCTTGTATCACACAAAAGCAGTTCATATGCGGCAGTTAAGATATAAACCAAACGCTTTAGTCGGGTGTATATTGATTATACGAATTCCAGATAAATCTGAACTCGATCTTATAGTCTTGTCGGTGCATATATAGACCCTACACTACCCCATCCAACCAACCTCGACATTATTATTATTAGTGTCAACAACTAATATTGTCCTGCAGACACAATATCGAGAGAAAGGTTTTAAAAAATATTCTAAATTGATATCTTATTTGCTTGTGCCTGAACAAAATAACGAGTTGTTGATGAAAAGTCATGAATCTCGTCCTAGTATGAATACTCCTCAAGTTCAATTGACAATAAATGATGAACAATTGTGTCTTGCTGATAGTGCAACTACTCATACTATACTTAAAAATAAGAATTATTTCTCTCAATTGATTTTGAAAAAGGTTAGTGTGAGTACTATATCGGGTAGTATAAATTTAATTGAAGGCTTTGGAAGAGTTAACATAATATTGCCTTAGGGAACAAAAATTGAAATAATTGATGCATTATACTCCCTGTTGTCTCAAAAAAACTTGCTAAGCTTTAAAGATATTCGTAATAATGGCAATAATATTGAGACAATTAGTGAAGGAAACGATGAATTCCTTCAAATCACTAATATAAACCAAGGCACAAAAGTATCTTAGAGAAATTGCCTGCATTTTCTACCGGTTTGTACTACACAAAGATCAATGCAATTGAGACACACACTATTGTGAACCAGAAGTTTACTGATGACTTCATTGTTTGGCATGACCGGTTAGGCCATCCCGGTTCAATAATGATGTGAAAATAATTGAGAATTCTTGTGGTCATTTATTGAAGAGCCGGCAGATTCTTCATAATAATTTTTCATGTGTTGCTTGCTCAGAAGGCAAGTTGATAATTCGTCCATCACCACTTAAGATAAATTATGAATCAATTAATTTTCTGGAACGTATACAGGGGATATATGTGGGCCCATACACCCCCCATGTGTACCATTTAGATATTCTATGATATTGATCGATGCATCGACTTGATGGTCACATGTATCTTTGTTATCAACTCGTAACCTGGCGTTCACGAGATTACTAGCTCTGTTGATTAAATTAATAGGACATTTTCCAAATTCTCCTATCAAGACTATTCATCTTGATAATGCTGGTGAATTTACTTCTCAAGCTTTTGATGATTATTGCATGTCTATAGGGATAAATGTTGAACATCCTGTAGCACATGTTCATACACAAAACGGTTTGGCAGAGTCAATGATTAAACGTCTCCGGTTAATTACTAGACCGCTATTTTTGGAATCTAAACTCTCAATCTCTGCTTGGGGACATGCTATATTACATGGAGCATCACTAATTTGCATCAGGCCAACAAGTTATCATAAATTCTTCCCATCACAATTGGTTTTTGTTCATACACAAAACGGTTTGGCTTTTCTGCAGATTGGGTACTCACCTTTCAGTTGTTGCAGTTATAGTATTTAAACTTTGTACTCAACTTGTTTAACTCAATTAAAAAAAAAAAACGCAAAAAGATACGAGTATTCCGTAGGCCAAAACTGGACTAAGCCGTAAGGACTAGATTGCAATAAGCAAATGAGCCAACTAGTCTGACTGGCGCTGAGTCAATCCAGTATTAAGCTAAGTCCAAATCTGGCTAAGGCCTTGATGAAACATGCTTGGTGCCTACACCTACCCAGTAAGATTATTTATTAATTTGGTGAGTTAAGAGGTTAATTAGACAAAATTGAGGAAATTAAAGTGTAATAAAAATTAATTAAAAGGTAATTAAGGAAATACGTCTCCTTTTGCAACAAAGTGAACTTGGTAGTTTTTTTAAACAAAAAACTTTTAAAAGGTTTTTATTCGTAAAATGGTGTTTTTAAAAGATATTTTTTTATTCCAATATATAAAGGAAATTAGAGCTTAAAAAATTTACCAGTTATTATTTAATGGAAGTGGTGATTATTAGCCCAAAAGTGATTTCACTATTAGGATTTTGTTTTTTTTTTTTTTTTTTTTTTTTTAAGAATTTGGAATTGTGACTTTGTTGAGGCAATTGACTAGAGGAGCACCTATTCTTTCAACTTAATATTATTGAACTGAATTTATTTTTACTGAAGTTAAATTTAATTTACTAAACTGAACTTATTTTTACTAAACTAAACTTATATCAATATACGACTATATGGATATGCTAGTTTGCAGCTCGTGTTTTAATGGCGAATTATGAATTATAGCAACAAGCTACACAGTTCTCGCATTCTTTGAGAAATAGTGCTAGAAAATGAATTTCATTAATAGAAAATAACCAAGCGGCATTTACAAACAAGAGAAATAGTGCATTTATTTATGTGAATGAGAGAAGCATTATTACAGCTGAGTAAAGCTGTAAAGGATATCATTTATACAAGAAAATCATAATATATGGAGTAACTTGAGGCCACCAGCAATTCCAGATGCAGCTTAGGTTCAGTAAGAAGTTGGAAATTTTAACACTGGAAGAGAGAAAGATTAGCTTTGATTTCTTTGAAGTTCTATATTAACTTGTTTAAAGTACATACTTGTATTCTAAATTCCTAAGCAGCAACTACAGTACACCAAGCAATAAACTCAAAGTTCCCACGAATAGGAGGATGATAGATCATGACAAAGTTAAGACATTGGTTTTCCAAGAGCAACACTAAATTCAGAGACATATTCATTGACTCAAAGTCATGCAATGGTAGCCATCTGATCAATAAGATCACTGTTGAGCACACTGGACCCTATGGCCACCGGCAGGTTTGTCATCTTCATCGTATGCCTCCTGCTGTGCCTGTGTCTGCTTCCTTTCAATTTCTTCTTCAACGCTGACATTATGCAAATGTTGTCTCTTCACATTAAAATAACAAAAAACTCCATGTCTGTGAGAGCCATTGATGGCTTAGGAGAAAGGATCGCTTCCAATGCTGCAACTTGATCAGGGTTCAAAGAATCGGGGAACTCCACTGTGAAATGGATGTACATCTTGCCCTGAATGGCCTCCGGTAAATTGGCATGCCCTCTTCATCAATTGCCTTGAATTGATCTGCTCAGTGCTCACATATACCAACAATTAAAGATGACAGTTAGTAGTGATTTGGGATGATCAAAATTTGAGACTTATTGTCATTCTACTATAATTCTTTCAATACCTTCCTTGATAAAAGGTCTAATAAACTTGGAACATGTCCAAAATGATACTAACCACTAACCAGGCTTGATAACTTCTCCTGGGTTTGACTTGATAAGAAGTTGCCTTCCAATTACAAAGCACTTGCTAACACAATTACAAAGCACTTGCTAACTTATTTGCTAAACAGCAATCAGAGTTTCTTGCCTATAACAGAAACTACCTGTACAACAATGTTGACCAAAGAAAAAAAAAAGGGTCTAGATTAAAGGATGATCAGTTAAAACAGTTGAGGACTCAAGGAGAAGTTATTTTCCAATTCATTGAATTGCTTCGAGATCTTAGCCCTGCAAGATGGACACATGAAACCAACTGAGTCTGGCTGTGGTTCAATATCAGCAATCTCATGAGAGAACTCTACCCCGCACCAGACACAAACAGTTGTAGTCAGACAACTGCGAGCCATTTCTTGAGGAAATTCTGGTTGAGATTTCAGAGGGTCATCAAGTCCTAGTCCTAACCCTATATTATTTCTCAGATCCATGGATACATCATAGAAGGAAATGGAATCTTCTCGGCTCATGGCATTGTACTTGTACATCTGAGGTTCTATGACATCCAGCTTCAAGTACTCAAGCCCATTGACACTTTCGAGATTCTGATCAAGACTGCATATATCTTGTCCAGCCTGCTGGTAAGAACAAAAACACATAATTAGTCTCTTTTTCTAAACAAAAAGCAATGCAAGCATTTATTACAACATATCCACAGGAAGAGAAAGAGCTCAGCATGGCAAGTAAATTGCATAATGGAAAATGTAATGCATGTCAAAGACCAAAATGGATACGTTTGGAGCTTATATAGCCCAGATTCCAGAGTCTCAGACCAATTACCAGTTGACATCCATTTTACTATTGATCCAAAATCCATCACATGCAAGTATGAAGCAGCCAGACATTAGGTATGCAAAACAAAAAGCAAGTCCAGATAGCAATACACCCAGCAATGCAAGTCTAACATTTCCCAAGGCTAGGAAGATCGAGATATCAGAATTAGCTGGAGATCACAGACATCAATAATCAGGATTATTACCTTTTCAAATATCTCATCAAATGTTGATGAAGAATTCACTGGTACTTGAGGCGCTGTACAGTTCGATGCATGATTTTTACCAGAAATAGTAACAAGATCACTGTCATAATTATGCGCATGTTTGGGCTCTGTCATATGTACATCCAACTGAGTCCTTTTGCCAGAAGAATCATAATCAGAAGATTTCTCATTGCACCATAAAGGATGGATATTAGGCAAATCCTCATCGTCAGCAGCAGTATTATTGCAACTGACAATTTCAGCAATGCCACTTTCAGCAGCCGGTGTCATTGTTGTTTCAGAGCAAGAATTCTTCTCAGAAGATGCTATATTGCAGATAAAAGATTGCCGCTTTATCTCTCCGTCGACAATGGACATCTTGCTCATCTTAGCAAGTGGATTTATCTTCATAGACAGAGTTTCATCTTTTCTTACATCCTTTTCTATTTCACGTTCATCAGGACATGTTGCTGGAACATTGATATCTACATCAGTCCCAAGTATTTCTCTCATCTTACCCTGTGGATTTAGTTCTAAGGATAAAATTTTGTCTTCACCAATGTCCTCCCCTTCAAGACCACCTATCGAAGGATCTAAGTGATTGGCATCTGCATCAGTCACTGACATCTTACGAACTCTATCGCATGATGGATGCAATCCTTGAGATGACAGCTTACCTTCCTCAGAACCATTTTCTCTTACAGTATTATTAGGACAAGCACTTAACTTACCACTCACCATCTTGCACCGATACAACTCTCCAGTAAAAGTTTTCCCTTTACGGCAGCGTTTTCCTACAGTTACTTCATCATGGCAAGAGTTGCTTTTAGACATTTGATCAGTATGTTGCAACTTCTTAGCCGCACTAAGCTGATCAACATTATTAACACTGGAAGGCTCTTTCACAAACACTGGACCATTGTTGGGCTGATTTGAACTTTGAGCAATTTCAACCAAAGCATCCACTCTTGGGTTGCTGATGCCGGAGGGCAAACTCCGCATGCAAGGAGCCCTTGCATGGCCATTCAAATGAACAAGTAAATCCTTGGGTGTTTCGATAGAGCCTTTAACATGATTTCCTACATGGCCTAGATAGCGGCGCCTTTCTTCAAATACTTTAGGACAAAATTGGCATCCATATTTTCCATCTTTCATTATTACTCCATCTGACACGGATAATCCAAGTTTACGTCTCCTCTTCTTCTGGCAGTCACTTTTTCCATCTTTTACAATTACTTTATCATCCAGATGCTGGCAGTCAGTTTTTCCATCTTTAACAATTACTTTATCGTCCAGATGCTGGCAGTCGGTTTTTCCATCTTTTACAATTACTTTATCTTCCAGATGTATATCGACACTGTATCTCTTTGTTGTCTTTTGGTGAAGCGTGAACATGTGCTGCTTATATTTATCCCTTTCATCAAAACTTACATTACATGAGCAACATTCATACAAGTCACATATGCGAACATCTGGTAGATTCTCAATGCCCAAAAGTAAAGCATCCGTCTCATGTTCAATAGGTAAACATGCACTATGTAGAGGTGAATTCGAAAGGTCCATCATGGAGTTGCCATCCTCAGAGATCATGCACATATGCTGTTGGATAGAAGCATACTCAATTAATTCAAATAAGCAACATAAATATAACATCAAGCTTGTGGAAGATTAGAACTTACATTGACTGAATCTACTGTTTGAAGTTGCTGAGATTCAACCCTATTGTCCCTCACAAGTTTAGCATCATTTATCCCAAAGTAAGATTGTAGATACAATGATACTTCCTTACAAGATGAAAGTTGTTCTCCTGTTGGACTGCAATAAGATAATGATGAAAAATTAAAAAAAAAAAAAAAAAAAAAAAAAAACAATAATCTTCTTCTAAATAGGATCAATATCCAACTATTCCAAACAATGTGATGGACATGATCATTCTATCAATTAAACTTGCTTGAAATTGACCATATAAAGCATGCCTATAGACTTCATGTCATTGATGAGAATCAGACAGTGATTCAAGCCGCATTATCAATAATCAGTCCTGGAAACTCTTATATACACCCGGGTTGCTCATTTAATTTGATGATTAAATGAGCATTAACCATTGTTATCATCATAATGAGCAAAAAAAATACCCTTGGTTTACCTAGAAACCAAGTGTAAATAACACCCCCCCCCCCCCCAAATCCGCAACTAAAAGCTCGTTATGCCACTTTTTACAATTCTTTGATAAATCAAAGTAAACCTCAGAAAACAATGAAGAAAGTTCACATCAATGCTAAACTACTAATGCAACCTTCACCTCACCCCGTATTCCAACTAATACATCAGCAGTAAAAAAAAAACAAGCAACTATAGATTGTTAAATGGTTTATATAACACTCACTAGGGAGCATGTTTGGTAAAAGTATTTAGGTTGGACACAAATTTGGTTGGAAGGCTTGGGTAACAATTACCATTACCTAAGGGTAATGGTTTCCACCTATTTGTTACCTCTCTACCACGTAAGGTAACAATTACCATTACTCTCCTCAAACAAAAATAAAGAGAGATAGGTTTAAGTGATTCCTTTCCATAATTAAACCAAACAAATAAAAAGGTAGATTTTAAATAAATCCTTTCCTCCCTCTTATTTATTTCCTTTCCACACCATTTCTATTGTTCATACGAGTACCAACATCCCCTTAAGGCAATTACAAAAAATAAAAAAATAATAAAAAAAAAAATAATAAAATATTATTACAGAGTAACACACAATTCAGCAACAGCAAATTAGCCATTTAATCAAAATTCCATCAATTTTATTTAATTTAAAAATAAAATAAATAAATAAAAACGGTTAATTTTATTTTTCTTTTACAAAGAAGCCACGATAGAGTAACAATGATGATAAACGAAATTTGATCCGTAATTGTAACCACCTTTACAAAGATAAAGAAGTATACACACAATTACACATAATAATACATCCCAAAAAAACAGATTAATGTATAATTCATGCATGTCAATTTTCCGCAAAAAATCACTCAAACCACATAAATTTCTAAACAATTTTACAACCGAAATTTCAGCAATTGGAAATGACAAAAAAAAAAAAAAAAAGAAGAAGAGAGTGAGAGAGAGAAAATCACCTAAGATAACGACGACAATAAGGGAAAAATTGACCACCCTTGCGACGCAAAGCGACGATAATTTTCCAACCAAGAGGCAAAGCGTCGCCTAACAAAGAAGCGTCAACCACCCTTCTTTTCTTCCTTCTACTACACCAATCACCTTCCATGCCACCCAAAACCTCCAACAATTCCTCCTGTTTTACTCTTCCTTCCGCCATCTTCCTCAACTCCTCCGCAAATGGCCCGCCATCATTTTCTCTCTCCTCAAGCGCCGCCAAGTCGACCACCACCCCATTTCTATTGACAATCTCAACCGTCGCATTCTCATTCTCCTTGTTCCTTTTGTGGGGGCCATCATCAGGGGTAGTATCGTCAAATTGTAGGCGTTTCTTAAGGCAGGAAACGATCATGTTGGATTCGAAACGTTCCTTGTTGAGGAGAGAGAAACGGTGGCGGCGAGGGTGAGGAGAGAGAGAGTAGGTTTGTTGGTGGGTACTTTGAGATGGGTTGATGTAGAATTTAGCGGCAGAATTGGAAACGGTGTCGTTTGATGGGGTTGAAGAGGAGAGGAGAGAGAGTGAGTGGAGTTCGGAGTGAGTTAGGGATGACATGTCAATGGGAATAATTGGTGGGATGAAATGGTGGTTGCCACCTTGGTTGGTGCTAACCTCCATTGCCGGCGACGGCGGTGGAGGAGAGAGAGAGAGGAGAGAGAAAGTGTGTTGTGCAGTGTGCAGTCCAGGTGGAAGACGACAGTGGACACCTGGATGTTGATGCTTGAAAGGGGCTTTTATAGAGAGAGAGAAAGGTGTAAATTGTAGAGTTGAGTGTTGAAAATTGTCAGTTCATTTTCAGCGTTATTTCTTGTGTCTGAATTGTAACACCCCTAGTCTCCCGCACCTCTATCCCGAATTCCCGACTCGCTCTGTTTTGCTTTAATTTCCGTAGTCTTAAATTATACATTCGGGTGTATCTAAATCGTTGGTACAACTGGTTTACTATGGAATTTTTGAAAAATATATGCTGGTATTGATTATACATTCGGGTGTATCTAGATCGTTGATAATTACCGAGTCCCTATGTGTCTTTTGAAAAATATGTGTTGTGTAAATTATGCATCTTGGTGTAAGCTGAGTCGTCGGTAATAGTCGACACACTCTGTTTCTTTCTCTCTTTTTTTAATGTAGTTATATACTTGGGTGTATCTGAATTGTCGGTAATAACTGACTCACTCTGTTTCTCTATGTTCTCTTGGATTTGTTACATACATTGTACATTCGGATATATCTAAATTGTTGGTAATAGCCAAATGAGGATACCATGATATTTCCGACTTATGACATCCACCCTATGCCATTATTTACGTTTTCCAATCTCTTTATTGTGATTGCGCTTAGAGTTTCTTTAGGTAACATTTCAACCTTTACCTACTCTGTTATTTCAATTTTTATTAGAGTGTTAATTGTATAATATAAAAGTGTTCAAGGCTCCAATTATAAATAAACTAGATTAAGTCCCGTGCCATGGACGGTTATACAAAATTTTATAACGAATTACTCATAATGTAAATTCAAAATCTTTCTTCAAAAAAAAAACACGTAATTTCTAAATCTACCAAAAGATAATACTCATATTGTAAATGAATTTTTTTTTTAAAAAGAACCTTGAATCTTAATTGCTAAAGACATTAAGATTAAGAGTGAAAATTTTAGATTAGTACTCAGGGGCCGTTTGGTTGGGGTATTCAACAAAGGGAATGGGAATCGACGGGAATCATTCCCTTTGTTGTTGTTTGTTAGGCCACTTTTCCAATCCCTTTTACCCCCTTCATTCCCCCAAATCCCTCTAAGTTCATTCCCCACCCTCCTAGCCTTTTCCATTCCCTTTCCTTAGCCAGCATTACACCACCGTGCCTATACCAGCCACCACCCTTCTACCTTACCCCCACCGCACAACAACCACCCAGCCACCTCACCGCTTTTCCCCCGGCCATCGCCGTCCCTTCTCCGCCACTCGTCGACCTCCGGTAAGCTCGCACCTCACTCAAAAATCTTCCCCAACCCCTCGTCGGAACTCACTGCCCTTGTTTACACCTCCCTCACCTCTTGCCGGAGGTTGTCGCACCTCCCCCATCCCTTGAAAACCTTCCCCGACCACTCGTCGGCCATCGATTCCCCTGTTTCGATTGAGCAAAGTTCGAATAGAAGAAAAACGAGAATTTGTTGGATTTCTTAATTGGGGTTTTCTGGGATTTGGGGGGTATTGATGATGAATAATTAGGGTTTATGAGCTTGGAGGGTTCAGAGGAGAAGGAAAGGTGAAAGGGATTAGGGGAAGGTTTTCCGGGGAGGGGGAGATATTTTCGGGGGAGGGGAGGTGCCACGGGCTCCGGGGGATTTCGACAAGGTGATGGCTGGGCGGTGGGGTGGCTGAAGAAGTGAGAAAGTGAAGGAAAAAGGCGTGTGTGGTGGTGTTGGTGGTGGTGTTGTGGTGGTGTTGGTGGTGATGCTGTGGTGGGGATGATTCTCTTTATATTTTTAAAACAAACAACACAATACATGGAATGGTTTTTCATTCCCTTTGTTCATTCCATTCCGATTCCCCTGCGCGAACCAAACGACCCCTCATAGTACAATGTACTCATATATAGATATACCTTTCGCATTATTGATAGACTTTCACCGGCACAACATTTTATGAAAATTTATTTGATTTTATTTTACTTTTTGATGATTTGAAATCAACATTTTTTAAAATCGTTACCGAGTAGTAGGGTTTTTTTTTGAAAAAAATAAATAAATAAATTTAAGAGTAGTATTCATGAAGAAATTACATATATTTTTTTTATTATTATATGATTAGTTAGGATTATGTATCTATAACTAATACTAAAATAACAACCGTTGACATCATCACTTTTCCAAATTGTACACATGTCAGCTTCTCCTTTAATTTTTTCCCGCCTAAACTTTTTTTATTCTCCTCAAATATTTATTTTTAAAAGCTAAATATTGATAGTACAGTACTTGTCTTAAGGTACATATAGCTATTCTTTTTTTTTTTTTTTTTTTTTTAATGAAACATATAGCTAATCTTAAGGAAAGCAAATAGTATTAACCTTGTATATATGTGCACTCCATCTAACTACAAAGTCCACTAAATTGTGTTGTAGACATGAATTTTCTTTTGTTTATGTTATTTTAATTTCTATAGTTTGGTTTATGTTAATACAAAGATTTAACATTTTTTGATCGAGTAATTATATGACTTGAAAATATACACAATTATAAATTATTTATATTATATCCGTGCATCGCACGGAAGCTAATCTAGTTGTATTACTAAATTTTTGTTGAGAACAAATTTGGTTTGAAATTTTTGCACAAACTTTGGACACCTAGTAGAAAATATATCATTTATATACATTATATGTTGCAATATGAAAAGAAAAAATTATAGGTTATTACATAAAACAAATTAAAACCAACAAAAATAATCAAAAAGGAAAGGATTATTAGGCGGGGAATTTGTTAATGATGGTGATGACATGTGTCATTTTAATTCACCTTTAGTATACAACAATAATTATAGATAGATTATTGATTTGAGTGTATATGAAGATTTAATTTGAAAAATTATATTAGCGATATATGTAATAATATTTTGGTGATAATTTTAGATATTTATCGACAGAGAAATGGCGTGAATCTATAATAGTGTTGGACAAAAATATAGTGATCAAAAAGGAAGGTTATATTTTAATAATATGGTAAATATATTTAAAGAACATTTGATGAATAAAAAAAGAAAAATGTGGTTTTGGAGGGAAAAAACAGCACCAGGAAGTGACACGTGCCATTCCTGGTATCTGTTTTAGTATTATGTTATCGATTAGTATAATAATCTAGCCATAATCTTTTCAACTTTAGTAGAATTTCATAGCCATGATATTTCTAACTATGTATTGACGGTCCCTTGGATCACCCCATCCCATTATAGCTATCCGTGTTTTTAACTGTCTTGATGTATACCCTAAGTTAAGGTTTCTTTGAATAGCATCTCAAATCTACTCACAATGTTTCTCTCAAATCCTTTAAAGTGTTGATAATACACTAAAGTATATCTTAAATTATTATGTTGAAAAACAAATAAGCAAAATATTATGGCACCTTGATCCCCCAGGTAGTGATGACTGCTCATCTTTACCGTGATACCTTCTTTTTTTTTTTCCTCTCCCGATTTCTGTGAATATATTTTGGGGGGTAAGACGTAAAAATTGTGAGTTCATGCATGGTTCAGGTTAGATCAGATGATATTTGCAAAATTAGAGCGCAAATGATTTTCGTGATTAAGAACTATAATGCCTATGAAACATCAAATTTGCAAAAAATCTTAAATAAGATTAAATACTACGTATATCATGTCTTGATTTTGGATTTATACTTATTGTATTTTTGTCTTTTGCACGTGCAATGAGGATATTATCTAATAAAGTAAATACCCTTATCTAATTTGCATGCATGCTTACGACAAAACAAATCCGTATGCACGTTTCATTTAATGTTGTAATCATTTTGGCAAGTCTCTTAAAATATGTTGCTTAAGCTTTGATGGTTAGAGTGAGGATTGAGGAAGGGGAGTTTCATAGTCTAATTAAAGATACTTAAACTATGAACTTGTCAATTGTCACATTGATTTTCACCACGATATATTGTATATCAGTTACCTACAAGCTAGCTAAGTGATAAAACACATTAGTGTCAAATCAACATACAACTAGTTATCAATTCAAGTGATTCTTTTGGTTGATTCACAGTATACATGGATTGAAAAACAATTATCATGTGTAAAAAGATGGATGGATATAAGATCAGGCACCAAAAATACAAAAATCAAAACAAAATGTTTAAGAAAAATACGAGAAAATGAAGGGAAATAATTCAATGCGAAAATAAAGTTAGCGCTATAATAATATTTAGGAAATTTGTTAATTTCAAAAGTTTCGTAAGTAAATAAATTCATAAAACTAGTGCGGAATATTGATTCAACCTTCTTGGCAAGATGATGAACAATATATTAATTAAGTAATTAAAATTTGAATTGGCGATTTCAATAATATTTCAAAAAGTTTCTTATCTATATATGACTACATGTTCTCTTTCATTTAAAAGAATACCAATAATATGGTGAAAAAAAAAATGAACTGAACATAGATGAACATTGAGGACACAAGCTTGATATTTTTTGGATGTTTATGCATGGAACAATTACAGTTATGTTTCTATATTCAATGTTTACCTTAATGACTAACTAGGAAGCTAAGGAAGACAGTGAGGGATAACTCAAGTGGTTAGAGCGCCCCTCCTGATTCTAGGAGATCTTAGGATTGATTCTCATCACATGTCCTTGTGACTCTATAAACACCAAAAAAAAAAAAAAACTAACTAGAAGGAATTTGATTTTGATTAACTATGAGTAATTATTGGAGAAAAGACAAGAGATCGTATTGACTTGCGAAGTAAATAAATTACAGACAACAAAGGATTAAAAAAATTTTCTCTTTTTAGGTCATTCACTTCCTAAATCCATATGCTTCTCATCAATGTTATGTTGCATCTAGTCTTTACTACACAAGACAACAGCAAATGAGCACAATGTAACCTCATGCATAATAAATTAAAAATAGAATATTAAGAATAAATAATTATTTATTACACTGATTATCATGTTTTTGTCATGACTTTTAAAATTTATACTGTACTCCTACTATTTTAGTAAATCCATTTAATATGTACATAGTATTATAAACAAGTGGAAGGGGGATGACTTTGGTGTCCACCTCACAATTGAATTGGCTTAGATGGAAAGATGAATAAATGTTTATTAAAATTACAACTAAAATGAAAATTAATCATTGACAAATCAGTCACATTTGGTAGGATAAAATTTGGCACTAACTATTCAAATAATTGTCATTAATTAATAAATTTCAATTAAAAAGATACAATCATTGAATCACAAATCATGAAATTCTAACAATTAATAAGATTTGGTAAAAGCTAACAAGCGCCTTTGGGGCGTTAGATAAGAGAACTAAGTGTAGAAATATTACAGTAAAATTAACATTAATTACACCGATTGGCTCGTGATTTTGTCATGCATTTCGAACTTAATATTATTTTAAGTAATATATTAATCCCTTATCTAACGCTCCAGGGCGCTTGTTAGCAAGATCCATAAGATTTTATTAAGAGATTACAATCAAGGAATTAATTCAACTTTGTGACCTAATGTGAATAATTTTAAATGTGGATGATTGTAGCTAATTATGAATATCAATCCTTATTCTCACAAGTGCATGACTATCACAACTATGCATATGTTATGTGTTGATTGTCAAAATATTTGCAATCTACTATTTTGATATAGTTGTTTTATTTTTTTATTTTATTTTTTAATTTTTTAATAAACAATATTCATGGACACACCCAAAAATTATGATCAACCTAAAAAACACCGCATTCATTCTTATTTCAAAAACTTTTACATGCCCCCGATTTACAGTAATTTTATTGTACATCGAATATTTCGCGCATGTGAACAGTAATATTACAGAGTAGTTTTTTTTTTCTCTTCAAAAGTCACCCATATTTTCACAAAAGTGACCCTTTTTTTTTTTTACAAAAGTGACCAATTTTTTCACAAAAATTATCCATAATCTCACCAGCTTTTTGTTTTTTTTTTCAAAAGTAACCCATATATTTACAAAAGTGACCCATATTTACTATACATCAGCATTTCGCAAAATTAAACTTAGATCTTCATTTGTTTGAAGCTAAATTATAATACACAAAACTTAAAAAACTTAATGCATAATAGATCTCCATCATTTATTTGAAGCTAGATTACTAGTCTTCTTCATTGCACAATTTACAAATAAAAATGTGCTGAAAAACGACGAAAGAAACACAATAAAAAAAAATAGAAATCAAAGTTCAACAAATAGCAAAATCACAGAAATTATACTGAAATTAAGCAACATTAAGCAATTTAGAAAACATACTTATATGTGGTGGATTTGTAGATTAAAAGTAAAATGCAATTCTAGGTTTTAATCTACTTGCATTCACTTCATACGTTTGGAACTTCAACAAACTTCAATAATCAAAAGAAGAATTTAGAAAATTAAAAATAGAGATCGATAAGTAGATTATAACCTAGAAAAATTGAGAAATCAAATTTGTAATGGTGAAAAATTGAGCCAGAAGAGAGAGAAATTGAGTGAAAAACATATAGAGGGTGAGCACAGAACATAAAAAATGTTGGTTGAGAAATATAGAGAAAAGAGAAACGGTTGTAACAAAAAAAAAAAAAGGAAAGTTTGGCTGGCACGTGTAAAGTCAATTTTTGGATACTTTTGTTTCCAAACAAAGCCCGCCACGTAGTAATTTACTGTGCCTTCACCTTTATTAAACATTTATCTTCTTATACTACATGTTTAATTTGTTTATACATGCAACTCTTTAAAACTAACTACAATTCTACAAATATAATTACCCATTTTAAAATCACGGAAATAAAATAATTTATAGTATGATCATATATTCATATTCATATCATTAGATAAAAATATTTCAAAAATAACTGCACTAATTCAAAAAATTTCATAACACCCAAAATTATATTACCCGCTAAAAGGATAAAAACGACGAAACACGACTAAGCTAAACGGTTTTCGTCACTTTGCAGTTCAAGTGTTCAACAGCGACACTTTTCTCCCCACTATCACTTTTAACAAATTCACTACAAATTAAAGTCAATTTTACACAGTAGGAGGTAGAAATTCTGCAAATTTCCCCTTCAATCGCCGAATCGTCGAATCACTAGCTGCAGATTTCCTCAAATTGGTAATTTTTCTCTCTCTCTAATGTTCAAATTCTAGGGTTTTTTTTTTCCTACTGAAATTTTTGGTGTGTTTTAAAGGATTTTGTGTTATAATTAGGTCAATTGGTATTAAGGTAAGCGTATTCATTGAAGGGGTTAGAAACTGTTGTGATTCTATTAAGAGATGATACTAGCTAATTATAGACCTGTTTCTGTGTAGTAAATTGAAGGAATTGGGGGATTTTGAAAGTTAAAACATGATTTTTATGAGCTTAATTGTTATTAAAATTGTTGAAATGTGGGTGCATTTGTAGGTTGTTACTGATCAGGGTTCATAGTGACTAGTGAAGTGGGAATCGAATTAGCGATTGCGAATATTGAGTGAATTATGGCATTGTGAGTAATACAGATCATACAGTGATATTCAAGTGGATATTCTAGATCATGAGGAGTGGTATCTTGTGTATTGTTAGTGTTTTGTAGCACTTTATGGGATTAGCTTTGAACTCGGAAAATTTGTTGAAGTCTGGAAGGTAATATAGGCTGCAATATATTAGTTTTATCATGCAGTGGGAATGAAATTTAGGGCTGAGCAAGATGTTTTACATATTATATCATCAGAATATGTGATGAACATGAAAAGGAAACAAGTATGCTTAGTTTGCCAATAAATGCTATGATAGGGTAAGTTAGACTAGTAAGGTGACAATTATATCCGAATGAAGGTAGTGCGTGTTAGCGTTGCTTCTTGGAGCTACTATCATAGACTCTTAGTATCATTTAGTGGTTTTATAACGAGGCTTGAGAATTGTCTACCTTTGTTTTCTCTGTCAACAGAATGCAAGACTTGGGTAAGTAGGCTTAGCTGGATGTTCGTGTTGGCAATTATTTGTTGACATGTGAATTGGGAAAGTTGTGAAATACTGCTAATATGTCTGCTTATCTATAGTAATAGTAGCAATTGCAGCAGCTGCAGGGGTTCAAGGTTTAACAGCAGTTTGTGATTATACTTTGAGTATGGATCACTTGTTAGTATTAAAGCATCAGCAATTATTAGTATCACTAGCAATACTATGATGATTGGCGCTACCTGAAATATCATGCAATCTGCATTCCAGTTACATTATTGTTTTAGTATAGGAATTTGCTTAGTTGTGTCATTTCCTTTTTTAAACCTTTTTTCATAGAGCTGCATCATCAGTCTGACTGTAATCTTCAGATGGTTGTTTCAGCAGAAGTTTATGTACCTGATGATATAATGAGTTATCGAAGTAAAAGAACAAGAATCGCGGCTACTCCCAAAGTCAAAGACACAAATAGTCGATCAGTTGAAGATGTTGTTGCACAGGTAGTCCAGGATATTGCTGCTGCAGAAGTGCAAGATGAGGAGACCCTACGCAGCTGCAACCAGAGCACAGACCAAGCTGCAATGAACCAGCCATCCCAAGCTACGTATACTCAGGAAGATGATGTTAGAGCCAACTTACGAAAAACATCAGCAAGAGAGTCCCTTGCACCTTTGCCAAGCCAACCATTTTCTACTGACCCATCTTCCCGTGTTAGAGCTGGACGTAGGCGATCCATACGTGCCAAAGATAATGGTGTTCAGCCAAACCATGGTGATGTTCCCAGAGGAGCTCAAGGTCTCGAGACCCAGCTTAGCTCAAGCTGCAACACGTGGATAGATAACCCTCCAATGACTGAGCCCAGACAAGCTACAACTACAGAGGTAAATGATGTCAGGCCTAGCAAGAGAAGTGTAGCTGAAAGACAGTTCCATACCCCTCCACCAAGTCAACCGCTTCCTGTCGATTCTCCTAGCCAACTTAGAGCCTCAAAGAGGCAGTCATTTTGGGTCCAGGAAGATGATGACGAGCTGTTCCAGCAAGGGTTGTCACAAGGGAGGCGCCCAAAACCAGCTAAATGGAGTGAGGATATAGAATTTGATGAAATGGAGGAGGTGGAGATGAGAGGTAATACTTTGTTCCTGAACTTTTTAATAGATGATTGGCACTTTTGCAGAGTATTCATGTCGATTGATTAATTAGCAAGCTTTCTCTTTTTGGTTTTATTCTCCCTAAAGTTTAATTGCTAACATTTTTACTGTGCCTATATGTTTTCTTTGTGCCTTAGTTTATTACTTTGCATTAGTATGTGGTTGGTCAGTGATAATACTCTACTTATGTATTTGGGTGATGCTTTTGTTTGTGTATTAAGGCAGAACACATGCCGTCTGACTAAATTATATTACATTATTATTACTCCTTCCTAGTAGGTTTTCCCTCTTCTTTTATGAAAATAATTTTAGGTTGTATCTAGTTCCCATAAACTTTTACTTCCTCTGCCCCATGAATGGTTTTGCAGGTATATCATTGAGTGTCGCATATCTTATAATGCATGTCTTCCCTCATTGACTCTTTAAACATAATTCTATTAGGTTTCCATGATTTAATATTTTCGTATACATGTCTCCCTTACAGTGTTATTATCAACTTGAATAGATGTAGTGTTATCTTGGAGCTTGACATTTATATGCTTGGTTCTCAATTTGTATCATGGTCAGTGTACTGTTCTATTATTGTTATAGTTGATTATTTACTTTCTTTTGGCGGATATGATTGGCTCATGTCATGGGATGTGACAAAGTTTTACACCGGCTGTCACTGGCCTACCGAAACCCTCCTCCTTTATCCAGGCTTGGGACTAGCAGCGGGAAACCCACTTATGGGATTAAGGCTTTGATTTATTTAATTTTTGGTGGATATGATTGAAAGGAAACTTTCACAAAAAAACTGCCTTACAAGCTACAACATTTTTAATCTTCCTACAAGACAAAAGTTTTGGATCAATTCTCCTTATTAGTTAAGGTTATAGTACTAATCCCTACAGTGTCTTACATATGATGTTATTGCTTATTTTTGAAATTGCACTTCAGTGTGCTTGCAAACAGCCTATATTTTTGGTGTAGAAATTCACCAGTCTATTCCTTTGATTCAGACAAGAAATATAATATTTCCACATCTTTGAAAGGAGACAATGAAGCATTCACTTATCGGGACCTTAGCCAATCACATGCAATAGACTAGACTAATGGGTAGGAGTAGTGTGGGCAATGCATAAATGGCTGCTAGAATTTGCTTGAAAAGGAAGGAAGCCAATGAGGTGAATTGAGAAATTCTATGTAAGAGGAAACCAGTGAGAATGAGCATGGTGAGTATTACTGAGTGCTTTTTAAAGCTTTATTTTACACTTTGGCAGAGAACAAGCCTCTTAAAAACTTCATTTTTATTTTTCCTCAATCTACTGCAATACCAAGCATATAGTGCAAATGTCCATCTTCTTTCTTTAATTGCCTGCCCAAATTTCCAGTCTATTATACTCCCTGATTTGATTATAATTAGATCCTGAATAACTAGTACAAAATAAAAAAAAAATAACCATAAAAGGAAACCTAACTCACTATTGTTCTAGCTGGACGATTGGAGCTTGCATGTTGTATTCTAATTTTGTTACATGTGTTTGGTTTATGTGACTCTATGTGGATTTAATTACAGGATATTGCTGTTTGTAAGCTTGATATATTCTAGAAGAGTTTTTTGGCCTTTTTTTTTTTTTTTTTTAAATTTTGCTGAGTTATAACTCAGATTAATCTAATTTTAAACAGATCTGGAAGGGAGGCGTGGAAAGAAGGGAGGAAGAATACTTCCTCGGCATGTTTGGTCTCTTCAACCTGGTGTGAGGTTTGTGGTCCCTATTAATGCATTAGACCAACCAGTGAGAAAGGGGGGTCACGTGCTTGTCAAGTTCCTAGGGGACGTAGCCAGGAATGGTGAACTATGTCCTATTGGTGAAGTGAACTGGCATAAGGTGGATAAAAGTTGTAAAGCCAACATTATAAACTTGATTCGGGTAGGCTTGTCATATTTGAATATTACTCTTATCTTTCTGTTCTTCTGTAAAGCATCCATATTGATTTTATTATCTCACTGTATGGCCTTTGATTGAGTTGTGGTTTTAGGAAAAGTTCGTGCTTCCTGACCGAGTCGAAATTGACAAAAGCATTCTTAAACATGTGGGAAAGAAATGGAGGGCTTATAGACATGAGCTTAAGATGCAATTTAAAAAACCTGACAGAACACAAGAACAAGTGGCCAGCATTGTGCCAAAAGGAGTGGATGCTACCCAGTGGTTGAAACTTGTGCAATACTGGTTTTCAGAGAAATGCCAGGTACCGCTTATGTTTCTTTGTCCTCACCTTTGTATTTTTTTTTTCTTTGCTAAGCGTGTATCCATTTTATCTCAGTTATTGTTGAGTGTGAGCTGAATTTGGGTATCCAGTTGGTTATGGTACCTATAAAGTACGTTTTAAGGTCTATTTTATGCATATGAAATGCTACTAGTTTCTTTTTCACAGTTCTTATCTGCCAAGGGAAAGGAAGCACGGGCTCTTCAATCCCATCTTCACACTACAGGTGGCAAAAGCTTTGCTCGGATGAGAGATGAATTTGTAAGTTTTATATTTTATCTGAAACATATACTTCCTCCGTTCCACAAAGATTGCAATAATTACCATTTTCGTAAGTTTTACAAATATTGCAATATTTCCCTATTTGCACATGTGTTCTCTCTTTCTCTCTCCTCATCACATGGGTCTCTATCTTTATTCTTCTCTATCTCTCTCCTCTTCTTAAAATCCGTGTCCCCTCCCCATGTTGCAATATTAGGGGAATGGAGGAAGGATGAGGAAGTAACATATATATGATTGTTTGGTTATTCTCGTTTTTAACTTACTGCCTTATTGGTGCATAGGAGAAGACACACGGAAGAGAGCCAGGAGCGTTGGAATGGTTCGCTCAAACTCATCTGAGAAAAGATGGAACTTATGTTGAGGACTCTTCCAAAGAATTCTTGGTATGGATCTGCTAATAATTTATAGTTCAGATTTGAACATGAAAGTTATTTTCTTGGGTGTAGCCACTAGAGCTGTCAACTTGGGGGGGGGGGGGGGTGTGGAGCGTGGTCAGTATGAAGAGAAGCTGCCAACTGACAAAAGAAATATAGTCAGTAACATTGATTGGGTGGCTATAGTTTTTATCTTTTCTCGTGCTATCTTTTTCTTTACCATTATCCATATCATAAGTTTGGTTCTGCTGCAAGTTTTCTATATTAACTCTCTGTTCGTGAGTCGTGGTAACTGGTAAGTGTCGCTTCTGTTCATTTAGCTCTTATTGCACTATGTTGGGACTTGGGAGGGTGAATTCCAAATTGGCTGCTGGCCAAATTGCATAGAAATTATCCTGTAGAGGTGAAAGGAAGTTGATTAAGGGGTGATTGATTTGGGTGGCATTATTCATCAACATCAAACATGAAATGCTGATGCCTACTCTTTTTTTTTTTTTTTTGAAGTTTTGGGCTCTTCATATCCTTAGAGGCTCATAGCAGTCTTAGACTTTTTTTTTTATTTTTTTTTATTTACACCTGAGTATCTTTATCATGATATGATGTTGGAGTATTTGAGTTTGGCTCATCAGGTTGTCTTGATGAAGTCGGTGGCTGGAAATTGTTTTCTGGAACCAATGACTAAACTGTCATAATTTATGTTAGGGCTGTAATCATATTAACCAGTGAGTATCCCAGGTGATGCATTGGGTTTTAATTTTTTGTTATTTCTTGTCTAATAATGAAAATTTGACATCATAATGTGATAAGTAATTGCTTTATATTTGAAGGACAAACTCTTCAAAGTTTTGGATTAAAAAATAGTTTATAATATTATAATTTTTATAATGAGTTGAGGTATAATATTGCTTGTTGCAAAGTACTATGTACTCTAACTTAAAGGTGTAGGAGTGATAACTACTTGTCTAACGCTTTTAAAGAAATACATTTGTAAGACTTTATTACCTTTTATTATGAAATATTACTCAATGATGTCATATTGGAATGGTGGTTAAAATCTTGCTTTACATTTGAATGGTCATATGTTCAATTCCTATCACCAACAATGTTTAGTTTTTAAATTGAAGGGTTGACATGAATTTGAAGCCTTTGCCTAAGAGGAGGGTGTCACGTGGCACATTAACTCTCTTAGAACACTTGTTGATATATTACTCCTTCCGTTCATAATGTTAGTCCCATTTACGTATATCGATGCAAATCTTTGATTACAAATATCTTTAATCTCACAATAGCAAAAATTATAAAAATCAGATATTAATAATGTACTCACCAATACGAATGAAACAAGATCTTATATGAATATGTTTGTTCTTATATATGAAGAGAAATTTAGAAGATTCCATCATATTTTTAATAGTCAAGATTCTAAATGGGACTAACATTATGAAATTGGGGGAGTAGTATAGATTATCATGATTGTAACTAGGCCCACAACATAGAGGTTTAACCTATTTATATACTACCTAGTAAAGAGTTTCTTTTCTTTATTTATTTTTTTGTTGTATTTTATTTATTTATTTAATTTTTTTTTTGGGTAGTGAAGAGTGAAATACCTACTCTGGGATTGCTACTCCAACTCCCGAGCTTAAATGTACAAGCTTTTATTAGGATGCTGTTTTACTGTTTTAATAGGATGCTGCTGCAGCCCTGGTTGCTCAACGTGGTTCCACCTCTTCTCCTGCAGAGCGTATTGCCATTGAGAATCAGGTTTTTAATGAGCTCATGTACTCTGATGACGACGAGAGATGTCAGCGACCTATTGGATATGGGTTCGGAGTTAATAGAAATAAATTATTTGGGGTTGGAGGAGAGTTGCGAAAAAGAGGATATTTGCCATCGGGTACTTCCACAGAAGTGGGGAGTGGCTCACGAAACAAGCTATTTGGTATTGGAGCAGAGCCAAAGAGAAATAATTACTCGACATTAGATACTTCAAAAGAAGTGGAGAGGTTGAACTTTGCGATGGAAGCTATGAATGAGACCAATGAAGTTATGCAAGCCCGAATTCAGATGCAATCTCAGCAATTGAAAATGCAATCCCAGCAGTTGCAAATGCAGTCCAAGCAGATGGAAGGGTTGCAATTTCAACTTCAACAAGTAACTTCCTTGCTGACCAAGTTTGGAGTGATGCTGAACAATCCACAAAATGATCCTTCACGCAGAGGGGTTTTTCGTCAAGGCCTCAATACCATGAATGCACAGGTATATAACTATTAGCTTTATTTTATCTCCATGTTCCACTTTGATTAATTGCATATAAGCAAATCAGGTACTCTGTGTCTCTCTTTCTTATGTAATTCCTAACCTTTTCTTCTAGTTAGATTTTATAGACTACAAGTAATTGTTTAAAGAGGAACTCATATCTTTAGAAGTCATTGTGTTTATGAAAGTTGGTAAAGTTGCATCAATTAAAATGTTTGTTTTGTAACTTTCAGTTGCAATTTTATTTAACTGCTAATAGAACCTAGTGTGAATGAGTGGAGCTTGGACTTGGGATTCTGGGAGGTAAAATCCTAGCAGGCATGGTTGAGAAGGGAAGAGTGCTTTTTTTATGAGGAATCAGGCCCCTCTTTGGCATATGCTTAAAACCCAATCGAATCCTGCTTTGGACAGGGCCAAAGAGAATTAAGACCCCTCTTTGGCTTATGCTTTAAAACCCAATTGATGAATACTGTTTTGGACAGGATTGTAAGATGTTCTCAAACATGTGTAGCTTACCCCTAACCAATTAGAACATTTACAGAGGTTACTTGACTTGTTTCTGATCTAGTTATTTTGGGATTCTTACATGTCCTTGGAACTGCACTATCATCTTCCTTGGTTACTCCTGAATTAGGTTTAAGAGTTAATGTAAATGTAAATGTTTGTTGATATTAGGTTAATTTGACTTTTGCTACCCCTTAAAAAATTTTATTTTATTTTACTACCACCTAAAAACACCTTTGTTAAAATTTGCTACCACTTTTAGTTTATTCAAAAAAAAAAAAAAAAAAAAAAAAATTAAAATGTTTAAAAAAAAAAAAAACCCATTCACCCTCAACTGCCCCCCCTCCCCCTTCCAAAGCTTGGGCCAAGGCCGGTGATCCCACCCCAATCCCTTTCCCCCACCTACGCAGCCACCCCCCTCCCTTTTCCCCTTCTTGCTGCCCCAACCCCCACCCCGAACCGGAAACCACCCCCCTCCCCATTCGCCCCACCGGAATCGGCCCCCCTCCCCATTCCCCCACCAAACTCAACCCCCCCTCCCCTTCCCCTACCCTTTTCGGCCACCCTAACCCTAAACCTTTTCGATCTCCGGCGACCCCCTCGAAACCCCAACAACTTCACCCTCGAAACTCTCACCGTTGCCGGAGTTGGGGTTATGGGGTAGGTTTGCATCGATTTTGGGGAGCGGCAGGGGAAGGGGAGATGCGGGCCAGGTGGCTGGGGGTGGAGGGGGAGTGGCAGGGGAAGGGGGTAGGGGATTGGTGGCTCGGAAAGGAGGAGAGAGAGAGGCAGGGTTGAAGTGGGGCTCACAAACGGCAAAATTAACAGCTTCCGTCAACTGGTAGCAAATTTTGACAAATGTGATTTTGGGTGGTAGTAAAATAAAAAAAAAAAATTTAGGGGTAGCAAAAGTCAAATGCATGTCTTTTGGTGGTAGCAAAAGTCAAATTAACCTTGATATTACTCAATCTATATTTAAAAAGGCAAAATGAAATGATAGAGAGCAAGGGAAATCAATGAGAGATGGTTAGGTAGCTGCTGGTTTTCCTAAGCTGTTTAGAATGCACATGAGCTGAATGGACAATATAAAGAGAGCTGGAGATATAAAATTTCTGATAGTGTACATTAGACTATTTTCTGTTCTATTAAAAAAATAAAGGGAAATTCTACGTTATAACCCTGACAAGTTCGAAATTCTACGCTGTGCCCATGGTTTTTGAAATGTCTACACTATAACCCCAAGGTTCCGTTAGTAATTCTGTTGTACCTTTGATGCTAAATCTCCGTTAATATAGTTTCGTTAGACATAAAAAAATAATTTAAATAAATATATAAATAAAACATTAAAAAATAAAACATTTAAACACCAAAACCACCCCATGGTCAGCCCGCTGCCACCGCCAGCCCGCCCCCCTTCCCCCGGAGCGTCGGTTGCCTAGACTCCTTCCCCTCCCCCGCATCGGCGCTGCCTCAACCACCTCCCCTTTCCCCTTTGAACACCAGTACACCATGAAATTTAGCAAAATCTCCCAAATTCCAACCCCCAGATCCCAAACCCTAACCCTAACCTTCGATTTCCGGCTGCCAGGAGGCTAGGGCGGAGAGAGAGAGAGAAAAGGAACAACAGCGGATGGCTACGGCAGCGGTGAAGGGAGATGCGGCTCGATGTTCTCCGGCGGTTGGGAGGTTATTTAAGGTTTTTTCGAGGGGGGGGGGGAGGGGTTACGGGAGGTTTTACGGGGAAAGGGACGGTCATCGGGGTGGCGCCGGCACTGGGGAAGGGGAAGGGGTCTGAGCGGCAGCCGGCGCTCGAGGGGACGAGGGTAGGGCTGGCCGTGGGTTACAACGGCTGGTTGCGGGTGGTTGAGTTGGTGGTTTTGTTTTTTTATTTTTATTTTCTTAAGATAACGGAAGTTTATTAACGGAAACTTAACGACAAGGGTACAACAGAGTTACTAACGAGACCTTCGGGTTACAGTGTAGACATTTCAAAAACCATGGGCATAGCGTAGAATTTCGAACTCCTCAGGGTTATAGCGTAGAATTTCCCAAAAATAAAAAAGCATTGAGTGTATCTAGGTCTAGGAACACCCAGGTATATGATGTATTTTGCACGAATTCTCATCTTTCCCTTGACTATCTACAACATTAGGACTTAAGTTGATACATGTTCCATGTGCCTTTGGTTTGCATGGACTTAAAGCTTACTTGTATTGAAATGTTCACTTTATGCAGTAAATAATTTTATTAGTCAACTCTCCTATGTATGCTGTAAACCTGTAAGTTACCTAAGGAGTTTGGAATAGGACCCCTTTGAAATTACACTACTAAAATTTAACAATGGTATTCTGCTGAAGTGAGCTACAAGGATTATGTTCACAAGTAGGAAGTATGCTGACATTTTTTTATACCTTGAAATGTTTCTGTTGATCCTTACAACAATGTTGTCATGTTTTTTTTTTGGAGTAGATAATGATGGTCACAGTTATTTATGATCCATCTTCTGACCATTCTAACTTGAGTGGGTTAATATACTAGTTGACTCATTTTGGTATCCTTGGTGATCAGTAGGTAGGGAACTAGGGATGGCAATCAGGCGGTTGGATGTGAATACCCCCTTCCCCATACCTGTATCCACCACCAACTCACCAACCCACGAGGGGTACAGTTTCATCACCCATACCCACCACCCATGACCAGTACAGATTCATCACCCACCATACCCACCACCCATGACGGGTACAGATTCATCATCCATACCCACTCCACTGCTTAATTGGATATCCACTGCCCATTTAATCTGCCCCCCCTCAAAAAGTGGATGTGCACCTATTATCCATCCAGTACATGAAATTAAGGCCGTGGGGTTTCTGCTTTTGTCCTGGATAAAATTGCAATCCAAAAAAAAAAAGTAAAAAAAAGTATTTATCTAACATTAAACTTGGTAATATAATTGTTAAATGTATGGGAAGGGCAGGTGGATGTTGGGCAGGCGAGATTTAAACTCCACCACCTTCTACCCATGGCGGCTACGAGTGTATTATTTTTAACATGCACGCCTACACTACCAACCATTCTTACTCTCATACCTATACAGCCATATTTGCCCCAACTAGGGTGTGTAGAATCCACCTAATCAATTAATCATACCCACAAACCATCCCTAGTACTAGGTGTCCCTCCAGGCCTAAATATTAGTTTAAAGTGGGTGTATTTACGCCTATAGTTTATTTTCATTCCTTGTTATATCCCAGTGTCGATGGAATTTCCTTAATACCAGTTCAGTCCTAATTATTTCTTTCATGCGTGTTTTACTTCTACATAATTCAAGATATCTATTATATTTGTAGTCTTCATAAAAACAATTACCTCATCAATTTCAACCAATGTGACAGCTGTTTTCTAGTGGGCATAACAATGGTGTAATGTGTGATAAGGTGTTTTTAGTTGACACTTTGTGAAGGAAGCCTTTCATGCTTCCTGTTTGAAAGAATTATGATATTACTTTGAATTTTGAAATGAGTTTTCTTGTCCATCTGTGGGCTATGAATATGTGTTTTTTTTATTTTTTATTTTACATTCTGCTGTTTTGGTTGGCGGCAGATGTCTTCTAAGTGAATGTAATGACGCATGACAAATATGCTAGTCTTTTTTTTTTGCTTGTAAAGTAGCTGATTGTATTTTTTTATTTTTAATAAAACAATATTTGGTAGCTCAATACAGACAAATTCAGTTCACTGATATTTGTAGACACTTCAAAAGTTAAATATTTTGTGTGCTTTGAGAGCTTATATGTATTCTGTTCTCCAATATACAACTGTTGCATGTTAACATCATATATCACTGATCTGATTTCTTTTAATGGGATACTAATAGGGTCATTCTCCCTATTTGTTTATATGTTTGTTTTTTTAAATTTTATACTACCTATTTTCTCATATGTGGAGCCATCTTTAATCTCTGCTATGAAAATAAGAAACTGAGTATATGGTGCTGCATATTATGGTAATCAAATAGTGGACTGAGTCAATGTTTTTCAATCTGTTTTGAAGGTTTCGGAAGCTTCATCTGAAGATACTGACAGTGACTCTGACAGTATAGAGTGGGACTGAGATCAGTGAGGTAGACATCTGCTGCTCTAGGCATAGGACTTTCATATACAAGTATGTTGCTTCTACCTTGTATCTCCTTATTGTGACATCAACTGATGTGTATTTCCTTATTGTACTAGGGGTCATACATTCTTACTGTTTTACTATTTTGTTTATCCTGTCCTGTCCGTCATTCTCTCAAACAAAATTCATAAAAGTGTTGTAATTTATTAGTGATATTCCTAAAAACTTCAATTTCAGAAGTAATTCTTCAGCAGGAATGCTATTGTCCCCCCACCGCCCCCCCCAACCCCCCTGCCCTGCCCTTTTTTTTTTCCCCCCACCACCACCAATTTGCCTCTCCTTCAGCTGCCGAATTTTGTGCAGTTTATAGCTGCATGGAGTTGATTATGATGAAGTTTTCAGGAAGCTAAATCTTGTGACTAATGTAGGTAGTCGAATAAGTAGTCATTTTAGAAGCTTTATATTGGAACTTATAGAATGATTTCTAAACAAGGGGGGAAGCTATTGAGAGGAAAATATTCCAGGTATATTTTAAGTAGACTGACAATGGTTCTTTTCCATTAGGCCTCGCATTAACTTCTGAATTATTTTTTAAGATGAAACCTCCATTTCCAGTTTCAGTTCCACGAGCTCCTACGACGAAATTACTCTCGCCCTCTCTCTCTCCTGAACACAACAATGTTATCCCAAACATAGACATACAATATTTCTATTAAAATTTTCACTTATTGATAATGAAAAGTAAAGATAATAATATTTGGAATTATACATCGACAACTGTGAAAGAAAAATAATGCAAGTTCAATTCTTTGGCACTATGGCACCACCTATCTATTAGTGATGGGAGGGTCACAATCACAAGAGAATCAAGAAACCATTTTAGGGGACCATTAAAGGGTTTCTTGGGTTTTAGGTAGGCTAACAATGATTTCCCTTTCCCACAAGGTTTCTCACTAACTTATCAAAATTATTGTAAGATGAACCACCAGGTCTTGTAGCCTCCTCCGCTTTCTTCTTCCATTCCATGGCTTTTCCCTTCAATTCCTTCCCTTTCTCGCTTTCCATCATATCTCTCACTAGTCCTTCAACTTCTTTTCTCTGAACACTGCCTTCCTCCATCTCCACCCCAACCCTCCATTCCTTGCATGCATATAGGCCATTCATTTGTTGCTCAGCGAAAAACGGCCAGCATATCATGGGCACCCCTTCACCTATGCTTTCTAAGGTAGAATTCCACCCACAATGAGTCAAAAACACAGCAACCGAAGGATGTTGAAGCACCTTCTCTTGCAGGCACCAGCTCAATATCAAACCTCTATCTTTGATCTCCTCCATGTAACAGTCTTCAGTTATGATGTTCGATTCTCCGATAACAAGGTCAGATCGAATAACCCATAAGAAAGGGTGCTTACTGTTTGCTAATCCCCATGCAAACTCCTTTAATTGCTCAGGAGTTAAAACAGCTATGCTCCCAAAATTAACATAAATGACTGATTTTGGACTCCTTTTGTCTAACCATTCTAAGTAACTATTGTCTTCCTTCCATAAACTCCAACTAAGAGGGAGTAGTTTTCGTTCGTTCACTGGTTGGCTGAGCTTTGTGAGAGGGCCAATGGTGTAAATATTCGCTATCACCTTCTCGATTTCTTTCAAAATTTGGCCTTCTAAATCGTCAAATGTATTGAGAATTAAGCCTGCGGTAACTTTTGCATTTCTCGTTGCCTCTGCCAAGTAGTTGAAGATGATCTCATTTGGATCTGTCGTTCGAAGAAATGTAGGAAGGTGCTTCATTCTAGCCTCTTTGATGAGTCCTGGAACCCACTCAATCGATGTGTCAAGGTACCCGTTTGTAAGGCAACTTTCATCTGCCAAAATACATTGAAAAGAAGGATTAGATTCGGAGGCATTCGATAATACTTCCTCTTACTTTTTGAGCTTCATGATTGCTAATGCAAAATTTTGGCTATTAACATCTTTAATTTGTTTTTAATAAAATTTATAAAAAAAATAGGTATTTGGAAAGCAAATTAAGACAAATCTAATTATAAGATCCCATATTTCCTTACATATAAAACACAATTGATAGTGATAAAAAAAAACGTTTGAATAAAGAAAAAGTCCAAATTGTGCAATTAAAAACTAGAGAAGTAACTATTAAGGAAAAAATAAACATATACTTTGTCAAAAAAAAAAAAAAAAAAAAAAAAGAGGTTAAACATATACTTTCACTTATTCTTACTGGATACTTTGAATAACATATTTAAAAGTTACAAATAATATAATGTGGAGGAATGCAACAAAAAAAATGTACTCTTTAACTACTCTAAATTAAACTATAGTACTTTGTATTTTATCATATATATATATGTAGTATAAGGTTCTTCTTTCCCTGAAACTTTTATATATATACTTTCCCCGCCTGAATTTAGTTTTCACAACAAAAGTATTTCAAATGCAAGCATGACTAGAGTAGTTGGAATCGCAAATAGTATATATTACTTCGTACAATTCTATGGATGAAGGAAGATTTCTACAATTACCTTTTAAAGGGAAATCGCCTCTTTTGACAAGTTCATCAAATTGCATGTACCCAAGCATGCCACAAGCACTTGTAGTATAAAGATGAAACACAGGGATGCCCAATTCTATGCAAACTTGAGGTACGAAGGTCATCATAGCATCCGAAATCACGCTAGTGACAGGAGGAATATCAGGGGATTCAAGAAGCCTCATTAGGAGACTTCTAATGGCCATCTGTGGCTCCCCTTGAATGCCTCGAAAGGAATAACACAACTCGTGAAGGTTGAATACGCTGCGCTTATTATCTGGTGGCAAGCCATCAGGAATAACTTCAATGCTGAAATCATTAAAGCCTTCAAGAAAAGGTGATTCCACGGTGGAGGAACTAGCTAATCTAGCCACATTGAACTCAGTAACCACCATTGTGATGTAAACGCCCCTCGAATGAAGGAGTTTCGCTAGTTTGAACATGGGGTTTATGTGGCCTTGGTATGGAATAGGTACACAAATAACATGAGGTTTATTGGTTGCCATTAGAGTCACACTTACACTTCTATCTTAGAAGGGAAAACAACTATAGCTTTGTTGTAAAATGTGGTGATTGGTGAAGTTCAAGTTTATGTTCCTATTTTATAAGAACGATTGTATTTATGTAAGGCAGTTGTTTGTCGAGGAAGTAGCTGTATATAAATTGATTTTTATATTATATCATAAATTAATAATGAAAAAAAATTATTACTACCGTGCATCGCACGGGTACTAATCTAGTATACTTTAAAATTTACTCCCTCCGTGTTCAATCATTTATTTCCCCACATGTTCATTTTCTGCTTTTAGATATCTATATAGCCAATGTGTGCAATCAAATCATATCATTTAAAAGCTTTGTACCATTTCGTGAAAGCTGAATGTATGGTATTCTTCGCTTGAGGTTTTATGCTATTAATGAGCAACCAGAAAAAAGAGTGGCTAGCCAATGTTGCTCGGCTGGATATTGTTGACAAAAGGATAAGGAAATCCAAATTTCTTTATCCGGTCGATTCCTCTTTGTACTTTATCTACGCAATATTATTGAGAAAATCCAGTTCATAACGATAACATTTAACATTTAAGAATAATCTAAAAATGTCTCCATATTGATATATAGTCCCCAAAATGTCCTTTAGTAGTTCTCAAGATCTCCAAATTACCCCATGATATGCGCTTTAAGCATTTTACGATTATGAACTGGCCAGACGATGCTCTACTAGTGTTATGCTAAGCTTATAGGCGCTATGGCAAATTGGCAATAATGGCATGCTCACAAAGCAGACCAGACACTAGCTTGACTAGGAACTTCCCGAGTCTTTGGGGGATCTCAAATATGTGGAGAACCTTATAAGATCAGTCATTCTATTATACTACCTCGGTATTTTTTTAGTTGACACGTTTTGACTTTAGCATATTCACTCACTCCCCTTTGACCGTGTTTTGTGCTTTATACGTAATGAAAAATATAGTCATGTAGGATCTTATTAGATTCGTCATGATATATATTTTCAAAATATCAACTTTTTATAATTTTTGTTTATCGGTAATTAAAGATATTATTGGTTTAAGTTTACATTAGCAAACGTGACTAACGAAATGTGTCAACTAAAAAGAAACGGAGGAAGTATTACCAAACCCTATTATTTATCTACATTGTCTTGTAGCGTCCTCCCCTGCCCACGCTATTAATATTGCAGCCCAAACCCTGCTACAATATGGGGCATCGAGTGGGCATCTATAATATGGAGTATTAGGACTGATCATCTAACAAAAGTATTAGGGATTAATAATATCTGACAAGAACTGCAATCAGGTGTAATGTTGACAACAGATAACAAAACAATCTGAAAATCTGAGAAATCGGTTGTCAGCTAACACAGGCTGAGGGATTTCATACTAACACAAGCATTAATGGGTGAAGCACCAAAACAGCAACCAATATAAGAGGTGTTTCGGAAGGAAAAGGGGGCACTTCCGAGCATGTATGATGTTATCCAACCAATTTATTCAGAATATTTTCTAATTGAATGTAATTCAAGATGACTGAGGGATCTTTTCTCTTCATTAACAAAAAATAAAATAAAAAAATAATAATAATAAAAAAAATATTTAAGAGTACTAGGTTAAACAAGCTCGTGTGAAGGATAATTATTTTATCCTTTCTCCAACAAAGACACCTTTGGAAGCATCTGACGATCTGAAGTCTTCAAAATCTGTTCTGAAAATTGGATAGAATCTAGTGTTCTCAATATATGCCTCCTGATCAAAGTCACCCCACATCTACTGCCAATTTCGCAGTGGTGCAGCATTTTATATGCATACTGTATACATACAAATATCTAACATCTCACAACAAAATTTCATGAATCAAGATATGTAGATGATGGCTGAACACCAAATGAACCCCTATCATCACTGCATATCTCAGCATCCAAATCACATTTACATGCGAGCTGAAGAAATTTTAAGAACTTAACTTTTCTTCAGGTCGACATAGGAAAAATTCATATATACTGTATGATTCCAATATCTTTCCATCAAACCCAGAATGCAGAACCAAGAAAAGAACCTATCTTTAGCTGCTTGGGAATTTGGCCTTGTCAATGTTGACAAGCTCTTCTATGAGCTTCCTCTCTTCAACATTCAACTTTTTTGGAATCTCAACTTGCACTTTCACCAGCTGATCCCCTCTTTTACTCTTTTTATTTACAAAAGGAACTCCCTTTTTCGCCATCATCAACGTCACATTAGGTTGGGTACCAGGAGGGATCTTCAGATCAGACATTCCGTCAACTGTAGGAACTTTTTTTACTGTCCCCAAAATTGCATCAAGGTAGGAAACCTTGCAAGTATAGAGGATATTATTTCCATCCCTTCTCAAAACGGGATCCTCACGAACTTCAAATACAACAAACAGATCACCAGGGGGGCCACCTTTTTTCCCAGAATTGCCCTCACATTCAAACCTTATTTTGTTCCCAGTATCTACTCCAGCAGGGACTTTTACATTAATTTTCTTGGATTTTTTCACTCTTCCTTCACCACGACATTTATTGCAGGGGGTACTACTCTCGCCCATTCCATCACAATCAGGGCAGGAAAGTGCCTGCTGAACTATACCAAAAGGTGTTCTTATTGATGAGATAAGCTGTCCATGGCCGTTGCATGTTCTGCAAACATAAGACTTGGAACCTGGCTTGGCACCCGAGGCTTCACAAGTGGGACAATCTTCGAGCCTATTTATCTCAATATCTTTATCTATCCCAAACACTGCCTCCCTGAAATCAAGCCTAAGACTGTAAGCCAGGTCCTCACCCTCTGAAAATCCGTTACGAAAGTTTCCCCCCATACCCATGCCATCAAAATTGTTGAGTAATTCGTCAAAGATGCTGCTGAAGCCCTGCAAAAATGAGATGCCAGAAGAACTAAAATCTCTAGGTTAGGGAGACAAGTGAAGCAGGTCAGACAGGTCTGCTTCAGACTCGGGTCATTTTGGTTACCCATTACAATTTTATTTTTTTTTTTGGTTTTTTTGCAAAATTCACCAGCCTTTAGTTAGTTATACTGTTTCAGGATATTCTGTTTGCGGTTTCAGGTCATAAAACCGTGTATAAACTAAATAAAAGTCAATTTTGGTTGAATGTTAGAGTAGGGCCAGCCTTTTCCAGCATTATCAGGATGGATAATTTACGAAGATAACTAAAAAGAGAAACTTACCCCCATGCTTGGGCCACCTTTAAGACCATCCTCTCCATATCTATCATATATGGAACGCTTCTCATCATCTGACAAGACCTGAGGTTCAAAAAATGTTATCAGTAGACAATTGTTACCAAATGGATACACAAATCTGACAGGTCTATCAGACAGATCAGCTAGAGTAGGGACTACGCATAGAATGGAAACTTACCTCATAGGCATTACTAATTTCCTTAAATTTTTGTTCTGCTCCTGGATCTCTGCAGCATGGAGGGATGGAGAAAAAAAAAAAATTCAACTACACACAGGAAAGGGATTGCCAAACAAAGAGCAACATAAACAACAAACTTTTGAACAGATTGACATTTAGCCATCTAGATAACTCTATGATAACACACATGTCTTATGAGTCGTGTCATGTCACTACCATATGATAACTTTTAAAGAGATTGACATTTAGATAACCCTTTCTCTTCAATACAACCCAAATGTTTCAAAGCTGCAAACCTACAATAGTAAACAAACTATCTTCCTTGCTGCAAGATGAAATTTATCATTTTTCTTACCACCCCTCCTACTCCTCACAACCTTCCATGAAAAGTATACATACCCACAGAAAGTCTTTGTTACTTCTAAAAGGAAACCCAAATTAAATGAGCACATTGCAATCTATGACAGCTTATTATCAGGAAACATCATATAGTGATTAAAGCCCCCACTATTCTGTAGTTAACTGATGGAATAACAACCCCAAGACATGATCCACTATATTTTCAGATACTATGTCACAAAGTTAGTGCACAAATTACATTGGTGCACCCTAATAAATCCAAAGAGGTAAGGTGATTATGATGCCACAATTCTATACTAGCTGATCTGCAATCCACACCCCATAACGGAAAGAGAGGCGGGGGAAATGGTTAATATCACCTTCAGCATAATGCAGTTAAGAATAAAGAAAACTGGCAATTTAGGTGTTTTAGAAAATAAATTCATTGTAAGACTTTGGAGAGCTCAGATGTGGAGTTGGACTTCAAACGATCAAACCAACTATAGCTACTCGCACAATATTGTTACAACAGTAAAGTGAATACTACAGAAATAAATCATGCATAATCCTAAGAGCTAAACAATTTCGACAACTTCAATAAGAACCAACATAAATTAAATTACAAGGGGGTGGAAATTTTTTATGCCAAAATGCCCAAATTGTTATCACAGAATTGAAGCAGCAATAATCTTCTAAAAATTGCTATATTTGAGATTTTGAGAATGTTGAAGGTCCACACTTAGGCCTAATGCTTTCATCATGACTAAATCAGATCAGAACTTATATTTTTTCAGATTTAAAGTTGAGTATTGGCTAAAATGAATAAAATCACATAATTATTTAGAGAGCCTGCTACAGACACATAGGAGTTATTACATAGGTATGTCAGTATGCATCATTATGAAGGCTGAATTTCAACTTACTTGTTTACATCTGGATGGTAAGTCCGTGCAAGCTTCTTATAAGCTGCATGTATGAGAATTTAACTCTATATGATTAATCAGTTACTCTTGGGAGACAAACAAAGTTCAGATAAACATACTTCAATAATTAGAAACAAAAGCATACAGAGGAAATCTTAATTTGCAGGCCAACCTATGGAGCAATTTACTGGTAAGAAACAAACCAGGAAAAGATATGAAAGACACAAGAAGGCACCACAAGCTGCAAATATTAAATGTTCTAGGCATGCAATACTTTCCACTGAAATGCAGAGGCTACCTACACAAAGACCAATCTGATGGAAACAAAGAGGTGAAAGGAGACTAAGGCAGCATTATCAGGGCAACATAAAAACAGCCTAAAAATCAAGATAAACAGGTTTAGTTGATGCTGCATCAGAATGCAAAGATACTACCTTACTTATAGAGGTACTCACCACTTTTTATTTCAGGCTTCCTAGCATCTTCTGCAATACCAAGGACAGAGTAGTAATTCTGCATGTTCAAAACAGTCATGGTCAGAATATGCCTGCCAACTAAAAACAATAGTGCACTGCTGTAATATTATGTGCAAGGAAATAAAACAACTACATAGCAGAAGACATCTGACCCTCTGAGCTCTGACAATGAGGTGAGAATGGGATTGCTTGAAATGATACAAGTCCATATGTGGCCTTGAGCTCAAAAATGAGTGAGAACAGTCTGGAGAAAATATGGTTGAGCAAGATGAAGCCAACATCCCCTTGCTTGTGCAACTGCAATTTTTCAGTCAAAAGTAAATAGAAGATTTAATAGTTGTTCAGAAAAAGTAACATCCTTATCAGTTTGTAAAAGATATACAGATACATGTTTACCATGAGTCCATTGTCACTTACATCCTTAGGCACTTTAAGTTGTAGCATATTTACTGTTTTCACTATTTACATCATCGGCTTTGACCATCTTTGATTACTACGTATTTATTATGCAAGAAACAGCATAACCGAGTGGGATCTTGTTAGAATTGTAATGCAAATTCTCAAGATATCAAATTTCTATAGTTTTAACCTAGATATGATTAAAGATATGTTTTTTATGTCAATATGGTACAACTAAAAAAAAAAAAAGGAAAATTTAAATTATGCACAAAGATGAACTAGAGAACGGAAGATACCAAC
Organism: Chenopodium berlandieri; assembly: GCA_034703905.1. NCBI lineage: Eukaryota > Viridiplantae > Streptophyta > Magnoliopsida > Caryophyllales > Amaranthaceae > Chenopodium > Chenopodium berlandieri. The sequence continues at coordinate 5,213,989 of CM068293.1, forward strand.
AGACATAAAACCTTGTAGGACAAAAGCTGGTGCTTACCAATGTGAAGAAAATAAATTAGAGCTTGTAGTACTATACATTCCAGGTGTTTGACTCTGCAAGCCACAATAAGGCACAAACGCTCCACATGGCATGGTCGCCATGTACAAACACCTATATTATAAAAGAAAGTTTTATATAAGACATCATTTTGAAGCACAAACACAAAAGTATCATCAAAATCAAAGGATTACAACTTTAGAAGGCTAATAATATCATAATGTATGTATATAATATATATACAAACTAAAAGTAATTAAGCAAATTCAACTAAGGTAGAAAGAGTAGCAAGTGCAATCACTTGTAGCCTTGTAGACTTCACATTTGCAAAACTTGCAGTATAAGAAGAAATTTTCAGACAACAAAAAAAAGTTGTTTGTGTTAAATATGCAGATGAGAGATAGTGGCACAGCTAAGTACAGAGCTATGTAGTAAATGGACTATGGAGATCTGTTCTGAATGGTTGGAAGACTTTCTGTTCTCTTTTTTCTGTAAGAAAAATCACAGGTATGACAACATCCAAAATTCTATTTTAGGTACACTAAACATTAGGATGTTGTCAGGTAATGTTTAATAATGTGCATTAGCAAAAGACATGCATGTACTAAGCCACAAATATCACTACAATATCTTTATGCCAAGGTAACTAAAATCTTTTTTTAAGACTCAAAACTCTTTCTAGCTTTTCTTCGATTGAGGAATATGAGGATAAATCTTATCTTAAACTAGCAAAAACCATTACTGAAAGTACAGTAAATTGATCAGCATTGAACTCAGAAAATCTGAATGTGGGAAAAAATCAGCATCAAGGAGCTTTTGGAAAATAATTTATTATAGCATAATACTGCTAGCCTCTTAACCAATTTTATGCCACAACCAACTTTTGACTATTAAACTCTACCCGTCGCCATTTGAACATCTTCCATTGCTGCATACTCGTATAGGTGCATAAAAGTATAATATCATTAAAACATAAGTCAATTTCCATCATTCCAAGCACTTTGTGCTTTTATCACAACCATGGAACGTTCTAAATTTTGTATACACATACATCCTAGTCCACCTCAACAATCTCAACTAGTATATATACCTTAACTAAAATCCTCAAAATATATCATTACATTCCCTTCTTCAAATATGTTACTGTAGTTTTCTTTCTTGTCCATTTCACCAAAAAAGTCAAAACTTTACTTGGCAGTTCAATCCCAAGCTCATTACTCACAATATGCCTCAAAAACCAAACATTTTGTTTCACAGGCCGCAAATTTCTCAAGATTATCAGAAATATTCACCCTAATTCCTTATAATTTCAATTGAAAGATGAAAAATTCCATTAAAAGTAGCAAGTAGCCAAGTACCCACATCACATAAATGTCCCAAATGTAATCAACACCCATAATAACATAATATATGCATATTCTAAATAATTAGTGAATTCAAAGCTAAAACAATTATTATATAATCAAAGGTGAAAATTGAGCTAAAATGGAAGAAAAATCAAAGAAATGGGAGAACTTAAGTAGAGAGGAAGATGAACTCACTGGTTGCGAAATTCCACCAAAGACGGCTATGAGTTTGAATATCTATGTTAACCTTGTGAGAGGTGAGAGAAATGGGATTATTGAACAATTTTGCAGAACTGCACGCTCAAGTCTCAGCTACCTACGCAAGTTTAGGTCGAGATATTTAGAAAGGTCTCTTTTTTGTGGCAAACTATCTTTGGTAAGAAACTAAGAAATATGGACCTTTCACCTTTGCTGTGCGTTTCATAATTTAGATTGGAAGGTTGAAGATTAGAGATTAATCTGGGTCTGTAATACGAAGTATGGAATATAAAATATGGATTACTAATTGTGGGTCGGATGATGTTTGGGTTGTTCTTTTTATAGAAGAGGTTGAGGTGATGGAATAGTGACATCGCTTTTACCTCGTTTCCTTGAGGTCTAGTTTTCAAATCTTATGGGTTAATTTATACTCTTATAAGGAAAAAGAAAGATAAAAGCTTTGAAATTAGAGGAGTTAAAATTGTAACTTAATAACTATATTAAAGAATTAGAAATTAAGGTGCTATAGCCTGTTGCAGCGATAAGGGATTCACCAATTAGTAGGTCGTGGACTCGACTTTTGTGTCATGTACTAACTCGTTATTATAAAAATCAATTTATGATAGATATGTTTGTTTACTTAGCTCAAATTTTCTTTTGTATCAATTGGTTTGAATGGAGCTTAGACTTTTAGTTACACTAATGTGCATGATGATTGATGAACAAGCCATATTATATTGAAGAATTGGTTAGCATTTAGGATATATCTTTCACCTTTAAAAAATCGCATTTTAAGATTAATCAGGTTCAGTCAAATGTAAATATACGGTTATCATTATGTAACACAACTAATGTGGTCTTTGTTGTAACTTTAAAATCATGATTTTCACTTCTCGCCAAAAAAACAATCATGGTTTTCACTTGATTATAATTGAATAAAAACTTACTTTTTCCTAATCAAAATTTAATTTTTATACGAAGCATTTTCTAGGTCATACTTTGTAATACGAAATAACACCCAATCAATAGGAAATAGGGAAAAGTATTGAAAGAAAAAGGGAAAAGGTTGAAAGATAAAAACAATCAAGAAGAACCCTAATTTCAACTAAATTGAACAGGAGAACCCGAGCTCAATGAAATAACTTTCTCACTCCGAAATTCAAATTATTCTACATACAATGAACACCTCCACCACCACCAATCCTCCTTCTCCGCAACCTCCCACCGCCGCAGAAACCACTCCCGCCGTAAACACCGCCGCTAAAGCAACCAACCCCACCGCCGCAGAAACCAACCCCTCCGCAAACACCGCCGCTGAAGCAACCAACCCCACCGCCGCAGAAACCAACCCCTCCGCAAACACCACCGTCGAAGAAACCAACCCCGCCGCAAACACCACTACCACAACCAACAACGACGACAACAACACCACCACCAACAACAACGACGACAACAACAATGCAACCTCCGACGACGTTTCCACCCCATCAAACCCCCTCTCACCGCCACCTCCCGATGACGACACCACCACCACCACCACCTCCGAAGTACCCATCATCCCAAAGCGCCGCCGCAAACGCAAACATTACCAAGGCACAATTTCCATGGTCCTTCGTCCTCACTCTTCTTCTCGCTCTTCATCTTCTCTCCTTGACTCTCTCTCTCTCTCTCTTCCTCGTCGTCGCCGCCGCATCGCCGACCTCTCCAAAGACCGGCCACCACTCGATGTTGATGCTCTCATCGCAATCTCAGTTGGGTTTCCGGTTGATTCTCTAACTGAAGAAGAAATCGATGATGCTGTGATTCCTACTCTTGGAAGTGCCGATCAATCTCAGTATATTAGTGTCAGGAATCTTATACTGTCTAAGTGGAGGTCGAATGTTTCCTCTCTCATCACGCGCGATCACGTGATGGAGTCTGCTAAGCCGGAGCATCGTCATCTTGTTGATGCTGCACTTGGGTTTTTGGTTAATCATGGGTATGTTAATTTTGGGCTTGCTCCTGAGATTAAGGAGAAGAAGCCGTGCGACAACAATGGTGATGGTGTTGTAGGGGAGGCCAACATTGTTGTCGTCGGCGCGGGGCTGGCGGGACTTTGTGCTGCCCGCCAGCTCCGGGGTATGGGGTTTAAGGTTGTGGTTCTAGAAGGGCGGGCACGGCCCGGTGGAAGGGTACGCACGAGGAAGATGTGTGGGGAGGAAGGGGGTGTTGTGGGTGCTGCGGATTTAGGCGGGAGCGTGCTGACCGGAATCAATGGGAATCCGCTTGGAGTTCTGGCGAGGCAGTTGGGTTTTCCGCTTCATAAGGTGAGAGATATTTGTCCTCTTTATTTGCCTAATGGAAAAGCTGTTGATTCAGATGTTGATTCTAGAGTAGAAGCTGCATTTAATAAATTGTTAGATAGGGTTTGTAAGCTTAGGCAGGTTATGTTGGAAGAAATGAGAAGTGTAGATGTTTCACTTGGAACTGCATTAGAGGCATTTAGGAAGGTTGTTAATGTTGCTGATGATCCTCAGGAGAAAATGTTGTTGAATTGGCATTTGGCTAATTTAGAGTATGCCAATGCTTCATTAATGTCGAATTTGTCAATGGCGTTTTGGGATCAAGATGACCCTTATGAGATGGGTGGGGATCATTGTTTTATTCCGGGTGGGAATGAGAGGTTTATTCGAGCCTTGGCGGAGGATTTACCAATTTTTTACAATCGCACGGTGGAGAGCATTAGATATGGGGATGATGGGGTGTTGGTTTATGCAGGTGGGCAGGAGTTTCGGGCAGATATGGTTCTCTGTACCATGCCATTAGGAGTTTTGAAGAGGGGGGATATTGAGTTTGTGCCTCCCCTACCTCAAAAGAAGAGGGATGCTATTGATAGGTTAGGATTTGGGCTGTTGAATAAGGTTGCAATGTTGTTCCCGTATAATTTTTGGGGTGCTGAAATCGATACTTTTGGACATTTGTCGGAGGACCCTTCTAGGAGGGGTGAGTTCTTCTTGTTCTATAGCTATTCTTCAGTTTCAGGTGGGCCTCTTCTGGTGGCCCTTGTTGCAGGAGAGGCAGCCATTGAATTTGAGAAGGTATCTCCTATGGAATCAGTGGGGAGGGTTATGGATATATTGAGGGGAATATTTTACCCAAAAGGAGTTGATGTTCCAGACCCTGTTCAGGCAGTTTGCACCCGATGGGGTCAAGACAGGTTCACTTATGGTTCTTATTCTTATGTTGCAATTGGGGCATCTGGCGATGATTATGATATTCTTGCAGAAAGTATAGGGAATGGGAGGGTTTTCTTTGCTGGAGAGGCGACCAACAGGCAGTATCCCGCTACTATGCATGGTGCTTTCCTTAGTGGGATGAGGGAGGCTGCCAATATACTGAAGGCTGCCAAAAGAAGGTCATTGATACCAGCTGACAAGGCAGAAAATAGTAGCTTAGAGAATATTGAGGATCTGAGTCAAATATTTTTGAAACCAGACATGCAGTTTGGGAGCTTCTCTGTTTTGTTTGATCCAAGATCAGATGATCCTGAATCTCAATCGCTTTTGAGGGTTGAGTTTCGGGGCGAGAAATTAGAAACTACTGCTCTGTTTCTGTATGGTCTGCTTTCAAGGTGTCAAGCACTTGAGCTGAACAATGTGGAATCTGATTTGGATAGGCTAAATTTGTTGAATGAGAAGTTTGATTTGCGGTTAGTGGGCAAAAAAGGATTATGCTCTTCTGCAGAATCACTTATTGCAGCTGTTAAAAGCAAATATATGCTCTAAAGAAGGAGCATGATCTTGAATGTACACATTACTCCCAGCTCAGAAGGGAAGAACTGTAAGTTATGAGCAACTGACATAGAAGTCCAATGTTGTACATTAGTGTTTCTAGGATGATGAGGGAATAAATCGATTGCTCTCAGACTAAGCAAATTTTTATGTTAGAATAGGTAATTTATGGCGTTAAAGCTGACTTATTTGTAGGTTGTGACTAATTTATCGAATTTGAGCTAGAGGATTCAGTGATCAATTGTTGAGTCCCTTTTATGTACATTATTATAGCTATTCTATATGAATGTGTGATTTATTTTACTATGTTATACCACCTTTCATATGCCTTGGCTACTTGATGAATTTGAAGCTGTAGCCTATTGATGCTGATATGCTGTAAATTGAATCTCTTGTTTTGGTTGTTGCTGCATGGTATATGGTCTTGCCAGTTGCATTTTCTATGAAATGATCAGGTGGTGGTTTGCTCTAAAATTCAACCACTATAGGAAGCACCCAACTTTCATTACAAAAAAGAAGACGACGATTGTGACTTGTGAGGGAGTTGTATTACTCTGTTTTGGTCCATAAGTAATCCCAAAAACATTGGCAGAAATGGGTTATTTCATGTTATATCACTCATCTCAGTCATCTGTATCACCCTGCAAAGATTTCAACATTAGTGAGGAAGGTCAATCACTTATGCAGCTGATAGGCAGTAGTGATTTGATGTTGATACCGACGATTGTTGATGATGGTTTTAGCCAGATAAAAATACGCCAAGATATCAGATATGGGGTGAATTGATTGAACTTCTGAATTTCTAATACAAGTAGAATATTTGCAATTTATACAACTAGGCTAGTATATGCTTTGGTTTTTTGGAACTAAAATTGCAGTAATTCAAAGAAATTGTAATAAACAAACTTCTACACATTGTTCATTTCATTAAACTTTCTAATTTCATATCATAATTCAAACATCTAAATTATGTTGTCAATTTCATTACCCCATAAACAAAATTCTACCCCAAAACATGTCAATTCCAAAATATAATTCAACCCCGAAACCCTTTTAATCCGAATGATCTTCATCAATCTCACCTCTTGACTCTCAACTGCGCTATACTTATCCCATGGGTTAATATCATCCATATCTCGTAATACATATTTAATCTTATACTTACCATATTTCAATACAAACCAGTCACCCCGAGTACATGGCCCCGGCACACGGCGAGGAACCTTCATCACGAGCACCCCGTGCACAACCTCTGCTTCCACACCGCCCGTGTCGTGTGTCTCCGGGTTAACACCTAACCAGCCCTTGTACACCCTATTAGGCGTTAACCGACTCGAGAATTTATGCTTTGAGCTTTCTTTTCCATAGAATCTGACCACTTCGTTGCTCTCGGCCCAAACCTTGTACCCGTTTTCTGAAATACCCGGGAAATCGACCCGCATTATCAGCTCGTAATGGTCTCCTTTAGCGTTTTCGTAGCCGATTGCGAAGAAGGTATCGCTACAACATTTCAGATGTGGGTAGAATTTTTGGTGTTTAGGGGATGATTCGGCGGCTGAGGTCAGGTTGCGCGCGGCGGCGGAGAGAGAGTGAGAGGTGGTGAATACGGCGGAGGATTTGCGGGTGACGGCGGTGAAGATCGATCGTACTGCCATTGTTTAACTCTCTCAGTCTCTCTTCTTGAGTTTTTGAGTGTTTGAGCGAAATATCAACTGTATTGACCCGTGTCACAATTAACATTTCATCTATTGTTGAATAAATATCCAATTTTAACTGATATATTTGTCAGTGTGACTTTGATTAATATTACCTTTAACAACACCTTTTTGGTGTGTGGCTTGCTGCCAACTCAGCAAAAATAACGGAGTCTGACGTACATGACGGAGTCTGACACATGCGCAATTTCAAGTAACCCCTATTATAAGTAACTCTTAATTTCAAGTAACCCCTAATTTCAAGTGACTCCTATTATAAGTAACTCCTAATTTCAAGTAGCCCCTAATTTCAAGTATCTCCTATTTCAAATAACTCCTAATTTTAAGTAGTAACCCCTAATTTCAAGTAACTCATATTATAAGTAACCCCTAATTTCAAGTAACCCATTTTATAACATATCTATAACAAGAGATAAAAACAATTAACCCATATAATAAGAAACCCCTATTTATTTATTTGAACAAAAGTAACCCCTATTTTCAAGTAACTCATATTATAAATTTTCCCTAATTTCAAGTAATTACTACTATCAGTTACCCCTCAACAATTAACCCATTTTATAATTAACCCCTTTTCTTCTTCTTCTTCTTTTATAGATCTCCTTCGAAGCTACTCCAATGGCGCCAAAGAAGACGACGACCAACTCCAACTCCACCAAATCAACCCAAAAACCCAACAACCCCGTTTTTATGTTTTTGTTGCGGAGTTGCTTGAGAATTTTGCCGAAAATCACACATAAAAACCCCAAAAATCGATTTCGTAAATTAATTACTCCATTAATGGATCAAAATCATACACCATACATAATACATATCCAAATCATTCAAACCCTAATCAAAACAACATCAATTAAGAAAAAAATCAAAAGAGGGTGAAAATCAAAAGGAGCGTGAAACAAGCTGTAGCGATGGCGACGATGAGGAGCAAAAGAAGGGTGATTCGAAAACAATTTAGCCATAAAAACTCCATGAAAATGAATACCCAAAAATCCCAAATAATCCCTAAATTACTCCTCGACAATTATGGCCTTAAAAAGTGATAACAACAAGATTAAACCCCATCAAAATTTCAAAACATCTTTTTCAGAATTGTGGGTGTTTGTATTAGCTGACTGTTGTAGGAAATGGAGATCGGAAAGTGTAGAAGAAATTGTCGATTTCCCGGAATTTTCTCTCTCCTAAGTATAGGGAAATGATCTAAATTGCGTTACTTTAACACGAAAATTGGGAAATTCAAATAAAACAACACTTTTAAAATAACAGGAAACGGGATTAGAAATGGAAGTCCGTTATTTTTTTGGGCCTTAAATAAGGTTGGGCCCGTAATGTAAGCTGGTCGCTTGGTACAACAGGCCGCGTACAAAAAATTGTGTATCTCTAATTATTACTCCCTCCGTCCCCTTTTGTTTGTCACTTTTGCCATTTTTGGTGCCTCTAAATGTTTGTCACATTTTATATTTTCCTAATTATTAAGATACATAAAAAGACTTTTATGCTCACATTTTTTTTGTGCTTATTATTAAGTCCTCTTCCTATTTTACCTTAACATTTGCCCTAAAAATTATGCCAACTTTTGACTAATTTAATGTTTTACACTCTTGAATCTCTCAAATTCCCTTTCTCATGTACTTTAATTACTTTTTTAATTGAAAATGTCTCTTTCTCATGCACTTTTATTACTTTATTGGTTGGGAATTTCACTTTTCCATATACTTTAATTACTTCACATTCTCCACCTTAATTATTCCCGTGATTTTCCTTCAAAACTGACAAACAAAAGGGGCGGAGGGAGTATTAAGTATATACTTCATATATTATAAAAAATTAATATTACGAAATTGTATATTGAAATGATTTTAACGAGTAATTACATGACTATATTCAATTTAATGTACTCCATGTCTCCATTTAAGGAATAACAAACTTCAAAGTGATGCATGTGAATATTACATCACTTCTTGTTATTCGTTTACCTAAAGGTTAATATTGGTTATTCATATAGGATTTAACTATACATGTTTGTATTAATCGAATAGGACTATATATATTCAAGTACGGTTAAGAGTCAACTTGTGTTCGAGCCATAATTAGGTAATGCTTTTTTGATCAAGTACAACAATAGTTGATTTTGATTTTGATTTATTCAAACATTTTGAATTGAGTAGTAGGGCACAATTGAATTATACAAGGATTAGAATATAGAAGCCTCCAAGTTAAAAAAAAAATAAGCCTCTAATATTACCATAGCTTATTTCCAAACAACCAACTTTTATTGTGTAAACAATGCATCAAATTCTATTGCAACACATGAAAGGAAAGTTTATAGCTTTAACCATCTAATTTTGTGGCAAAAGCACATCCTCTATTATCCTGCCCAAGTTCTTGTATGAGGAACCGCTAGGCTTATTAACAGCCTCTTCAGCCTTTTTCTTCCACTCCATTGCCCTCTTTTTCATCTCCTTACCCTTCTTTCCCTCCATCAATTCCGTCACCACCTTTTGGATCTCGTCTCTCTTTGCTTCACTCCCTATCTCCATCCCTATCTTCCACTCGACACAACTATATCGACAATTAGTCTGTTGCTCCGCGAAAAAAGGCCAACTTATCAGGGGCACAGCTCCGCAAATAGTCTCAAGAGTCGAGTTCCACCCACTATGAGTCAAAAATCCTCCGACCGCCTTGTGCTTAAGAACTTCCTTTTGAGAGCACCAACTAGCTAACATACCTCTTTCCTTAGTTTCAACCACAAAATCTTGAGGTAATGTTGGGCTATTCTCATCTACAACAATATCCGGCCTTATAATCCAAAGAAATTGCTTCTTGCTATTTGCTAACCCCCATGCAAATTCTGTTAGTTGGTTTTGTGTCATTTTAGCAATGCTTCCAAAGTTGACATACACAACTGAATTAGCCTCTTTCTTGTTCAACCATTCAATGCACCCGAGTTCTTCTTTCCATAGGCTTGAACTGATCGATCTTATTGCGTCGTGTTTGGGAATTATTTGATCAATGAGGAGTTCAAGAGGGCCAATTGAATAAATTGGAGGTAAGTGTTGCATGGAACGTAGAGAATCCAAGACTTCTTGTTCTAAGGAATCGAAGGTGTTTATGATTATCGCCGAAGCCTTAGAAGATTCTTCCACAGAATTAACAAAGAAATTGAACATAATATCATCTGGATCGGTTGTTCTAATGAAGCTTGGTAAGTCTTTTAATCGAATGCTCTTCATTCCCGGTATCTCTACTTTAGTGTCCAAGTACCCATTCATTATGCAACGTTCATCTAATCAGTGGCGAAACCATAGAATATGCATTAGGTGGTTATATGTAACCGTCGAATATTAATTCTAGAAAAACCTTCATGAAATACTCATTTCTAATTAACTTGAACCTTGCTTTTTATTAATGATGATCATATCATATTACGTCGTCAATTAACTTTAATTTTTCTAGACAGTATAACAATTCATGGAGCTAAGTCAAGAATGGTACTCCTAATTAATATGTATAGGACTATACTACTCACAAAGTTTGAAATATAAACCAAGCAATTATTAGAACGTATATCAATTTAATTATTTGAAAAGGATCCTTAATTATTTCAATCATTGCTTTCATAATCTTTTCGTATAAAATTATGCAATATTGAGTATTAATTGTGCATCTAATAGACACTAGTAAGCAGTTTGCAATCTTTAATTTGATTGGTTGGAATGTTGGATGGCTTGGGCCAGGGACATCAACTTTAATTTATTTCTCACGTTTAATAATATATATGGTCATGAGGTGTTTAATTAGTGACCAAACATTACTCCATCTGAATATAATAGGTACAATTTTATGAGAGAAAAACAAAATTGTAAAACCTTATTTAATATAAATTTCTATGATCAAACAAAAAATATGTTTAAGGTCATAGTTTTCTTTTGAAAGATATTTTCAATAGTAATTTTGACATGTAGTGAAGTAGCTAGCAATCGGTTTAAGTATTAGTTTTACATGTATATTTTAAAAAGGTATTTTTCAACAAATTACTGCTCGTAGTAAATTACTGACTATAGTTTAAATTACATACTCCATAAAACAATGGAGAATTGAATATTATCGATTTAAATTTAATTTAAAAATAAACCAAAACCTAACTCTAGAATTGAATTGGTTAATGCCTTAAATGTCATAATTCCTATCTACCTTATAATTAATGGAGATATTTCCTTTCTGAATCTCGATTTTATAGTGTGGTCTAAAATTTTGAGGCAACTAGGCCTACCAATAATTAGTATAATGTACTTGTTATGATATAAAATACTTAATAACAATAATACAGTATATGCAAGCGTGTAATGTACCTTTCAAAGGAGTCAATCCTCTATCAGCTAATGTCCGATAGTGGACGTAGGCCAAGTACCCACAACCGCTAGTTGTCCAAAACGCTATTTCTGGTATCCCAAACTCCTCAGCAGCCTTCATTGTGAAGGACATACAACCGTCAGCCACGATACAAGTCACACATGGACCGCCTTCCTTATTGAGTTTTGTAATAAGGTCTCGGAATGGGCCGAGGCAAGTCTTACTAGTGGACTTACATAGCTCGGGGATATCCTGGGTGGCCTCCACGCTGCCTTCAGATCGAGTAGGCGGAGAGAGGCCATCCGGGATGGACTCAAAACGGAAATTAGGAAGGCCGTCTAGGGAATGAGGACCACAGGAGTGGAGGAAGCGATTGTGGTTGTAGATGGTATTAACAAAGGTGATATGAAAGCCATTGGAGTGGAGTAGCATGGCAAATTGAAGCATAGGAGTAATGTGGCCTTGTGCTGGGTAAGGAACACATATTGCATGCCCTCTTTTACTCATTGTTTTTTCTCTGGCTAGCTTTTGTTAATGTTTAGCTATCGGCTTAGGATTTTATAGCGACTTGCAAGTTGCAACGTCTATATAGGGTTATTGTAAGGACCTATATATTATTAGTATACTCTAGATACATAATTCGTCTAGAAAAAACCAAAAAAATAATAAAAAAATAATAAAAAAAAAAAGGGTACGGAGCATATAAGAATTAATACTATTTAATAAAAAACGTGCAATTTGCCTATAGTTACACTTTATTGTGAGAGCCAAATAATTGAAGTGTGTACATGTTGGTGAGAGTGTGAGACTAGTTTCACTCAATATATGGCCGTGAGAGTGAGAGTGAGAGTGTGGATCGTGTATTAATAAATACGCGGTAAGATGTTAGGTATTTTATTCATATTGGCGTTACTTATAAATACTGTAGGTCTATCTAAGTGCAGTCACTCATGGACAATTCAACAAATAAAGCTACCAATTAATAAATAAGAATTTATTCTAATAATAATATTATAAGGACGGAGTACTCCGTAACTCATAATGGCATTAACAAATCATATAACAAGTCACCTTATAAACAGAGAAGGAGCCAAACGTTGTGCTGAGCTTTACAATTACAGTATTCGAGTTAAAGGACTTTCTTTAAAACCCTTTTTTTCTAAAATTTAATTACACTTCAATCCGTTCTGGTTTGGAGTAGATTTGACGGGATTTGAGGCTTTTAGCAGTATTTTCTTGACTTTTCCTAGCTTATCTTAACAGCCTGTTTTCTAATTTAGAAAAATTTAGTGGAGATTAGAGATTGATAGAGAATAAGAGAGTAAAAAACAAAGGACAAGAATAACAGATGATACCATTTCTCCAATTCCTAAGACTTAAAAAAACAAGTTTATTCAATTCCTACTCAATACAGCCTGAAGTTTGAGATTTCTAACCTCATCAGTCAGACAGTCAGACAAACATCTGCTTAACCCCTCACCTTTTCTTTCTCCCACTTGAAACTCAAACATCCTTAAACTTCTGTTGTATCAACAACTGAGCTTCTTCAACAATCTTCTTCACAACTTCCCCAGCAGGTAGAATTTCCTTGATGAGGCCGACACCTTGCCCTGCATACATCCCCATACTCTCGATATCACCTGTCGTTGTTTTGTTAGGCACAGTTCCTGCAAAACGCCTTACCTCCTTTTCCTGCAAATGGCAAGGGAACCTGTCAACTTAGAAGAACTCGATAGTAGCTCAGAGTGTTACATGTCAGCTGAAGCAAAATCCCTTTGTATTAAGCTAAATTCCTTCTTTCCTTTTCACACTTCCTAATAGCAATTGCAGGAGTGACTAGTGAGGGAGGTGGGAAATATTATTACCACTCCATGAATTGTTGAGCGCCCAATGACAGGCTGGTTTGTCTCATCTTCATTCTCAGGAAGAGATCTCCAGTCACTAAAGAATGGAGTTAATAAGATGCGTTGTGGTGCTCCAGGCCATCTTGCACGACCAAATACATTAGTATACTCAGTTTTGGAACATTCAATTAACTTCCTCTTGTACACAGGATGAGCATAACTTTCTTCAGTTGCGAGAAACCTATACCATGCAGATGATATTAGCCTCATCAGACATGATAAAAAAATGATAAAGAACATAAGCTTTCAGGAGGCGATAACATTGTTTATACAATCAACCAGTTCACATATAGTGTTCAATGATAATCCGTACTTGCAATCTGAAAAATTTCCATTAATATTCACTGACTAGTTCGGTGAACTAAGTTTGAAGTATTAGTACTTCTGAAACCCATTAGACTCCTTAATAGTAAGCCTTTCTGCTTCACGAAAAAATACCAGTTATTTCATACCTAGTGCCAAGGGCAACACCTCGTGCCCCAAGGGCCAAAGCAGCAACATAACCACGCGCATCCACAATGCCACCTGCAGCAATTACCGAAATATCTCGTTCCCCGATCAGGTCAACTACTCTAGGCACCAAAGCAATTAACCCTTCCTGTAAAAAAAATGGAAAAGAAGAGTTTGCTGAAAACTAGACGTAGAAAGAATCAGATAATTAATATGGGATGCATGGGAGAGTACAACAGCATCAACATGAAAGTTGGAACGTATGAAGGAGTCAACAATATGTATAGCATTAAACCATTATAAATGTTCACAAACTGTTAATTATTTCCACTTCTAAACATCATCTGTAAGACAAGACGGTAATAGAAATGCTAAAGGCAAGCAAATAATAAGACATGTTATATTGCTTCCTTTTCTACCATGAGCAAAAACAGAGGTCAGAACTCAGAAATGGTCACACAAACAATTTTCTACAATACAAGGGCCAAAAACTACAATGACAATTTGAAATCAATGTTTCCCCAATGCCTCTAAAAATCCTCACCTTGAACAGGATATGGGAACTGGGAAGTGAAATACATAACCTCATCTATAATGACAGAGGCACTATTTTAATTGACCTTCAATCAAACAAGCAACTAAAATTCAAAGCACGTGTAGTTACCTGATCTATCACATGCCCACCTGCTTCACGTCCTTGTACAATGATTGCATCTACTCCAACATCAATGGCCTTTTCTGCTGCTTCAATACTCCCAACCTTGTTCACACAGGCAGCTCGACAGTCAATCATCAGAGAAATCCTCTGGATTTACCAGTCCAGCTGTCTACGAAAGTGAGTTCAGATGGCATGTTAAACCCAAGACATAATTATGGGAGCAAAATATACCCAGTGATCTTTGTCATGAAAATAATTCACAAGACAAGACTCTTGTAACCTAGAGCTACAGAACTTGGACTATACAGGTTAAATCTCAGAGTTGCGGATCTTTGGAAGTGGCAAAATTTACCAGATCAGAAGTTCAGGACATGAACCTCCAAAGTCTAAAATCAGAGTATGACAGCTGAATTAACTAACTCATCAAATCACTGCACTACCACATGATCATAGCTCAGCAAGTACCTCCACATAAATAAATTCAAACAACGCATATGTAGCAAATCCCAATGGATGAAGCCATGTTTCTAAACCAGCAAAGATCCACAAGGCTAGTTTTCACAAAAACAAGAAAAAAACATAGAAAACAAAGCAAAAGAATTAGAATGACAAAGGAAATCTGTATTGATTGAGCTGATAGCAACATCGCCTGCATACCACTAAAGCAAACTCTAAGAAATCTATGAGCGACCCAAATGTTTCAATCTGAGAGCTCCAGCGTTGGGCAAGACAGGAATCACTAGTTTATGTGTTTCGAGGACCTTCTAACAATATACCATAGCATACAAATTTTAGAAAATTAAATACAGCCCATGCAGGAGGTTGAACAGTATATATTAAGCTCTCAAAAGAGTTAATTAAGGCCTCCAAGAGTCCTGGCAAGCAATGGGGACCAGGTGATGGGAAGAGTCAGGCGACCTGAGTTGGCTACCCTTGACTTCATGTTTATACGTCTGAGGGGCTATCTAAATAAATACTCTGTAATAAACTTTATTATTTCCTCTTGCCAATGGCTGTCAATACATTGGTCTAACCTTATATCTAAGAGCAAACTAGAAGAAAACTCCATGAAACCTCCCAAAGACCATCCATCCCCATTATGGGTTGTGACTTGTGAGTAACTTCCTTAGGCATAGCCAAGATCTACTGGTGCACATCTGACATATCAGGTTCCTATCACTGATAACGGTATTGGGTGGTATTGCAATTCAGACAGTCAATGTTTTTTAGGTATAATTAGGATGCAGCTAAGCCTACTATACATTGATATTGTCGTACTAAATCGACTACCAATAGGTCACCAGGGAAAATACTTGCATCTATTCTCACTGACTACTTGATCCAATAAATTTTAATATGTGTTTCAATAGCTTTTGAGGATCAGCACAATAAATTTAAATATATGACGATATAGCCAAAAACAACTCTGCATACCAAAATATGCAAAAAAAAAATCTAAACTTACTTGGGGAACAACTTTGACACCAGCGTCATGAGCTCTATGAACAAGCTCTTCAGATACTTCACCCCAATATAATTGCAGTACAGCCACTTTCTCCTCAAGTATAGCTTTCACATTTTCTTCATGAGGAAATGCCAAAACAACGCCAATGCCAAAGGGTTTGTCAGTCAAGGTCCGAGTCTTCCTTATCATCCCCCTTACATAATCTGGGCATTCCTGCCAAAAATGATCATACTAAACTGTCAAGAGTGTCAACTAAGTCTGCATGGAGTAATGACTATTATTTCTATGTAACATTATAGTTAACATCAGGAAAAAATAAAGGGGGGGGGGACATGGTTTATTTAAATTCCACTGATCATCCTCTTTCTCTCTACAAAAAATAATCCTTTTTTTCCAGAGTTTCTGTAACAAAATGATCTTTCTAAACATAGGTGGTCAGCATGGTTATTATATCTCTGGGAAACACATCAGCATACTGAAACTGATAGAGAAAATCCACCACGGTGGTGTCAACAAGAAAATTTATTATGGCCTATACTAATAAGGGAAGGCCAGACTAATCTCATTTTTATTATTCTCAGCTTAAATACAACATGATAGAGGTAAAGAAACATACAAATATGGAAATGAAACTTGGAATAGCAACTATCTAAAGGAAACATAGACTTGCCCTAACCAGATAACAAGTTGCTAAAACTTAAGATCCCAGCTTGAACCAAATTTAATATAATGCTAGTTGGAAGCTCTATGAAGATGAGCAAAAACATTTTGTCTTCACCTAGCTTACAATCTATCATAGATATTTCGAAAATTCAAGCACTACTCTCCCCTGCACACCAGCCCAAATAAATATCCAATATGAGGATCACAGCTTTCTTGCTTCACTCCGACTTATCATCCTATAAGGTAAGGAATCTGATTGTAATTTACAACTGGGAACTGGGAAACACATAGTAGTCATACAAATTCATAAAATTTGATGATTACTTTTTTTAAAAAACTATGAAGGTATCAATTCATAATTCATATCAACTTCTCACCTTCAGGGTTAGTCCTTGATTATTGAAAATCGCTTACAATTTTACATCTAAAGGCTCAAACTCACTTCGGGATTTCAAGGAGTCGAATCCATACAAATTTATCAGGCAGCTGTGAGTTTGGAAGTGGGTCAAATTGAATTATTCAATTTTAGTTGTTCAGATAAGCCTTAGTCTCCTCTTACCCAATACATATTTTTGGATCTTATGTTCAAACTCCCTAATACACTTTCATTGTTATAGCTCTAACAAGTCACCCAACATAATGCAACAACACACATCATTATCATCCTTAGATAAACATCATAATGCAATAATTAACATGACCACCAATAAGCGAAAGGTGAGCAAAGTGATCAACTTCAAACTATGTATCCATCCAACCAATCAATCTTAATTAAATCAATCACAAACTAACTTACATCATTTACATAAATCAAACTTCAAACAAAGCATCCATCCTATGATTCCTATCCATCTATCTATATTGACAAAAACAGTTAAATAAAACAAATTCATCCATTTATCTATCAATCATGAGATTTACAGTTAATAAATCAACATCAACTACAAATACCCAAAAGCAAATTTCTGATTTTTCTCACACACCAGAATAAAATTTAACAGTCAAATCAAGTAAAAAAGAAATTACAGTTGATTATGATCACTATGTACAACATAAACTCCAGAAATTGCCTCTTTTTGGGGGGTTTTTTATGGTTAAATTAAGAACTATGTATGATCATCAAATCGCTGATTATGATTAATTCCGTGTAAAAACCAGAAACAAATAGTCATTCATAAATTAAATAATTGAATGGAAAAAAATGGGAAGAAATCAAACCCAATCAGGGGCTCGAAGAAGGCCAATTGCACCAGCATTAGCAACCGCAGCAACAAGTTCTGGACCAGAAATGTCGGGACCAAGTGGGGCCTGCACAATTCCATAGTCAAAACCCAGAATTCCATTCCACCCCATTTGTTTTTACCTCTTTCTTCTGTGAAAGTTTTCCTCTTTATCACCATAAAAATGGTGGGGTTTATTTTATGATAAAAAAAATTCAGAAATTGGGGCATCGAATGAGAGAGATTAGATGTGTGTGTGTAAGCGAGGACGTAAGCAAAGGAAAGAGAAAACCATTTTGTAAATTGCATTTTTTTGCAGATGGCGGGCGATAAGCTCAGAATTTTCCATTGTTTCCTGTTTTTTACGAAGTTTGTTTTTCTTTTTTTTTTTAATAATTTATTAGGAAACACCGAAGCACTACTAGGGTGAGCAATACTGAGCATGGGTCGAGTACCTGTACCGTTAACATTATGGGTTCAGGTATCCGATAACCAATAACACTAAATATGATATCCATTAACCGAATTGATAAGTTCGGGTACTCGAATTGTCAGATCGGTTATTGGGTACCCAATATGCTATCCAATAATGAAAATTTAGACTTTATAATCTAGTTATTATGATATCATTCAACACTTATTAACAATAATACCATATGATCATGACCAAATTACTAATAATATTACTACGGCTATTTCACCAAATGTCACTGAGCACTTTAATAATTCACCCAAGGTTTTCAAAATTCACCAAATGCCACCGAGTTTTAAAAAAATTCACCAAGTGCCATTAATGACTGACAGCCGTTAGTTGGCCGTCAGTGTCCATTAGTTGACCGTTAGTTGACCCCACCACTTGCCACGTGTCACCTTCTGATTGATCTGTTTTTTAAAAAAAAAATTAAACAAGATTAAAAATAAAAAAATAAAAAATAAACCAAAATATTTTGGAAAAAAAACCACCAAATCGCCACCCACCACCCCTTCTACCACCCTCACCGGCAGGCGTGCCGGCCGCCCCACCCCTTCCTCATTCCCTCTCCGTCATCTTTCCACCATCATTAAAACCCACATTCAAGCTCGAAGGCAAGAACACAACATGCTCATTTCTTCACCATTTTCTACAAAATTACTATCAAAATGCTCACAATCAAGAATGCAACAACATGGGACAAACAATTTCATCAAACAAACATTACACGAGAAAGCCCCAAATCGATTTTTCAAAGGGGGTTTTCGAATTTTTCACAAATTTAATTTGCATGAAATTCGACAATGAAGCAAGGATTATAAATGGAAATACTTACATTGCAATGAGAAGAAGAAATTACACACAAATTGCAAAGAAAACCAGCGGAATTCGAGCAAAAAAACGAGCACCCACGAATCGAAAAGGGGTTTCGGGTTGTGTGGGTGGGTGACCGGAAACAAAAAGGGGAGGGAAAGGGTGTTTTGGGTGGGATGGCCGGAAATCGAAAAAGGGAGGGGAATGGGGTATTAGGTGGGGTTACCGGAGTCGAAAAGGGGAGGGGAATGGCTGGGAGGCTGGCGGACTTTCACTCTCCTCTTTGCTGTGCTTCTCCCTCCCCTTCCCCTTCCCCTTCCCGGCGGCAGGGGGGCTGGCCTAGCTGGCTCCCTGGTGGCTGGCTTTTTTTTTTTTTTTTTGTTATTTTAAGATTTTTTTAAAATTGAACTAATCATATCATGACATGTGTCATGATTAAACCCTAATGACTAACGGAGTTAACGGCCGTCATTCATTAATGGCACTCGGTGAATTTTTTTAAAACTCGGTGGCATTTTGTGAATTTTGAAAACCTTGATGGCATTTGGTGAATTATTAAAGTGCTCAGTGGCATTTGGTGAAATCGCCGTAAAATCAAAGAACTTAGACACCAATCACCAACCTGTTTTATTTAACTATTCAAAGCTAGTAGCTACCTCATCTCTTTACAATTAGAGAAAATACGAGCGGCTATTTCACCAAATGTCACTGAGCACTTTAGTAATTCACCAAATGCTATCAACCTTTTCAAAATTCACCAAATGCCACTGACAAATAATGCATTGACACCTCGTTCCATTAATGAGGTCTGCACGTTAGTTGTCCATTACTGCGAAATTACTATTTTGCCCTTTAGTGTGTTTAATGGCACCATAAAGCACATTGACTCTCTGATTTGACCTATTCAATTCAAAAAAAAAAAAAAAAAACTTCCCCCTTCTCTTATTGTTCTTCCTCAACCTATCTCCTATTCTTCGAGGTTTCACCATCATTCAAACCTTCAAATCTATGAACAAGGAAGAAGCGTATTGTAACAGCTGAACGACACGCGCAACAAGATCCAAGCTTTAACTGTTGTTGAATCTGGGCGAACCAAAAAGCGGTCACAAGTAGTGGAAGAAGTCGAAGGAAATCGCGAGTGGTGAAAAAAATTTTGAGGCTTTGGAGATAGCACGCAAGGTAATAATCTTTCTATTGATCTTCATTACGCGTACTAATTCCGATTTTTTTTTTTTTTTTTTGCGGAAATTGAGTTAGGGTTAGGGTTTTCTCAAATGATCAATTTAATGTGCTTATTTGACTTGAGCTTTGTGAATTATTGTTAAAAACCTCATTTGTGGGTATGAATTTGGCAATGTGTGTATTGGTATGTTAGGGTTTGCGTTTTTCACAATATTTGAGTCCTTGAAGAAATTTTGCGAGTTGATCATGATATTTAGTTTGGTATGTGTTTGTTGATATGAATGATGTGTGTTGATATTCTAGTAAAGTAATATGTCATTTGTTGTTGATAGGATGAGTAAAGTGTGGCTTGATGTCCATTACAAAGATCAGAGCTTTGATGTATTGGTTTAGGATACTGACAGAACTAGTCTAATAAACCTGTATGAGTTCATGTTTTGAGGATTCTGTCAAGCAAAATGTGATCCTCCCTAAATACTTTAGCTTGTCTATTTAGCCACCTAGAACTAATAGAAAGTTGGAGTTATGTGGGGATAGTCATATGCTGAAAATGTGGGAGTGGAATGAGGATAGGGAAACAATAGAAGTATTCTTTGAGGAAAAGGAAAGTCCTAGTTTGGTGTTTAAGGATGTTGAAGCAAGTTGGGAAAAAAGGGTTAAGGCAATGGCTGAGAAGGCTAGAGTGGATCGGGAAAAGGCCCAGAGGATGGCTAAAGAAGAGGATGCTGAGAGGGAGCTTATGGAACAGCAACGTTTTAAAGTTGCAGTTGAGGTTCCTATTATTGTTAATGCTGATGACTCAAATGTTGAGTATGTAAGAGTGTTTCACACTCCAGTAGCTGATGAGGTTTTCCATGAAGCATCTCAGCCTGAGCCTGAACGAAGTACTCAGCCCTTAACTCCACCTAAACACTCTCAACCAACTTCTCCTATGAACCAGCCCAAAACCACATGTTCTAGGAAGAAAATGTCACCTAGGAAAAGGAAAAGCACACCAAAAAAAAAGGCCAACTCAAAGATCCCTACCTTCTCCTCAACCATGCACAAACATCCCAACCTTCTCCTCAACCACAAACATCCCAACCTTCTACTGAACCAACACCAGTCTCACCACCAGTTTCTCCTCAACCACAAACATCACCAGTTTCATCTCAACCCCAACCTCCTACTAAACCTAAAAAGGGAGGTAGATCAAGATCTGAGGGATTTAGGTCAAAAAAGAGTGCTGCAAAAAAGGTTAATGCTGAGGGGTAAGGTGTTGCTTTAAGGAGATCAGAAAGAAATAGAAATGGAACAGAGCACCTACTGTTGATTTAAGTGAGGAGAGGTCTGATGAGTCTGGTAGTGATAGTGATAGTGAAGATGATGATTACATACAATTTGGCAGTGAAGAAGATGATGATGAGACAGATTTGGTGACTTAATAGAGGATGAGATAGAAATAGATTGCCTTCATGATGACATTCCTGACAAGCAATTTGAGGATTACCTTGATGGCAGTTCAACCATGGATAAGACCTATGGAGTTATGGGATTGATGGGAATAGTGAGATTTTTCTCATTGCCTATGGAGTGGTTGGTTCTGAGAGTATTGACAGCTGGGGTTATTTTCTGAGGAATTTGAAATGCCTTTTTGAGAAGGAAGGGTGAAGGAGAGATGATTGGACCTTCATCTCCGACAGAATGAAGGTAAGCCACATGGAAACTAGTTTATTACATGTGATTTACTATTTTGTTTTTTTAAATCTCAGCCATTAAACTATTTTCTTTGCAGGGTGTTGACACAGCAATTCATGAAACATTCCCTAGAGCAACTAGAAGAGTATGTTGCCATCACTTGTACATGAACTGCAAGACCAATGGATTCAGTGGTTCAGTCTTTCATAAGCTTTTCGGAATAACAGCTGATACATACAATGAGTATGTATTCAATAAAGCAATGCAGAAGATACATGAGTACAATCCTAAGGTTGTTGAATACTTAGAGAGCTGCACTGAGTTATGGTCAAGACATAAGTTTTATCCTGCACTCTGTTGTGATCATAACACAACAAATTTTGTAGAATCTTTCAACTCATGCACAAAGCCCTACATAGATCTACTTGTTCTGAAACTACTTGAAGGTATTCACTGCCACCCATTAAATGTTGTAACTACTTGCATTAACACAAGTGCCCTGCATTCTTTTTGTTTTACAATTTTTGTGCATGCTGTTTTATAGCTATAAGGAAGTGGGGCATGAAGAGGATTGGCTCAAGGTTTGACAAAGCTATAGGCATGGGGGATATGGAGCTGACTGAATATGCAGCCAAGATTTTGCAAATAAGATCAGATGAGTCTAGGTTGTGCTATGCAACCCCATGTGGTGGTGATGAGTTTGAGGTGAGAGACCAACATGTGCATTTTCCCATCAAGATGAACACTGACACTTGTGGTTGTGGGAAGTGGCAACATTCAGGAAAGAAACGCTGCAACTGAAGCAAGCACATCAAACACCTCCTCTCAACCCAAGAAGAAAACAAAGAGAGCAGCATGAATGCACGCACTGCCACTCGGCTTTTTAATGCACAGCCAGTTTATCCATGTATTTTTTGAACATTAACAGTGTAGTGTGTAGGGGTGAAAGTTCGGTGTTCGGTTTGGATTATGGCCCAAACCGAAACCAAACCGAATTAATTCGGTTTTACATTTTTCAATCCGAATCCAAACCGAATATTAATTCGGTCCAAACCAAACCGAACTGAATTTCTGATAAGCAAACCGAAACCGATCCATACACCGAATTTTTTACCAGATACGAACTGAAGTACGGAGCATAAGAAAACTAAGAAATTTGTATAATTATAAACACAAAACAATACAAACTAAATTGATAGATAATTTTATATAATCTACTATTATAATTTGCCCACAATAATCTGACATTAAAAGACAAAGATTAAAAAAAGACAAAGATTAAAAAAAAAAATCAGATCTTTAGCCTCGGTGCTTCCTTCATAAACTTTTGGCTCAAAACTTCAGATCCATCTCCAACTAGTACCTCTTTACTAATTGGATCTTCTGCTTCGGTGTTGGGGAGGGAACGTGGTGGTGAGCAGCGGTGAAGTGGTGGTGATTTGAGGGAGAACGAACACCGGAATGGAGCAGTTGAGTTTACACAAGAGAGATACGTTGAGAACACAAGTGAGGAGGGTGACTTGAGATACCGGAGTACCGGACTGGTGGTGGTGGACGTCTGGATGGACGCAGTGAGGTGGTGACGAAGGAGAAAAGAGGGGAAATCTAGGGTTTTGGTGAGGAGTGCCGAGGGAAAGTGAAAGGGAAATGGGAAAAGAGGGTAGAAATCTAGGGTTTTGGGTATATATACGAGGATAATGGGCTGGAATTAGTGGGCTTAATAAATTTCGGTTTGGATTTCGGTTTTCGGTTTTTGGAATCCCAAGACCGAATCCAAACCGAAATATTTCGGTTTCAATTTTTTCAAACCGATCCAAACTGAAAACCGAAAAAACCAAACCGAATTGCTTATTCGGTTTGGTTTGGTTTGGTTTTCGGTTTTTATCCAATTTACTTTCACCCCTAGTAGTGTGTGCTATGTTGTCTAGTTTTTTTTTTTACATATCCTTGTAATTTTTGGGTTAACTTATTTAAACAGGAAGCAATTTTTGGGGCACATGATTTGAACATGAAGCTATTATACACTATGCTTAAATGAAAGTGTATTTAAATGTGCATATGATTTAATTTCCCTCTTTATTAAATTTCATTGCAATTACAATAGTTCACTTCATCATTACAATCACAACTATTACACACATCAGTACCCCTAATTTCATAATACAATTGAGAACTTTTTGCTGCTGCTTGATTTTATTCTTCAATTGTTTCAATTCTTCATGCAAATTGCTTTATCCTGAGCCATCCCTTACATATCAGCTTCCCCTGCTCTAACCTTCTTCATGCATCTGAACTTTGCACCATTTGAAGCTATTACATGAATCACACTTACAAAATGCAATCTGATTTTTTTGTTGGCCAATAAGGAGCTGCCAACTCATCAGCAAAAAAGTTGTTGATTTTTATAAAAGAAATAAATATATAAATAGTGAATCTGAAGTGAGTTTTGGGGTAATGTGTTAAAAATAGAGAGAGTCTGATATAAGTCTAATAATTAAAAAATAATTTAACCTTAATGAAAGGCTGACGTGACAGAGTCTGAATTATGAGTGTGGGTCTGAGGATAAACTTACCCTTAGCTAACAGCCTAACAATAATATAACAAAATAAGTCGAGTCACTCTCTAATCTATTTTATCTACAAAACAACCCCTAATTTTGTTTTATAACACTTTGTAATCTAACATTGTTGAAATAAATTGAAATTTTAAAAACAACAATGAATTATTCGTATTAAAACTTCAATGAATTATTAGTATTATATAATTTGAAATTTATGAATTTAGGAGAGAATACATGTAATTTTGACATGAAAGTTGCCAAAATGCATTAAACACGAGCAATGTGACCTTGCGTAGGGCATGCCTAAAGGTTTATTTTTTCTAGCAGATTGTGATAGGACAAAACGAACATACTTTGAAGGGACCCCTACTCCTTTTATAATTCATTAGAAGAAATTATTGAGTAGTTTCTTTGTCTTTAGTCGTCTGCATGCCTTAATTAGTCCTTTGTCATTTAATTTGTCAAACAATTACTAGAGTACGATCCAAATTTGGTAGAGGTCCTATTCAATTCTTTTATCTTCAAAAACAGCGGCTCGTGTCTATTGAGCGTCTGATTCAGAGTTAGATCATTTACAAACCTCAAAACTTAATGAATAGTCATATATTTCAAAACTTAAAGGACGACGTGACATTTTTTAATTCCTTAATCAAATACATTGGATAATTGTTTGGATCAACTTCTCATTCCATCTTCTCATTACTCAGTGTAAGTAACGTACTAACAAGTGGCTTTTTTTTTTTTTTTAATTAAGTCATCAGGACCCAAAAAGGAAGATGAAAATTTCCTGTCACTTTGAATAATTGAATTGATTAATGCAAAATATTGATGGGCAATAATTTCTTGGATCGTGTACGTAGTCCATATCTAGTTAGATAAGGTCAAGTTGGTTTCCTCATTAATGAATGATGATTAGTACTCCGTACAAAATGAAATTGGAATAGAAAACCCTTTGTAAACCACTACTCCATACAAAGAAATGTGAAAGAATCGTGAATTTGTGACTAAAATAAACATCATAGGCCTAGTAACTAATGACCAAATTAAATATAATACAAGCTTAAATCAAGTAATAATATAATATATTTTTATTACATTTTAATCAATACAGAAAGAATGAGTTTAATTGAAAACTTATATGGAGTACCATTGCGACTATATTACATACTCGAGTAAAAATAAATGTATCAATAAGATGCATTTGTGGTACACGACACGCTTTTTCATGTAAATGCTCATAATTGTATATCACATGTGCCATATTTAATTAACAAAAATACTAAATTTGTGAAATGAGCTACTTTTTTTTTAGGATGTCCATCCGATTCATCGAAACTTAGCTCTAAGCTCTGACTATATCCGGATTCGATCTGAATCGCGCATCTAACTTATGGTGTGAAAGGATCACAATGGTAATGGAATAAATAGAAACAATACTCTAGAAGGGGGGGTTGAATAGAGTATGGGCGTTTTTCGCAAAACAGTGCAATTTCAAGGTCTTGAAACGAGTTTCAAAGCCTTGATATCGATTTTCAAAAGCGGAAGTAATAATCTCAAGGCCTTGAAATGGATTTCAAACCCTTGAGACTAATTTTGAAAATAAAGTAAACCAACTGACGAGTTATTTCAAGGCCTTGAAAAGCTTTTCAAACGAGAATATAAAAGCCTTGAAATAAGAGAAATATATATGACTAAGTATTGAAAGGCAGCAAGCAAAAATGATAATAAAAACAGAAATAAAAGAGAAAGAGAAAAGACAAACGAATTGTTACGAAGTTCGGCAAATTGCCTACGTCTCCGCCTAGGGTTGTCCAACCCGTAGGATTTAACCTTTCTTTTATTCCTTCACTTAGAGCACCAAAGTCCTTAGAGAAACTCACTATTCTCCTTCACGTAGCACTTTCCTAGTCACTACACTTTAGTCACTCAATTACTTGAAATAAAAGAACTAACACTCAATCACAATTTCGAGTATTATAGATTTTACTCCGAAGTGTTTACACTCAAGATTTTTAATGTAATTGCTCAAGTAAACACTCAAAGTATTTTCACTCAAAAATATTAAAGTATAAAGCTCTTGATTCTTGTATATTTCACTGATGTAGCGCACTTGTCAATCCTTGTCTTTCTCCAAAGAAATCAGTCCACTTAAATAGAATACCAAAGGAACATTCTTGAACTCCCAACGAATATAATTTCAACGGCTTCAAAGTATTGTATCCCTTAATTTTTGCAATCAAATTCGAACAGAATATCTTCAACAATAATTCCCATAATCATAGGACACGGTTTGGACTTCATTTGTAAAGATTGCTTTCAATCTTAATCCCTTTGAATCCGGAAATCCCAAAACAGCCTTTTGAATAAATTCCCTTAATAACCGAGTGAAAACTAAAATCAACTCAACAAATATGTTAAATGATAAAATCAATTTGATTTTATCTTTCAAAAATAATTTATATAATTTTGAATTGATTTAGAATAGGTAAGTAAACAAAATAAATTGAATTAAGTTAAGAAAGAATTAATTACCTTAACTTACCTTTAAGTATGTTGAATGAAATCAATCAATGACAAAAAATATTACTGATTGAATATTTTGAATGAAATAAAATCATTCATATTCGTATAAGGCAAAACCAAAAAATATGAAGATTTCTTTGAGAAAGAATCTTCTATAAACAAGGCAAATATATAAAATAGTATAATTGCATGAAATGCTTTTGCCATATGGAAGTAAGACTTAACACTTGTCACACTTTGCATGTCACATGCAAATTTAGCTTTAGTAAAGCAAAATAAAGAGAACCGGTCAAGAGCATGAAAAACATGACCAAGAAGTTCTAGCTTGGCCCAAAACAATTTTATACTTGGCCCAACAAAGGTTAGTCCAACATAGCAAGACTTTAATAAAGTCAAAGATAAACATACTAACCCAAAAATAAATAGTCCAACAAATAACCATAATAACTTAAGTATTAGAAAATGGACTTTTGTCCATAATACACTTATGGATTTTTGACTTCCATCATCATCCAATCAAGGTGGAGTCATCATGGTGGATGAGTCTCCCAACAAAAATTAATGTATATGGTGAGGCTCGACATGTGCTAAGTTGAGACCATTTAAGCGAACTCTTGTTACATAGGAATATAGGCTAGACTGGAAAAATAGTGCTAAGTTGGAATTCTTGGTAACATGTATCTACGTTGTTTTTTTTATTTTTTATTTTTTTGTAAAGATGTGTCTACGTTAGTCACTTGAAAATAAATCGTAGAGTTTTTTATTTTTTATTTTTTTTAATAATTATGTTGTGTGCGTATTGGGGACAAAATACTCGTAACAATTAGGGAGTACTCTTTAATCAAATTTGATTTGTTTGAGTTTACTTCAACTAATTAAGATTCTTATGCTTAAATTATATCGTCATATATACATATTCATCTCAATCAGGTCAATGGATCCATTAATTTTTAATAAAATTCTGATTACATATATTATAATGGGAAGAAATAATGATTATTAAATCACATTGTATTATTTAATATGGAAAAAATAATATGCAAATGTTTGCTAATCATAATTTCACGTAATTTATTAATTATAAATAATTTTAATATTAGCTATTTTATTTAGGAAATTTAATTTTTACTACCAAAAAATAACCCAATATTGACATTGTAAAATCCGTAAAGTTACCTTGCTAATATTGATTTGAATTCACTTTAAGATTTTCTTGTATTATACTGTTTTTGTTGTGTCCTAATTTTAGTTGTTTTTTACTTTTTTGATTTCATTAATAAAATCACAAACATACACAAATATTACAACTGAATTTGAAGAATACCTTGTTAAAAAGCCTTGATGGTAAATCAATAGTAGTCTAAAAAAATTCAATGATACATGGCCATATTTATAATTAAAATTACGTTGTTATTCGTATAGGAGTAAAATTCTACTATTAATTGGATATTCATATTAATTATAATATGTGGTGTGTTGCTAAATTCTATTATCAATAAAAAGATATAAAAAATTCAAAAGAATTATAAATTATTTTATGTATATTTTTTTATCCTACACAATTTTATTCAATCTAATCACAATAATACCTATTTACCTAAGTGGCTCAACACTTGGCGAAAAAATGAAATGTCAAGTGTCGGTGTCTCGTGATCTGGCTGCGAGACCGGCTTTATTTATTAGTGATATGATATAATTTGAGTATAATGATTAGTATTGAGCAAAAGGTCAAATATTTAAATTGTGGCCCCTCTAATGTTTTCGGCCAAGATCCGCCACTATATCCAAGCATGTTTTTGCTTCTGTTTTCACTAGGTAACTTCATTGCAAATTCGTGGTATCATCCGAACCTATTGTTAATTTACTTGGAGGTATTAGACTGTCAGGTCTTGGTTTGGTACACATAATAGTGATAAAAGATATGTGCACCCAAAAAAAAAATAGTGATAAAAGATATCACTATGTGTCTACGTTAATCGCTTGAGAAAATTTGTAGAGAAAATTTGTGTGCGTATTCGGGACAAAATAACAATCAGGGAGTACTCTATGGTAATTTTTTATCATACTTCTATAAAATAAATTATCATTATAACAATTTATAAAGAAACTCTGTATTTAATTTTCGGTAATTTTTTTCTTTAATCAAATTTGATTTGTTTGAACGATTTGTTTGAACGAACTTTATCGTATCAAAGACTCATATGTTTAAATTCATCTTATCGAAATTAAACTAAACTTATTTTGTCTAATATAATTCAAACTAAAAATTCAAATTAAGTTAATAATTTAACGTGTCTATGAAGATTAGTAGTTAACATAATTGAAAGTAAATGAGTATTGATTACTTAATCACACACACAGAGTACTTAGTTATTCATCCCTATTGCCTCAATTTCCTTTTTACTTAATCCTTTCAACATTACCATATGTTAGAAACTTGCATCTTTTTCTTCTTCTTTTGAGGTTCACATCTTTAATCTCACGTATTACTTTAGGTCCTACCAAATTTTTTATCGTCAACATTAGCATTGACACAATGTAAGCAATGAAATATATACGGAAACATGGAAAAGTCCAAGAAAATTGGGCCTTCATTCTCATATTATGGGTGTTATTAATGGAAAGTCACTCAAAGTTGACCAAAGGATTGTTGTCCATGCCGACGGTCCAAAGAAGTCTACCCACACGTGAGCCTTCGCATACTTCGCAAATCACAACCATTAACGCTTTGCCCAGCTAATCTTATCCAATAGACGGTCGTATGAAGGAAAATGTGACCTATTCTGTTCAAATGGAAAACATTTCTCACTTTTAAACAACTATTTTTCACCTTTGAAAAAATTGATTTCTTGAAAAATGTTTTATGTCAAAATAAATGGGACCTCCATCTAATTTATTAATTTCAACATCAATGATTCCTCTTTTAAAACAATTTGCGAGTTTACATAGTAGGAAAATGTGTAAATCGTTGTAACAAATATCTTCAATTTTTTGTACTAGATCTTGATCAAACATCTATATTTCGAGAGTGTATTTGATCAATTATTCTTTATATGATTTTGTAGTACAATGATACATTGATTTATAATAGTACTATTACGAAGGAGGAATATGAAATATTTAATCAAAGTGTGTCTTTAGTTTAATTAGAATAACATTTAATCATATACTCATATAAGTACCCAATAAATAAATTGAGTAATAACATGCACTTTAAAAAATAAAAGTACTACGTACATGACTTCTAGTCGTCTAAAGCATAGTGTATATCCCATATAGTACGAAGTATGTGGATTTTTTCCCAAAATGAGCTTTATTGGTAAATTATTTACCAAATTGGTCTCGTGGGAAAAGTATTTCCCAAACTAAGCTTCTGGGGTGAAACGCTGTCTCGGACAGCGTTTTACACCCAGTTTTTTTAAAAAAAAATTTCAAGAAGTAAAACGCTGTCTCAGACAGCGTTTTACCTTGTTGACCTGTTGGTATGTATTTTGGCAAAATATACTAGTATATTTTGCCAAATTATACTGGAATATGTATACGGGCTTAAAAACGCTGCCTCAGGCAGCGTTTTTCTGCTAGACTGCATTACCAGCATCACCAGCAGTTTCTGCAATCTGCTGCTGCCCCTACACATCACCCTCACCCAGCAGCATCAGCTCAGCCCCACCATCAACCACCACCCCCACCACCATCCACCACCATCAACCACCTCCCCCACCACCACCGGCCGCCACCACCGACCACCCCTATGCAATGCAAAACACCCTAAACAACGCAAGGACATTCCCACCACCCCCATCATTAACCACCACCCCCACCTCCATCAACCACCTCCCCCACCACCACCGGCCGCCACTCTCGACCACCCCTATGCAATGCAAAACACCCTAAACAACGCAAGGAAATTCCCACCACCCCCATCATCATCTACCACCTCCCCCACCACCACCGGCCGCCACTCTCGACCACCCCTATGCAATGCAAAACACCCTAAACAACGCAAGGACTTTCCCACCACCCCCATCATTAACCACCACCCCCACCACCATCAACCACCTCCCCCACCACCACCGGCCGCCACTCTCAACCACCCATAAACTACCATAAAACACCCTAAACAACGCAAGAGCATTCCCACCACCAGCCCCAACCTTTCCACCACCATCCACCACCACCGACAACCATCAAACACTGGAAACAACCCCAACAGCATGATAACCATCGTGAAACAACACTTTAAGTGCAGGAGACTAAATATATGCTGCTTGATACATATAACGGATATAAAAGATATAGTTTGACTAACAAAAGTCAAATTCGGACAAATAAGGGAAATAAACTTCAAATTGTACAGAGAGTCATTTAGAAAACATTTCTTGTATTAATAATGTAAGCGTTATATACAACATTGTTAAATATCTGAGTACCACAAAAGGATCAACTAACTAATACTATCCGGACTCATGTATTGGAGTTAACTGATCTCCATCCTGTGTGTCCTCCGTCCGTCTACGAACACGCCTCGGACGCCTCGTGTAATGCTGAATGGTGGTGAATGGGTCTCGAGACGGTGGAGGAGTCAGCTGGCGAGACGATGAGTCATCCTGGCTGTGGCCGGGAGCGGTGTTATGGATGAAGTAATCCTCTGCCTGTGTAGAGCCCGAAGTATGACCTCCACCACTACTCTGTCCGAAGTCGAACTGTGAATGGAAGGAGTTGGGGTCATGATCGTCCCTGGGGTGGACGAGATGGCCATGGCCATATCTCTGCAAGCTATGTATGCCCATATCTCGCACCCGCTCAACCTGGGCTCTGGTGGGTACGGCTGCTAAGGCATCTGAAAGTGCATCAACCATCGCACCCATATCCCCCGCCTGCAGTAATCATCTATGAATTAGTAATATGATATAAAATTTCAAATAATTTTGGAAAATAAGAAACTGAAAAAACTCACAAGTCCGCTGATAACATCATAAGCTGGATGGTAGTGCGTGGACGGTGGGGTGTAGGTAGGGTTGATGAAAAGGCGTGTAATCTGCCTGTACCATACCATGTAAGGATCACGCGGATCCATAACACCCTGAAACAGGTGACCGTCAACGATGGACTCCAACCGCTGGTCCCAAAGCTCAATGAATTGATGATGCTCCAGTGCCCAGTTTGTCTCCAACTTTCCACGACGGTCAATGCCGTGGAGGCGAATACTAGTGTCACAGGGCATGGGGATAGGCTGGTGAAGTCCGAACTGTCGCAACACTCGGTCCGGTAGGTGGCTCTCCACGACCTCGAAACAGATCATGGGGGTCCTGGCAAGCCACTCAGCACGATGCTCGAGCAAGTGTTCCGGCATGGCCTCTACCAACACAGCAGAATAGGGATCCCATGTCATCTGCAACAAGGATATATCGTGAAAAGGTTAGGGCAATGCCAATAAACAGTATAAAGAGTAAACAAACGATTACAAATTTAGTGCAAGATTCCACCTGTTCATCCGAGAGTCGATCGAGGGCGTCACGGTAGTAGAGAAGACCTCTCGCTGTATGCGCATGTGTTAGTCTGGGAACCACCCACCTGTGGAAACAAATTATTTAAGAAGTATCTTGCTAATTATAACAAAATTTGAGTACACAAGTATAATGTTACGAACCTACAACCATATGCCTGATCGGGTTCAGGGAGCGGGGGAGCGTCGTATGCTGCGTACTGATCGTCCTGGTCCAGCTGCCCTGGACGGTGTACAACAGGCCTACCTGGTCTCCCTACATGGATGTGCTCCCAAGCCCATAGCTGTTTCAAAAATCAAATATAAGGTAAAGCATAAATAACGTCAAGTCATTATCAAACTAGGCTTAAGGATAATGTTGAGGTTTACCTGTAGCACAACCAAAGGACCTCCAATCAGATGTGCTCCACGCTGTGATGCTCTACACAGATGGCGATACAAGACCGCCAAACAAGCACTACCCCAACTGTAGCAACCAAATGCTAGTGGAAATACTTGGAAGTTTCCATCCACACCTGTAGCAACCAAAAGTGTTCCTTTATACTTCCCATACAAGTGCGTCCCATCGATACAGATAACAGGCATACAATGTTTGAAACCATCGATACAAGGACCAAATGCCCAAAACACTCGTTCAAATACTTCCATGTTGCTGGTATACCTACCCTCCACTAGAGCTTTGTGTTTCCATATGACTACGGTTCCCTGGTTTGACTGTTGCAGTGCTTGCATGAACTGAGGAAGTCTGCTGTAAGAACTCTCCCAATCCCCAAAAATTTGAGTGATGGCTTTGTCCTTGGCATACCATGCTCTTTTATACGGAACTTCAAAATGGAATTGCTTGGAGATGAGTTCCTGAATGAATTCAACTTTTAGAGTCGGATCTTTCTGCACAAAGGACTTCACAAACTCAGATATTATGGACAACGTCAAAAAACCCTAATTTAACAATACATAACATACATAGCTTCGATAATGGAAAGTTATATCAAATTTCGAGAACCTACATGTGTAGCTAATACGACAACAATGAAACAAGTCCATTCTCATTATCAACATTTTCATCACCAATTTCATAAACTCTTAGTACCGCATACAACTATCAACATACTAATACCGCATTGCCATCAACAATTTTATCATTTTTTTCACAATAATAGACCACATTACCATCAACAATTTCATCAAGAATTTCATCAAACACAAACCACATTATCATTGACAATTTCATCAACAATTTCGTCGACAATTTAATCAACAATTTCGTCTATATTTTTCCTCAACAATGTACCACATTATCATCAATAATTATCAACAATTTATCACATTTCATTACTAATTAGCAACAAATTAATACAATTTACATCACAATTTGCAACAACATACAACAACTATCTACTACCAACTATTCAATGTAAAATTCAACAATGTACTACAAATTTAGGGTTTACCCGGATTTAAAGAGTGAGTGAGACAATGCCGGCAACAACTTCCGTTCACTTTGGCGGCGGCAGGGGCGGCGGCACGGCAGGGGAGGCGTTGGCAACGGCTGTCGTTCTTTGTTGCTGACAATGAGAGTTAGAGAGAGAGAGTGTGTAAATTGCGTGAAATAGTGAGAACAAAAGGCCTGGCATTCGTTATAATTCCCGCAAGAAACGCTGCCTGAGGCAGCGTTTAATGTACAAGATAAAAACGTTGCCTCAGGCTGCGTTTTATGCTTGTACAATAAACGCTGCCTGAGGCAGCGTTTCATTTAAAGATATAAACGCTGCCTCAGGCAGCGTTTATTTGTATAAAACAGGTATGAAATACGAAGGTTTTGAAAAAAGTCAAACTACCATAAAACGCTGCCTGAGGCAGCGTTTTATGTCTTGAATTTTTTTTTAAAAAAAACCGAGTGTAAAACGCTGTCCGAGACAGCGTTTCACCTCAGAAGCTTAGTTTGGGAAATACTTTTGCCACGAGTCCAATTTCGTAAATAATTTCCGTATAAAGCTTAATTTGGGGAAAAATCCGAAGTATGTTGTATGCACATTGACGCTTGTACCACACGTCCACACACTAACATGTAACTTGTATATATTGGGACAGTACATGTTTGTATTTCATACACTCGGACTTACCATTTAACATCAGTTACATTACAAATCTTATATAGCAGTATATGCGAGCATTACTACGTAGTATATAACAAAAAGAACAACTGTTTAATAAAAACATCATGAACATACAGTATATAATTGAAGCTTAATAAAAATATCCTGGCAGTAATTGTAAACAGATGATCTGAGGTAGATATTAGCTTAGCTAAATAAAACATGTTGTGATTGGTACTAGGGCCATAAATGTTCCACGTAAGTTGATTAGATGTTTTTGGTTTCTTTGCAATGAATGTCTGATTGCCTGTCTACACTAACTTAACTGTTTTAGCTCCTGGAACTAGCACTGGCGCAATATAGACTTAGTGGTTTGCTGCAACTTCATATGCTAGGAATACTTATCTTAATTCATTGTGTCTAACTATGTACGGAGTACTAAGGGCTTATTTTCATTGTGTTTAAACTATGTACTAATATAAGTGCTTATTTTCAGCAACTTAGAAGTAATGGTTGTGTGAAGTGAAGAGATCTTTACTTGTTATTTTCTAACTTCGCGCAGTTTTGCTTCAAGTAAACTTCATCAAATATAAAAAATATATGCACAGAGTAAATTTTGCATTCAATTCAACCAAATGATCACGTAATTTGAGGGTCTGGAGTTAAAAATAATAGGGATGAATGTACTCAATAATTGAATATTGATCATATAAAACTAGTTGTAAAATCATCTAGTCAGAATATTATATTTTACTAGTTGTGTGCTTTTATGTGAAATTTCACAATGTTTATTAAGGTTATATAATTATAAATCAATTAAGTAAACAAATTAAAACAAATTAAAGTGTGTAGAGGTATGAGATATACTACCTCCGTTTTTTTTTTATCTGCAACTTTGAGGAATATTTGTGAGACATAAAATATTTCAAAATTGCAGATAAAAAAAAAATGGAGGTAGTAATTAATATGTATTTGATGAGTATCATTGCTACTAAATAACCATTTGTAAAATTCAAACTGATTAATAAGTTTATTTTACTCATTTTAGCATAGTTTCGCCCATGTTAATATGATATAGACATAAAGTATGATTCATCCTATTGTTGCCTTGCAAATTAATTAAAATTTGAAGATATAGGTACTTTTTCCTATTTATTATGAGTAAACGGCATATTTAATAAATGAACTACTTAAAAATGAGAGGTTAGTTTCAAACACTTACCGTCATCAACTTGTGTGTCTCTTTACAAACAAATATAATAACCACATATCTCTTCGAAAAGAACAAAATACTTCAACTTATACCAATTATACTCATTAAACAGAAGATAAATATATTTAATTCAGGTTTATCCATATAAATAGTCTTATAATCATAAAGTAATTAAAAACCAAGGTCGGTAGCCACCATTTCCCACTATGCTATTGTATCAATCTATGGGAAATCGTCAACCCCCAAGCCAAAGTTCCTTTCGCCGGCCAACTTTTTCGTGTCTCCCATACTCGTGAAAAACGAGAACCACTAAAAACTTACAACTTTATAATGTGATATTTTTCATATTATAAATTTTTAATTCTCTATGATAAAAAGTAACACCACGTATATTTTTGCTAACCGTACCACCACCTCCTCCTTATATTTTGTTTTCATGCATCCATCATTGTATGCCAAAACTTTACCTTATATTCCACGAATCATGGCACTATTATCATGATTAATTGTTTTATTAGCTAGCCTTTAAACATGATTATGATTGTAGTCTATTAAACTTTGCACCAACTTAGTGACATGTTAGTTAAGTACTTAAAACTTAATTGTGGTGTCTTTAGTTTTGCTTCACAAGATGAGAATCTAATTTGTGTCTAGGTTCTTTGATTTTAAGAAAAAAACTATTTGTAGGTTGTTTTGCGAGTCTTTGTCATCAATGTATTTTATATCCATTTTGACAAGAAAAGCATATTACTATTATTGAGTTGAAGTATCAAAATGTTTGTGCATGGGTTTAGCTAGATATGGTTTCATGATCTTTTGTAATAAATTATTATCAATGGGTGTCAACTTTCATGTTTGGTATAGGTTCCAAACTTTGAAATGTCTTACTTTGCTTTCAATTTCAACTTTAACTTCTCAAGTCATTGATGGTGCCTAATTAATGGGTGATTCAATCATGCATATTAGAGATTTAAGAATAGAAGTTCATTAATTAAAATCAGAGGGTATGTAGAGCGTGTATGCATTAACAAATGAGATAGTATTAGGGTTATTAACATTCTTGCAACCATTACTTCTTGTTACAAGCTAGCGGCTTCCAATTGATATAATGTTCTATTTATTCAACTACATATATGATTTCATTGTTGATGGGTGTTCAATTCACAACAAAGAGTCATATAAGTTGACTTTATGAGTCTTTCTAGCACAATTTAATATTTTAAATTGATGAAGTTATAACAATGATTGCAACTTTGTAGTATAACTCCCCAAAGCAATAAAATTCCAATTTAAACACGACTTAGCCTTATGTCGTTTAGTTATAAGTTGATCTTAGTATGCTTCATTTGAATTTGTTTTGGCATATATAATTTGTTTTTCATAAACCTTTATCATTTAAAATGAAAAGAACACGACTTGAAACTTGTTTATAGTACATCATCATTCTTGTTAATCATTAAAACTATATATTCTCCCTCCCCACCCCTACCATGGAACAATGAAAACTAAGCATTCACTAAATTGCTAGTTAACTTTAGAATCAAAATTTTAATTAATTTGGATGTTACTTTTCACAATCACCTAACTCCACTTTTTTAAAAAAACACAAAATCTAAAGCAAGATTGAAGAATAATCTCTCAAAACTAAAATAAGAGTACAAACCTTATCATAATACTTCATTGATAACGGCGCCTAAGCCCACTTGGTTGTTAAACTTAATCAGAAACTAACAATAATACTATTTGATTAATAGCTTAATTAAAATTTATTTGGGCCCATATTTTTGGGCTAAGCCAATGATAAGAAGGACTGAATCAGGTTCAGTAATCTGCGTAGCACTTAATAATAGCCTAGCCTATCACCTACTTACGCAAACTATGACTCTAGTGGGCCCCATTTCTCAGGGAGTGTCAGTAAAAGTGTAGATAAGGGTTTGGAATAATTGATCCTCTGTTCTGCAACTCCACACTTCATCATACACCTCTGCTCCAATTGGTGCATCATTTGATTTGATTAATTTATTAGGATGATGTGGAAATGTATGTATGTAGGTTCAATGGTTCTTGTTTATTGATTTGATTTGTCTCATTTTTCTTCCTGTTCTAAATTTGAATTGTAACTGTTGGTGCATCATATGGTGAATTGGTGGAAGAGTGAGCATTCAATTTTGCAGTATCTTGTAAAAGTTGTAGCTTGTAACATCTGAGAACATTATAGAAGTTGTTTAGTTATAAGGCGTTACTTATTGTCATATTAACATGGTTGCAACGAATGTTTTGACAAGAAAATTAATGCGATATTAGCAATTTATGAAAGTAACTTGTGTTTTGTAACAAAGTTTATTGTTTATCAAAATATGTTGGAAACACATATAATAATCATTAACTCCGTATTAAATAAGTACAATATAAACAATGTTGGAACTTTTAAGTGGTCATCTTCATACTTTTAACGTTTTAAGCAAGTTACTATGGAGTAGTTCACAAACCTTTTTTATTCTCTCTGAAGAGGTTGGGGGGGGGGGGGGGGGGAGTTCTATTACTCTGTATAATGGTAATGAATAGGAAGATAGACTATTTCATAAAATCAAAATGTTGAAAACATGCATGTTTGTATTATTGCTTATATTCTAAATGTTGATGAATTTATCTATTACTCGTAGTATTATTGTTTAACCATTATCAATTTCATTTGTGTATACACTTATATAGATATTGAAGAATAGCTAGGATACATGGACACTTCATTCAACTGTCGTGTCCGTGTCGGACACCGTGTCAGACACTAACATCCGTGGGACACACGACGATACGTCTCGGAGTGTATCCTATTATGATATGGATTGTTTAACTTTTTTTAATGAGAAAATTAAAGTAAAGTAAGATAAATAAGTTAATTGTTAAATAATATGGGTGCCTTCATATATAGTTAATTGTTAGTATGATATAATATGATCTAATGAGAGGACGGAATGACAAATATATGGTCAATTTTTTTAAAAAAAATATATTATATGAATTTTAACATCGTGTACCTGTGTCCCTTATTTTAAGATGCATGTTTGTATTATTGCTTATATTCTAAATGTTGATGAATTTATCTATTACTCTTAGTATTATTGTTTAACCATTATCAATTTCATTTGTGTATACACTTATATAGATATTGAAGAATAGAATAGTCGATCACAATAATAGAAAATCTTATTTTAAGTAAACTACGTATTCTTGATTGCTATTAAGGCTATAACATTGTTGTTATACCAAGTTTTTTTTTTTTAAACTTCAAACATTCTTTATCAAACTATACTTTTAAGTTTTAACCATCTATTTCCACTATTAGGTCTATTACTAGTAAGCTGTAGCTATCCCTAAAAATACGAGCTCTGGCTAAGCTCTAAATTTGTAAATAAATATACCATCCTCACACGTCAAAGCGCACTGCTCATCAACTCTCATAAGTCACCATCACTGCCTAGACTTTATATAAATCAACTTCACCTACGAACCTCACCTACAGCCTGTTCACCTTAAAATTATTGCTCCATTTTTTTTTATTAATTTTACAATAATTATTTCGTTCTTAATAAATACGAGTAAAACACTTGAATTTTAAGAAGAATCATGAGTGGTGCATGAAAATCAATTAAATATTCTCCCTGTCTCTTAAATTTTGTCGCATTTTTTTTTTTTGTCTGTTCCTTTAATTTTGCTCTATTTTATTTTTGAATATATGGGTCCAATTTGTATACTCACAACTACTCCATTAATCCCACCGTTTTTCTCTTTCATTACTTTTTTCCTATCAAAACTTAATCAAGTAACATTATACTGTGGGGCAAAATATGGGCAAAATATAAAGGACGGAGGGAGTAACATATAAACAGATTTAGTGAGTTAATTTTTAATTATTTGTAAGGATAATGGACAATTAAAAAATTAGTATTAACAGGGTTAAGGAAAGAAAAACAATAAAATAAGTATAGTCTTGTGTTAAATTATAAAGCATACAAATATTCATACTGTAAACGAATAAATGATGCAAATGCTACAAATTATTTACAAATTATAATATTTATACATTTTTTAACTCACATCATATATTTAAAATAGGTACAGTTGTAATCAAAGTCATTCGTTAAGGTATTAAAATCCAAAACTAGACACTTATGATTAAGAACAAATGAGGAAAATAAAAACACATTTGAAAAATAAATAACCTCATCTAACATTCACGAATCACTAAATCCCACGTGGACTCACTTGATGACGACATCTCTCCCAACACAGCTGTCAACCCGCATGGTCACATTTCAACCCGAGTATAAATACCAAACCCCCTCACACCATCCTTCTCCAACACTCCTCACATTTCTCACTCCCTTTTCTCCAACACTTCCGTATCATATTCCCGTACTACCCTCTAAAATGACACCAATTAACACTTTTGCCACTCTCTCTCTCTTCTTTCTCTCTCTACACCTCACCACCACCCCTTCCTCCGCTGCTCTCGTAAAACAACAGCCTCTCACACTCATATACCACAACGGCCCTCTTTTAAAGGGGAAGTTCTCCGTTAATTTAATCTGGTATGGCAAGTTCACTCCAGCTCAACGCTCTATCATTGTCGATTTTATTCAGTCGTTAACTTCTGTGCGCGCACCACACCCGTCGGTTGCGTCGTGGTGGAGAACTACGGAGAAGTACAAGGGAGGAGGAGCCTCTACCCTCGTAGTAGGAAATCAAATCCTACATGAAAACTACCCTTTCGGAAAAAAGCTTAAGAACTCTCATATTATTGGGCTAGCTTCAAAGCCCAATAACAAGATTGATTCGATTGATGTTATTCTCACAGCCCAAGATGTGGTTGTTGAGGGGTTTTGTATGAGGTGTGGGTCCCATGGATCATCGGGTCGGGCTAAACGGGCTTATGTTTGGGTTGGGAACTCGGCGACCCAGTGTCCGGGTCAATGTGCTTGGCCTTTCTATCAGCCCATGTATGGCCCACAGACCCCACCCTTGGTGGCCCCAAATGGGGATGTTGGTGTTGATGGGATGATTATTAATTTGGCTACGCTGTTGGCGGGCACTGTGACGAACCCGTTCTCGAACGGGTACTTCCAAGGCCCGTCAACAGCCCCGCTCGAGGCGGTAAGCGCCTGTACCGGGATATTCGGTGCAGGCGCTTACCCCGGGTATCCAGGGACGGTATCCGTGGATAAAGTTACCGGAGCAAGTTATAATGCAAATGGGGTTAATGGGAGGAAGTATTTGCTTCCGGCGATGTGGGATCCTCAAAGCTCTGCTTGTTCAACTCTTATTTGATTCTACCTTAGTGGGGTTGTAAAAGAACATGAAGTGTGTTGTGAAAAGGATATTAAAAAGTTAGGGGTGAAAATGGTAAAAGAATGTAAAACTACTTGAAAAATGAAGACGTTTGTAGATATTTCGGGTTATTTTTACAGTTTTTTTTTTTTTTTTTTTTTTTTTTTTTTTTTTTTTTTTTTTATTTAATTTAGTGAGATAATCTTATCTACTTTGGCATTTGGGGTGTAGTTTGTCGAATTGTATTAAATGTATATTTGGTTCTGGATAAAGTGAACAAGTTGAATGATGAAAAAGTTAAAGATTGTGCTTTGTTTATCTTGAAGATTTTTATTTGTATGGAACTATGGAAAAAATGGAGGAATAGTCTACTTTGTTTTAACATAATCCGTGGTTTATACACACGGGTGTACAGTGCTCATCGTACACCCGGATAAATAAAAAAAGGCGGAAAGAACATCCTATGTTTCATAAAGAACATACATGTATTTGACAAAGAACATGTTTGTATTTGACAAAAACATGCATTACCAAAGAACATAAAGATATAATAAAAAGAACGAGATAAAAACTTGATAAAATTTTCTGAAAAATTACACATTATTAACGGGAAAAATTTAGAGGTGATAAAAAATCGAGTAGGGCCGAGCCATATCGTAATTTCTTGTGCCCAAACCCGTAGAAAAGTAGCGGGTTTTCGGGCTTTTTTCGAACCCGGTTCGAGTTTTAACTAAAAATGTATTTTTAGGTTTGCCCAAACCCATCCTATTTCGGGCCGGATCGGGTCGGGATGCGAGTCATGCCAATGTTGATCACCTCTTAAAAAATCCTTACCAAAGATATCATTTCCCCAAAAAATAGTTTTCTATCTCTCCAAAAAAAATTTAGTTTTTTTTTTTTTACTCTAACATTATTTTCAATTAAAAATAATTTAAGATTTCAATATCAAATTTCAAAATACCATATGTTAAAAGAACATAATTTATATTGTAAAGTACATATAGTTAATACCTAAATAACACACTAATCAAACTCAAAGAATATACGATAATAAAAGTAATTTAAATATGACATATGATAATAAAAAATAGAATTTGGGAGTCACTACGACCTTAAAGAACAT
Organism: Chenopodium berlandieri; assembly: GCA_034703905.1. NCBI lineage: Eukaryota > Viridiplantae > Streptophyta > Magnoliopsida > Caryophyllales > Amaranthaceae > Chenopodium > Chenopodium berlandieri. The sequence continues at coordinate 5,256,256 of CM068293.1, forward strand.
ACACACCAAATTCAAAGAACATACTTTGTATTATTAAACTCAAAAAAAATATATGTTTATCAACATATGTTAAATAACATAAGTTATAATATAAAAAACATATAATTTTACTCAAAGAACACACTGATCACACTCAAAAAACATATTAAAGGTATGTTCTTTGTCAAACATAGGTATGTTCTTTATCAAACACTATATGTTCTTTCCGCCTTTTTTTGTTTACCCGGGTACACCATGAGCATGGTGCACCCGGGTGTATTATCTAATTTTCAGTTTTAACATAAGGTGAATTGGGTGATCTACTAGTCAGAAGAACCACTACTATCTTTTATTACAAAAATGATCAATATCATCAATACATGGAGTAAATGTTCGGATATTGGAATTTGTATTTTATGTTAAATCATGTAACAAATTCATGACTATAAGTCTATTAGTCTATTACAAAAGGTTTTAGATTAGTTATTGTTTCGCTGCACTTTAAACTTTGAGACGAACTTGACTTAGCTAGTCCAATACTCCGATGGCTCGATTCAAGACTATATTCACTAGTCGACTTATTGTACAATATGGGAAATTTGGTAGTTTAGTATCATTAGCACCTCATATATAATACATGAACATATTGTCCTTGCTCGGTTTGGTAGAAGAAAGTTGAGTTTTCCTAAGCATTGTGTAGTTTTTACTTTTTAATCAAATAAAATAATTCATTCATATCATATCTAAACATTGGTAGAAAAGTTCTCCTAAAACGTAGCAATTGAGTTTATGATTGTGGACATCACTCCATTCAAGAAGATGTGTTTGCTTTAATATGCTCTTTTGGGTTTGTCTACCTAGATTTTTATGTCTTTCACAGTTCCACTGAAAAATCAACCAAATCAAACTGTGTACTCCGTAACATAATTGCATGGTCATCAATATCATAATCCCAAGATTAGCATAAGATAATCAAGGAGAACGTTTGTGTTTATACTCCGTAGTAATAATTGTTGGCCATCACCCATCAGTACTAATCCATATAGGGAGTATAGTTGTTGCACAGTTGCACTATTAAGTTTTTGCTTTTTCCAAACCAACAACAACAAAAAAGTGTCCCTCAAAATTAAGCAAACTAAAATATTAATATCCTTATATCATTCAAGAACAAGGGTAGAATAATTATCTAAAAATATTCTTCATTATAGAGCATATTTTCTTCATGTACCTATGAGTACACAATTAATTATACAAGTTAAAATGCATATTGTACTAAAATAAGTTAATAATACTTCCTCCATCTTCAATTTAAGGTCTCAATTGTTTTTGCATAAGTTTTTATGGAGGTAAACAATATAAATAAGATCCATAGTCAATTGATTAATTAAATGTGAATATAAACAATATAGCCTGATTGATAAGAGTTATATTATATAGATAAATAGGTTTGGTTGATTAAAAGTGACTAAATTTAAAATGAATTTGAAGTAAAACTTCTAGAAAAAGATTTTGAAACACAAATGAGACTTTCGTTTGAGAACGAGCGGAATACAGTGACATGTGCAATACTCTCTCCGTTGCGCATTAGTTGCAAAACTTTTCATTTTCGGCCGTTTCATATTAGTTGCAACACTACTATATTTGGAAAGGACCCACTATTATTTTATAATTTCTCTTCACTAAACCCACTTTCACAAATATTTTATTATTTCTCTTTCCTACTAACCCCATCCACATTACTTTTTTTTTTTATTATTATTTCTATCTCTTACTAATAATACTTTATATTGTAAGCCTAGTTTATAATTTTCTTAAACTATAAGCCAAGTTTACTGTTGCAACTAATGTGAAACGAAGGGGAGTATCAAAATTGAACCTATTGTAAAGGATAATATTTGTAAGAGAAAGGTGACAAAATAATTTCTTTATTGGCCAATACTTAGCTTGTACACCTGGTATTTAAGAATTAAGAATCACAAAAATATGAGGAAATAAGACAAGAAAAACGTCCAATAATGAAGCAGGACAACATTATGACGATGGAGAATGGGGGAACTATTTGCTATTCCTTTTATTTTCTTATTTTGGACGTGATACATATTTGGACCAATTCAAAACACAAATAAATAACATGTGGATAAACTTTGTACAGTTGGCTGATTTATTGAGTAAAGTACTATTAGAGTGTCCTTTGATTTAATTTTTTATGTTTTTGTTATTGAAAAATAAAGTTTATTTTCATTAATCTTGATCACATATTGTATCCAACATCTTCCAAACTTTGTTTTTGACAGGATATCACTAGGCATCAATCACAATCATTGATATTTTAGGTAAGGGAACATTAGAGGGAAGAGTCTTGTGTTATTCACATGTGAATTAGTTTTACATTAAATAACAGATAATAAGATAAAATAATCAATTTATAATGCTCGAAAATAACTTTTTTTTTGTTAGTAATTGGTTTTGAGATAAAATCTCATTATTTGGTTCTTGAGAGCACATAGTTGTCCATACAAAACTAGTCCAATCCAATAAAAAATAATGAGTACATTGTATTTTTTTTGTTAAAAACTAACTAATCGCCTACACTGCTACTTTGTAAAAGAATCTATGCTCTATTGTTAGTTGTCACTCTTTGCAAGAGCTATATTCTATTAATGTTTGTTTGAATCATCTAGTTTTCTTGGGATTATTCTATTTCTAATTGTTAGAAATTAACTAATCACTTCCACTAAATAAAAAAACAACTGTTAAAATTTCCGAAACTATAATAGTATTGCTTTATTTTTATAACATAAAGATAGAGATGTAATACAAAGTACTTTAGATTATGTATTTGAAGATGATGATTGAAGCTTGCATTAGTTATCTTAGGAAGGTTGGACTAGATGAGTCGATGGTTTGGCGGCGTGTGAGGGGAGTGAGCAATTGTCCTTGGGGATAAGGTGATCAAGGTCAAGGAAACCCATCCAACATTTAAGTAAGATACGAGTTTTTATTTGGGAGAGTAATGAATCAGAAAGTACGTAAACGTGTTTGATCGATCACAAGAAATGACATACTTCTAAATAATTCAAATTTGTAACTACAATCTTTTGACTCCAAACTACACCATCTAAGCCTACAACACATGTTACATACTACTTAGGTCACATTATATTGATGTGAGATATCACGTGATATATAAAAACTAGAGCTGATCAAAGCTGACCTGGTCTGAATTTGAGTGGGTTTTGGGCAGCTTTTTTCAGCCCGATCCGATTTTTTTAAATTTTTTGGACATGCTTGGGAATGCATTTTTATGCTACTTTAATTCGTTTTTTTTTTGCTCGGCCTGAAAATGGCTCGAAAAACCCGCCCGGCCCGGCCATTTTGGGCAGGCTTGGGCATGAAATTTTCAGCTCGAAACTAGGCGCGGCCTGACCTGAGAAATGGACAGATTTTTAAGCCTCGGTCCGGCCCGCCATTGATTAGGTCTAATAAAAACATCACAGATTCACAGCTAGTCATAAGTTGAAAAAGTCGGTCAACCAAAACACGCGTCAATCTTGAGTTGCAAACTTACAACAATATTGTAATCACTGACTAGGGTCATTCACAAGGACCATAATTTTTAACGTGTAAACATTAATCCTAGCTTAAATTAAAAGACTCAACTTGACCTGACTCAACTTGACCATGATCCCCTCTTTCATTCACCACTCATAGAGTCATAGTGTTACTAAAAGTAACGGGCTGAACTGACAGTAAATCGAAGCCCATCTCAGACATATGTTGATTTATTTTTTGAGGGCATCTCAAAGACTCAAACATATGTTGATAGACAAGATAGTAAAAAGTAGTAACAGATTTGTCTCTCATAATAGTAAAAAATAAAAATAAAAATAAAAATAAAAATAAAAACAAAAACATAATCAGAATAATTCCACATTGACACACACCAAACGGCTCCTCCGCTGCTGTCTCGAGGCAGCTGAGAGAGAGAGAGGAGAGAGAAAATCAGCGACGACGACAATGGAGCAGCCGGAAGAGCAAGACGTCGACATGACTTCTGCCGCCGATATCAACGACACCGAACCTTCTGCGGTTTCTACTTTCTCTCTCCTCTTTTTCCTTTTTTTTTTTTTTTGAATTTTTTCTGATTTTTATTGGTTGGATGAGTTTTCTTCGAACCCTAATCATGGCGGAAAATGTGTGATAATTTGATTTTAGGATGTTGAAGATATGAAAAAGAGGTTAAAGGAAATGGAAGATGAAGCCGCTGCTCTTCGTGAGATGCAGGCCAAAGTTGAGAAGGAGATGGGCGCTGTTCAAGGTTTTTTCTCATTTTTATTTTTATGAAAATTACTGTCGTATATTTTTCGAATTATTGTTGTTGATTAATTAGATGATTTATTGCTGGAATTGATTAATTTAGGGTTCTGATTGGTGATCATGAGTGGAATTTTAATTGAACGTAAAATAATGTCGTGTGGATTGTGCTTATGTTGTGATCATGGAATTTGTTGGAAATTAGAGGCTGTTTTTGTATGATATTGGTTGAAGTTGTTTGTTTTGATCAATTTTTTGATTGAAATGTAGAGTGAATATCTTATCTTGTGAGCTTTTTTCCATGTGTAGCGGCGATTCACTGAGCCTAATGCGTGATGTATGAAATGTAGACCGTTCCTTATCGTCATGTCTAGGAAATGTTTTTCAGTTTCGCAACATTTTCACTCTTCTTTCTTCAGCATGTAATACTTCTATTGTAATGAAGTGTAAGTAGTTGTGTGTCGTGATAGATGTTTTATGCGATGAATTTCAGCTTGTTCTTATGTGATGAGCTGGTGCTTTAAGGGGATTTGAAATTCGTAGCTGCAAATCTGTTGGCAATGTGGTCATATTTAAAAACCTTTACATATTTACACCCATTGACTCCTATAACTTTGCAATTTAAGGCATGGCTTTTGAGTTTTGACTCAATTGGCTTTAATGAATTCTTAGACCCTACTGATAAAAGATGTCGTCAAATGTAAATCATTTAGTAGTAAATACAGGAATGAAAGAGAAATTGTTGCATTCCCTTTGTTTAAGGAGTTACCATGGGCACTTATTAAACTTCAAGTACTAACATTGTTATTGGCTGCTTCACCATCATCTTAAAAGAGTATACCTTAAGGGAACTGTGAACATAATTGGGAAGTTATTTAATAACTTACTTTTTAAGTTTTGGAATAGTTATGCATGGAATGATTCTTATATTTTATCAAATTTTTATTATAAAATATCTTAAGTGTAATTTCAATTTGATTTAATTGGTTTGGAAGCAATCATGCTGCTAGTCTGCTACTGTTGATTTCATGACTCAATAGTTTCAGTTCATTAAGAGTTTTGCATCTTGCAGATCCTGCTGCTGCGGCTGCTGACCAAGCAAACAGGGAGGAAGTTGATTCTCGATCAGTGTTTGTGGGCAATGTGAGTCTTGTTTCCTATTACCAGTTTCATAGATTACCGAGAAACATTTTCATGATATAGCTTCTGTGATGCATACGTTCTGTACTTGCAATCATACAGTTTGTGGTTGTAACTTATTAGGCTGATTATGTTATACTTGTGCTTGACTGTATCGTGCTGTTATTAGCATATTCATATGTTCATGCTATCCTCACTGAGTAACTGACCATACAAACCCCTCTTGAAAATTTGAGGTCTTATCCATAAGATCAGGGATGTCACATAACTCACATTCACTACCTGAGGCCTGAGGGTGGATAGGCAACTAGGCAGTAAATCCCAACTATGAATGACATCTGCAGAAATCTGTTTTGACTGCCTGACTGGCTAGTTTATAACCTTCTGAGCTGGAAGAGGAATCCAGCGCCAAGATAATTTCTAGTCCTCTAATGGCAACCTAGCTGGCTAAGCTCCCATAGAGGTTTCCCATGGAGTGCAGAGCCATATGCTTCCTTTATAATATAAGGGTCGGAGATGATAGCCAAGAACAAAGCATTCCATTGTCAAACTCTTGCACATGACTAGCTATATTTATATGATTATACTTTGTATATGGTTAAAAATGTGCTTTGTGCTACTTTTGTTTTAATTTCACTTCTTTGATAATTATTATCAGGATCCATTTTTATGGTATAAAAAAGGTTGCTGTTACTCACATGGATCCGTATTCTGTAGTAGTCCTTTTAGATTTTAGTTATTTTGCTAAGTCTTGCTTGTGCTTGAAAAAGCCTAGCATAAAGTGCTCAATAACTTCTGTGTTTTCTTTATTGTTGGGTTATCTTGTATTAGTATGTAAATAGTTTTAATATATTATGGTGAAATAAGTAAAATCAGTACTATCCTTCTTTACACATCTGTTGTATGCTCCTGAAGTTTTGTGAAATCTAAATGAATTTATTTTTTTCCAAAATTTGATTTGAAAGTTCACACTGTCAAGCTATGAATAGTATTCTAGTATCATTAGACTTATATATTTAAGTAGTAGAACCGTAGAAGTTGTAGTGGAAAAGACATGTTGGGAAAAATGGACTATCTGTGTACAATCATGGTTGATGCTCTGGCTAAAAGACAGGGAGCGTTTCTGATGCAACGACTATTCTTCGTCTATTTTCTGCTGGCATTCCTTTTTGTCCTGTAACATCCAAATTTCAGTCTATAAACATTTTACTCTAATCTCTTGCACATCATAATTCTATTGTCAGTTTAATAGTTAATGATGATATTTGAATTAAAAGTAATTTATACAACCAACCTAACCTTTTCCTATGACTCATGAAGTAGTCTGCTTCTTCAGCTAAATTGTTTTATGTGTACCCTATTGAAGCTTCTTTGTCTTGGAGGCCATTCACAAGATTGATAAACAATATTGCTGTATTTATGTATTTGAACAATACAAAAATTAAGAACATAAGCTTTCTTTTAACATTTTTTTTTTCAAATGAAAGAAAGGTAGCATGGGCTCATGGCACAACAACATCGTACCTTGTTAGATTGTATAGTGTATTATTGTCAGTATGGATGTGTGATCCAGTTTGACCAACTAATGGCTTCTTTTTACTCCCTCCGTCCCATAATTTCGTGCCTGTATTCCTTTTTTGGTGTTCCAAAATATTATGTCCGTTTCTAAAAATAGCACATTATTATTACTTACTTTTTATCTTTCCCATACAAAATACACATATACCCAAAAAATCATTACTTTTTATTTTTTTCATACAATATTCTCTACTTTTTTATTATTTCCATACAATATTCTCTACCTTTTATCTTTCCAATAGAATATTCCCCTCTTTCCACCATTCTTCTTAATTACCGTGTTTTTTGAGAAATAGGCACCAGATAATGGGACAGAGGGAGTATAAAACAATAATGCAAACCTTTTGAAACAATTGCTAAAGGTTTGTTGCAAGAAACCTTGAACCCAATTCTTATAATGACCGAAGAATGTGGTGGTGTTGTTTCAGACTTTCAGCAGTTGTACATTTCTTGGGCCTTTTGATTGTTATATTTGAGGTTTGATAAGATTTGATGCGATCTAGTTTTTTTATGAACTATATGCTGTTGATGGAAGATGAAACTAGTGACTTGTGATAGATATGGTAATAATATGTTGATGGCACATGTTTTTTTTTTTTTTTTTTTTTTTTTTTTTTTTTTATAATTTTTTTTTTAAAAAACTTGTGAGACCTTTGGACTGAAGTAGAAATGTAACATTTCAGATGTTTAGAGTCTTTAGACACATTAAAGTTAATGGCTGGTGTGAATGAGCAATGATGGAATATTTATGCTTATGAGAGTTTAAAAGTTTTCATTTGACGCTGAAAGCATTATTGGGGTAATTTGTTTGAGGGTTTAAGCAGTTAAACCTGGACCTGAAGGCTAGATGGTAATTGACTGAGGAGCAAAGCTCAGTTGCTCATACCAGAAAGTATATTCCCTTAGATTTTCTTCCATATAATTTTTGTAATTAATATCCGAGGTGAAAACATTTCCAATGGCTGCAATATCTGAAATTCCAACCCTTCATTTTGTCTTTGCATACCTGGGTAGACATTTGACACCGTTCAAGATCTTGAATTCTTACCCAAAATTCCAAATTTCACTCAGACCTTCAAATTCTATTATCTTGAACCACAAATTGATTGAGAGAATTGTAATAGAGAGAGGAGAAGGGAAATTATGTGAATTTGTTTATTTATGCTTACAAATGGGTGGAGATCCTAATTTTTACAGGAATTAACAAACAAATCTATGGGAAATGTGTGTGTACGTATTCTAAAATGGGAATACTTATGTTTTCTGAATGTCTTGGCCTTTCACTTGAGTCCAAATATTACAAAAAATGTTTCCTTGTTTGATATGATATCTTTTTTGTGTCTGACATTTGGATATAATCTGTATGCGGCTCTTATACCCATATCTCATTAATATAGGCTATGTTACATGGACTCGGGAACTCGTGATTGACATGGGTGTATGTCCAAGCATCCGACTCGGCTATTTTGTGAAAACATTCCATGGTTTAAAACCAAAAGTGAAGTGTCCAAGTGTCATACCCATGCCTGAGTGTCGAGGGTCGGACATGGGTACTTGAGGTGAAATGGAGAGTCCATGTAACATAGAATATAGTCTGCAATAGTCATGCCAATATGTCGTAAATAGAAACAACTTTCTTTTGAAACACAGTGAGACAACATTTCTTGCTTTCCAAATCAAGTAAGTAATTCTTGCCGTCGTCTATCTGTTAGTAAACCTTTCTTCAGTGAAGTGGATGATCTGTACTCAACTTTAGATCTCGATGTCGTTACAGTTGGACTCTTCCTTCCATCCAGTCACCTCATCTTCCAAAAGCTAGACAGAAATTGCCTATCACCTAAGAGTGTATCCCTATATTCAGTATCTCACAGGCCTCAACACCCCCTTCCACCCCAATGTTTGCTTCAAACTTTCCTTTCAGGAGTGTTCCATAAAGAACTTCATACTTCCTTTCCATACGTCTTGTTCCTTTTGTTCCTCAACTGCATCAATCTCTTTTTTTTTTTTTTTCTTTGTCCCGACACTTTCTCTGACTATTCATCTTGACCCTCTTAAATTCAACAACTGTTTTTAAAACGTTGTGCAAATATCTCAATAATTTTGGACTATGGAGCAGAGGGAGCAACTGGATAATTCATTTCGTAGATTCCACCAGCATCATTGTGATGTTTTAAGTCTTTGAATACAATATTTTGGTATGGAGTCATTACAACTTACCAACTAGGGTTTGAACTGGTGTAAGCACCAGCCTAGCTCCTGTGGCATTTGATCCATGAACATTTAAGCTCAGGTTATTAACTTAGCATGTCAAAACTGAAGTACGTGAAATCAAAGCCCTCAGGTTAATCTAGCAAACAAAGCTGCACGGGATGGATCTACAACTCATTTTCTTCTGTTAACCTATCTGACAGAGTGACAGCTGACTCCCACCTTGCTTTCTTTCCATTCTTTGATTGATTGCTTAGATGAAAGGCTGAGCGGGAGTTTCTGCATTGTGAAGCCCATCCTGTATCCTGTTCAAACTTTTTGTGAGTTTAATGCTTTCGCTCTGGTGTCATTTAGCTTTCTTATTGAATTTTAAAGAAGCACCTCGTTTGTATTTGAATTTCTTATTAGCAGTACTTGGTAAAGAGACTCTTTCATAATTCTACACGATATCTTATTTTGGTCAAATTATTTTAGCCTGATGAAAGACACATTGCAGGTTGATTATGCTTGCACGCCTGAAGAGGTGCAGCAGCACTTTCAGTCATGTGGAACTGTAAACAGGGTGACCATTCGGACTAACAAATTTGGACAACCAAAGGGATATGCTTATGTGGAATTTGTAGAGCCAGAGGCTGTTCAAGAAGCAATTCGGTTGAGTGAGTCTGTTCTGCATGGTCGCCAGTTGAAGGTCAGAAATCCCTTGTTGAAATTACTTGCCCATTGTCTGAATTGATTGCCCATTGCTTTAGCTTCATTTATTTAATATTTTTCATTTTCTGATTTGCCTTTGATATGACTGAAGGTGACGGCAAAGAGAACCAATGTTCCAGGAATGAAGCAGTTTCGCCCTAGGCGCGTCGCCAGTCCTTATATGGGAGGCTATGGCTTTAGGGGTGCATATCCACCACCACCATTTTTCTACTCACCTTATGGATATGGGTAAGTCCTTATAACTTCTTTTTTTCCCCCATTTTGCTATTTTGGGATCAAAAGCTCTTGTATAATATTGCCTTTAATAATTAGATAACAAAATGTTTTTATTTTATTTACTTTGTTTACATTTCACTTTGCATTCCCTATCCCCCCCCCCCCCCCCCTTCCTTCCCCTCTTTAATACTGATGAATGTTGTGTTAGTTTTCAATCAATCTCTGTTTCCTTTCTGCAGAAAAGCCCCGAGGTTCAGAATGCCAATGCGTTACGGCCCTTATTAGTAAAAATATGCTGGAGTTTGTTTAGAACATAAGTTGTTGACTGTTGAGATGGTAATTGGGAGGATATATATCGTGATGCTCTCTTGTCATCAATCATCCTTAGAGTTGGTGACTCTTTTGGGGACTCTCTGAGGAACTTTTTGATTGCAGCAACAATGAATTTAATGATCAACAATGTAATTATGTGTTTGAGCTTTCTAAGGATGATATAAGTTTGCGTAGGTCTTTCTTGCCGTGTATTCTTTCTGTCCACTTTTGGGTCTACTAGGACAAGCACTTAGCGGGTAATTGCGTTTGAAAGAGCAAAAATGGGGAAGGGGATCCATGCCTGGTCTAAGAGCCCCAAAACATGTTAATCTCGCTAACACGGTCTATCACTATTGTTCTACGAGTATGAAATAGGGCTTGCTTTCTTAGTTAGGGTATGCCTGTTTGCACAATACTGGTGCAAGTTAAAAAAAATAGTAAAAACTTGAACATGGAATTGATTATAATGTCGAAATTAAGTCTGGAGTAAAAGATAAAATTAATACATACAGTAAAAGAAGTGATTTCTGAAATCATCAGCAATAAAAACTTAAATGGATAATTACACTGTCGTTGTCTTTAGCATTAATCATTAGTAAATCATCGGCATTGATAATGCCGAATTTTCTATGGAAGTTGAAATTTCAAAGTGAAATGTAAGAGAAACATCTACTGATGAAGACAACTTAATTTTCCAACTATTTTCAATTTCAAAGTGTAAAGTCTTATCCATCATTTGATCGGTGATAGCAGTATATTAAGTACAAGAATTTTCAACCCCAAAATTTAATGGGAAGGCATCATAATTGATTTTTCAACCCCTCTGTTGTCTTTTAGGTGAGATCAAGTGCCACACTTATTGACATTGTCATAAATCTTTCTTCACAATATTATATGTAAGTTCAATTCATTACTAATACAACCTACTAAATGAGTCGTAAATGCTTTATCTAGTGTTAGTTGATTTAATTAGTTAAAATTTTCATTTTGCCACAAATGATACTACTACGTACTAACGTACATACTATATTGTAATTTCAAAAACTAATTATAATGTGGATATACTATATCGCTCTCGATTTATTATATTGCCAAAATTTATTTACGATTCCACGTTAAATCATTATAGATCAGGAGTCTATCTTAGCCCAATATTACAATTACCGGCTGGCAAATCAAAATAATTTAGAGATACAAATTTTCTTTTCCTTTTGAAAAAAAAATTAAAAAAAAACCAACTCTTTCAATCCAATTAATGGAGAAAATCCTCTAAGATTTGAATTTTATTGGTTTACATCAGATAATAGTCATAATACAGACAATCTACATGCCGAACTTCCGAAGCCAGACAACTAAATTAAAGGCCGAAAGTTCATGAAAAGATATGTAACAAACTTCTAACAAAGTCACAATAAATATACAAACCAAATGACTTTTGCAATAATCTGCGCACTAATTTCATACAAAAGTTACAAAACAACTTCTACAAAAATTGCAAAACAAGTACTACAAAAGTTACAAAACAAATTCTTGTACAACTCCAACCTCTCATTGTCACATTTAGCATCATAGGCTCATAGGATTGATCTTCATAGCCAATTCTCGTCGATTACATAAGTAGCGTGTGTGCTGGTTAAGACTTGGTTCTTTCTTCTCTAGCCGCGATGCATACTGAAGCCGGAGATGCAATGGAGCCGCCACCACCACCACCACCACCTTTGAAGGTGTGTAGAGAAGACGGTGTGTACTTAACATGGGAAGATTTGTGTGTGACGGTTTCAAATAGAGAAGGCAGTACTAAAAATATACTTGAAGATGTCTCGGGTTATGCTTGCCCTGGTCAGGTTTTGGCTATCATGGGTCCTTCTGGGTGTGGCAAGTCCACTCTCCTCGACGCCTTAGCAGGTTATTGTTTGGCTGGTTTAATTTCTTCTTCCTTTATAGAGTTTGCAACATGCACATTTATTCATCAATGTAATCGGTTATATATTGCAGGGAGATTGGATATGAACACCAAACAAAGTGGGCAACTTTTCGTCAACGGTTACAAACAAGCTCTTACTTATGGCACATTGGTACGTTTAAACTTTAAAGTTTGATGTATATGTATAACTATATTGCTGTACGGAAATTGCTAAAAGTAATCCTAAGTAGGCGTGAGATTAAATTAATATACTAAGTATTACGAAGTAGTTTTCATTTGATTGCTACATAATTTGATAGGAGAATATTAGAATAAGTAAATTAAAGGTTTCATATACGTAGTATATATCGGTAGAGTACAATTTACATAATTTGGTGTACATTTTCGTGAATTCAATTTTTGTTGGTCCACCCCCACCCTAGTATATTTTGTTGTGACCGCCAATATTTCTAAAGATTATAGATAAGAAGTTAAAAGTAGAAAGATAACAGTAAACAACAATGAGTGGTAAAATGATCATTGTTAAATTATAAGAATTGATCAAATTACTCTTTAACTAATTTATTTCTCTGAAATTTTTGTTGGACTTATAGTTGACATGCTACATCTAAACAGGCCTATGTAACACAAGACGATGCATTGGTAACAACCTTAACATTACAAGAAACTGTGTACTACTCAAGCGAGCTCCAATTACCGGCATCCATGTCAAAATCCGAGAAGAGAAAGAGGGCAGATGATTGCATAAAAGAGATGGGATTACAAGAAGCAATAAACACAAGAATAGGAGGGTGGGGGATCAAAGGCTTAAGTGGCGGCGAAAGGAGGAGACTAAGTATATGCATTGAGATACTAACTCATCCTAAACTTCTTTTCCTAGACGAGCCAACGAGTGGGCTTGATAGTGCAGCTTCATTCTATGTTATGAGTAGAATTGTAGGCAATGAAAGAAGAAATGGAAGGACTATTATTGCATCAATTCACCAACCTAGTAGTCAAGTCTTTAGGCTATTTGATAATCTTTGTCTTTTGTCTGCTGGTAGAACTGTTTATTTTGGCCCTGCTGGAGACCAAGCAAATGAGGTGAGTTTTATCATTTACGCCGTCATTATTAGGATAAGTTAACATCGACTATTTGCACAAAGATTAAAAGACGTGTGAAAAAAGTAATGAAATAAATTACTCCGTATGTATTGTAAGAATTATAACTAATTATAATTTTTTATGTACGTTGTAGTTTTTTGCAGCTAATGGTTACCCATGCCCTTTACTTCAAAACCCGGCGGATCACTTCCTTGAATTGATAAACAAAGACTTTGACGAGGTAGAACACTTAATCCAAATTAATTTTGTTTTTTTGGGTACTATGCTATGAACTAACTTTGTTTGTTTGTACATAATCTTTGATATTTTTTGGCAAAGTTTGAATATTAATACTTTTTATTATTAGGATATTGAACAAGGGTTAGTCGAAAGAAAATCAACGGAGGAAAATGTCAATATCTTGTTGGAATCATACAAGTCATCTGAAAATTACAAACGAGTTAGAGGAATTATTTCAACAGTATGCGAACAGGTGCATGAAAAACATTGCAATTTGCAAGTATAATTAGATTACTATTCCCTTGTATTTAATATTTTGCTGTTGACTGTTCTTATTGTGGTTATCAAATTATGTGCACAATTGTTTTTCAAACAAATTTTTTTTTTCTTTATTTTACATTTCAGTAAACTAATTTCAAATTAATTGCAGAAAGGTGAAAAATTGGAGAGAAAAAAGCATGCTAGTTTCTTTACTCAATGTGAAGTTCTTACAAGAAGGTCATTTGTAAACATGTACCGTGATTTAGGCTATTATTGGTTGCGATTTTTGGTCTACCTCATTTTGGCTTTTGGATTAGGCACCATCTTCTTTGATCTTGGGTATAATTACAACTCAATTCAGGTTAGAATTTTGCTCTCAATTATTGCAATGCATCTTTGAATTTATAGTATGCTTCGATTAAGGTAAACAGTAATGTATATATGTTTGAACATTTCAGGCTAAAGGTTGGTTGCTCATGTTCGTGTCTTCGTTTTTGACTTTCATGACCATTGGAGGATTTCCCTCCTTTGTCGAAGATATGAAGGTATAAATCACTTAGAAACTATGAAGATACTCTCTCAATTCATTTCTGTATAAGTGTTTAAAGTTGTATAGAGTTGTTAGTTATTGCATTGATATTTAAAACTGAGAAGTAATAATGTACCTGTTGTTAACACGCATAGGTGTTTAAACGCGAAAGATTGAATGGGCATTATGGGGCAACATCCTTTGTTGTGGCAAACACTCTATCATCAATGCCATACTTGCTTCTAGTGTCTCTCATTCCAGGAGCAATCACGTACTATTTACCGGGACTAAAGAGAGATTACCATAATTTTATATACTTTGCTATGATTCTCTTCTCTTGCATGATGTTGGTTGAGAGCTTAATGATGATTGTTGCAAGTATTGTACCAACATTTCTCATGGGCATAATCACAGGCGCAGGAGTTCAAGGTTTAATGATATTAGGCGCAGGATTTTTTCGATTACCAAGTGATTTACCTAAACCATTTTGGAGATACCCACTTTACTACATATCCTTCACTAAGTATGCATATCAAGGGTTGTTTAAGAATGAGTTTGAAGGGTTAGAAATCCCTAATAATCAAGAAACAAGTTCGGGTTTATTAAGTTCGAGTTTGACTTCAAGTCCTATGATATCTGGTACAATAATCCTCAAGGATATGTGGCAAGTGGAAACAAGCTATTCGAAGTGGGTTAATCTTGCTATATTGCTAGGGATGGTGGTTTTGAATCGTTTGTTGTTCTTAATCATCATTAAGGGTTCGGAGAAGCTTAAACCTGCTATCAAAGCCTTTTTAACGAGACCACCAAAACAAGTGATTAATTCAAGTTGAATCTTCCTATTAGGGGTTGATTCAACATGCATTGGTGTAATGTTATGTACTCAATTGTCTAAATAGGCTAGTTAGGGTAGCTATTAACATTACCCTTTGAAGAAGGTATCATGTATCAAAATTTAGAATTTGTTTGCTAAAGTATGTTTTTAACAATTTTTACAAAAGTATTTTATTATTGTGAATGAAGAGGAAACATAGTCAATCATATATCGTAGTCAATGATTAAATGGCTACTTGTTCATTCTAAGGTATTGAGGATTTCAAGATTTTGTTCAATAATAAATTGATATTGGGCCACGACCTTATATGGTTCAACCCAATCAAATTACCGGATTATATTAGGCCCATTAAGAGTGGAGAAGATAAATAATCTCCTCGTCCAAATTGTCATAGTGGAAATGAATCATAATTCCAAAGCCTATTAGATACAATTCTCACCATAATGCTTATTCATCTCACTTTATTTTAACTTATCAATATACTACGTATGTAATTAAAACTCATGACAAGACATGCTATTTTATTATGTGTCACCAATTTTGCCATTTGACATATAATGTGACACCACATCATACCAGTCCTTTAATGATTGAAACACTTCATGCATTAACCTCTTGTCACCAATTTTCTATCATATGCATAACACCGTATTTAACTCCTTAATAATTGCAAAATAATAATAGTCCATTTTTTTTTATCAATTTTTTTTTTCACAACAGATTTGATTTATCATTTACCCTATATTTATTAGTGCAAAAAAAATAATTCTTATAGTCAAAACAGATCATACAAACAACAAACTACTTAAGCTATCATCTTTAAATAAAAAAAAAAAAAAAAAAACCACCACTTAAGCTTTCAGTGACAAACAAGCCAAAATATATAGTTTGATTAAAGTATTAAATTATAATGACCCAGGGCATCGCCCGGGCCTATAACTAGTTTACATCTAAATAATTTTGATAGGATTTTTTTAAGGGAAATAATTTAGATAACATTGAATAGGATAGGGATATTAAGTTCAAATAGGACATGTTTAGAATTAAAAATAAGATACTATAGATAAAAAAAAAATGATAAACACAGCTTTAAGGGCTATGTATAAGAATCTAAATAACATGACCTGTTAAGGATATCAAGTGATATAATATAGAAATTAAAGAATCAACTAAACAATTACTTCTTACTCAATCAGGAAAGAAAATCTAGGATTATAAAAACTTTACGATTAAATTATTTCCCATTAAGGAGCACAATAATTCCAACTTTTTTTGACGGCAAATTTGAGTATTTGACCAATTTTCCTACCATACAAATATACAATAATCCCACCTACCCCTAGCATCTACTAGTAGCATAAACTAAAAAATACAAGTACAAACAAATTAGTAACACAAAAAATGAAATAAAATAAAATTAAAAAATAAAATAAAAAGTTGGGGTACATAAAACACAAACTTCAGAACTCCTATCTAATTCAACCCTCACCATCTTCTTCTCTCCTCTGAAACAAAATCTCTAAACCTTTAAAAAACAGAGGAATAACAGGGGAAAAACAAGGGAATCCAAACCCAGCAACATGGCTCTGACAACAAGTTCATCAACTCTGACAACAAAATCTCTCCTTTATAATTCCCCTCAATTCAATTCTCCAAAACCCCATCAACCCACTTTCTCTCTCCTCAAAATCAAAGCTTCCTCTTCCTCAAAAGCTCCTTCAACAACCACCACGACCCGAAACCCGGACCCAAAATGGTCATTAGAAAGTTGGAAATCAAAGAAAGCCCTTCAACAACCCGAATACCCGAACCCGAATGAGCTTGATTCGGTTCTCAAAACCCTTGAATCGTTTCCCCCAATTGTGTTCGCGGGTGAAGCTCGGAGTCTTGAGGAAAGGATTGGACAAGCTGCAATGGGAAACGCGTTTTTGTTACAAGGTGGAGATTGTGCTGAGAGTTTTAAGGAGTTTAGTGCTAATAATATTAGGGATACTTTTAGGGTTCTTCTTCAGATGAGTGTTGTTCTTATGTTTGGTGGTCAAATGCCTGTTGTTAAGGTATCAATTCTGATTCCTCTCTTATTATTATTATTATTATTATTATTATTGTTTTTCTTTTGTTGTACTCGATTCTCCGTACTAACAGAGTTTTCACGGTCTCCAATGCATATCTTTGATTGTGCAGAAAAATGATTGGTATAATAAGAGTAAATGATTGATTATCATTGTTTGAGTGGTTTATTACTTTATTTTGGAGTTTAATTGGATGAAGGGTAGTGATTTTGATTGGGTTGGTGGAACTATTATATGGTTGGAGTATTATTTTTTATGTTTTATTTTTTTTTGATGTGTGTGTGTTATGCAAATTTTGGCTATTAATGATTGTGGTAGTTGGATACTTTAATTTGAGTGATAAATTTTTGGAATTTGTTGGTTGAATTTGAAGATTTGGGCATAAGGTTGGTCTAGTGAAGATTATATCAATACTTACATCCAAAGATGCATGCTTTGAATATCTAATGCAATGTTCAAGTGCTTTATTTCATGATCACTGTTGCTATTAACATGATTAGAGGCATGACTTAAATTCCCAAAGCTTTTGTGATGATTGTGGCTTCCTATATGAAGTTTGCTTAATTTTTGTTGTGTTTAGAATATTGAGTATCTCTTCTTATGCGGAATCATAAGTATTTTAGCAAGAAAGATAGTCAAGATATTGCATTATCTGATTTCTCAATTTTGATTACAGTTGATAAAGAACTATAGAAGGACCTTATGATCATGTTGCAGTTTATAGTATAACACACAAGAGATGTTAGTTTTTCAAGTCTCAGTCTGATTCACCAAGCATTGAGGCAGTTTATACTTTATAAGAACAAACTTAAAAGCATCACATTAGGCAGTTTATATCTTTTGAAAGGGGACATGGAGTAAGATACTTAGCTGGCCTATATTTCTCATGTTAGAATTTTTTTTGCCTTTTAGGCTTGGCAAATTTTTAGATTATTAAGTAGTGTAGCTGTTCAAGTTCTTGCACCTTTTGTCAATCGGATTAAAACTTTTGCTTTTATGATGGAGTTGATATAGTTCTTGTGAATGTTTCATGGTTTATGTGTTCTTGTTTATGCCTTACTGAGTCTTATAATGTGTACTCTTATATTTTCTCATGGGAGTTGATGAGCCCAGGTTATTAGCATCACGAGTTTTATCATATAGCAGCCTTGGTTGGGCAGGGTGATTGCAATTGGCATCAGGAATTATATATGAATCAATGATATTGAAGGTTTGACGATGATGTTGTTTTGTTAGGTGGGAAGAATGGCTGGCCAATTTGCTAAGCCAAGATCAGATGGGTTTGAGGAGAAGGATGGAGTGAAATTGCCTAGCTACAGGGGTGACAACATTAATGGTGATGTCTTTGAGGAAAAGGCAAGAATTCCAGATCCTCATAGGATGATTAGGGCATACACGCAATCAGTGGCAACTTTGAACCTTCTTAGGGCCTTTGCTACTGGAGGGTATGCTGCCATGCAGCGGGTCACACATTGGAATCTTGATTTCACAGACCACAGTGAGCAAGGAGACAGGTATACTTCTTCCCCCTCCCCCTTCGAAATATCAGCATAGCCAACAAGTTTTTTTATTTTGGTAACTATTTTGTTAGCTATATATTGAATGATTGAATCTCTCCTGCATTTCCAGTATTTCATGCTTTGTTGTCTTCATAAGGAGGAGCTTTTGGTTTAGCTGCTTATCAGCTCATGTCACATGTTCTCTTAGTTGTTGGAAATTGGCATTGTGTAACTTCAGAAATCCTCAAGTGTAAATATTGAATGAACCACCTTTCATGTATGTGCTCACTTTGACTGTGTTTATTAAGGTTTTGTCAACTTGGCTATTCATCTTTAATGATGTGGTTGTTCTTTAGAAAATCTGGTCTGACAAAAATTGACAACTGAAACAAGTATTGTGTCATACTGTCAAGTTTTTAAACCTTAATTATTATTGTTTAATTGCGTCACTGTTGTTCCATATCTACTAATGATGAGTACCTATATAAGTATGTGTCAATTGGGATTTCAGTCATGACTTGCTTATCAAATGGAATTTCCATGTATAGATGCATTGACCTGTCTTTGTGACGAGAGTATGTATGCCAATGTACTTTATTAGAAATGATGTGCATGTATCACAATTTTTTTGTTTTACTGATATTTGCTGTTTTTCATTAGGTACCGTGAACTTGCACATCGAGTTGATGAAGCTCTTGGCTTCATGGCTGCCGCTGGACTTCCCCTTGATCACCCAATCATGACAACAACAGAGTTCTGGACATCGCACGAGTGCTTGCTCTTGCCATATGAGCAAGCTCTTACTAGAGAAGATTCAACTTCTGGCTTGTTCTATGATTGTTCTGCTCATATGGTTTGGGTAGGGGAGCGTACGCGACAACTTGACTGTGCTCATGTTGAGTTTTTGAGAGGAGTTGCTAACCCTCTTGGCATTAAGGTATTTGAAGCTATACGTTTAGTTCTTTTTTTATTTCGTCCTTTAGCCATGGTGTCCTATCAAATAAGGTTCTTGTGCACATTGGACATAAAGTTAACATATCTTGTTTTGTTTGTTCCTTAAATTTCGTTATTATTGATGTAATTACACAAATCTCTATGTTTCTATGAACAATATATTTGATTTTTGTACATGCTGATGATGCTAATTATTGTTCATGGTTCAGGTGAGTGACAAGATGGATCCTAATGAGCTAGTTAAGCTCATTGACATTCTAAACCCTCAAAACAAGCCTGGGAGGATTACAGTGATTACCAGGATGGGAGCTGAGAATATGAGGGTAAAGCTTCCAAAACTTATTAGGGCAGTTCGGCGTGCTGGTCAAATTGTTACTTGGGTTAGTGATCCGATGCACGGAAACACCATCAAGGCTCCTTCTGGACTCAAAACCCGATCCTTTGATTCCATTAGGGTATGTACTGTTTTATTTTTGCAATTCAATTAAGTGCAAACTCTTTTATAGTACTAGTCTTATATGCAACCATGACAACAAAGTTTTAAGCTAAGTGTTGCTATACATTGTGATTTATGGCTGTACTTGATTCTAAACTTCTAGTTGCATTGAAACTGATAAAGTGATATATGTGCTTTTTGTGACAAGGCCGAGGTTGGGGCATTTTTTGATGTTCACGATCAAGAAGGAAGCTATGCCGGAGGAGTCCATCTTGAGATGACAGGTCAAAATGTAACGGAGTGTGTAGGAGGTGGACGTACCATCACATACGATGATCTGGGCTCTCGTTATCACACACACTGTGATCCAAGACTCAATGCTTCCCAATCTCTAGAACTGGCATTCAATATTGCAGAGCGTCTTCGTAGACGAAGACTGGGAGCACAGCGCAGTCTTAGCTTCAATAAAGCCCTCTAGGAGATTGAGTTTGTCTCCTAATTTTCTTGTTGGCACTACTTACAAATTGAGATTCTTCAATTTGGAAGGTATATTATATATGTCTGTATTTTGACCATTATCCTAATCTGGAAGAAGAGATCCCATTTTAATTTGCGACATGTTTTGCAAGGAATTTGATATCCTTGTTCTTGGATTATCGATGTACAATTTCGGAAACTATACTATGAGACTTGTATCATGTTTGCTGGTAATTATCATGTGTGCTGGTAAGTTTAGCCAAAAAAAAAAAAAAAAAAAGTCGGCATCTTTTATCATCTTTGACTTTGTCAGTAAATTTTGCTTCAATTACTTCTAATTGATGTGGGATTATTGATGTTATTGTTAAGTACATCTTGAAATGGAATAGTTAAT
This sequence comes from Chenopodium berlandieri, assembly GCA_034703905.1. Lineage (NCBI taxonomy): Eukaryota > Viridiplantae > Streptophyta > Magnoliopsida > Caryophyllales > Amaranthaceae > Chenopodium > Chenopodium berlandieri. The sequence continues at coordinate 5,277,418 of CM068293.1, forward strand.
CAAAACGTTTATTATATCTTTCAGTCCATTATTAAGTTTCTGATTATGCAACATAAATTTTGAACATTTGATCTTCTTGTTCTTGGGTCATTGTTATACAGTTTTTAAAGCAATAAATTTAATTTCAAAAATTGTGTTGGATCTTATTGTATTCAATCGATGTTATTAGTTAATTACGTTCTTAAGCTTTGTACTATAACGAGGGGATACCACATCGCCAACATTACATCGTCACTCCAAGTTTTCTCCCTATAAATAATCATCCTCAATTATATTGGCACTATAATGAAGTGGGTGTTTTGCTGTTATTTAAGGGTACTTCCGAAAGGAAGAAGCCCATTACATTATTTAGGGGGTCTTTAAAGACCCCCAACCAACAAAGTTAAATCTTAATAATTTTTAAAATAAATTTTCCAATATAAAATGTTAAATTTGGGAATTCAAATACAGATCTACTTATCCCACATTGAAAAAGAGGGAGTATGCTTAATTTATAAGTCTATTACTCTATTGGACTATTTTTTTTTACCAAATTATTTTAAGATAAAACCCTAATAGTTCGAGTTTCAACTTTATTTGGCATTGACATTTCAACTAATCAGGTTTGCTGTTAGTTTTCGTCACGTAGAACATGCAACTAGGGAAACTATCGGTGTGCTGGTCATCGAGCAAGCTATTGCACCAGGCCCGGAATGGTAACTACTTGATAGGCTAACAACCAGATTTTGTGGTGCAGTTTCATACTTTATCCTTGGTGATTGAATCATTGATGAATGAATCAACAACTAGCCAACAAGGTTTGATGGTGATGGTGAAACTTCATTCTATTCTACTCCGTATGTATAGAACCACGACCTTATAGTTACTACAAATGCATGATAGGAGAAATGGATGCATTTATTGCATCGATCGATCCATCGTGATCGTCTTACCAGACTAGTGAATGTAATAGAATATACCTTTGTTACCTTTAAATTTCTTTACTTTGATTACAATTTGAATATATATGTACGTGATGATCTTCCCTATTATCACTTATCAAGTCCATTCAACTAATAATTACAAATGGATTTAAATGAACAAACAAGAGGGGACGGATATAGTAATAGCAGAAGTTAGCTAGGATAAAATGGACCTTAACACTTACCATTTTTTCTACTATCTTCGTTAATTATTATGTGTAACTTTAGGGTATTATTTGTGAGATATAAAAAATTTCAAAGTTGCACATATTAATTAACGGAGGTAGTATAAGCATGCAGTCGGGTCCAACTGTCCAACTCCTAGATATTGTACAATGCAGGTGTAAATTTTGTATGAGTATTGAGAATACAAATAAGCAAAGGCGAATTGGTGGTTTAGTGTGAACAATTTTTTTTTACCGGTTATTATTACGCACTTTGGGTGGTTTGGTGTGAACACAAAAGTTAGCATTTATATATTGTTCTGTACTAGGAGTTTTATCACAAATTTAAAATTTTATCACTATTAATGTGTCAAGGAGGTGATGGAGGGGAGTGAAATACGAATATCTGTCTAACAACAACATACGTGCATGTTAAAAAACAAAATATAAAGATAATGTAAACGAACAAATTAAATCAAGTAACTAATAATTTTGATAAAAGGGAAATGTTAATGTAGATATCATTTCTTACACACACAGCCTAGCAAATCGGTCATGTGATCCTTAGTAGTGCAAACTTCATTCGTCTAATATAGCATTGAATAGGTGGCATGAAAATCTTTGATCCATTACAAGACTTACAACTCCCTAAGATCCTAATTATCAAGCTCAAACGATCATAGAATTCAATAGGTGGCATGAAAATCTTTGATCTAGAATTTGTGGAATTCACACAATAATAAATTGTGCTGTAGCCTGTATTTAGTGGTTATTTGGTTAATGTAACAAGTAATCTTCATTCTTGAGTGTACTAATTTCCTTCATATTTACCTTTAATTTATTGGTGCAGTGTTGGTATAGCTTATACTCTGTAATAAGCTGTATTAAAATCACGTCCTTGATATCAATGTAGATTAATTTCTTGTTTTAGAATTCAGGAAAGATAGATGTTCATAACATTTGAATGGGATTATATCAATTGCGAGTACTAATATATGCTTACAAATTAACTAGAAGAATAATATCAGCACGCATTTATGTATAATTCAAACAAATTGTATCCTAGCAGACTAGCTGCATCGTTGTATCCACATGCATATGCAACATTTACGTCAATTCTTACTTCAGTGACCATTGCAAGATTTTTTCATTTTCCACATATATACAAGTGTTTCTAATTACGTTGAATTGTATGAGCAATATTATGTTGGAAGTACCTTAATAATATTTAATATGTACACTCTACCAACTACCTATGTAACTAACTGTTCTAATTTTTAATGTGGTTGTAAATGAATTAAATGTCTTTTTCATAATACCGTATTACATGGTATCAACATTTTCCATGTTTAATTAACAATTTTATATATTTATTGTACTCGAACTTTTATTCTAATTAAATAAGTGGTCTATTATTAGTCTCCAGCCATGAGCTGATCCATCCCTTACCAGTTATTTTAGCTGATATTTTTTCCCTCTTTATAGCATTAATGTGTTTGGTAAACATTGTTTTATCATGTCACAAAATGATGTTAGCTATGCACATCACCTCAATAAAGTCTACGTTTTGAACCCTATTTTAGACAATAAGGGTAATGATATGACCTGATAAAAACTATTTTCTTCATGGCTTCATCCCTTTACGTGTGTTAATTTTATATGGTAGTAGACTGGTAGGGCTCGACCATCTACTAATAATGCACTTATTATGTATAAGTATATAACATAGTGGTTCGGAGATCTCTTAAAAAAAAAACGTAATGGTTCGGAGCTCTTTAAATTTTAGAAAGCTAAGAGAAAGGGAGTAAAAGGAAAGGATTTAATATTTGTGACCATAGGCAAAATAAATTTCCTTCATTAAATAAATTTTGGATTTAAGGAAGTGCAAAAAACCTTTCAAGTTGTAAGATTATAACATTAATTAATATTTTCTTTGTAGCTAACCACACAATGAATAATATCTTCTTTCTTTAATGTGATTATGTAGGACACTTACAAGTCAACTTGGATTTTAATACCATATTAAATTTGGAGATAATATGAAATGAGCCTAGGTAATCCAAATAAAGAAGAGTTGAGGAGAGTTAGATTCACAAAATAAGGCCTAACAAAGCTACAAACTAAAACCAATTGGAGACAATAGGAGTAACTCCTCTATCTTATAAAGTGAAACCATCTTTTCTCTTTTGCCTCAATTTTTTTTTTCTTCAATATTAGGGGTGTCGAACAAAATATAAAGTTATTTGACATATATATACCGTGTTTTTCTAACACTCCTTATTACTCGTAATTATGTATGAAGTGACTAGACAAAAATATTAATGGTATCAAACAACCATATAGTCACTAGACTTGCCGTGTTTTTCTTCTAATACTCCTTACTACTCGTACCTACTAATCAACCTCAAAATAATTTCCCAAAACACACCATTTGCATGTTAATCATAATATCCCTTTCAATTTTAGGGTTGACATTGACGATTTGACTAAGTGAAAATTTGTACACGTGTAAATACGTATTATTATAGTAAAATATTGGTTATTTGGACAAAAATGTACGTGTGTATATATATATATATATATATATATATATATATATATGCATGGTCTCCTTAATTACTATAAATATATGAAGCCAAATAGAAAATATTAATTAGCACCACATACCACAACATAACACATAAACACTCAAACTCTCTTTCTCATGGCATCTTCTCAACAACTATCAGTTCTAGAAGTGCAAAGTCCCATGGCAATGGGAGATACAAGGGAGCTAAATTCCCCGAGATTCGGAGATGATGACGGTGTGTGTATAACATGGCAAGACCTGTGTGTTACAGTTTCTGATGATAAGGAAGCTAAAAGTACCAAAAATATACTTCATGATGTCAGTGGTTATGCCTGCCCTGGTGAGGTTTTAGCCATTATGGGTCCTTCCGGCTGTGGCAAGTCCACTCTCCTCGACGCCTTAGCTGGTATGTATATAAGCATCATCTCTTAGCTTCTTTTTATTTTTATTTTTTTTGAGTAAGAGAATGTCATTTAATACTATAGTATAATACATATAATAATGAATTTATTTAATTCAAGTTATATTGTTTGTGTTGCAAAAATATTGTTCTAGAACATTAATTTGATAAATTGATAGTTAGTTCATCGTGCAAGATATCGATAATTTTGTAAATAATATTGAGTTATGTACTTTGATTATTGCAGGAAGATTGGATTTAAACACGAACCAATGTGGACAAATACTAATTAATGGCGCCGAGCAAGCTCTTGCTTATGGTACATCGGTATGCTTAGCTTCATCAATATATAATTTTGAATTTTAACTAAGATTATAACTTATATTACTCCGTATAATATAAGGGTTAACTAACTAAATAATTTCTCCATGATTTATGAATATAGGCTTACGTGACACAAGACGATATATTGATAACAACCCTGACAGTCAAAGAAATAGTGTACTACTCAAGCGAGCTCCAATTACCCTCATCTATGTCGAAATCCGAGAAGAGAAAGAGGGCAGATGATTGCATAAAGGAGATGGGATTGCAAGATTCAGTTAACACTAGAGTAGGAGGATGGGGTGTTAAAGGTTTGAGTGGTGGACAAAAGAGACGACTTAGTATTTGCATCGAAACATTAACTCATCCTAAGCTTCTATTCCTTGATGAGCCTACAAGCGGACTCGATAGTGCAGCCTCATACTATGTGATGAGTGGAATTGCAGGCGCGGATAGGGCATACGGCCGGACAATTATTGCATCCATTCACCAGCCTAGTAGCCAGGTTTTTGAGCTATTTGATCATCTGTGTCTTCTATCTTCTGGTAAAACAGTGTATTTTGGTCCTGCCGCCGAAGCAGTTGAGGTGAGTAGTTTAATTTAGTCCTGAGGTACTATATAGTTGTCTCACTGTCTCAACCTCGAATTTGAATATATTGGATGTGAAACTTACTTTATGTTTTTATTTATATGTAGTTCTTTTCAGCAAATGGTTTTCCATGTCCGACTTTTCAAAACCCTTCGGATCACTTTCTTCAGATGATAAACAAAGACTTTGATGAGGTAAAACAATTTTTTTTGTTAAGATGATGATATGTACTTATGCTAACATTTTTTTTCCTTATAAAATTTATATATCTTGTCGTTTCTTCAATTTTAGGACATAGAGCAAGGTCTATCCGCTAAGATATCAAAAGAAGAAATCGTGAACAAATTGGTGAACTCATATAAGTCATCCGAGAGTTACCAACAAGTTCAAGATCTAATTTATGGAATATGCAAAATGGTACGAAGTAAATGGTCACTTGTACATAAAACTATACTTGTTATATCATAAAAAACGCGATTTTAGAGTACACGATAATTGATTGCGTGATCTTCATCTCAATGCTTCACAGAAAGGAGAAAGGTTAGTGGTAGGAAGAGAGCCTGCTAATTTTTTTACTCAATGCCAAGTTCTTACTAGAAGGTCGTTCGTGAACATGCGCCGCGATTGGGGTTACTATTGGTTGCGCTTTGCTATCTACATCATATTAGGGATCGGAATAGGCACCCTCTTCTTTGATATAGGACATAGTTATGGCTCAATTCAGGTAAGCTAAGATATATAATTTCACACTTTTAATTTGTTGCATGTTTTATTATTATTTGTAGCTAAGCTAGCTTAGAGAAAATTATTATTCGGTGTTTCTTGACACAATTGTACGTGTACATTTTACAAAAGCCAAATTTTGTTTGTTTTCAGGCTAGAGGGTCATTGCTTATGTATGTTGCTTCATACTTGACTTTCATGACAATTGGCGGATTTCCTTCCTTTGTTGAGGATATGAAGGTATGGCGTAATTTTTTTATTTTACTTTTCGATTAATGATGATTCTGATTTAAAATAGCTACCCACCGTTGTTATGACACATTGTTTAAAAGATTCTTGTTATTAATATCTATTACAACCAACTGAATAACTAATTACAAGTAATCGAATTTGATTTAAACATTGTTTTAAAAATTATAACTAAATATGTCTAAAATTGTTGTTTAATTATATATTTCAGGTATTTAAAAGAGAGAGGCTAAATGGGCATTATAGTACAACTTCCTTTGTGGTGGGCAATACTCTATCATCCGTACCATTCTTGCTTCTAGTAGCCCTTATTCCTGGAGCAATAACATATTTCTTACCAGGACTTCAAAAAAGTTACCATAACTTTGTATACTTCATATTAGTCCTCTTTGCTTGTATGTTGTTGGTTGAAAGCCTAATGATGATAGTTGCAAGTTTAGTCCCTAATTTTCTAATGGGAATCATCACTGGTTCTGGAGTTCAAGGCTTAATGATGTTAAGTGGTGGTTTTTTCCGGTTACCCGACGATCTACCGGACATTTTTTGGCGATACCCTCTTTACTACATCTCCTTTCATAAGTATGCATTTCAAGGATTGTTTAAGAATGAATTTATAGGGTTGGAATTCCCTAGTAGTGAAAAAAGGCATTCACATAGTATGATTTCAGGAGTTGAAATCCTTAAAAACACATGGCAAGTTGAAGACAGTTATTCTAAATGGATTGATCTTGCTATACTAGTTGGTATGGTGATTTTGTACCGTTTGTTGTTCTTAATTATTGTCAAGACTTCAGAAAAGATCAGACCTGTGATTAGAGCCTTGACGAGAAGATCACAAAAGCAAGTGGTTCAAGTTGACTATTAGCAGGGATTCGATCTCAGGTCTTAGGTATACCTTGTATTTTAGCGTAATGTATAGCATGACACTATTAGAAACTAGAGCGGATAAATTTGATTCTTAGTGAATGAAGTTGTTGTTGGAGTACACTAGATAAGAGTATGGACTTGTATGGTTACAAATTTAGTTACAACAACCGATGTATTTAAATTCTTTATCGTCTACGTATTCATGTTATTATTTAATTAATCTCCACTTGTGCTGTTTATATTGAATTCAATTTCACTCGTGTTATTTTGGAATCAAATTAGTACCCAAAAAGTAGGTGCTTGTCGCTTGCCTATGAGCCTTTCCTAGCTTTTCCACTGATTTCTCCATTGAAGCTGTTTGTTAGCTTTCTCTTTTGATCATCAGTTGCCCCACCTTTTTTATCTACTTCCAAATATGCCCCCACGTAATATATGTAAATTCTTGAAAATACCTGTGATAAAAGGTACAGGTTTATCTTTGTAAATATGTATTTTTAGCGTTTATCACGTAGTTTGGTAGCTTATTTTAGATATGTAAAGTTGTATTATAAAATAATCAAAACTCCATATCGTTGTAGAAAGAGAATTTTATTGGAACAAGTTTACCAATTTGATTGGATTCCAATCTAGGCATAACCAATATGATATTTGCATAATGAAACACTCCGTATTCAAATTTCAATTGAGAGAAACTAAATCGTTTAAACTAAAAGCTCCATACCTTTTTTCTCTAATAAATACACAAGAAATTAAACTAAATGAATCTTTTCCGAGCAAAAGCTAGATGACCTACACCTTACAATTACATGCTTAACTTCATAATAAAGAGAGAAAAAAAAAAGTGATCCATTTACCAAAAAAAAGTTGTGATTTACAATGAGATAGATAATACACAAAATTGGAAAACTTTACAAAGATGAAAACAAATTTCATTACTGAGAAAACAAAGTAACTATAGATAAGATCAAGGTATAATAATCGTTGATTTGTATACGATCTGTACACTCGGTGTACCACACTTGTACAGTAGTACAAAATAAACGGTTTTCTTTTATTTTTATTTAAGACCAATGTAATCTTTTTTCTAAACCAAAATGGTAATATTAAATTATGTCTATATTATTTCTTAAAAAAAAAAATTATTTCTATATTATTGTGTCAAAAAAATAAAAAAATAATTATTTCTATATTTGCTTAGCTATGATTCCAAATATTTCCAATGATAATATAGGGCCCAATATATTTATTTTGTATTGGTAAGTTTGATGTACTCCAAACCAGCTAACCAGTGACTCAGATTGAAAACTCTATCCTCAAATCTGTCAGTGTCTCAACAATTTTCACCCTAAATTCTTATCTCTGCAAAATTCCACCGACCCATCTCTTTTCTCTCACCTGCACAAAATATTTACTTAGAATTCTCACATACATTTGTTTTTTCCATGCATTTAACAAATCATACATCCTGAATTTCCAGATTTTGAACCCAGTTTAATCTACCAAGGTATTATTTTTATCAGCTTTTCGGTTTATATTGATTCTGTTTTAGATTTTGGTTACTCAAATTCATCATTGTTCTTTAATTATGTGTTTAAAATCGATTATACTATGTACTTAAGCAGAATTGAACCCATTTGATGATCAATTTATATGGAAAGTTTTTGATTGAAATATAATTTTTGTTGGGTTGTAGGTCATGTTGTGAATTTCCAGTAAAATTTGGTGTTATTCAATGGCTGGAATTTGCGGCGTTATTCCTTTTTTGGGCGTTGGGCAAGTTTCATCATTTCCTATTTTTGCTGTTCGAAGGTGAAAATCACATTGTACATTTGTCTGCAATGTAGTTTACTTGGAATGATCTGGGGAAAAGCTGATTGATGGAATGTATGGTGTTAAATTAACATTTTTTGTGATTTTTTCGCGGCCGGCATTGAACAGCGCCTTACCCCTACGCTTTTTGATCATTGATGTAGTTCACAATTTGCTGTTATTTTTGTTCAATGGTAGTTATAATTCATTGCAATAATATGTATATAGGCTTGTATGGTTGGATGTTTTATGAATTTGTTTTTTAGTTGGGGACCCTTTTCTTGGAAAAATTTTGGTTTTACAAGTGGTTGCTTCCAAACAGTGGTGATCTAGTAGGAAATATTTACAATGTTGTGTTTAGGTACTTCTATGAGTAATAGGTCCAATATGTTGGTGGTGTTTTGTGCAACGAGTCCGTTTAAAATTGGAAGTCGCGGAGCTGTGTTTTCAGTACACATTTTCTTGTTTGTTGCCTAATGCTTGCTATGGAGGGACTATGGAGTGTTTAGTTATAGTTTAGGTCAGCCGATCATTCAATCAATTGCTATGGTTTTTTATTTTTAAAAAAAAATTGCTTATATGTCGACAATGGAATCTCAAGTTAGAAATTATTACACTTGCAATTGTATCTAGGTAAAAGGCTTCCAGGTTACGTGAGAAAGTCTTCTATAGATGAGATATTAATTTTTACATTCTGGTGTTAAACATTTATTATTCAATTAAGTAATGTTGTTGGGACAATAGTATCTTTGTCTTTTCCTGGCTTTGCTTTGAGTAAGGGGTTCGAAAGATATGAACTTGACAAATTTTAAGTTTTAACGCTTACCTTTCACTGTTTATATTTTCCCAAAGAACATATATGAATCAATAAGATGGGCTTTGAATTAATGATTTCTACAATCCTTAAGAATTAACTTGCCAATATAGCTAACTTCTTCAAAACTTTATTATGCTATGCACATATGACTAGGTATCTGTTAAAGATTAAAATGCAACTCTCGGATAGGCTCATGCGTTCATTGTCATACTCTATTGGTGTATGTTACACACTTGCACATTATTTAACTCCTTGAGTAAATAAAATAGGATCTTCATTATTGGGGTGTGTTATAATAGCTGTGCAATAAATTGCGCTAGTCATGAGAAATTAAGTAAAGACGAAATACTAAATTTCTTATGTTGAAGATTGTTTTTTGTTTATTAGAATGGAATGATGGCTAGTAGCTCTCTTGTGGACCTAGTTATAAGATGAGAAGTACAAATTACTTACTCTCTCTGTAGTCTGTCCCATATATACTGCTCTGCTTTGGAAATTTGCATGGAAATTAAGGAGAGTGAAACAGTAAAAAGAAAATGGGTGGGCGGATGTGAGACCCTACTTAAGAAAAGTTGATGAAAGCTTACTAAAAAGAGAACATATTTAATAAAATGGTACATCCAGTGATCCAGAAAGGGCAGCATGTGTAAATTAATTTTAAAGGAAGAAAGAACATGGATTTATATGTGAAAATCCTTCCCTAGCTTTTACGAGTATTTGCTTAGTTTGTTTAAGTTAATTGGTTGGGAATCTTGGGAATTGGGATTATCTTTCCAGATGTGTGGTTTTCTTCTTCCCTATTGCTGACTCTTGTAATATGCACCCTAATGTCAGGTCTTGTCCAAATGCTTCCCATCTAAATTTAAAAGATGTTGATGAGAATAGATACTCTTATGGGATTGTCAAACAAGTATCTAGAGAAAATATCTCTCAAAGATGTCGTAGGGTATCCGTCAAGTGTTATCCTAACAAGAGTCGTGACCAAGAAAGGAAAGATGTATCTCAAGCTACCTTGATATGGAGAGCCATAAAATTACCAATTTACTCTGTCGCAGCAGTTCCTCTTACTGTAAGTTTTCTAGATGATCTATGAGCCTATATGAAATTTATAAATGTTAGTTTCTGATTATTCTTTGATCTTCTATTCTTCTTGGTAACTGATCTTTTAAGCTTTGGGAAAACACAAACTATCATAGTATGTCAGCAATATTACATATTGAATATATTCTTGCGGTTTTTTTTTTTTTTTTTTTTCATAGAAACTTAAGCTAGTATTGATTCTCATAATAACTTACAGTCAAACTAGGTTAAGATGTTTGTAGATTGATCTGTATCTAGACTATCTACCTTCCCATGCTCCACTACAAAGGGAAATAATTTTTTAATTATTTATTTCATAACACTTCTTCTTTCTTGATTGATTTGGTTGTAGCCTTCCATCTAATTGCCATCACCCAAAATTATTATTGATCTCCAATTGCTCATAAATAGGTGGCCAGTGCTGCTGCTTACTTGCAAACAGGGCAATTTTTGGTGAGGCGTTACCTTGTGCTTCTGATATCGTCCATTTTTATCATCACGTGGCTTAATTTAAGGTTAGCTTCTCCTATATATGGAATTCCCCCCCCCCCCCCTCCCTTTTTTTAGTTATAAGTCCGTTATCATTGAATTTAAAAGACTATGCTCATTTGCCTTTTAAATTTAATACTTATGTAAGAGACCATGAAAATACATGCCCATCAAACTACTTGGATTATATTTTGAAATGCCATTGAGGTGGCTGATCTGTTTGCAAATAAACAAGTGAGTAGTGTAGGATATTTACACTTGTGCCTGCAAAAAGGTATATTTAGTATTTGTTTAATAAGCTTTTTAGGAATCCATGCATTAATGCCCGCCTAAAATTACAAGCAAAATGGAGATAGCTAAGTGGAAAACTATGCATTTGTCTATAGCTGCTATTTTCTTGCATTGTTCTCTATTTACTAACATTGGAGAGAGGAATACTAGAGTTATTAAAGTATGTAGAATTAAAGCCAACATATTTTGATCTTTGAATAGCCTTCTATAAGCTCAAGGATCCATACCCTGTCTCTTCCTCCATCCTCCCTACCTCACCCACCTAAATAAAATTGAATAAAGAGCTTAAATGTAGGTGCGACCCTAAACTTAAACCTACACTTTATTATCTCTAAACGATTTAAATGATGGATAATTTTAGCAAATTTATTTCTTTTGATCTGAAATATAAGCTGTTCAACTATAACAATGCAACATTTAGTAGCTTTTATTAGTATCAATTGAACATCAGATGTCTTTTCATATTTTAATACTATATTGGATTTCACGAGGAAGAGTTAGTCTTGGAATTATATAGGGCTTCTGATTCTGTTGGCTGCAACTGAGAAATTGAATTTCTAGCTATTGGTTTTATCTTCTCGTAAATTTGATGTTTTTCATCTTTGATTGGTTATTAGCACAGCCATTTGCTGCACATTAATTATTATTCCACAATCGAAAAAAATTTAAATAAAAATTGCACTTGCCTTTTTCATTGAATTGACATCATTTGATGGGGAAGTTTATCGTTTTTCTGCAAATATGTCTTGCCTTCATGAATGTTGCAACGCAGTTATGGTTTTGTTACTTTCTTGCCAGAATTTCACTTTCTCAATTTTGTTGACAAATTTCTTGGATATGCAATTTCGGCAGCAATGATGTGTATGATTTTGACACAGGAGCTGATAAAAACAAGAAAGAATCAGTTGTGAACATCGTTGGAAGGTGTGTAACTCTGTAACGACATCTTGTGCTTGTAACCTCTTGTTTGCATCTCTGTTGTTAAGCCTATTTTTATTGGCTTATGGTAGAATTAATTCTTTTTGCTTCACCATATGGTAGCCGGACAGGGACACTTGTTGCTGCCAATTTGCTACTGGCTTTTGGTTTTGCGGGTCTGATTTGGGTTGCTTCCGTGGCCGGAAATGTGCGTTCATTATTGCTATTGTTATGTGCAGTCATATGTGGCTATGTGTACCAGGTACAGGATCCTTCACTAACTACAATATGTTTTAGAATTTTTGAGTGATAATTAGCTTGTAGCTCAACCTTTCTCTAAGACTGTCTTCTTGTATGGTCCTTAAGACCTACCCACTCAGCCAATTAGTGGGGCCCAGGCCCAACTGTTTCCATCCCAGCAATTCCTCACAATAGGACGACAGGGAGCTGTGAGGCACCCAGGTACACTACCAGGTAGTATGTGCAGTATGGAGACTAGGTTTCTATGGGATTAAGTATATAGCCTGCGTTCTTTTAATTTGGCTGGAAAAATTATATATTTTCTGTGTGGGGTCTTTCATTATACCAGCCTATACTCTGCAATACCTTGGAATTATAATTGCTAGATATGGATATCAACTGACTAGAAATCTGTTAGACCTTGATGATTCCTTCACATTGCTGTTGTCATTCAGAATGCATATCAGCATGAGGACCTGTTCCACATGGTAAACATGTCTGGATTCCTTAAGTATTGAATAAAAAAAACTTGATATTATTACTTACTTCCTAGATGCTAATCAATTAATAAAACATAAAAGATGCTGATCAAGACAAGATACAGGTTCTTAGTCCAGGTCTGTTTTAAGTAACTGCTGGAATATGTAGAGCTTCATCTAATACTTGCTAACTTACTTCTTATTGCAGTGCCCACCTTTTCGGTTAAGTTACCAAGGATTAGGAGAGCCATTGTGCTTTGCTGCATTTGGCCCCTTTGCTACTACAGCATTCTATATGATGCAGATTACATCACGGTAAATATAACTTCCTTTGTTTTTATAGTTGACACATATTTCTTTTTGGATAATTTCTTTTTAGTTGTCATGTTTCTTTTATGGTAAAGCGTTGTTTGTTACAATTCCTACTTTACCTTTAATACCCCACATTATCCATTTATCCCCACCTAATATTAAATGGGTAGAAGTAATATTGTCTTTATCCTTCTTTACCACACAATTCACACCTCCTTAATATTTGTCCCAAAATCAAGTTTGTTAACTAATAATGAACGGAGGAAGTATTTTAAACTCACTAGCTTCATGTAAAATGGCCTGTGAGATTGAGCTGAGCAGAAAAGTCTTCTAACATCCCTAAACTCTTCTGGCAGCAACTTAAGCTACCCCTGTTCCTTAACGGGCACCATACTTTCTGCATCAATACTTGTTGGTTGCACCACCACCTTAATCTTATTCTGTAGCCATTTTCACCAGGTTGAATCTTCTTTACTTACCTTCTCTCTGAATCAATAATATAAGACTTTTAAAAGTCCTTCTATGCATTTCAGGTGGAAGGTGATAGAGCAGTTGGTAAATTTTCACCATTGGTAATTCCATTGGGATTGGACTGTCATGAACTTGTATTTTGAATTCTGGGCCTTTCGTGATGTAATAGGTGGTTGTCTGTATGCAGGTCCAAATAGGCAAGAAAGCTGGATCAGAAATCGTCAAAATTGCAATAGTGGCACTATACTGTGCCTTATTTGTTCTATCAATTGGGAAAGCTCTTCCGCTGACTAGCACTGTAAGTAAACATTTTCTACTTGGGGGCCATGAGTAGAGTTCCAGTGACATGCACGTTGCTGGTGCTTACTCCTGTTTTGCTTTTATTTTCCCACTCTTCTCTTTATCCTTCCTTCTACAAATAATGCCTTATAATTTCCATCAGGTTTTGTGTGCCTTAACTGTACCAATGGGAAACATGGTTGTAAGCTACGTGGAGAAGAATTACCATGTAAGTGACAAATCGGTAAAATATTTTCATCCTCTGTTTGCTTCATTGCTCAAATTTGGCATCATATCTCTCTTTGTCCAACAAGATATGTGTCTTCAGATTTCTTCTATTCTCCTTAAAGTAGATTGAATAAACTCAGCAGTTGAATATAAGCCATTGCCAGTAAGATTCCCAATTCAAACTGAGGTTGGTGCTTATCATGAATTCCCCACTATCAGTGCAAATTACCAGCGGTGATAGGTATTTTGTATCTGCTGTCAAATGAATTTCAGTATTCTTTAATTTCTTCCTTTTTTACTTGAAACTATTAAATGCCTATTTCGCTTTTTTGCATGGTGTGTTGTATTTGTGTTGCTCTACTTTGTACTGCAAAGGGCAGTATAATTTTTTTTCTAGCATTAAAGACCAGTGATTTTTCTGTCTCTTAGCCCCTCCCCTTTCAGATCTCCCTTAACTAATGGTGTGTTACTGTGTTGTGATGGACTTTTCTGTTATGCTACTAGGCACTGATATAATTTTAAGAATAAGATAGAGCAATGTTTTTCCTTTTCATATGAGGGAGTAGGGGGCTGGGCAGGGCTTCAGTATAACGGGGATGAAAATAAATCTTGCATCTTGTAGTTGCATTTCTTATGTCTCATATTAAGTGAGACATATACCTCTTTGGAGCATTCTCATTCATTTAAAAAAAAAGTATTTTGAGAAGTACTACCCCCATTTCGTATTATTTGCAACAATGTGACCGAAAGTATGAGTAGAAAATGTCCAATCGTTGTAAATTATTTGAGATAGAGGTAGTAGTAAGACTGAATATTTAGTATGCCGATTTAGTATTCAGAGGGGGACAAGATATGATGGGGTGAGTTTGGATGGAAAAGACTTGACCATGAGTGAATTTTTTAAATAGGTTGGGTCGATCTTCCAGAAAAATGGTGACATTGATTAAGACGTGGCGCACAGGATTAAGTCGGGGTGGCTATTCCCTTACAGTTGGGGGAAAATGCTATAGGATTGCCATTAAACCAATGTTGCTCTATGATAGTGAATGTTGGGCTTCTAAGAAAGAGCACTTTAAAAAGATGAAGGTTACGGAAATACGCATGTTAAGGTGGATGTGCGTGAACACTGGAAGAGATAAGAATCAGAAATGAGGTTATTCGCAAGAAAGTAGGTGTGCCAGGTATAGTTGACAAATTATGGACAAATCATCTGCGTTGGTTTGGGCATGTAAGCCGGAGACCCGAGGGTGCACCGGCATGAAGAGTGGAAGAGTGGGATCATAGAGTAAACAAGGGAGAGGGAGATCGAAGCTGACTTGGTTGGAAGGAGTTAGGAAGGATATGAAGTATATAGAGTTGCATGAGGATGAGGCATTAGACCGTAAGGGATAGATGAGGAAGATTTTTGTCGATGACTACATGGAATAATCCTTTTTGGTTCATGTAGCCGACCTTACTTATGGGATTGGTTGATTGAAGATAGGAATTAAGATAGGAATTAAATTATGAAAATGCCCTTGCGAATATAGATAAAAGAAAGAGAGTAAATGTGAGGTAATAAGGGTAAATATCTAATGTGAGTAAGGGTAGGTTGAGTATTTAGTGTGAACAAAAACAAAAAGTGTATGAAAACATACCCAAGATAGAAATGGTGCAATTAACATGCAACTTTCTAAAAAAGAAATTGGTGCAACTATAAAAATGGAGGAGGTAGTATATGTGACCAGTGATAAGTGTTTGGGAGCTTCAAATAGTCATAATATTGACATATTCTGAAACCGAAAGAAAAATTAAAATAAATTATGTAAAAAAGTGAAAGTGTATGAAGGGAAGGGAGATATTTTTTTTTTTATCTTTTTTTTTTTTTTTGTTTATGAATTGGTTGATTGTGGGAAAAATTAAAATCAATAATTTTTTTTAAAAAACCATGAATCAATTGATGTAGAGTGGTGTGAAAGAGTTCAGAGCCATTTTTAGTTTATGGTAGAGCATTTCAGACAAGTAGGTGTTGTAGGCATCAGAATTTAGGTTATTCGTAAGAAAGTGGGTGTTATAGGTATTGCAAATAAATTAAGGAAAAATCGTCTACGTTGGTTCGGGTATGTAAGACATAGACCCGAAGGTGAACCGGTGCGAAGAGTGGAAGAATGGATCCATGGAGGGGTTAAACGAGGGAGAGGAAGACCGAAAATGACTTGGTTGGAAGGAGTTAGAAAGGATATGAAGCATATGTATTTGCATGAGAATAAGGCATTTGATAGTAAGGGATGGAGGAGGAAGTTTTTTGTGGATGACTATACGGAATAATCACTTTTGGTCCATGTAGCCGACCCCACTTATGGGATTAAGGCTTTAATTGATTGATTAATTGATTTGTAGAGCATTTCTTAGCATGACTTTTTCTCTCAATCTATTTCATTGAGTGTTTCCCACCCCCATCCACACTTATTCTCTCTCAATCTTCGTTTCATTTCTTTATGTTTTAATTACTATTGGTTAGACGGAGTAGTTGCCATTTGTAGCAGAATTTTAAGCTCCGTTGAATTGAGACAAAGTAATATCCTGTAATTGGTGCAGTCAAGAGTTAAAAGTCAATTTTGGCCGTGTAGTTGCTTTGCTATTTACATGTTACAGGTGTGGGGTTTTTTTTTTTTATTATTTTTTTTATTTAAAGGATAGTTGGGTCCAGGAAGATGTAGTGCTGAATGATTAGGAGGATTGTGATTTGTGTTTTAACCATTGAACATCTTTTAGCTTAGAGTTGTCTAGGTGGTTGGAGAGTTTATACTTTATATGCACCTTTGATAGGTCTGTGACTTCTGTCCGATGACGCCTTGAGATAAGATAAACCTGTAACATTATTTATGCTGGAAACTTACCAGGGGGGCCATGCTAGAGTAATACTTTGTCAAACTGACAAAAGGACTGTCTAGGACTCCAGGTCCTTAATGGCGTCTAGCACTATGTATGTGTCTTGGAATGAAATTTTGCTATCCAAGGTGACCTGTTCTTTTTTCTACAACTTGTACCCATGATAATCATGTTCCTAAAATATATCACCAAACCTTGTTTCAAATCTAATCCTGTGACTTGCTTGAAAGACTCTTGAAGGCTGGTGAAAATTCTCAAATAAGAGTTGAGGGGAGATTTTAAGATTTACCCTACTTTTTTAAGTGGCCAGAGGGTAGATGATACTGATATATGACTAAGTTGCCTTGCCCCTAGTTGACCCTTATACAAGACCTCCAAAAGGAGCAATGGTTCAAACTAAGTTGGAGCAATGGAGGCAAAATCTAGAATATCGGGGGTTTAGTCTAAAGTTGGAGCAAGACTAAGTACATGAATGTAATTTTAGCAATACGAGGAAGTCAAGTGGGGATAGAGTAACATTGGATGGTAAAGAGGTGCCATCGGATGACTATAAGACCAGTGTTATCTGGGCTAGTATGTTGGCATTCAGGTATTAGGAAGATGGGAGTAGCAGAGATGCATATGTTGAGATGGATGTGTTGGGAAACACCTTAGAAATGAAGATATTTGGAGGAAAGTTAGAGTTGCGGATGTTAAGGATAAAATAATGGAGAACAGGTTGCATTGGTTTGGGCATGTCAGGCTGAGATTGGAAGATGCACATGTGAGGAAAGTAGAGGGTTGTGATCAAGGGGATCTCAAAAGAAGCAGTGGGTAGACCAATGATGGCTTGGATGGAAAGAATTAAGGACATGAAGTAGTTGTGTTTGCAGGAACCTCATATTTGGGATTAAGGCTTCAACTATTGTTGTTGTTGTTGAGTTGATACCATTTGCCGACAAAGTATGCCTCTGAGATAGTATTTCTATGAGGCTCTCAAGCATGTTGAATTATTGGCTATTGGGAATGTAGATGCTCTGGTGCTAAGTTGTCCCCAAAAAGGCCCTTTTGCAAAGTTACGAATTCACATTATTGAAATATTTTTGTGGAGGTCTGTAGTAGGAGGCCTCTTGGAGGCTCGGAGCCATAGTGGCGCCCCAATGTACTTATAATTTCCTAGTCATAACTGCCCCAGTTGAAGCCTATGATCTATGCCTAAAAGACTATTTAAAATTTTGAATGTATTGGACAATAGTGCCTGAATAGATCTCCACTGAATGAATTGAGGATCTATGTGACCCTGAACACCACTGCCCTGTGACATCCATTCCTGAGTTAATTATTAGTTTTCATGAAAGCAGCATAGCAGGAGTTGGTAATAAAAATCTGGAAAGGAACTAAAGGGAAGTTTATTTGAATCTGAAAACCTTTTTAAATTTAACAATGCTAACCTTGGTTAAAATAAGTTAGATTTAATTGAATGTTTACCAGAAATCAGAATAGAATATGTTTGATAAAGTGTAAAAGATCAGTGCTACCAATGATTATAAGAAGAAAAAAAAGTTGCTTCTAATGGTGAAATATAAAGGTACAAGGCTACTAATGAGAATTTCCCAAAATATTTATAGGATACGTAGAGAACCCTATCCACGGGCCAGATCCAATCAGTCCATAAAGTTGCACAGTTTGGTACAATGGCTACTTCTCAAGCTCTAACTATAATTCCGGCGTTCTAAAAATAGCTGCAACTTTTTAAAATTATGTGAAAGTAGGTATCCTAGGCCCCCAAATAACATTTTTGGGGTTGGGGAAGGGAGGGTGGGAGGGTTCACACTAGGGTTGTCATTAATCAATACATTCCTTTCTTTTTGAAAACATTCTTGCTCCCGGTTTTTTAATCTTGGTATGGAATTTTTCTTGGCAATAAACTCACTCATGTGGGCTCGCCTCCTTGGGAAAAGCCTAAAACATTTTAAGTCAATTAATTACTATACTGCGATTCCAAATCACTTACCATTCCACATGACTGCTTTTCATAATTTCCAGAGCAAAGGATATGGCTTGTTCACCTCTTTTGCCATTGAGACGTTTTGTAAAATTCTTATCTACTATTCCCACTGTTTCCTCTCTGAAAGTCACGAGTAACTGTCAGAATTTTTGTGTAGAAATTATCTTGAAAGTTTTGTATTTATTTTATTGTATGAGACATTGAGATCTCATTTAAGATGGTAGAGCATGTGTTCTTTGTGCTAGTTTCTTTAACTGGTCATTTTAAACAATAGTAGAGTATGGAACATCAGGGTAGTTAGTTTTCATTTTGAGTTTCTGATACATTAACATGTTCATCAGGATAATGAAAAGATCTTCATGGCAAAATACTACTGTGTTCGATTGCATGCTTTGTTTGGAACAGCATTGGCTGCTGGGCTGGTTGCAGCCAGAAGATTTGGTATTTACACTCCAAGACTTATTTTTCCGTGATACTTCGTTGGAGTTGGCATAAGCCATAATGAGTAGATATTGTCGGCTCTTTTCTGCTCATCAGTAAGAACAGATCCTTAGCACTATGCTATCAGAGCAGTGGAAATTCTTCCAATGGATATATACCGAATGTATAAGCTTCCGGCAGATGTATAAGGTGCTTCATTCATTGCTTAATGGGCACTGGCTGATTTGCAACTAAGGTGCCACTCAATACAGGGTATATCCTTCTATATTTCTTTATTAGGGTAATTTCTTTCAGATTTGTGTATTATAAGTATATAACGTATGCCCACTCCCTGCGATAGTTATTCATTTCCATCCTCTTTACTTTGTTTGGCAGTAACTAATATTTCATTCTTTTCTTGAATTCATTTGATTCTAATGCTTTTACCACTCCATTTAATTGTTAATCTTCTTTTTTTGGTTATTTTCACAGTTTTTAATGTCAGGTTCAGCAAAGTAATCTAAGTGTTTTTTTTTTAATTAAATTTTCAGGTGCTTTCCTGTCGTTGGCGTCAACAATAATACAGGTTTTCTTTTTAGTTTTACAGCACTGTGTTTGTGACTGACAATAGGTATACCATGCAAATCAACCTAAAATTTGACCTAAGTAAAAGAAATCAATGAGTAGTTTTGCCTCAGAATAACTTGAATAGAGCTCTTTCTTGGCATATTTTCTAATGCAAAAGAACTTTTGAGGACTTTGTAACTCATGCAGAAGTATTTAGGGCACCAAAACTTCATTGCTGCTCATCAATTTATTTTTCTCGTGGTAGATCAAGTTAACACCCGGCCCAAATTATTTGTGAATCAGTTTACCATGATAATACTCCATAATTGTTCTATAATTCATAATTTACAGAGACATGGTAATTCCTGCATTTTAAAGTCCCAATATATTCCATTTTTTTTTTTTTGGCATTTTAATAAGCAAATTATGAGAAGATAAATTGCTAGATTGAATCTAATTAAACAGCTGGTAAAGATAATTGCATTACTTTCATTAAAACATAGAAAGAGCTACATTGCACTAGCATATAATCTGCAAACACTTCATTGCACTTGAAAACTAGAACAACCAACAAAAGACAACAAACACTGCACTGCATCAAGAAACAAACAGAAATAAAATATAAAGCCCTAGCATATAATCTGCATGGGCAATACAGAGATAGATGCAACTTTAATCAGCTGCCTCCAGAACTACCCTAGCTTTTATGGAAGATTCACGAGAGTTGCAGTAGTGGTGGGTGTTTGATGCTTCATCCCCAGGCATGAGCTACTGTAGAGAAAGTAGGTTCCCCTCTCCCTTGCTACTCTCGAAGCCCTTCCCCCCCTTCAAAGAAGGGTAGATCTAGAAAACTAGTTAAACTTGTCACTACCAAATCCAAACCCACTCGGATAATTAACCGGGACATTTGTGCCACTTCCTACCCCAATTTGATAAGGAGTGAAAGTCTGGAAATTACTTGGCATAGGGTCCATATCCTTCATATTCGGTGGCAAAGGAGGAAGCCCACCAAATTGACCGCCTTCCAAGGGATTCATTGGTGGCAATGGAGGGTGCCCACCAATTTGACTGCCTTCCATGCCATTCATTGGTGGCAAAGGAGGATGCCCACCAAATTGACCGCCTACCATGGGATTCATTGATGGGAATGGAGGATGCCCACCAAATTGACCACCTTCCATGGGATTCATTGATGGCAAAGGAGTATGCCCACCAAATTGATTGCCTTCCATGGGATATGGAAGCAAAGGTGGATGCCTATCAAATTGGCCACCTTCCATGGGATTGTTTTCCCCTAGGAAAGATGGCATAAAATTTGGGGTAGAATAACCCAATCTTATGGGGTTTGGCATCGAGGGTCCTGCATTAACATTAACATTAGCATCAACATTAGAATTTGTATTAAGGTGATTAAAGTATATGGTTGGCCCAATTGTTAATGATGGATCTGCAATTCTTCCCATGGGAGATGAGATCATCATTGTCATCTGGGTAAGGTCATTATTATGGCTACCAACCAAGTTATTTGAGACCATAAACCATCGATGAGGGTGACCCCCAAAATGGGTTGTGATAGGGTTTTGCCCTTCCACCATTTCTGGTGGAGAAGTATAGGCAGGTCCTATAATAGCCCTTGCTTGTTTAGCCCTTCGAAGACATTGATGATACTTTTTGTATACATCATCCGTAACCTTTGCTATTAACTTTTCAATCTTTTTGAGATCTTCAAAGCAATTAGCGTTAATTGGGCTTGTCCACAAGAAATCTTCCTCCCTCCCCTTTCGTTCTTTAAGAAATTCTTCACTTCGCTTCTTCTCCAAATCAATATGATTGTTGTTGTTGGTGATTTGCAAGTTTAAGAGACTTGTATCGTGACAAGTCCCAAAACTTTGGGCATTATTGTTAACATTGTTGAGATTAGTGTTGACCATTAAATAACGGTTGATGACAGCATCAACTGAAGGGTGGCCAAAAGAGAAGACCTTTTTTCCAGGGGAAAAAACAATGACTGCAACTTGTGCATCACATAAGGTGCATAGTTCACTAGCCTTCTTAAAAAGGCCGGAACGACGCTTGGAAAAAGTAACTAGGCGATTGGTAGCTTTTTCCATGCGCACCATGGGCACCCTTTGCCTTCCCTTAGTTTTTCTCTCAATCTTATTCTCAGCCATGGTGAACAAAGAAATGTAAACTGTTTTGAGGAGGAAGACAATATAAAGTATGTATCTTTAAGTGTATTCTGTTGGCTTAGCTTTACAATTGTGATGGACTTTGGGTAGGGCACTAGTATTTTTATAGGGGGACTCTCCTAATGTCTTGAAGCACCCTAAATTTACTACCATGCCTTGTCATATGATAAAAAATAATAACTTATTAATCCCTCTATTTTTTATATTTTCAATTTCAAAAGCGAGTTTTGATTGCAAATTTCTCTTTATAAACATTTATAAGAATATATTACTTCTGTTAAATGTTATGTGCAACTTTGGGGTATTATTTGTGAGATATAAAATATTCTAAAGTTGCATATGATATTTAATGGAGGTAGTATTAGAATTATATTTAAATTTTCAGTTTAATAATTTTAATTTTAAGGACAAAGTTGTAAAATGGAAGAAATTACAATTAAATAATAAAGAGGGAGCTCAAATTTCATAATTTTTTTTTTTCCTTTTTAAAAATGGTAATCTTGGCCATCTTAGTCTTAGGTAATACTAAATCTCAGCCAACTCAGATTCACACTGACAAATAGTTTGGATAAACTCTTATGATTTTTGAGATATCACTAAAATTATTTCAAAAATGTGAGATTTCATATAGGTAAAACTCAGTTGTTTATAATGTGAACATAGATCATCTGCTAATGTGAGAGGATTCTATTACACCAGTTTTAAGGAAATAAATCCTTTCAAGAGGATTGCAAAGGGATTTTACCAACCAATTTTGATTCTCTAGTATTTTATTAGTTGCTCCATTTTTTTTTTTGCGGCCTATGTTATTACTTCTTTTATTTATTTTTTTTGAAACTTTTAATAAAATTTTATTATTTCCTTTTCGCTAGTTGTCCCCTCCTATTATATTTTAGTATTTTGCATATTCTCTCTCCTCTTCACTTACACTCACTTTTAATTTTATTTTATTTTTTAGTTTTTTTATTTTATTTTTCAGCCAACTTTAATTTCATCATATTTTATTACGTTCAACTATCATTACCAAGTGATGCAAATAAAAAAAAAACGAAGGCAGTACTAAAAAAAGGCAAATTACGGCAGTTTTTCTACGATGGTCACTAAAACAGTCGTAAATTTAAAAGTTACAACAATTTTTTTAGACCGACGTCAGTCTATGACACTTTTTTGCCAATTAAACCGTCATAAGATGTCAAAAAAAAAAATGAAATAAAATTAAAGTAGCTACGACGGCTAAAAGTTGTCGTAAAATAAATTAATTTTAAACTGTCGTAATAGAAAAAAATTACGACAAATTTATAAAACACAATCAATAAAGATTAGATTAGATTACATGTAGGGGTAGTGGTGGATAAATTATAGTTCCTCTATTTTTTTTTTTAACTTGCAATTCTTGATTCATGCACTACTCATATATTTAGTCTAGGGCTAAGCAAAACTATATGAAAAATCGAAAATTCGATTTGAAAATTATGTACCTGGTCTGATGACCATAATGGTTTGAGTACTCGATCCGATAATTTGTTATGGGGTATTATATTAAAATTAACGATTACTCGATCCGATCCGATAAGCAATTTTTTCTTTTTTTCCTACTTAAATATATTTATTCAAAATCTAAACTCTTACTTACTTCATAATCACTTTATAATATGAATGATTAGTAATGTTATTAATAATTTGGTCAGTATCATGTGGTATTGTTGTTAATAAGTATTGAATGATATCGTAATAACTACATTATTAAGTTTAATTATCATTATTGGATATCATTTTGGGTACTCGATAATCGATTTGAAAATTCGGGTACCCGAAGTCCAGGTATCCAAATTGATCGGTTCGATTCATGGATATCATTTTTAGTGATTGGTTATCGGTTACCCGAATCATTAATGTTAACGATTCAGGTACTCAACTCATGCTCACCCCTAATTTTGTCTGTTTTGTGATAATTCATAATTTTAGGAAAAATATAGTCATGTAAGATACCCTAATTTGTACTTCTTGTACAATATCTATTTTTTTTAAAAAAAAAATTTGCTTAATGAAAATGAAAGATATTAACAATTGAATCAATACATATACAAACGTAAAATAAGAAATGTTGTAAGGTCCCGTTCACTTCACCTTATTTTTGCTGAACTCAAATTATTTTTACTGAACTGAAATTATTTTTGCTAAACTTAAATTATTTTTACTAAACTGAAATTAATTTTACTGAACTGAAATTATTTTTGCTAAACTGAAATTATTTTTGCTGAACTAAAATTAATTTTACTGATTTTCTATTATATTTCTTCTTTACAGATACTGATTTTTATTAAACTGAAATGATTTTTACTAAGCCCTCCGTTCACTTCACTTTATTTTTGCTGAACTGATTTTTTTTTACTGAACTAAAATTATTTTTGTTGAACTGAAATTATTTTTACTGAATTTTTTATATTTCGTTCTTTAAAGTTACTGATGTTTACTGAACTGAAATTAATTTTATTGAACTGAAATTATTTTTACTAAACCGAACTGAAATTATTTTTACTGAATTGAACTTATTTTTACTAAACTGAAATTATTTTTACTGAATATTATTTTTGTAAGGTGAAGTGAACAGGGCCTAAACTGAATTTATTTTTGCTGAACCGAACTTATTTTTGCTGAACTGGATTTATTTTTACTGAATTAGAATTATTTTTGCTGAATATTATTATTTAAGGTGAATTAAATGGGTTATAAGTATATATATATAAAGAAAAGAGAAATTTTAAATTAAATATAGAATTGACCAAAGAAAAAGAAGTCAAAGTCAAAGCAATAATTGAATCTTTTTGGGTCTTTAGAGATACACAACCAATAAGTGCCTCTAATAATTAAGGAAATAAATCCTTTTATTAGGATTACAAAAAGATTTTACCAACTAATAATGCCTTGGAAACAAAAACAAGGCGTTGTACAATTCACCTTAAAAAAAATAATATTTAGTATAAAATAATTTCAATTCAGTAAAAATGAGTCTAGTTCAGTAAAATTTATTTATGTTCAGTAATCAGCAAAAATCAGTAACTCTAAAGAAGAAATATAATATAGAATCACTAAACATAATTCATTTCAGCAAAATTAATTTCAGTTTAGCAAAAATAATTTCTATTCAGCAAAGTTAATTTTAATTCAGCAAAAATAAAGTGAAGTAAACAGAGTCTAACTGAAAGATAATCAACAAAATATGGTATCAATAATAATTGAGTCATTTTTTTTATGCAAATAATAATTCAGTCATATAATTGCTCTCAAGATCAAATTTTATATGGAGTAATTGTTTAAAAAGTTTCCATTATAGTAATTATGTATCCATCATCTATTTTCGTGTGATTAATTAAGAGAGCTACACAACACGGCAATATAATAGGATTACGTGCATAATTCCTAGTCTCGGCAGTAACATTCATAGTTTAGTACCTGAACTCAATCCATTTAAAATACTTCTTAATATTAGAACATTCATCATTTTTTTTTTATGCAAATGAGCCATTAGGGCATTAAATTACAACAGGGGGAAAGGATTTAAATATGTGACTTATCATATAATATAGTTTAATTGTTGAATAATCATATTAGGGTTGCATATCATGTGTCCGTGAGAAATATGTCAACAAAATAAACTAGGTATTAATTATAATTGAGTCATATTTTTTTGTTTTTTTTGGAAGAAAATAATAAGTGAGTCATATAATTGCTCTCAAGATCAAATTTGCATTTTGTTGAAAAAAGAATGTGATTATGGCCTGGGTTAAGTAATTAAGGTAGCAAGTTATTTTTATTAGGTTCGTTATTTTTCAGGTCTTTTACCTTATCTAATACATTTTTTTACCAAATTACATGCCAAACAAAAGTGTGCGATCCCTTATAGAGGGTGCAGATTAACGAGAATAATGGAAGGAATAAGGTTTTGGAAATGTCGATTTTCAACAACAATTTTATATTTTTTATCATGATCGATAAGCTCAATATATATATAAACACTTGACAAATTAATAGAGCAATTAAAAATGGAATACTCAATTTTATTTTATTTTTACTTTACTATCCCATATATTTTGAATTAACCACTTCTTTTATGTTTACCACCCAAAAGAACAGACAAAAAAAAAATAGATTTCATCATAGTTAACACTTTTCGTCAATAAAGCCGTTGAACATAACTTATTTTACAAAATCATAGATTATTTCCGTGTCAAAAACATGTTATTTAGAGGTTTTGGGGGTCAGTTTGGATCTAAGGGACTGATTAGAGGTCAAAATTGACAAAAAAAAAATATTAAAAATGTCTCTATTTGCGTACTAAAAAATACATCGATTGCGTGATATTTAAAATATATATTTTTTCTTGTTAATCTGACTCTGGCCAGATCCTATAGAACCAAAATAACCCCAAAACCTTAGCAACATAAGTATCGCGATGGAAATCAATGTGTTTTTACAAAATAAATGGAGAGATTAATATTTACAGAATAAAGGAAAACATAGAGTATTTTGAGACTTGCACATAATTTTTTACATAACATTAAATTTTATTTATTTCAACTGTGATACCATGCATAACACTTTCTGAAAATAACTGCGGCTCCATAACAATAATAAAAACACATAATAATCTACTTAACGAAATAAAGACAAATGATTTTTTTTTTTTTTTTTTTTTTTGGTGCAACAACTTCAAATTAAATGTGAAACAAGCGATAGATTAACTGCATCATACGTTAAATATGAAATTTAATGTATGGTTTTCCTTCAATAATTCCTCAGCAAATACTCCCATGCAATGCAATGCAAAGCTAGTAATAATCCTGTCGATATCCAACGAAGGCACCATCCTTCGTATCAAACACAGGATAATTAACCCCCATAAAAGGCATTGTATAAGGAGGAGGAGTTTGATTTGGAGCTTTTGTGGCGGCCTCCAACATCATGAGGCTATTACCTTGTTGGATAACATGCTTCTTAAGCTCTTCTAAGGATGCTTTGAAACTCTCCAATTGCTCCAATGAAAGCTCCTCGATGGGAAGATCGAGCATGGTCTCGGTCATCTCTTCGTTTCTCTTCTTTTCCATCTCCATTTGACGATTGATTAAGGTGAGTTCAAGGTTGAGATCGCAGGCACCAGCACTACGATGGATCCCAACCCCGAGTGGCGGCTTGATGTCCTGATCAGAGGATGATGAGGACGGAGAAAATTTTGAAAAATAATAGCGATTGGCTACTGTCTCCACCGAAGGGTGGCCAAAAGAAAAGGCCTTTTTCCCTGGTGAGAAGACAATAATTGCAGCATCTACACCACATAAGGTGCACAGCTCACTAGCCTTTTTAAAAAGGCCACAGCGGCGCTTGGAGAAGGTAACTTGTCGATTGCTATCCTTCTCCATTCGCTCCATTTTGATCTTTTGGCGGCCTCTAGTTTTTTTCGGAGGAGTAGGCTGAGAAGCCATGGCAAAAAGAAGGAAATCGCGAGAAGAAAAAAAGGAAAAGTTGATGACAAGTGAAGAGGTTGATGGATGAAGAAATGAGAGCTCAAGGTGGGGGTATAAAAAGAATGGAAGATTGTGTACACAAGGGCATATCAATATGATTTGTTTCCATATTTGTTTTATACGTACGGAGTATTTCGATAATTACTAAAATTAGTACTTTCTCCATTCTTTTAATATTGCAACGTTTGTTCTTTAAATACTACTCTGTATTTACATTTTTTACCGTTACATAATCAAAGAAATTAAAGTTTTAAATTTTACTTTGGAAATTCTCTTTAGCAGTATTATTAAAAGAGTAGTAAAACTATATTTTCATATCTAAATTTATAAAAGACGGTCTAACAAATATTAAATTTTAATTTAGGTCAGGTCTTAGTTAACAAATATAAAGGACGGTCTAACAAATAATACAATGGAACTTATATTTATGTTTTTAAAAATTGGATTAATTAGATTAAATTCATAAAAATTAAAGTTTTGTTCTCTTTCCCTTGTTTTATTACTTATTCTAATTTAATTCGGATTAATTAGATTAGCCCAAATAAAAAAAGAAAAATCAGCCTAAATTCCTTCAAAAAAAAAAAAAAAAAAAAAAAAAAAAAAAAAAAAGCCTAAACTAGGTCATATTTTCTTTATTTCATTTGCTTCTTGCCACGTATCTTGAATTTTGCATTTCTAAAAGTTATGAAAATTGAATGAATGAAAAATAAACGTTGCCAAAACATGAATTCATTTGATAATGTTTTTTTTCTTATACTTTGATATACAATTAAGGTCAAAGTTTAGTCAAATTAAATACTCGTAATTAGATTAGATTAGATCATATCAGACTTTAGAAAATTCAGACCAAATACCTTGTTCGAGCAAAGAGAACAAAACCTGAATCACATTAATATATGTGGTTTTTTTGAATTGAAAAAAAGTTCCCTTTGTATTTAAGTTTATATCAGCTTAATATATTATCTTCGTTCCATCTAACAGTCTCATTTGCTTTTTACATGATTTTATTTTTAGAAAGGAAAATATATAATAATAAAATAGTGAGCTAGGTAAAGGCAAGCATAAAAACAAGATAGAGCGGGTTATTTGGTTTAGAAAAGTGAATGAAAAAAAAATATCGAAATTGGTTATTTAAAAGAAAATAAATACAAAGGAGAGAAGTTATCAAGGGCGATTAAAAATTACGTTAAGACCACAACCCTTGAAATTAATTTTTACATCATTTTCCTTATTTCTCTTATATAACAACATACAATAAAAGAAATTTTTTTTTAAAAAAAAAAGGTGAAAATGCAACAATAAACAAAATATAGGAATTATTTCTTCTATTTTTAATGATGGTTAAAATAATGTCATTTTATTTTGGCCTTGTTTTCATTATTTTTAAAATTGATACGCTAATTAATAAAAAAAAAAAAAAACAATTTAGCCAATTTAAATATTTTGAATCAATTCAATTTTTATTCTCAAAAAGTATTTCAAATATATAAAAATAAGTTACCTCATCTAACAAATACAATAATTAGTACAATCGTATTAAGAACTATATCGTGATAAACAAAATTTAGTTTTAGTTCAACATATAAATCAATTTCAATTAGTTTTATGAAAAAAAAAAATCAATAAATCCTTATTCTCTTCGCCTTAAAAGATAATATTCAATAAATTCATTTTGGTTTAGTAAAAATTATTTCTTTGGTAAAAATAAGTTTAATTTAATAAAAATAATTTCAGTCTAATAATAATAATTTTTAATCAGTGATAATCAGTAAAATTAAAGAAATAAAATAAAAAATTAGTGAAAAATATGTTTTAATCACTAAAAATAATTTTAATTCAAGAAAAATAAGGTGAAAAGAACAAGACCTAGTAAAATTCATTTTCAATCCTAGGCCTTGCCAAATGTGAATTTTATCCAACTAAGCTATCTCTAGCTGGCATCCTTATGTGCTGTCTGATCATGATTCAAAGTCACAATTGATTCGAATATTTTATGATTTGATATATAATAAGGAAAGATATTTATTTTCATTTTGATGAATAAAGTAAAACATATGGATTTGAACCATGTGTTCATTCTAAAAAAAATGATCTTCATATAAGGAAGAATATAATGTTATAATGATAATTAAAATTTCAGAAATTAAATTTGAAACATGCAGTTCAATATGATTTCTGACAAATTATTAGAACCACATCAACACCTTTATTATGCATAATTTAGGTCATATTCTCTTCACCGTATTTTTGCAGCCTTGAAATTATTTCTATTGATTAAAACTTATTCTTACTGATTTACTATTATATTTTTGTTTAAGGTTACTAATTTATTAAAGAAATATAAAATAGAAAATTAGTGAAAAATATGTTTTAATCACTAAAAATAATTTCAATTCAAGAAAAATAAGGTGAAAAGAACAAGACCTAGTAAAATTCATTTTCAATCTTAGGTCTTGCCAAATGTGAAATTTTATCCAACTAAGCTATCTCTAGCTGGCATCCTTATGTGCTGTCTGATCATGATTCAAAGTCACAATTGATTCGAATATTTTATGATTTGATACATAATAAGGAAAATATTATTGTCATTTTGATGAATAAAGTAAAACATATGTATTTGAAGCATGTGTTCATTCTAAAAAAATAAAATTATGATCTTCATATAAGGAAGAAAATAATGTTATAATGATAATTAACATTTTTAGAAAATAAATTTGAAACATGCATTATTGTTCAATATGATTTCTGGCAAATTATTATAGCACAAATTATTAGAACAACACTTCAACACCTTTATTATGCATAATTTAGGTCATATTCTCTTCACCTTATTTTTGCTGACTTGAAATTATTCTTATTGATTAAAACTTATTCTTACTGATTTACTATTATATTTATGTTTAAAGTTACCATTTTTTACTGATTAAAAATTATTTTAACCAAACTGAAATTATTTTTGCTAAATTGAACTTAATTTTATGGAATGAAGTTGATTTTACAAAATATTATTAATTTATGGTGAAACATTAACGGACTTAATATTTCATTACTTCATTACACCATTGATGGACTTAATATTTAATTATACCCTTAAAAGTTACAATTGATCTGGAATATTATTAATTCAAAGTTACAATTGATCTGAAATTGATTTTACAAAATATTATTAATTTTTTTGTCACAATTTGTAGACTAAATTAAGAGTTACAATTGATCTGGATTTTATTATTCATACTCAATGATTTCTTATCACAACTTACAGACTAAATTCAAAGTTACAACTAATATGAAATATCATGATCGTTCATACAAGGAGAAACGCCTCTTATATTATTGACTATTGTTTAATAGAATAAGAATTAGCGCCTAGACTAAATTCAAAGTTACAATTGATCTGTAATATTATGATCTTCCTTATACTCAATTTTTTTACAATTTTGTAGCCTGATTCATAAATACTGTCAACTTGAAATATGGCGATCATTCATATAAGGAGAAAATCCTCTTATATTAGGAAATTCTGTTAATTACTACCTCAAAAATACAAAGGCTTTGTGAAATACTACCCCTAAAAAAAGTTTTTAATTACTACCCCAAAATCGATTAATTCAAGTGATTGCTACCATTTTCCTTATTCAGCCCCTAATTAGGTGATTTAAGCTCTTAATGACATCATTGTCTAGCAAAAATATAATTAGTTGTTTTTAAGCCATGATTAATTAAATAAACCCTAACACCACCTCTAAACCACCACTGCACCATCTCCGACATCCCCCTTACCCCATCCCCGCTCCCACCGACAGCACCACCACAAGAATCTGCGCTCCAAAAGCAGCCCCGCACCACTATCAATGGAAGCCGACAGCCGAATCGAACAAATAGCAGCCCGCAAGAAGCTCTAATCCCACCAGTGCACATACTTTCCCCCACCCCACGACAGCTCTTCCCACCGCACCACCATTACTCTCACCTTCAACCTTTCGCAACACCACCAAAATGCGTTGTTACTGCTGCTGCTCCTCCCTTCGAACAAGTCGCCCACTCCCCATCACCAAAAATCGACACCTCTAACCCTAAACCACCTGCCCAAA
Source organism: Chenopodium berlandieri (assembly GCA_034703905.1). Classification (NCBI taxonomy): domain Eukaryota; kingdom Viridiplantae; phylum Streptophyta; class Magnoliopsida; order Caryophyllales; family Amaranthaceae; genus Chenopodium; species Chenopodium berlandieri. The sequence continues at coordinate 5,309,325 of CM068293.1, forward strand.
ACCACCCAAATGGGATTTAGGGTTTCGTTTATGGTGGTGTCGGGCTGGTGTTTAAGGGTAAGGGGTGGCTGTTTTGGGTAAGGGATGGATTCAGGGTGGGAAAAGAGGAGGGGGGCCGATTCTGGTGGGGGAATGGGGAGGGAGGGTCAATTTCCAGTTTCGGAGTGGGGGTTGGGGCAGCGAGAAGGGGATTTGGGAGGGGGTGGGCTGCGTAGGTGGAGGAAAATGAGGGGGATTGGAGTCACCGTTGCCGACAGGGGGAGGGTGGCTGACGGGAAGGGGGCAGGCAATTGTGGGTGGAGGAGGGTGGGCGGTGGTGGTGCTATGGTGGTGTGGTGGTGGTTCTAGGGTTTAATTAGTTAATTAAGGTTTAAAAGTAACTAATTATAAATTCGTCGAATAATAATGTCATTAAGAGCTTAAATCACATAATTAGGGGCTGATTAGGAAAAAGGGTAGCAATCACTTGATTTAATCGGTTTTAGAGGTAGTAATTAATTTTTTTTTTTTTAGGGATTATAATTCACAAAGCCTATGTTTTTGAGGTAGTAATTAACAAAATTTCCTTATATTATAATTGACTAAGATAAGCGCCCAATTAATTATTTAAACAATATATTGAGCATATTTGTTCATGTAGGCAATGAATATATCATAAGGAAAAATATCAATATTTTTATTGAATTGAATTATTTTTACTAATTTTGCCCGATAAACTATTTCCCCAAAACGGGCGATATGTTTCCCGCTTAATTTCCCAAAACCCCCCAAAAAAAATACGAGAATTCCAGAAAATGTACTTGCCGGAGTTAACAGCCGACGATGAAATATACAGAGACATGGTGACCTTCCTCACTACCAACCACTCCGACCAACTTCGCTCTCTTATTCTCTCTCCTGATTCTCGCCTTCATTACCCTCTTTTCATCGAGTATACTCTCTCTCTCTCCTCGCTTATCCCCTTTTCTCTCTCCTCTTTCATTCTATTAATTTCTTCCAGTTCAGTTTTGCAGAGCTTATTAACGATCATCTACAAGTTGCTCAGCTCATCTTCGCCAAACCCACCGATTATTTGCCCAAATTTAATTATGCTGCTGTTTCTGCTCAGGTAAGGATTCATTCTAATGATCTTTGAATTTCCCAGAAAAATTCATCGAATTTAAGGCGTGAATTTGGCTGATTTCTGTAATTTGGGAGGTTAATTTATCTGGGTGTGCAATTGGAAGGGAGAATTTTATCTGGGTTTGTAATTTGAAGATATATTTCAAATTTGGGATTCTGGGTTTTTTTGTGCAGAGGTTGATTGTGAAGGATTCTGAAGGTGGCTCAACTTCCACTATTAAAGAAAATGTTCATGTTCGTGTAAATATACTGGGCTCTCCCCTTGAATCACCTGGTATGTTTTTCTCTCTCTCTTTTGTTTTTCAATTTCTTATTTTGGCTTATGTTCAATCTGTTGCATTTGGATATGTTTTCTGGCAAATTACTAGCTTTAAATGGTGAGGTGAGGTGACAATATAATGTTTGGTGGATTGCAACACATTGCAAATTTGCAATGGCGAGCATGATTGATAGCGAAATAGATGTATTTTATGCAGTCATAAGTTCAATTTGATTGTTTTGTGTTGCAGTGAATTTCTGATTTTAATTTAGATGGTAGAGTATATATTAAATTGCATTGTATAGTCATACTTGAAACACAAAATAGGTTTTGAATATGCTTATATTTTATGGGGAAGTTTTGTTGATATTGATTGTTTGGGTGGTTGATTGTTGTGTTTGTGTGTAGAAACTTTTCCAAGCATAGGGAAGGTGAGGGTGCGGCATAGTAACATACTGCTGACCCTCAAAGGGACAGTTATACGATCAGGTGGAATCAAGACGATTGAAGGGGAAAGGAGATATGAATGTAGAAAATGCAAGAATGTTTTTCCGGTTTATCCTGAATTAGAAACCGGAAACATTATAAGGCCGCCATTGGCTTGCCTCTCAGACAAGTCCCAGGAATGTGAAGGCAACAAGTTTGTGCTTGTAGAAAACAGCACCAAATTCCATGATTACCAAGAAATCAAGATCCAAGAAAGCGCCCAGCTGTTGGGTGTTGGATCCATCCCTCGCTCCATTCGTGTAATCTTGCAAAATGACCTTGTTGATATTGTTAAGGCTGGAGATGATGTGATTATAACTGGTGTTTTGACTGCAAAATGGTCTTCAGATTTGAAAGATGTCAGATGTGATCTTGAGCCTATTCTGGTTGCCAATCATGTGAGACAAACCAATAAGCTAAAATCCGAGATTGACATCCCTGCTGATACTATTGATAAATTCAAGGTATTTTGGGAAAAATTCAGCGGTACCCCACTGAAAGGGAGAAATGCAATTCTCAAGGCTATCTGTCCCCAGGTTTTTGGTCTCTTCACTGTGAAGTTGGCAGTTGCATTAACCCTTATTGGCGGTGTGCAGCATGTTGATGTTTCTGGGACAAAGGTTAGAGGAGAATCCCATTTGCTTCTTGTGGGTGACCCTGGTACTGGAAAATCCCAATTCTTGAAATTTGCTGCTAAATTAAGCAACAGAGCTGTTATTACTACTGGACTAGGAAGCACAAGTGCTGGTTTGACTGTCACTGCCGTGAAGGATTCTGGTGAATGGATGCTAGAAGCCGGGGCACTTGTATTAGCCGATGGAGGGCTTTGCTGCATTGATGAATTTGACAGCATGAGGGAACACGACAGAGCTACCATACATGAAGCCATGGAACAACAAACAATAAGTATTGCAAAAGCTGGTCTTGTGACAACACTTAGTACCAGAACCATTGTTTTTGGGGCGACAAATCCAAAGGGACAGTATGATCCCAGCCAACCTTTATCTGTCAATACTACACTTTCTGGTCCCTTACTGAGCAGATTTGATATAGTTTTGGTTCTATTGGACACCAAAAATCCCGAATGGGATAAAGTCGTTTCATCCCATATTCTTGCTGAGGAGGAACCAGGCAGTGTAAAAGATGCCGAAGATTTAACAAATTATTGGTCACTTTCTATGCTAAGGAGGTATATTAGTTATGTTAAAGGGAAATTTAGGCCAACACTTACAAAGGAAGCCGAGAGAGTAATTTCTGGTTACTACCAACTGCAAAGGAGATCAGGGACAGAAAATGCGGCGAGGATCACTGTGCGAATGTTGGAAAGTCTGATTCGACTAGCACAGGCACATGCAAGGCTAATGTTCAGGAAAGAGGTGACTCAGTTGGATGCCATTGCTGCTATCTTATGTATAGAATCGTCCATGACTACTTCAGCAATAGTTGATAGCGTTGGGAATGCTTTACATTCAAATTTCACAGAAAACCCAGATATTGAATATGCCAACCAGGAAAAGTTTATCCTTGAAAAACTGAAATTGGTAGATGAATTTCCTGCAGTGAGGAGCTTAAATGGATGAATATTCTTATCACATGTATCAAGCAGGTTTATTTGCTGCTGTCTTGACTGTGATGAGGTTGCTATCTACTATCTCAACTTGTCTTAATTACATAGCACAATTTTTTTAATGAATGCGCAAGCAAGTAGTTTCGATCATAGGCATCAGGTGACATTTGTGCGCCAGAAAATGTAGATTTTAAGAAGGGGGCTGGAGATTCATGTATCAGAGCTTGAACTGCTAATATTCTGGAAGCTATTTCTTCAGTTAATTACATTTCTAATAAATTATCCTAATATAAGGTATAGGCTGGGAAGAATTGAGCTATAAGTAAATAGGGTTTAAGCCTAGTTAATACACGGATGCAAATTTAGTAGGGGAAGAAAAAGCAACTCTCCTCTCATTACAATCACCGCGCTAATAACATTTGAAATTCTACAACAGGAGAGCTTCATCTTTGTCAAATCTCCACTACCATTCAAGAAACTATATTCCAACTCTGACTAGACTCAAAAAGAATGTGGCTGGTATTTCCAGCAAATGTAACCATCCGTATCCTGTGAAATGGGGCATTATACATGGGGAAAGAAAAAAACCTCTTAACAAAACAGCAATGTTAGTAGAGACCTATTATCTTCCACCAAAATCCCCCAACAACGGTCCAGATGACAGCGTTTACGAGCGCCATAAGGAAACCCATTTTAAATACATCAGGAAGGTCCACGTAGCCAGCTGTTAGAAGCAAATGCATTATTAGCCAAAGCCATTGTAACTTAAACATAATATACAGAGATTTAATGGAGGACTCTCACCTCCATAATATACTGCTGCTTGGCCACTGCTATAATGTGTAAGTGCTCCAAATAAGTTAGTATTGTATGCTAAGCCCAAAGCTGCCAGCACACCAGGAACTCCAGATGCTATATTCATGGCCAAGAAGGCAGAGTACAGAGCTCCAACATGGCCAGTTTGACTAGCAAATAGGTAATGGACGAAAAAGTATGCTGCCTGAAGGATACCAAATGCAGCAGGCCAGCTCAAATTCATTGTCTTCAAGCTCTTGGCAACACAACCAGACATCCAGGATACAATACCAAGGTTGGTCAACTGGCTAGCCATTCCCACCAGCACAGCAAACCAGGCAAGAGTATCCCATGCCGACTTTTCATTTAAACAATCATCCCAATTCAGTACTCCCAACAACAGGAGCACTGACAGTCCGAGCATAGCAGCAACAACACTTGAAACACCAATTCGCTCCCTGCAAGAGAGAAAAAGGCAAAATAATCATCACTTGAAGGTTTATTTTTACAGCAAGCAGACAAAAAACACCACCAAAAAAAAAATTGTCCAAATGGTCCAACATAAACCAGTAACATATGGAGTCCATGAGCTTATTTATAGACAATAGACCATTGTAAGTGCTGCTGTGATATAAACAAAGAAAAATGATGGTAGATAAAAACAAGAATTTCATCAGGAAAAAAATTAATGAGAATCCACCACCAATTTGTCTCCCACAGTTTTACTTCAAGTCATTTTAACAGTTATCAGATACAGAACAATGGCCACACAATGAAACTTTCTCCATCAAGCACAGGAATATCTGCGCGCAAAGTAGCATTTTTAATCATACAGAATCAGAGTGCGACAACCAGGACAATGACACCACACACGCAATCCCACACAATATAGAGGTATAAAAAAAGGAAAAAACTAGAGAACAAAACGATCAAATTACTCACCCAAAGACCCAGAGGGAAACTGCAAGAAGCATTGTACCAACCATCACCCATTCATTTCTTGTGACAGGCCCCATACTCTTGAGCTTTTCAGCCGCTAAAGCAGGGGCTTCTGGGGTGTCTTTGAGTTCAGGAGGATAGAGCTTGTACAGAATAAGTGGAGTAAGCAAGAGTGCGACAAATGCTGGTACACTGGCAGTCTTCAGCCAAAAAACCCATGGAGATGCAATCTTCACACCAAGTTCCTCAGCTAATTTGAGACACAGCAGATTTTGAGCTGCAGCAGTTAGGAAAAGAGCACTAGAGTTACCGGCAGACTGTCATGCACACACAAGGATCAATAGTTATAATCATGTCCATCTCTTGATTCCCATCTATCATGTATAATTTAATTTACAGTAGATGGTTAAGAAAAACTGATTGACAAAATAGTTAATGTTAATGGGGACATGCTCCACCTTGACAGTAATAAGAAATTATTTTGAAAATTCAATTATGTTTATCAAAATAATTCTTCAAACCGACAACAGGAACTTAAATGTGTATACTGTACACTTGAATGCTTTGAAGATTTTCACAGCATAATTCTTTTTTGTTTCATGTATATAACCGGCAAGAAATGATCCAGTTGCAAAAGATAAGATTGCTAAGTTAAAGACAGACAACATCAACATTTTTCAGAAGAAAATATGCTGTCATGATTCATGAAGTCCAGATAAGTAACATGAATATGTTCTTGTCACCTAGAATTCTCCACATCCAACCATTGTTATAATAAGCAATTGCTGCTATGAATGACCAGAATTCTCTCTATAAGCTAAGGTATTTTATCCTAGAGACAAAATTATGTGTACCCAGAAAAAAGCTGGATCCAAACTATGTTGCCGTAGTTGTAGACTTGTAGCAATTTCAAAATTAAGAAGTTTCCTAGAACATTTATCAAATAGTATAATATGACTTGCACCAAAGACAAATGATGAGATCTCTGACTCATTGCAATAAGAATGTGAACCCAAGCATAGATTTGGAGAGCTTTAAACTCAATCAACTTCCTGGATCAAGAAAGGGTCACTCATCAAATATACACCAGCACATTGGGCTTTGGATAAAGACCTTGTCATTGGGTTCTGGATGAGAAAGGCACTAACTACTAATAAGTGTGCAATTTTACATAATACATCTCCTATAGCGCTTTGCTCATCTTCTAGCTGCTGGAACATCAAAGCTCCAACTCCTAAGGAAATCAAAGTAGACCACCTATGTAATTACCATCAACAAAGAAAAGGTATGAATACGTAGATGTTTGGGGTCCTAACCCCTAAGGAAACCAGTATATCACCTATGTAATGACCATCAATGAAAGGCACTAACTACTACTCCCTCCATCCTAATATATAGTTCCTGTTTGTGTTTTTTCACGGTATTTAAAAAATAGGAGGAGAAACTGGATAAAGTACATTAAAAGTGGAAAAAAGCTAGACAAAAGAACAAGGCAAGTGGATAATTTAAGGGGAAAAAAGTGAAAAGTACAATTGTAGACAAAAGTTAGAGAAAGAAAGTGGAAAAAAGTACAAGGCAAGTGGATAATTTAAGGGTAAATTAGGAAGTTCGATAAATAAAGTTTAAAAAAAATGAGGGTACAATGGTCTTTACATACTATACAAAAATAGAAACAGGAACAACATATTGGATCTCCAAAATAGGAAAGCAGGAACTATAATATGGGACGGAGGGAGTAATAATGAAAAGGCATGAAGATGTAGATGTTTGGGTTCCTAATTCCTAAGGAAACCATAGTAGATCAACTATGTAATGAGTAATGACCATCAACAAATAAATAACATACTCTTACAATCCTTGAAGCATTTCACATTTCTTCTGATTGGAGGTTCAGAAAACATTCTGCAGAATACGAGAGGTGAAACAACATTGGGGACATATTAATTGTCATTGAGGGCATTGACATTTGACACTGAGAAACCAAAAGATTCACTCACATTAATTAAATATCTAAAGTATGTATGCCAGTAACAGAAAAGAAAACAAAGAAAGAAGAAAATATATAACAGTTAAAATGTTTTGATATAGCTAATTAACAACCACCAATCTTTACATAGGACTAAAAATAAGATAAAAACAGCCTAGAACACCACAGTTCACAAATAGTCCAATTGAACCAGGAACATACAAATGGAAGAAACATAGTTACAACTTAAGCAAACCTCTCAAGAACAAAACTCATATTTCCATTCATCATCTGTCATTCAGATAAAAATTATTAAACTGCATATGTTATTTGATCGGAGGAGAGCTGAGATACAAACACCTCATATTAAAGTTCTCATTGAATAATTGCATATGTAGAATCTAATGAACGCTAGAACCTCAACATTGATGGGTCTAACACAAAAAAAGAATAGCTGACAAAGAGTTATACTCGTAATTATCTAGTTTCAGGATCAGTGTTGCCTAAATCATGGTACGGGAAGATATTTTGTTTTAAAAGTGCATCAACGGGGATGAGCCACATACCAATTCGCATATTTGGGGGGGGGGTGATTCACATAAAGTCGTAAACTTGTAGCTTCTCCAAAATATATTAGCAATCCCTCATTAAGAAGGAAACTCATTGTCAACATTGTATAAAGATTGAGTCAGTTTTCCAGGATCACACCAACTTGTCCAACAAATCTTAATTCTTCACCCAAACAACATAACAGCAAGCTAAAAGCGTTTCTTGCGATCAAATATGCCAGATAATAAAGTTTACCATAAAAACACAAAAACTCCAAAGCCCACCTTCTACAACAACCATTAATCAAGACCAAAACATCATTATACTTCATCAACCCAATTACTTCCCCATACTTAAATCTCATAAACCTTTCTGTTCTCAACATGTTCCTCAATCAAACCAAATCACAAAAAAGCTGAATGTAGCTGCAATCTCCAATTAATTCATATAAATTCTACAATAGCTGATATTCAATCTCCCAAACTACATTGTTTAACATGACATCAAAATCAAACCAATCAATCCACAATAATCAACCTACACTATCATAAACAACGATCCATTGAACAAGACTAAAGCATCACTTAACTTAACACCAATGATCAAGATCCACAAACAATCACAAAATACAGATAAATTGAGTTCACTAAAGCAATCAAACCTGAAATTGAGTCATAATAAGGTAAGAGCCAAGCTTCTTCCTAGACTCCCCACCAGGCAAACTCCCGGAAGAAAGCGAAAGCGATTTAATAATCGGCAAGAAAATCCCCCCAGCTCTAGCCGTAGTAGACGGCATAGCAGGAGCAACAAGCGCCTCAGAAATAGTAAGTCCATAAGACAAACCCAAAGTACTCTTCCCCAACCACTTAACAAAGTAAGTAGCAATGCGATCACCAAGCCCGGTTTTGACAAATCCTCGAGCGAAGAAGAAGGAGATGACAATAAGCCAGATCACTTCGTTGGTAAATGCGCAGAACGCGGTGGGAAAAGGGAGTGTTTTCGTGACGACGGAGGCGGTAACTCCGAGGAAAGCCCAAGCTCCGACGGGAAGAGGACTGAGGACGAGTCCGGCGACAGTGGAAAGGAAAATGGCGAGGAGTTGCCATGCTTGGAGGGTTAGTTCTGCTGGTTTAGGGATTGCGAAACGGAGGATGAGTCCGATTGAGATTGAGATTATGAATGGGATGAGCTTTGCGCCGGTGGGAGGTGGTGTTTCGGTGGTGGTGGTGGTGGTGGAAGGTGGTGCGGGTGAGGATGAGGAGGAGGATGCGGCGGCGTTGAGGGGTTTGATGGCGAGGAGGGGTTTGGAGGAGAGAGAGTGGGAGGAGAGAGAAAGTGAGAGAGGGCGGCGGTGGTGGAGGGAGGTGGTGGTGGTGGAGCGGAGGAATGCGGTGGTTTTGGTGGTGGTGGTGGTGGTGGAGAGAGAGAGAGTAGGGTGGAGGAATAAACTCTCCATTTTTTGTGATGGGAGAGGAGAGAGAAAGTTGCGGGAGGAGGGAAATCAGAAATGGAAGGCCGTAAATGTTACTGAAAACAAAAAAAAAAAATTGGGAAAGATTTGAGTGGGATTAATGTGAGAATGCCAGGTGTCGTGATTCACGACTCGTGAATGTGGAGTATGTGACGATTTAGGACATGTTTGGGATGTTTTTATTGAAGTGTACTTGTGTGAAATACGGGGTAGTGACTAGTGACGCTTGAGTTGTTCCAAAGGGGGTTTTAGTATGATACCAAAACTCCAAAAGGTGCTCACAAGTCACAACAACATAGGAAGTGCTAGACATTGTCAGTGATTTGGATACCATGATAATTTAGGCTACATAAGGAGATTTTCAGTTGATACTTAGTTTTAGTGGCGGATCTTCATACCTCTTTTTTAAGGACCGATAAATTCTAAGATAAAATGTAAATTGTATAAATACAAGTCTGAATTATATAAAGTTAATTAAGATAAACATAAAAATACATTTCTCTCGTATTAGTACTCTAAATATTGTACCAGTTGGACTTTCTCGTTAATTATGAATTATACATGAGAAATACATAATAGTGTAATAATATGTTAGATTAATCTATGTTCAAACCATTAGCAATATATATCTTTAAATTATCAATTTACATTTTTTTTCTTACTTATATAAAATTAAATATATCAATATATTAATGGTTTGTAAGGTTACCTTTGTCAACTTAGGTTTGAATACTCAAACTAATAAAATCAAATTTCAATTTATGCCAAAAAAAATGTAAATAAATAAATATGTGAACCTATTTTCGTCATTTGGTATGCAATTGCCATGCATTAGATTCTACGACTCATAAAATTTCCCAATTGCTTCAGGGGCCAACCCCACACAAGCCCCTTAAATGGTCCGGCAGGGCGGCAGTCCGCCATTGCTTGGTGGAGATGGTTACGACTCCTAAGTTGCGGGTTTCGTCTATAAGTATATGATCAAGAAAGTAGTGCATGCAACTGTACAAAATATGAATACGTGAGAAATTGAGGATATGAAGTTGTAGACAATGGTAATCGGAAGTTTGTGATTCTGAAGTTGTTTATTTTGGTCAAATTTGTGACCAATAATTTGCATTATTAAGGTGTCTTCTTAGAAACATAATTGAGAAAAGATGGAAATGAAAGAGAGGATGGACAAGCACAGGGCAATAGAAAATATGAGGTGGTGCTTAAAAAAAAATGAAGAAAAGCACTACTAGTGAAAGTAGTGAACTAGTGATGTAACCCCAGGGGCGGAGCTAGAAGGGGACATGTGGGGACACTTGTCCCCCCATTTTCCAAAAAAAAAAAAAAAAAAAAAAAAAAAATTTAAAAAAAAATTAAAAAAAAAAATCCGGAAAGAAAGTAAGAAACACGCTGCTTGACAGAAAGAAGAAGAAAAGAAATTGCAAAAGTAAACCCTTTGAATTATACTCAGTATAATTCCTCCGTTCTTCGCTGCCGTCGCCGGTCGCCGGTCGCCCGTCGCTGCCTCAGTGCCTCCACTTTGAATTATAATTAGTAAATCGTCGGCTGGGGCTGGCTTCTTGCCTTCTTTGCTGCCTCACGCCCTCACCGTCGTCGCTGCCTCACCGTGGCCGTTTCGCTGCATCAATGTATGTCTTATACTCTTAATCTCTTATTGTCTTTTATATATTGGTTTAATTAATTAATTTAGCATGTCTTGTTCTTCTAATTGAAATCCCCAATTTGAAATTTTGATTTTTAATTTGTTAACCCTAATTTTCAGATTTTAATGTTTCAATTGTAATAATAAACATTGTGAATTTAGTTAATATTTGTTAATTTTAATTGCAATTTTTGTTGAATTAGAATCTTAGGTTTCTAAATCTCATTATAATCTTTCCTCTTTCAATTTTGTCTCTTTCGTCAAATTTTTCAGGTTTTTGTTGCATAATATATACTTGTTGGGTTTTGCTGATTTTGTGTAATTCTTGAGATTGTTATGCTTGGATGCATTTTTTGGATTAATATATGATGGGCTCTTCAAATTTGTAAGATTCTTCATGTATGATACTTGTGGATGCATTTTATATGGTACATTTGTTTTGTTTTTTAATTTTTTTCCAGGTTTTATGTAATTTTTGTTGATGTTGTGATGCTTGGAGTTTTATGTTTGAGTAACTTAATTTAGGTTAACTGCAAGTTTATGAGTAATTGGTTCAACTAATTAGTAACCTCAATGTTCATTATTGACTTATTGTAGTACTAGTATGAAATAAAAGAATAACGAGGAATTGTATTTTTCTGTTTCTTGTGAATTGTTGCTAGTTGTTACAACCCCTCAATTTGAATCGAGTTTTTATTTTTTTTAAGATTTTTGTCAAATTATACTACTTCCGGTTATTAAAAGTTGCAATAAATACACTTTATTGTGTCTACAAAAAGTGTGTTTGTTACATCTTTTAATAACCGGAGGTAGTATTATGTCCATAATCCGTCCCCCCAATTTGAAAATCCTGGCTCCGCCACTGTGTAACCCTCTTATTTAGTGAAAAGGAAAACCTCCATGTATTTTTTTTTTTTATTTTTTTTGGAAGATAGTTAAAAAAATAAAATAAAATAAATAAATAAAAGCACTACTAGTGATGAAATAGCAGTTGATATGTGGGTCTAATTTTGTAGCCCATTGATAGAATGGATGGGCCAACTTCATGGTGAAGTTTATGTACTACCTCTATTTTATATTTTTTGCAAATTTAAAAGTTGCACGGATTCCGATGCAAAACTTGTTGTAAGTGTAAGATAAAGAGAGAAAAATAGGAATGTATGTGATGAAGAGAGATATAGAGAAATGACAACCTAAAAAGGAAAGAAAACATTAGTTGCGAATAATGTGTAGCATCTATTTTTGGCAAAAATTACAAAAAAATATGAAACGGATGTAGTAGTTTCTAATACATCTGTCCATGGCAAGTAGTCAATAGAGCCACATAAGATGAAAATTGATCTCAAGATTCTCTGGAATCGAGAAGAAAGCTCTAACCAATTGAGCTATCCTTTACTCTCTATATTTATATAATTTGAGTATATCTTAACTTATTTTGTTTGAAAACATAAGAGAAATTGAAACACACCATACATTTACACAAGTGATGAAAATTAAGAAATGAAATACAAGTAAAGAGAATAGTATAGATATAGTCTAAACTTAAACATAATAGCTCTATTAAGTTGAAACTTTACACAAATCAAACCAACTCAAGTTAGTGAGTACTAATTTCACACTATGGAGTGAGGGAGAAATAATAAGAGATACTCCCTTCATCCCATAATCCAGTCTTGTTTGTGTTTTTTCAGGTATTTAAGAAATAGGAAGAGAAAGTAGATAAAGTACATTAATAAAAGTGAAAAGTACAATTGTAGACTAAAGTTAGAGAGAAAGTGGAAAAAAATACATGGCATGTGCAAAATTCTAGCATAATTTAGGAAATACAACGAATAAAGTTAAAAAAGTAAGGTATAATAGTTTTTATATACTATTCAAAAATATAAAACAGTAACATTTTAGGTTTCCAAAATAAGAAAATGTGAACTATATTATGAGACGGAAAGAGTACACACTAACTCAAAGTGTCAACACAAATTGACTTAAATACTCTATCACTCCTCAAACTATTCCCCTCAATGACAGGATTGTGTAAAACTTTTTTTTTTTTTTAACAAACAACAGAAAAATCGAACAAGAGTAGATGATTTGATTGTTGGAAAAATAGTTAGTTAATACCTCCGTCACATGAAATTAGATACAAATAAATAGTGTGAGACTAAAAAGTTAGTAGAAAATAGAAAACCCACATACGTTACATAATTTGTACAAGTATGAGTTAGGTACAATACGAAGAACTCCATATAAAATTTTCATTTAACATATCAGGACAATTACTAAGTGAAATCTGACTACAATGATACAGTAATCAATTAGTAATTTAAAGGCATAAATAGCATTTTATTGTATATATCTCCCTTTTTAGTGTCCAAATTCATCACATACGAAATCTATATTATAAAGCATTAAAGCTAATAATATAAAGTAAAGATGATATTTTTATTTTCCATTTTTGTATTTCCCTGATTAATATATTCGTTGTCAATGTACCCAGGGGCGGACCCACCTTTAGTCATAGTGGGTCCGGTGACACAGTATTTTTTTTAAAAAATAAAATATCAAAGAGACCTCTTATTATAGATAGGGGGTCTCTTTGATGCTGCTAGTGGTAACAACAAACAATATCAAAGAGACCGCTTATTAAGATAAGAGATCTCTTTGATGCTGCTATTGCTACAAAAGACGGTGTGTTTTTTTTATATATTAAAGAGACCTGTTATTTATATAAGAGGTCTCTTTAATGCTGCTATTGCATTTCACAATTTTTTTGCGTTATCTCACTTTTTTTAATGCTGGTCTTTTAAGTTATCTCACTTTTTTTTGTATAATTTTTTTTCCCTTTTTATATCTTATATTTGTACAACTAATTTTAATATTTCCCCATAAAGCTTATCAATTAACTAAAAAATCATAAAGTTAATTCAATATAATAATTTTATTGTACCATTGGTTTATAACATGTTATTTGTAGTATTTTCGACTTGTAAAATTGAATTCTTAAGTACTGTATTTGGTTGTGATATGAATTTTTGTGTCCTATTTTTGGATTGAAATCAATTTGGTATATGTATATATACATATATATTATATATATATAAGTTTTGGATTGAAATTAATTATGAACAAGACATGAAAAAAAAAATTGTACTTTCACAAATGATCAATAATTGATGGTGACACACTATCTCGAAAATCCTGAATCCGCCACTGAATGTACCTCATACTACAAACTACTAGATGACATATAAAAGGAGGCAGCAAAGCAATGCAATATGCAACACTACATATTCTACGTACATACCTGCAATTGTGACATACTTAGATAAGACCCGATCTTCTTAGCCGATTTCTTATCAAATGGCATACTTCCATTATTCACCGAAACCGATTTTATCACCGGGCTAAACACACCCCCGGCTCGAGCCGTAGAGCTCGGTATAGCCGGGCTAACTAAAGCCTCACTCAGCACCAAACCGTAAGCCAAACCGATAGTCTTCCGTCCCATCCACTTTATAAAATACGTCGCAACTCGATCTCCTAGACCGGTTTTTACAAACCCACGTGAGAAGAAAAACGCTACTACTATCAACCATATTACTTCATTTGTCATAGCACTGAAAGCCTCTTCAAACGACAACGTTTTCGTGATCAATGCCACTGTTAGACATACAAATGCCCATGCTCCGACCGGTAATGGAGCGTAAACTAGACCGGTGATTGTGGTTAGGAAAATGGAGAGAAGGGTCCATGCACGAGTTGTGACTTTGGCCGGTTTAGGGACCGCGAACCGGAGGATTAGACCGGTTGTGAGCGCGAATATGAGAGGGATGGGTTTGACTCCATGCCAATGGAACCGGGAGGTTAGTCGGGTTGGGAGAATAGGGGTATTTATGGAATCTGATTCGTTATTGTTGTTATCGAAGGAAGAATGTTGTTGGGATATTTCCATGTTTTGAGCCATTGCTGGAGATTGGAGAATGATTCTAAGAGAGAGAAAAAAAAATATTGGGATAAGAGGAAGTGTTAGTCTTCTTTTTCGCCTAAGGAAAATGCCAATAATAAGTAACTTTTTTTTTCGAGAAATGTCTTAGAGTTTTGGCTTAGATCATAGAGTAATTAGGGGCATTTGAATTATATTGTGTGACACTCAAATGATGAGAATTTTGACTATCATGGGAGTGACCACTGATGAGCGAGTTACTAAATTTCCTATTCTTTCGGAGGTTTATATTTTTACTTTTTTTTGTCAACAAATTATTTTGTCATCTCTATAGTTCTATTCGTATTGATGGAAAACATATTTCATATATAGAAATCATTTTTCCTACAAAAATCATTTAACGGAGTATGATTGTGAAAGAGGATTTTATTGGTTTTATTATACGAGATAGGAAATCATAGAGTGAAAAAAAAGTGGAAGTAAACGGAAGGGGATGGATAGAAGACAGGAATCAAAGAAGTGAGTAAAAGAGGAAAATAAGACATATCTTCCTTACGAAAGAAAATTAGTATTTCATAAGGGAAAATCATTTTTCTCAATAATATTTTCTATCAAAATAAACCAAAGCCTTAAAACAAAATATAGTCTTCAATTTCTTTTTTTCCCAATCAAACAAACACTTTATGTTGCGAAAAGGGTTATATTTTCAGTCTTGGGCCGAACTAGAGTGATGTACTTGGTCCAATCATTTGTACCTGGTGCAGCTTGGCCTATATTTATATGAATAATTGTGTTTGGCCCATTTCTAATTGGTCTAATCATTACAGCGATTGTAGGCCCAAGGCTGATGCCTATAAAATTAAGCACGTTTTTATGCATTCACAATTTCACAAAATGAGACAGTGACAGTGTGACACACTATTATGTTTGATTTTCAGCATAATCATGCTTAAGGGGTCTTTTAGTTAGTGTATTTTTTGAATTGGAAACGGATTCGATTAAATCGATACCGTTATCGTGTGTTTGTTTTGAAGGCATGGTAACAATTACCATTATCTAAGGGTAATGGTTACCCCTTATTTGTTACCTCTCAAAAACTTTGGGTAACAAATACCCTTACCCTCCTCTAAACAAATACTCTTTCCATGGTTAAACCAAACAAATGAAAAGGTAATAGTCAAATGATTCATTTCCTCCTCTTATTTGTTTCCTTTCCACTCCGTTTCCATTTTCCGAACCAAACGCCCCCTTAATTTCTATGGTAAAAGCTAACGAGCGCCCTCTAGGCGTTAGATAAGAGAGCTAAATGTGGAAATAACATAGTGAAATTAACATTAATTACACCGATCGACACGTGATTTTATCATGCATTCTAAACTTAATACTATTTTAAGTAATATATTAATCTCTTATTTAACGCTCCGGGACGCTTGTTAGCAATATCCAATTTCTATATATGCATAACTGCATAAGTTAGTTAGTAACTTAGTACTCGTGAGATATGACAGTATTATCAGAGAAGTTTTTTTTTTTTTTTTTTTCTTATTTTTCTCTCTAGTCCTTATAGCAAATTGGCAATCCTTCAACTTGCTCCAGAGAGGCTGAGAGGGCCGGGTAAGGATGAGAGGGAATGCGGATCTAGGTCGAAAATATTAAAGAAGCCGGGATAAGAATATTTTACTTCTCGCTCAAACTAATCACTATGTCCGAATATTTTATTAGTAAAATAACGTTATTAAGTTTATTAGCTAATTAATTACAATAATTTACTAGGGGCTGGGCCCCGAATGGCCCCAGTGGAAGGTCCCCTCTTCAGGGATAATACACGGTTGTTCCTTTAATTCATAAAAGAAAAACAAGTATATAGGATGAAGGATAATACACGACTATTCCTTTAATTAATCAAATAAAAACAAATATATAGGATTGAGCAATTGACATAGATTCCAATAACCACGATGCGTGGTTCAGATAGGTAGTGTACAACCATATCAATCGAACCAGGATTATTGAAGCTAAACCTAAACAACAAATACTTCCACTATAAAATTTGCTCCAAGTATACAAACATTACAACTTTACAAATTACAAAATGATATAGTGGCATTTCATGCAACATTGCAATTGGATTCAATCACGCATGCAATAATGGGGTTACATGATTAATGAGTGATGACTCAGGTTGTTGACTTGCATTATTTAGGAAACCATATGAATCAAGCTTATATATTTCTAGCTACATACCTAAATTATTATTTAATACTCAAATAAAACGCAGTCAATTTTCAATCTTATCCATGTCATTTTCCTCTTTAAGTCGAAATAGTACATGGACATTGTTAACGTACTCGTAGTTAACTTACTGCTGGCACTAAATGACAGCTTGACAATTAAATTGTGCACCCAAAAAAAAAAAAAAAAAAAAAAAGATTGTGGAGGTTGGGGGTCAAAGGGTCATGGCTACCTGTGCGGCTGTGCCTCGTGGCTCATGCCTTTTGTTGTTCATATCAAATTGTCAGTGATATCGTATCAAATATCTGTATCAATATATACAGAATATTTATTGCTACCTGCTATCAATTCTTTGCATGATTTATAAAATTGAAATTAAAAAAACATATAATATTGAACAAATTCAAGCTAGTAGTAACAATATTTGCAATAAACTAAACTTTTCACGAGAAACAAAATCACTCAATGGTTAAGCTAGAATCTCAATCTACTATAATATTTCCGTTTCAATTTATTTGCAATATTTATCATATATAAGTACTACATATTATTTACAATAAATGTTTTCTTTGCTTTTTACTTGTCATTTCTATTTATCTCTATGTTCATCACATGTAATTTTATTTTTTCCTCTTTATTTACCACTCACAAACAAATTTTACCTATATGGCTATATGTTAGTGGATGTCACATCATTGTAAATAAATTGAAACTAAGGTAGTATATTATTTCCTCAAAAAAAAAAAAGGTAGTATATTATAAATAGATCTTAGTGTTATAGTGATTGTCATGTTGGCCTGAATGAATCCTTAAATACATTGATCTCGAGAACAACAATATTTAGATATCATCAATAAAGCTATCTCTAAACCAATTAACTTAAGTATCATAACTTAATTATTAAAGCCCTTATTCCGGCCAAACGAGTATCAATATTTAGAAACGAAAAAAGTATTCTACTCCCGTCTTTTGTTATAGAGGGGGGGTTGGTGGGCATTTGTTTCAAATCTTGCCGCATTCGGCTATATGCTATACCCAAAGGATTGACTAGAATCTAGACTAGTCATGATGTAACTAAAACACACACAACCTTTTAATCCATTTTGAGTTTTTGACGCATGAGATCACATCACAATCAGCAGCAGCAGGTAAAACTTAAAAGCCGCTTGTTCTGACCCATGCCTTTTTCGCTGTTGTTTCTTTCATTCTTTTTTATTAAAAAATCTCTTGTTTTTTCTCCACTTCTCTTCTGTAATCTTCTCCACCAAATCCTCTTCAAACACGATTCACCTATTTATATATATACCCGCAAGATTGAATCACCAAATCACTCATCTTTTTCAACTTTAATTTATTCAATTTTGTTTGGGATTGGATATTCCTACAATTTTTCGGCTTCTTCTTCCAACAATCATGGCTTCTGTCTATCTCTCTCCTCCTTCTGCTGCTCTCTGCAATTCACAGTATGTTCTCTTTCTCTTCTCTTCCTTTGATGGCTACTTGAAAATTCAGCACTTTTAATCTGGATTTGTGATTGGTTTCTTATTTTCAACTGTTTTTTGCATTGGAATTATGTGGGATTTTGATTTTTGGCTGTATATTTTCTGGGGTTGTCTTAATTTTTAATCTTTCGTCTTTTTGTTTCTGGGTTAATTTTATGATTGAATTACCGGGAATTTTTAACTTCTGGTTGCTGTTGTTTAATGATTTGTGAGTGTGTTGAAATGTGTACAAGGAGCTGATATAGTGATATATGACTGAATTTGGTTGATGATATAGAAATTTTTGGTGGGTGAAAGATTCTGGGTTTAGATTTCGATTCGTTTGCCGAATGAATTTGATTTGTTAGTGAACTAGTGAGGATGAAGGTGAATTAGCTTATATTTAATGATCTAGTTAAACTTGTGCAATCATGTCAGTTTTTTTATTGTTTGTTATAAATTTGATTTGAAGATATATGGGTACATACTCTTGTAGGACCATGGTACATACTCTTGTAGGACCAATGCAGCATAGGTTCTTGATTTGTTTTCGTGTTAAATTATTGCGTATAATGAAATGATGAGGATGAATTTCTCTTGATGTAGAGCTAGTAAAAACTATGAATCGTGGAATGGGTTGTATAGCACAAAGGTTAGCTTGGCTGGAGGATTGAAATCGAATTTAGCCATGGTTTGTTTAGGGAATAAATCACTGCGCAAAGTCAAGGGAAATTTTAGAACCAGGGCTGCTATTGTTTCTGGAGAAGGTGATTTATTGTCTTACTCCAACAACAATGGTATGTTGAACCAAAATGCACTTGACAATGATCAATCCCTTGGAATTGAGAGGCAAGCCGATACTGTATCTTTGGGGGCACTTTCTGCGGATACTGCACCTACTTCTGCAGGGTTTGCAGCAGAGAATGATGAGTGTGATTTAGATCGACCAACTGAAGGTTTTTCTTCCATTGCCGAGGCTATTGAAGATGTTCGTCAAGGAAAGGTTTGGCCCTAGATGGGTTTGTAGATATCATATGTGTAGAATTTGTGCTTGTTTAGGTAGTTGATTAGGTATGACGTGCTGATTGAATGGTGTGTTTGTTGCCTTGGTGATGTTGCAGATGGTGATTGTTGTTGATGATGAAGACAGGGAGAATGAAGGAGATCTGATAATGGCTGCAGAGTTAGCAACACCTGAGGCTATGGCCTTTTTTGTGAAGCATGGAACTGGGATTGTTTGTGTCAGCATGAAAGAAGATGATCTGGCAAGACTGCAGCTTCCTCTCATGGTCAAAGATAACGAGGACAAACTTTGCACAGCATTTACAGTTACAGTGGTATGTACTCCTATGCAGTATGGTTTTATATGTTTAAACAACCTTTGGCGAACTTGTTCCCTAGAACTTCCATTCGAGTTTTGGCTAGATATTTCTGGCTTTACTGAAGGGATAATATTGTTTTGGAAAACACATATTTTCTGATTTCTTTGGATTCTTACGAAAATCTGTAGGATGCAAAACATGGTACAACCACTGGTGTGTCAGCTCGTGATCGGGCAACTACTGTAAAGGCCCTGGCATCGAGGGACTCCAAGCCTGAGGACTTTAACCGCCCTGGCCATATCTTTCCATTGAAGTATAAAGAGGGCGGTGTTCTGAAGAGAGCTGGACACACTGAAGCTTCTGTTGATTTTGCTATGTTAGCTGGATTAAATCCCGTTGCAGTTATCTGTGAGATTGTGGATGATGATGGCTCAATGGCTAGATTGCCTAGGCTTCGTGAATTTGCACAGAAGGAAAACCTCAAAATAGTCTCTATTGCAGATCTAATAAGGTATTTTATCTCTAATTTTTATCTGGATCATTGCACTTAAGTGTCTTACCATTTTCACATTTTCTTTGTGGAATCACACTGATATCACATATGTAGAAGAGACTAAGGTCAATGAGTGAAATTCATACCAATCTATTTATTACAGAGTTTATTTTTCTGCGTTTCAGCTTCTCTCCATGCGGGGGAAAAAAAACCAAAAGAACCAATTAGACTTGTATGTTAGAGATTAGGTTCAACCTTATGGTGGTGAGCACTGAACAGAGTGCCTTTACTAGAATTTTCTGGAGAAGAGATCAATAATTAGTAAATATGTGCAAGGTTAAGCATAAATCTACTGTCAAGAATAATTGCACAACAGGAATTATTGATGTATCTAGACTTCATCTATATAAAACTGTTGTGAAGAAACGAGAAATTCAGACATATTAGGGCATGCTGTTTGTGTTAGTTAGAGGAATTCAGATGTTATTTATTTTCTTCTAATATTATTGGTAGCTAGATACTAGTACACTCTGGAACTGGTAGAAGTTCCGCTAAGCAGGGGGATGGAATTGGAGTTGTAAAATTTGTTTCGCATGGTGAATTTTGACAGTGTTTGGAAACAGCCTCCATAGCTGTTAGATTATTAGTATGACTAAGGAGTGTTCATTCAATTGGAATTTGGAAAAAACAAATGGAGAAGAAGAAGTTAAGGGGCTCATTTATTCAGTATACTTGTGTATTATTTGTGGGCACCAGGCTAGATCTAAATTACTCTTATCTCAACAGTGATGAATATACTAAAAATAATTTAGGTGGTGAAGCTCAACATTCTGGTGACTTGGTGAGAATTCCATTTGTATTCCCAACACAAGCTTGATTTTCTTACTTTTTCCAGATCTTCATTATCTAAAGTCTATAACTTGTGTATACATTTTTTTCCCCTATGCTTTTAAGCCTAATTTTCAGGTTTTCACCCCATAAGCTATTTGTCACTTTGCTACGGCATTCTTTCTCAAACCTCTTCTTCAACTTTTGAGCCCATAAACTTTAATTATTTGCTATTACATTCTAAAAGGTTTTTCTGCGACTATGAATCTATAATAAAAGGGTCAAAGACAGGTTTTTCTCCTTAAGTAAGCTGCCTTTGCTTCTTGTTATTTAGCTACTAATGTTTGATGGTGTGGTTGATGTAACTCTTCCAAAATTTTAGTATGAAGTCTTTCATTTCTGGTAAAAAAAAGGATGCTTGTTTGGAAATAAAAGCTAACCTTGGCAGATTGTAGCTGGAAACTATGTTGTTTTCCCTCGTTTCTTTGTCAATCACAAAATCAGAAAACAGCTCAGTCCCTTATTTAGGGGACTTGAATGAAACCTGAATCTCTTTTTCGTCTTTCTTATATTGAGGCAAAGTGGTGGCTCTAAAATTGGTTAAATGATTTAGTTGATGTTATGATTTGCAGGTATCGGAGAAAAAGAGCCCAATTAGTTGAACGTTCTTCTGCTGCTAGGATCCCTACAATGTGGGGGCCTTTCACAGCTTATTGTTACAAGTCATACCTGGATGGCATTGAGCATATTGCAATGGTTAAGGTGGGTTAATTTATACAAGTATTTGGATTTGGTCAATTGTAACTAACCTCTTTCGTCCTATTCCCATTTTAGTTTTACTCAAGGATGTAAATGTTAAAAAGAAAACCTAGATGCTCAGCCCTTTTGCTAGCCTTGTTGTTTTCACCTTAAGGTCTTTCGGTATGTATCCTTGGGGTTTGAAAATAATAATGTCGCTAAAAATGTTACTGAATTCAGGTAATATAAGCACACGTAGCACTTGGGGAACAATCGTTGGATTTTTGCTTGACTAACTTATCTGCTCTGCAACTGATTATCTTTTTTTATTATTCTTTTTTCAATAATTAGGGAGAAATAGGAGATGGACAAGATATCCTAGTGAGAGTTCATTCAGAATGCCTTACAGGAGATATATTTGGCTCAGCTAGATGTGACTGTGGAAACCAGCTTGCACTTGCAATGAAGCAAATAGAGGCTGCTGGAAGGGGAGCGTTGGTCTACCTTCGCGGGCATGAAGGCAGGGGAATTGGTTTGGGCCATAAGCTTCGTGCATATAATCTGCAGGATGCTGGTCGTGATACTGTTGAAGCCAATGAGGAGCTAGGATTACCGGTTGACTCAAGAGAATATGGAATTGGTGCACAGGTAACTTCTGCTCTTTCCTTCTCAATTCTATTTCAGTACCTTGATTTAAATTTAATTTTTTTTTGTCATACTAATTCCTTAGATTTTTGGCCTATGAATGTGTTACTGCTTGTGAGATTCTTTAAAAAGAGCTAATCATGTTTCAGGCTGTGCCGATGCCAAAAGAAACAGTACATTTTTTGTCTCTTAAAAATCTGCTCAAACCTGGTAATCTTATGATAAAGGCCAAACGGTATACAAAAGCCAGGCTGCACCCCTAAAATTGCCTGGTCTATTGAGCAGGAAAATTTTGTGCAGCCTGTCTAAATTTAGCTGGATTGGCCATCTTATATCATCTCTAATAAATGTATTTTTTAAGCACGTTGTTATGATTTGACTTGGTTTGAATGTTGATTTGACCTAATTAAAATTGGGGATGAATGCAGATATTAAGGGATTTGGGAATTAGAACAATGAAGCTGATGACAAACAATCCTGCAAAATATATAGGGCTGAAGGGTTATGGTCTTGCTGTATCTGGGAGAGTGCCACTTATCACTCCAATAACCAGTGAGAATAAGAGATATCTGGAAACAAAGCGTAAGAAGATGGGTCATGTCTATGGCCTAGACCTAATTAGCAATGGAAGCAGTCCAAAGACTGAAAATGGCAAACCCAGCACAACTAGTTCACCAGATACTGCAGTTAACTTATAGAATTGACTTGATATTCTGCCCACTAATTTAGCATCCAGGCAAAATGATTTTGGATCCCTTCAAGCCCCTTCATATTCACACTCAGGAGTAAGGTTGCACCTCATCAAATGATCTGCCATGGCTTTTTATACGTTTTGTATAAATTGAGAAAGATCTATGATGTTTTTGTAATATCATGTCATTTTTTTTGTTCCCTTTCAAGATGTGTAAAATAGCTTTGAGCAAGTCTCAGGTTTGTAATTTGTCTACCTCATTTAACGGAATAATAATTTCTTGCCTTTATACATTTGGGTTTCTAACTCCATTCTAATAATGATGCCTGTCATAACGTCTGAAATCTGGACAAAAAAATTGTCTCTCTTTGAAATCTAGAGCAGTTAAAGAGAACGTATGTATAACATAGGCTACTCATTTGCAAAGTAAAACAGGTGAAGAGAAATATTTTTACAATTCTAGAGCTCAAGGGAAAAAGAGCCACCTACTAGGTAGGGTTTCTCCTCAAATACCCTTAAGCCAATTACGCCGCCTCTATAAATACTACAACTCTGTTGGGTTTATTCCCTAACACATTATTTAGTCGACTTTTATTCTTATACTTCTATAGAGTACAATAAAAGATATTTTTCACAGGAAATCATGTAATTTGTAGCCTTCCAAATATAGCAAGAGCAACAAAGCCTGTAGCTGCTGCAATATATATCACATGATCTGATAGAGCACCTTCTCTTGTTAAACCATTTCCCAGGTGTATGTAGCATTGTAGTCACATGTGATTTCTGGAACCAGAGCATCCAACGAATGTATTCTTTCCCCAAGGAACCTTTCACACCTTGCTAAGTAAAAGAAAAGATGTTGATATTCTGACATTGGAAATCCGCCTAACTTCAGAGTGGTTATACGGGGAGTTTCCGATAATCAGTTCATCAAAGCAGCATTGAAGTCCTCTTCACGTTAAAACCTTTCTCTGGTACCAACTGGTATCAGGAAATATCACGCGAAACACCAAGATGAGAACCACGGAACTTTTAATGACACAGCCCTTCTAATTGGCAACTGTAAGGAAAAACAAACAAAAAACATTCATCCAATTTACAACTCCATATTTTGACACCACAGAGAACATTTAGTCCACAATAACATTGATTTAACTTTAAATATAGTGTACTATCTGGAAGATGAAGCAAAAGCTAAAAATTGCCGTAACACGACGAAAAAGAAATTGGTATAGCATTCAGAAATGATTCCTTGCAACCTGATAATACTTGAACGAAGCTATCTTCTGGAATCTGGAGTATTATATTGAGTCTCCTTCAAGTCAAACACTTCAAGAGATAATCTTTCTGCATGACAAGTATATGACCAAAAAAAGAAAAGAAAAAAGATATAGTACAGCATTTAGAACCATATCATAAAGAAGCACTTTGACAAGGTTGTAAAGGCAGTTGGTTTCTCTAGTCTTTTTAATTGCATAATCTGATAGAACGATAAATTGTAAATCTGATAGATTTCTTCTTACTCCTAAGTATAGAACTCTCAAGTGGACATTATAGAAAATTTGCATCATTAGTTATTTTCCAAATACAATGATTCAACTCATTTAAGCTTACCAGGATGACTACAGTAATATAAAAACTTTGCTGCAGCCATGTTTGGTCTGAGACACTATTAGAAGACTAGCAATTGCAATAGACCAAATCAATACAACAGTTACAACTTGCAACAACATAAGTTGAACTAGACTGTAACAGATTGTCCATATTGTCAGTCTTGTAACTATGAAATTTTCTGCATAATTGAATTACTAGAAATTTTAAGCATTTTTGGAATTACAATTGACTCCACCAACCTTAAGGATCCTTGATTAGCGATGGTTGAAAGGAAATTATATTACCTCATGCTGTGCCCTCTAGTGTTACAAGCAACTCTTCCCCTTTTAAAAGCCGACTCCCCTGTTTTAAGATAGAGATTAAATCAAAACTGGGAATTATAGTGTACAAGAATGACCCAGATAAAAGCATCTTATAGAACAATGAGAACCTGAAGCTTGATTAAGTGGCCATTTCTTCAGGAAATCTTTATCAGCTAACCTAAATTCTCAGATTCACCTATATTAGAGCAAGCTGTATGCAATCGCATAGTGCTTACACAATAGGAAAAAACAATAAACATGTTACATAATTTACCAGTACATATAGCTTGACAAAATTTAAAATGGTTCAATTTTGAAATGTTTAATTTGAATACCTAACAGATTGCAACTTCTGAAATAAAAAGTTAAGTACAAATGAAACAGGAACAACTACTTGTCATGGAACTTTTCAAAAATAAATGCATGGCCTCAGTTATGAATCCTGATTCCAGCTTAAGACCCTCTTTCGGGATGCATTAACCCATTAACACAAGGCCTCTAGACTCATTTGTCTTCCTAACACTTCAATAAATGGGCTCTAAAAGAATGACATTTATAGCTAAATGGCAAGGCCTAAGATGTTTTATATAGCACTGATGGAAGAACAATAGATGCAAGAAACTTTGTCAACGTTTTACAACTGAGTAACAAGAATTTACTAGCCAAATATAAATTGGCAATCATAAAGGCCATTACCTTTTACTATGAATTAATGTGGGAATACAAAATTCACACGCTGCATAATGCAGAAACAGTAAAATATAGCTTCAACTCAATTACTTCTTAGATAGTACCTTCTCCTTCCCTGCTCTGAAACCTTTCAGCCCATGTGAAATAGATACTAGATAAGTGGATCAATGGTAGAGCTGCAGTGCTAGAACTAGCAGCATCGAATCTCACAAACTGGAGATCCCAGTGACAGGAATCCAAGAATCACCCTTCCCTTGTTATGCTCTCATCTCATTTAAGCTACTCTATAACTGCAATTTAAGCAACAATCCTGGTTTAGTAGATTTTTTTTTTGAATGGCTGCAATTTACAAAATACAAACTTTAAATGGTTGCAATTGACATGTATGATTGACACTTGATTTTGTCAGTCCTAAACCTCAGAAATATTTGCATAACTGATTTACATCTGAATTCATCAGTCTTAAAGATCCTTGATTAACAATGGTTGAAAGGAAAATATTTCACCTGTTGCTGCCCCCTCTTGTGTTACAGGCAACTCTTTCCCTTTAAAAGCCAGATAGACTTCCCTGTTTCAAGACAAAGACTAAATCAAAATGGAAAATTTATAGGGCTTCTGAAGTTATTTGTGTAAAAGA
The DNA here is from genome assembly GCA_034703905.1 of Chenopodium berlandieri. NCBI lineage: Eukaryota > Viridiplantae > Streptophyta > Magnoliopsida > Caryophyllales > Amaranthaceae > Chenopodium > Chenopodium berlandieri. Next base: position 5,335,746 of record CM068293.1, read on the forward strand.
ATGACCCAGGTAAGTTAAAAGCATCATACTGAACAGTGGGCCTAGCTAGTGACATGGGAACCTGAAGCTTGATTAAGTGGCCATTTCTTCAAGAAATCCTCATTGGCTAACCTAAATTCTCAATTTCACCGATAATAGAGCAGCTGCATGCAATCGCATATTGTTTAAAATATAGGGAGAAACATAAACATCTTACATAATTTAACAGTACAAGTACAGCATGACAAGTTCAACACAATTTGAAATGTTCAACTTGAATATCAAGACAATGCAACTTCAGATGTGAAAAAGAAACAGGAGCAAACTACTTGCCTTGGTATTAGGTGATTAGCAAGTTTTCAAAACAAATGGCTTCAGCTAAAATCCTAATATCCAGCTTTAGACTCACTTTCAAGATGCATTACCCCATTAACACAGTGCAGATAGTTACCTTTTCCTTCCCTGCTCTGAAACCTTTTAGCTTGTGTGAAATAGGATACTAGATGAGTGGATTAATGGTAGAGCTGCAGTGCTAAATCTAGTAACACCGAATCTCACAAACTGGAGATCCCAGTGACTGGACTCCAAGTATCATCCTTTCCTTGTTACGCTCTCATCTCATTTAAGCTCCTTTTTTATTGCAATTTAAGCAACATTCCTGGTTTAGTAGAAAATTAGGCAAAATCTCCTAGCATTGCTGTCTTCTATGTGAATATGGCAGTAAAAAATATGAAGCAAGTACCAACAGAACCAACTGTTGAGTTTGAACAAGTAACAATGTATTCAAGCTCCACGGGTTGAGCCACAGGACCAGACCAGGAATGTTTTTTTCAACGACACTAATGAACTAAATCAAACTAGAAAAAATGGCAGATATCAGTAGGAGTATGCATCATCTAGCAAAATCAGTAGTGATATGCATATTAACTATCAACCTTGTTAAATTATCATAAGATGTGCTCATCTCATAGAAAAGGATGGATTGACCATCTTTAAAAACAATACATGCCAATAGCAATACTATTGATTCTACTTATGAGTTAGATCAGAGGATACTTACAGCAGCAATTAGCAACTTCTACTTTTCATGAAGGAGTTAACATTAAGGTTTGTGTGTTGTCAAGACAGATAATGCCAATAAGTGATACTTTAAGGGAGGAGAAAAATGATTCACCAATAAGAATCTAAGATACTGCTGAAGGTATTGCACACCATCTTAACTAGCATGAGGTAATATCCATTCTCCCTTGCTTCATTGATATTCTGTTTGCACAAAATCTGAAATAAACACGTTTATGCATCAAACACCTATGGAGAAACTAGACAGCCAAAACACACACATATAACATAACCCATATTCTGGTATTAACCAGCATGCATAAGCTTCATTATATCGAAATCCATAAGAGACCACTTTTTATAAATCTTCAGTGAACATCTCTCCGCTTCATTAGTTTATAGTTGCCTCAGTCCTCAGTAGCAGTCATTGGAGTTTGTATTTGTAAGCTGAAATTCTTATATACAAGGAAATATATATTCATGTGGGGGTCATGCTATATGTCTTAAAAGTGTGTTATCCAAATCTCTAATTCTCATACCAAGTAATTTTTAATTTATATGAAACTTGAGATATTTGACCATAAATAATCTGGTCTAATATAGTCTGAATTTTAAGGTATATTCTAATTCGATCTAATCATCTACATAGTTTTATGTACAAGGGTATACATGTATACAATTTATCACTTCTCTCAGAAGATAAATCATGAAAAAGCGGTGGTATCAATTACAAAAGTCAACAGTAAAAACAGTGAAACTTTTTGTGTATGCGTGACCAAAAAAAATGGTAATACTAACGTGATAATTTATAAGGAATTAAGGCATCATATGGTATGAACCCAAAAATTGAAATCCAAGTGTGAATAATATGGGTAGACATTATTACCTTTGACCAGTTGAGTTATATATAAACGAACATTGAGTAAATGAATTCTTCGGGCGCTGATTTTAGAGTAAATCTGGAGCAAATATTTAAAAGGTGTTAGAGAGATGATAAGGAAGTAAGCAATCCATTCTTCAAAAATGTTGCAAAATTAAAGTGAAAAGACGACAATAATAATAATAACCCCTATTTTATCATTCATACCTAGTTTAATGTTGGGGATATGTTGGATATTGGACCAGTTAGCACCATTCTTTTTCCTGCATTCATTTATTAACTCTGTGCTACATCCCCTTAGTTCAAGTTGAGCTAAGGAGATGAGGTGGCGCATCTCTTTTGGCATTGTTTTCAATTTTGGACAAAACCTAATATTAAGGGAATGGAGAGATGATAAGCCGCCTATTGATGGTGTTAGGCTTTCCAAATTGTCGCACTCCTCAATCTCCAGGGAATGGAGAGATGATAAGCATCCAATCCCCCTTGGCAGCTTCACCACCTTTTTGAGATAAGATAATTCCAAGGAACGGAGAGTGGGAGCAAGGTATCTCCATGGCATCTCTGCGTCACTTCCTTCATTATTATTATTATTAATGCATCCTTCTTCTGTGCTTTTGTTGTTGATGACATCATCTTCATCCTCCAATTCCAACTTAGGAAGGAGTTCCAATGATAGACTCTCCAGGCCAGTGAATTGGTCCCACACTCCTCGTCCTGATATACTCTTCAAATTAAAGCAACCCCAAATATCAAGGGAGCGAAGAGAGGACAGGCGGCCGCTTTGGAACATCTCACCCACCTCTCCTGTTTTCAATTCCTCCATTTTCCGGTCAAATATAATACGGAGATTCGAAAGATAGTGGATGGGAAGAGAAGTTAAATATCCCACGTTATCTGTCTGCACTTCCCTCAATCTTCCCAGCCGGCCTTGATCCTCTTTATGATTATTATTAGGAACCGACAAACCATGAGTAGTCTCCCTCATTAATGGGCCCAGCGCTTCATTAAATTTTTTCAACTCCAATTCTTGCAGTCCCGGACACAAAGGAAATGTTGTCAATTCTCGACATCCATATATATTAAGATGAGAAAGTTTTGGTGCTTGCGGTGTCTCACTCTCCTCTGATTCTGATTCTGATGATGGCTTCCACCATCCCTTCAACTTTGGCATGTTTTTAAGCTTCAGCTTTTCAAGGGATGGAAAGAATACCAACTCATCATCATCTCCACTATTATTACTACTACTCTCCATATACTCCACTTTACTCAAACCTTTTAATAAAAGGACTTTCAAATGACTCATCAACGGAAGATGCTCCAACCATTCACAACCACGAATCACAATTTGAACAAGATTTGGGAGACAACTTTTGAGATTCATTGATGCGCCCAGAAACAATGTTGTCAAATTTGGACATTCAGATACATAAAGCTCAGAAAGCACTGGTGCTTGTGGTATCCGATCACTCTCCCCTGATTCTGATGATGATGGCTTCCACCATCCCTTCAACTTTGGCATGTTTTTAAGCTCCAACTTTTCAAGGGATGGAAAGAATACCAACTCATCATCATCTCCACTATTAATACTACTACTCTCCATATACTCCACTTCACTCCAACCTTGTAATTTAAGGACTTTCAAATGACGCAGTTGACTCAACGAAAGATGCTCCATCCTTTTACAATTTTCAATCTCAATTTCAGCAAGATTTGGAAGACAACTTTTGAGATTCATTGATGCGCCCAGAAACAATGTTGTCAAATTTGGACAATCAGATACATAAAGCTCAGAAAGCACTAGTGCTTGTGGTACCCAATCACTCTTCCCTGATTGTGATGATGATGGCTTCCACCATTTCTTCAACTTTGGCATGTTTACAAGCTTCAGCTTTTCAAGGGATGGAAAGAATACCATCTCATCATCATCTCCACTATTAATACTACTACTCTCCATATACTCCACTTCAATAAAAATTCTTAATTTAAGGACTTTCAAATGACGCAGTTGCCTCATCAACGGAAGATGCTCCAACCTTTTACAATCACCAATCTCAATTTGAACAAGATTTGGGAGACAACAACTGAGAGTCATCATCCAGGTTGGGAGCCCCGCTCCTGGATAACGCCACAACTCTAACTCTCTAAGATTAGAGTGGGGTTGTAGGCCTTGCAGCAATTCTTCTGCATTAGTATTCTCCTCTGTTTCCCAAATGTACTCAATTTCCCACAATTTTGGACTTTTGAATAGCATTCCCCCTCCTACTGTATCGTATCTCACGTTTTTTCTAACTACAATTTGCATAGTGCGAGTATAATTGGTGAAATCATCCAAATCTTCAAGCTGACCAACACCAGTTGACCTCCAACCCCAAGCTGCATTGCTTCTTCCACTTCCACTCACTACAAACCCTGTCAAGTTTCGCAGAGATGCCATGCTGTTCATCCCAGGAGGCATACAAGTTAAACTCCTGCAACAATAAATATCAAGGTGCCTAAGATTAACTAATTTCCTCAACTCCCTTGGCAACCTTTTTAGATACCAACACCCACACAACTTTAATGTTTGCAAGTTATAAAGCTTGGTAATGGATGAGGGCAATACACGTAGATACTTATTATCCCGCTCGGCAACTCATACAATCCCCTACAATTATTCAAATGTAATACCCTTAAATATTTTACTTTTGATACACCCCCCACAAATGGTTTTAAAGAGAAAAAAAGATACTCTGTACAGAGAAATGTACGCATCCTTTGCATATTGCTCAACTTACCAAGAAGATCTTCAGGGGTACTTCGATCAATGAATACATGGCGAGTTTTCTCGTTAAAACATCGTGTACTATAGGTGCACGACAATATGTCTGTCCCTGCCACTTCTTTGGCAAGATCATGAATTAGATCATGCATTTTGCATGATATAATTTCATTAGTAGTACCTTCAGCTAGTTTTACATCTTGGAAGAAGCACCTCTGCAGTAACTGCTTGAAATACTCCTCACCAACATCTTCAAAACTCTCTCCATCTGACGGCATAATGAAGCCTTGAGCCATCCAAAGACAAATCAAATCCTCCTTGATAATCTTGTAATCCTTTGGGAATACTGCACAGTAACTGAAGCAACTCTTCAAATGGAACGGAAGATAATTGTAACTGATCTTCAACACAGGTATTATGCCATTGCTCTCATCTTGTACAATGTTTTTAAAATCAGTATCTTCTAATTTCTTCCACTTACTTTCATCCTGACCTCGAAGAAGACTTCCGACCACCCTTATGGCAAGTGGAACATATGCACACTTTCGAACAATCTCTTTTCCTATAACAACTAATCGTTGCTTCAGATTTTCCTCCGGTTTAAGCGCCATTTTCTTAAGCAAATCCAAAGATTCATCAATTGAGAGACCTTTCAATTCATGCGTCCAATGACTTCCCACAACATGAGCTACCATTCTGGAGCGAGTTGTCACTAAAATTCTGCTGACCCTTTCACCTCCAATCAATACATTTCTCAACTGAAGCCACTTACTGGATTCCTGATTCCATACGTCATCTAACACAAGAAAATACTTCTTCCCATCCATTTCTCGCCGAAGATTCATCTGGAGCTCGTCCAAATTCAGCTTATCTTGGTTGATTTCTGAATTTACAGCTGCAAGGATTTGACCAAGAATAACTTTGACATCAAAAGCATCAGAGACACAAAGCCACTTCCTCTGAGGGAATTTCTTGACAATCATCTCATCATTGTAAACATGTTGGACCAGAGTAGTTTTCCCCAAGCCTCCAATCCCAACAATACTGACAACTAAACCATCCTGCTGCTCAACAGTATTGTTGAGTAGTTTTCCCCAAGCCTCCAATCCCAACAATACTGACAACTAAACCATCCTGCTGCTCAACTAAACCATCCTGCTGCTCAACAGTATTGCTGCTCAACAGTATTGTTGAACACATCATACTCGCCCACATGGGAATGAGTTTCCCTTGCGTTAATTCTCATCTGATTAGCCGCATCGAAACCAGCAGAGCCAATGTCATATCGATGATCAATGACAATTCTATCCAACATCTCCGATATCTTTTTCATCTCTCGAGACCAATTGAAAGCAGTATAACACTGATTAGAGCAGGAGAAGAAAAGGCATAGCTCAGTACAAACCCTGCTGTTATTACAAGGCATGAGCTTCTTGAGATGAGCAAGAGTGGTAATCTCATCCAACAAGTCATCGGCTCGGTAAAGAGCTTCCTTAAGCCTCTTGAGCTTGTTACGCTCGACATTGGTGCGATAAGGTTGGGGCAGCCGCTCTGCAACTTCAGCATCAAGGAGCACAGCCTCGATAGTGGACATGGTTTCTCTGAGTTTGTCAAGCTCAGATTCCAAACCCCACACAACTTCAATTCGGGTCCAAATGGGAGAACCCAGTTTTTCAATGACAAACTTCGCCAAAGTAAGACCTGCTGAAACATCCATCTCTCTCTTTTTCTTGTGAGTTTTTTTTTTTTTTGGAGGAATGCAGAGTTAAAAAACGAGTGAGTTTTTTGAGTGTGTGGTTAGGATTATTCAGTACATAGTTTTATAGCAAAGAACTATTACGCTTTTTTTTTTTTTTTAGAGGGAATGCATTTTTTTTTAAAAAAAAGAGTGAATTTTTTTAGGCTTTTTTTTTCTTTTAGGGAATGCAGAGAGTTAAATAAATAAAAGGAGCGACTTTTTTGAGTGGTGGTGGCTTTTAGGGCTGAGCAAAATTATCCGAAAAATCGAAAACCCGAAAATCCGAATCGTAACCGAACCGAAAATTAGGGTACCCGTTCCGATAACCATAACGGTTCGGGTACCCGATCCGATAATTTGTTATCGGGTATCATTTTAAAATTAACGGTTACCCGATCCGTTCCGACAAGCAATTTTTTCTTTTTTTTCCTACTTAAATCTATTTATCCAAAATCTAAACTATTATTTTACTTCGTAATCACTTTATAATTAAATGATTAGTAATTACTAGTAATTTGGTCATGATCATGTGGTATTATTGCTAATTAGTGTTGATTGATATCATAATAACTATATTATAAAGTCTAAATTTTTATTATTGGATATCATATTGGGTACCCGATAACCGAACCGAAAATCCGGGTACCCGAACTTATTGGTTTGCGTAATGGATATCATTTTTAGTATTATTGGTTATCGGGTACCCGAACCGATAGTGTTACCGGTACAGGTACCCGTCCCATGCTCACCCCTAGTGGCTTTTAGGCTTTTTTATTTTTTATTTTTTAGGGAATGCAGAGTTACATAAAAAAAAGGAGCGAGTTTTTTGAGTGGGGGTGGCTTTTAGGCTTTTTTTTTTTTTTTTTTTTTTTACAGTATTTTTTAAGGAATGCAGAGTTTAAAAAAAAAAAAAAAAAAGTGAGGGTGGTTAGGATTATTCAGTAGACTGCTTTATAGCCCTTCAAAAAAAAAAAGGTAGACTGCTTTATAGCAAAGAACTTTAGGTTTTTTTTTTTTTTTTTAAGGGAATGCAGAGTTAAAAAAAAAGGGTGAGATTTTTGAGTGGGGGTGGTTAGGATTATTCAGTAGACTGCTTTATAGCAAAGAACTTTTAGGCTTTTTTTTTTTTTTTTTTTTTTTTTTTTTTTTTTTGCAGTGGAAAAAAATAAAAAACACCAGTATCAATTCAAATCTGGAGAAATTAATTTTTTTGGAAATCTTTTGAAATTAAGATTTATTGTTAGCAAATCATTCTTATATACTTAAAAGCAAATATTATTGTATAAACAAAGACCTAAAATGTAGTACAAGTCAGTCTTATAATAGTAACAATATATCATGAGGTATTAAGGTGTATACGTGTATTCGTTACTAAAGTACTACTCCTTCTGTTCCCGTTTGTTTGTCCTATATTAATTTTGCAACTTTTTAACTCCATTTTTAGTTGGATTGAGCCGATGAGAAACAAAATAGGTGGGAGTAATTTATAATTGAATTGAGTTAATACCGTAAAGAAAACTCAAATTAACAACAATAAAATCAAAACTGGAGCAATTAAAATGAAACAAAGGCCAGAGAAAGTAAACAATAACGTTTATGAAAAAGTCATAATCGTGAAAGCAAAATCATCTTTCACATCTCAATTCAATGAAGAAAATGTCAAACTTTCTTACCTACGACATAATCCAAAATTTTGAGGTGTGTTTTGATCAAGAAATATCAAAAGCCAGAAAAAATTTTCACTTCAGAACGAAGTTGTGATAGTGCTAGCCAGTCCAAATTCAGAACACTTCAACGCTAGTATGAAAAAGATGAAAGAGGCTGACATAATTGCAATTTCTAGTCCACTTGTTCAAGTGGGTAATCTATCAATCTTGCCTTTCATTCTCACCTTTTAAGGCTTTTAGTACGAGTAGTGCTTTTTTCATTCAAACAATATAATTTATTTTATTTTTATGATGATTACACAAAGTAATTAATTATCATTGATTTTTATACTAAATAAACGTCTATTAAAAGAATTCCATTGTATGAATATATCTTTCAAGAGTATTTCTAATGATGAAATTTTCTTATCATAAACATTACTCCGAGTTTCATATATACATTACTTCATTTTTAAACCCGTATTATTTGATTTATAATTGATTAGTCGTTCTAACAACCACAACCCCCTACCCCACCCCTCTTATTCTCTGATCATACAATCTTGGAGTAATCATTTATTCCCTTAGTGGTCCATTTTAGCAAGAAAAGAATAATAAATACAATGATGTCAACCAATAAGAAAATAAAAAAGCTAGAAAAAAAACAAGTGATTAAAATCAGAAATCCGACTACCAAACTTGAAAAAATTCTTACAATGTATGGCAGAGTTAATCATTGATCTACATACGTGGTGGGACTTGGGAGTGCATGAATGATTATGTTTTTTTTCAATTCATGCTATACAAATAGGACTTTGAACAACATGGTCCCATTACAAGGACAACTTGCCCTGTTAAACAAACAGATTTAGTGCACTCAGATCTGATGGCTGGCTACATGCCTTATGACTTCATGTACGCTGTACTAGTAAACTAAGCAACAAACAAAATTCAAACTTGATCGCTACCCCGGGATCGAATCTCATCGCCGGGAGGAGAGGGGTTGTAAGGGGAATTCTGAATAGGTTGGCTATGTACTCCAGACAGGTAGGTCAGGTCCAAGCCTAAAAGTGCTTTAATTCTTAATCCATGTGATGATTTTATATCAACAGAAAATCAATAATGAGTAACACTGCAAGTTCATGTAATATGTCATTGAGTTATTTTTGCCAAAACCAGATACGTGCAGTGTGCACTGATATAGACCTACACAGACATCCTCTTATGTTGATGATGTAGCACTCCCTTAAAATGCCAGGGTCTCCTGTTTAAAGACAGTACTTTTGAAATTCATTGAGCAGCTTTGTACAAGAATGACCAAGCTTAGAAGCATCTAGAAGAAATCAACACTAGCTGACCTAAATTCCCAAACTTTCAGATCATGTAGTGCAATCTACATGACTGCATATGCATGGTGCAGCTATTCATTTGTACTTAGCGCACATTAATGAACAAGTACCACTAGTTGGACCATAGGATCAGTAAATGATCTCAACGCACACTTATGAACTAAATCAATAGAAGAAACAACATACGAAGTATATTAGGGAATACACATGATCAGCTAGCAAGATCAGCAATATAAACGTCGGTTTTTTGGAGTTAGACCCAAGTCTAAAACTAGTACCAAGTTCCCCTGTTTAAGACAGGATAAATAGCTTTAAAAATCATATGTAATCACTAACAACTATATTCGTGACCATGAGAGCATTTTTTACCTCAGTAATGGTAAGGCTGGTAATATATTACGGAGTATCAATTTATCAACATCTTCACATCATCTCTCTCAAGGATTAAATTTAGTTCACATACAAAAAGGCCTTCCCTTACTCATGTGGCTTGCCTCGAGCTTGAGCCAAAGGCATGATCATCTCTGGTTATATCATCAAATATTTCCCTATGTTTTTAATTGTGTTTAATATACATAGTAATTTCAGAACCAAGCAAATAAAAATGATAGAAGAGAAGGCATATAATATAACATTAGCATCACTGGTCATGTTTAAACATTCAAGTTTTTCTCTAATATTGATAACTAGGAAAGAAACTTACCCAAAATCAAGATCTTCCAGAAATGCGTTTAATATCTTACAATCCGAATTGGAATACATTGAAGAGATTTAACAGCCAATCCATGAAGGTGGTTCTTCCAAATTGTCAATGCCTAAATGAAATTTTCCATCATATAAAGTTAACTTGATTAAGATCGAAATGTAGAATGTAACAGATAATTTTACAATACTAATCTTATTCTCAGTAGCAATTTTTTGCTTTTACAACTTAATATTAATCATTCATCTAAAATTGGATCCTTTCAAACAAAAACAAAAAAAAAAAGAAAAAAAAGAAAAAAAATCATCAAAAGTTGGCATCTTAAACCTTTTACTGCCCAAACGATTTTGGTTATCTTCAATGTAGGTTGACAATTGACAAGTATTATAACTTATTAAAGCATCACTTAAGCATACAGTTTAGTTCAATGTGGATTAAATTAATGCAACTTGTGTTAAACTATAAATAATAACTCGATTAAAAAAAATACTTCGTATAAAATTTCGGGCCTTACATATGAACCCTAAGTTTGGAAATTAGATTTTAGATTTTAGAATTGATGAAAAATTAGTCAATATAATTAAACATAATATGACTTGCGATAATAGATTATTACAGTATGAACTTAATTATTGCCATTTAGGCTCATTTTTAATAATTAATTTACTTTATGAAAATCCCCAATTTTTATATGAACCCTATCTATTTGTAAAAACTAAATTTGAAGACATGGCCGAAATTTTCAGTGAAATCAAAGAAAGTACAAGTAAATAACCTTTTGCGGAATGCATTATCTGCGGCTTTGACAAAGTAGACGAACACTGCCCAAAAAAAACAGAGTAGATGAAGACCACGATAACATCTGTGTTTCGAGCACAGCTGCACACCAGATTATAGCCCAAGTTGTAAGATTGCCTTCACATTTGCAAGATTGACTTGAGTTGACCTTACCAGATAACCAGAGTTTTTTTTTTTTATTTTTTTTATTTTTTTTGAAGCTCCAGACTCCAGAGTGGTTAAACGAGTAAGTCCTGCAAGGTGCTGTGGATAGCACAGGGGCATTATAGGGATTTGACCTTACCAGATTACTGCCACACTCAATACCTAGCTCTGATACTATTTTGTAACACCTCTAATTTACTAGCTAATATTAAATAATAAATAAAGGTAAAATAAAAAACCTTTAATAAAATTGCGAAAGCATACACTTAACTCGGTGGTATTACCGCCACATTCAACAACTTGTCAAGTGCTAAGGTTTACAAAATCTCAATAATTACAACCCAATAAAATAGGTGAGCTATTTATACAACTTTACAAACTTGTTATAAAATATTAATCGAAACACTTGAGCTCCCTTAGCTACGATCACTTGATCAACCTATTTAGACAAACTTGACTGTTCACCAAGACAAATTGCAAAATAGATTATCGCAGGGCCACCATAAGAAAAAGACATGGCCGTAAACACAATTAACACAACAAAACAACACGCGTCATAAAAAAAAAAAAGCTAAGTAATCATCACATATCAGAATACAATAATAAAAAAATAATTAGGGATTTGTTAAACATCGCCCGCAAATCTCCACATAAAGCCCACAAATTAGACATGGTTTGACAATTTTGCCCATTTCTAAAATCGTATCCAAAGTGAACAAATCTCGATCTAACAAATGTGGAGTCGTACTGGGTTGCCCAGGGAGACCGGAGGGGAGGCCGAAGAGGCGAGGGACGCCGGAGATACGTCGTCTTCGACGGAAAACGAGGTGGCGCCTAGTTTGGACGCCGGAACCATGGTAAGGACGTCTAGGCAAGGCGCCACAACCAGTGCACTGGCGTCCAGGCCAGACGCCACAACCAGTGCACTGGCGTCCAGCCCAGGCGCCTCAACCAGTGCACTGGCGTCCAGGCCAGGCGCCACCACCAGTGCACTGGCGTCCAGGCCAGACGCCGCCCTTACCATTTATTTATTTTTTTTTTTGCCTTTTTTTTATTTATTTTTTATTTTTTTTAAAAATTATGTTTAATAAATTTATGTTTTGATTTAGGATGTGGAAATTTATGTTTTTTATTTGATTTTATAAAAAATATATATACTAGACTAATAAAAAATAACACATAAAATTAATAAATATTAAAAAAAAAAACAAACACATTAAAAAAAAAATTAGACAAATTTTCTGATTTTCCAAAAAAAAAAAAAAAAAAAAAAAATTAAAAAAAAAAATTATATAAGGCAGGTAGGGCGCCTGGCCAGGACGGCCGCTGGCTGGTGGTGGCGCCAGGTCCGGCAGCCACGTCCACCGGCCTGGCGTCTGGGCAGGACGCCCAGCCACAGTGACTGGCGCCTGTCCCAAACGCCACTCACCGTGGCTGGGCGTCCTGCCCAGACGCCAGGCCGGTGGACGTGGCTGCCGGACCTGGCGCCACCACCACCTTGCCGCCACGAGCCACCACCACCTTGCCGCCACGAGCCAACCACCTTGCCGCCACGAGCCTCGACATCCCCGTACTTTGATTTTTATTGAGGTTGTGTTTTTTTTTTAAGGTCAAGGGCAATATTGTAACTTCAATATAAGTTTGCGGGCTTTATGTGGAGATTTGCGGGCGATGTTTAGCAATCCACAATAATTAACATTACGAGCTCAATTAAGCAATGTAGTTCAAAACTACTTTACACCTTGTACTATGGAAATAACCTTTGTCAAACTTAACCTCGAATATTAATACGATCATTTACTCATTTAACTCATCTAACCATTACATGTGCCATGCTCTTTGTTCAATACCTAGCCTTGGACATGGGCAATTCGAATAAATAAACCAACAAGTATAAAAACTTGAAAACTCTTAGTAACCAGAAAACACCTCTAATCATGACCAATATGGGTCAAATCCCATTGTAGGGGACCATAGAAAAATATAAATAAAGATTGAACCTCATTCTTAACTCATGACCATTATCTCCTTACCAACATGTCAAGGACTATGGTCTATAACGCCGAGCCTCAAACCAAGAACAAAATAATAATTCTCAACCCTTTTGATCTCATACTTAATCAAATAATCATTTACAAATTCATAATCAATATCTCAATAATGGCACGGGTTCCCAAATAATATAACATGACGTACATGTATCATAAAATATCTCAACTCTTGCAAGGCAATAATACTAATACCCAATATAATATTGGTAACCCCAAAACATCAAATAATAATACTCCCTAGAGCCACAACATTAAGAACCCTAGCATAAATAACACAATCAATTGATACGACAGTTAAATCATATAATACAAGCACTAGTAGAAAAAACTAAATAGGCAACCCCCTTATGGCAGCGGTTCATGAAAACCGTTGCCAACTAAAATCAGCGCCAATTAAAATTTCAGTGTTGGCAACGGTTAACCGTTGCCAACTGATTATTTTTTTTAAAAAGAAAAAAAAAATAGACCGGTTAGAGTTGGCAACGGTTAACCGTTGCCAACTGATTATTTTAAAATAAAATAAATAAAAGGATTAGTGTTGGCAACGGTTAACCGTTGCCAATTAATAAATTAAAAAAATTGGGCTCCTTTTATTCTTTCCCTCAGCCGCCCCTCTATCTCAAATTCATTTTCGTTCTCTCTCATCTCCCTCAAATTCATTTTCGTTCTCTCTCATCTCCCTCAAATTCATTTTCGTTCAGAGCTCCTTCTCTCTCATCTCCCTTAGAATTATCTCCAAAATCTCGCATGCACCTCAGATCTCTCCAATTCATATTCGCAAGGTATTTTTTAGTATTTTTTTGGTTTTTTTCGTGTTTTAATTTCTGGGTTCGAAATTTTTTCGTTTTTTTGGGGTTTTCCTAGGTTCGAATACCTGGTTTTTTTTTTTTTGTTTTTTCTCGATTTTTTCTCGGTTTCTTAGATTCTTGAATTTTTTGGGTTTAAATTTCTGGGTTTGGATTTTTTTCGAATTTTTGGGTTCGAATTCCTTTGGTTTTTTCTGGGTTTTTGGGTATGGATTGTTTTCTGGGTTTCGAATTTGATGGGTTCGAATTTTTTTTGGTTTTTTCTGTTTAAATTTCTGGGTTTCTGGGTTCGGATTTTTTCAGAATTTTCTAGGTTCGAATTTTTTCTGGGTTTCTGGGTTCGGATTTTATCACATTTTTCTGGGTTTTTTGTTTCTAGTTTTTTTGTTAATTTTTTCCTGTGTTTCTGGGTTTGGATTTTTTCACATTTTTCTGGGTTTTTTGTTTCTAGTTTTTTTGTTAGTTTTTTCTGGGTTTATTAGGTTCGTTCTAGATTATTGGTTTTTTCTGGGTTTATTAGGTTCTAGATTAAAACGTAACAATGGTTTTTTCTTTGTTTAATGTTCTGGGTTTATTAGTTTCCAGGTTATTGGTTCGAATTTTTTTCTGATTTTTGGGGTTTTAATTTAATTGATGCAGGTAGTATTACAACTACAGCGATTGCTCATAGACGAAGGATTCAAGATTCAAGGATTTGGTGTTTTGTTCTTCATTGTTACGTTTTTATTTATATAATTTTCTTATAAATTGTAAAATAACAATTTATTTAATATAATATATTCATGTATATTATGGTGTTCATTGTTTTCCTGGTGTTTTGTTGTTCATTGATACGATTCTGGTGTTTTTTTTTGGTTTAAACGATTATGGTGCAAGTTTATGCTAATTTTGAACTGTAAAAAAAAAAGAAAAAACAAGTCAATGGCACCGGTTAACCGGTGCCAAATGCATTAAATTTAATTAAAAAAAAAAGGCGCCATAGCAATTGGCAACGGTTAACCGTTGCCAATTTGTTGAGTTGGCAACGGTTAACCGTTGCCAACTGCTTGAGTTGGCAACGGTTTTGAACCGTTGCCAATTATTTTGGGATTTGGCAACCCTCTAATACGCAACGGTTCAAAACCGTTGCCTTTGGGGGGGTTTGAACCGTTGCCAATTTGCTCTATTCGTGTAGTGAAGATACGACACACTAATCACATACGTGTATACATAAAATCTTTATTATTCAAATAACAAATCATAGATTCACACACAATAATACACTGTACAATCAATAAATAATTTATAATTAAACAACTCCAAAAATTTAAGATTCGTGTGATTACATACAATAACAATACAAACATCTCCAAATAGGTTTGTGTGATTACGAGACAATAAATTATAAACATACAACTTCAAAATTAATAAGTTCGTGTGATTACTTTCCGACTAGTTACAAATCTTACAATCGAACCACATCATTCAAGACAAGGTATACGATCAACGTTGTAATTTGCTGGCTTACAAATGTAATGTGGGAATGTGGGATTTCCATGATGATGGAGTTTGGAAAATGAAATGTTAACATGGAGATTGGAAAAGGAAAGAAAAACTCATAAGAAGAATCAAATTTGGGGTTGGATTATGGAATTCATGCACAAGCAAAGTAATACGACTTATTTCCTTTTTATTTTTTATTGTTAAAAGAAATTGATAACTAAATTAGGGTTTAAGATAATTTTTATAGGATAACAAAAATAGAGTATAAGATCGAATTTATAAAATAATTTAAAATAGGATTTTTTGTAAATTACCACCCAAAAAATGTTCCAGTTTTGATATAACCACCCAAATAATTTTTATTTTTAAATTACCACCCAATAAAAAAAATAATTGCTCAGATTACCGCCCATTTTGTTTTTCCGGTGAATTTCCGTCAGTGGGCCCCACTTTTTTTTATTTTTTTCTTTTTTTTTCCTTCTATTTTCTGGCTTTTTCATCTCCTTCCCCGATTTTTCACTCTTCTTCTTCCTACCTTCTTTCTTTCTTCTTCCCAACCACCACCACCACCACCATTTCTCACCATTGAGAAATTTAGAAAATATGTTTTACGTTTTCTCCTCACTTGATCTCTCGCCTATATATTTAACGGAAAACATATTCTCACCATTGAGAAATTTAAAAAATTCAATGTTACCAATGAGAATTTCCCTAAAATAAATAAATACTCTCTTTGATTTGATCATTCGTTCTTCTCATTTCTCGATTAAAAAGATTACAAACATGTGTACATATGCCAAAAATGGCATCATCAAAATAAATCGACCATAATAAAATAAATAAATACTCCTTTCAAGGTAAAAAAAAAACTATCATTAATTTACACTTTCAGCTTGCAATAATGTGATATGAATAATTGAGGAATGCAACCAAATTTTCTTATTTGTGCAAGTTGTATTCACTAGAGATCAGAACCACAAGTAACTAACCCTTATTTTCCTTCGTTTACTTGACTTGAAAGTTGAGGCCCAGCAGACAGTGACACTGATATTCTTCATTATTCCTGTGGGGGGTAAGCGACAGTACACTCCAAGTAAAAGGTCCAAGATTAGCATCAAACTCGTTGCATATACCGATAACTGGATGCAGCCCTACCTGAGTCACATTGAATAATCCAAGTCAGTGGACAAGAAATTGGACCGTAGAAAACGAGAGACAAAAATGATGTGGCAAGAATCAATTATAGCAGTGTAGCCAATTAGCATCTAGGAAAATCTATTACTTGATGAAAGGATAATGTTTTACAGGACTAGCACTGCTAGTTCCAGATTATTCAATTTAATTTCTAGATCAGGAAGATCCCAACATTATATGCAATGCAAACCTCACCAAATCACAACTCAATCACACAAACACAAACGTATGGAATGAAAGAGAGTAACGCTAATGAATTTTATAGAATAGTTTGCATAATAATGAGGTTTAACATTTTTGCTGTTAATACTACGTATATCAGGTATATGTTACATGCACAGATATGTATAGACGTATCATAAGATTTATGAGCGCTGATTCTCTTTTATATATGTTTGGTTGAATTGCTTAATATGAAGTTACAAGCAATTACATCAAAACATGAGATTCCATGTTTTACACAATCTAGGAATAATAAATACCAGGTCATAAGGTAATTTTGTAACAGGAGGTATCACTTCATTTGCTAGCAAACATCAATACAATTAGAGATATGGCTTCATTCTGATTATTATCTAATAATTCCGCCTTTGATATGCACTTTCCTCCAGCAATCCCCAGGTGACCGATGATATGATTTTAATAAAAAATACTCACCATTGAGAAATTTAGAAAATATGTTTTACGTTTTCTCCTCACTAGATCCGTCACCTATATATTTAACGGAAAACATATTCTCACCATTGAGAAATTTAAAAAATTTAATGTTACCAATGAGAATTCCCCTAAAATAAATAAATACAAAGGCTACAAATATGTTTACATATGAATTTTTTTCAAAAAGGTTTAAAAAAATTATAATTAGTTTACTCTTTCAGCTTGTAATGAATGTGATGAATAATTGAGGAATGTAACCAAATTGTCTTAATTTTACAAGTTGTATTAATTCACTAGAGATCAGAAGCACAAGTAAGTAATAACCTTGGTTTACTTAAGTTGAGCCCCAGCTTGACAGCGACGCTGATATTTATCAATTTCTTTGTGGAAGGTAAGCAACGTTTCAAGTAATGGGTGCAAGATCAGCATCAAGTCACACCAAACAACTTTGCAGAACCATGACTGGATGCAGCCCTACCTGAGTCACATCGAAAAAATAAAGTCAGTCAACAACAAATAATTTCTTTGGGCCGAACCAAAGACACCGGAGCATAGTACACTTTTGTAAAGTATATACCAATAATTAGACCGTAGAAAACGAGAGACAATAATCAAGTATAGCAGTGTAGCCAATTAGCAAGTACGGAGTAATATACATCCAGCCATCCAGGACTAGCACTGCTAGTTCCAGATTATTCAATTTAATTTCTAGACCAGGATGTCTATCACAAACATTATATGTAATGCAAACCTCACCAAATCATAACTCAATCACACATACCCATAGGTAGCATACATATGGAATGAAGAGAGCAACACTAATGCATTTTATACAAAAGTTTGAATTACGAGGTTTAAAATTTTTGATGTGTTACACGAACAAATATGTATGGATGTATGTTACAGTAAGATTTATGAATGCTGAATCTCTTTTAATTTCGTATGTTTAATTAGTTGAATTGCTTTATAAGAAGTTACATGCATTTGCTCAACTTCAAAAGATGAGATCCTCTGTTTTACGGTCTAGGAAAAATAAAAATATATACCAGAGGTAATTTTGTAGCAAAAGGTATCACTTAATTTGCTAGCAAACATCAATACCAAAAAATCTAAAAAAACTACTACTCTAAAAATTCAATTAGATATGGCTTCAACTTTGTCGGTTGAGGCCGATTTTCAGTTCATAATATTACAGCTGATTTAGGAGGTCAGACCGTCATAGAGTTTATTCCAGTTTTTTAGCACGGTCACCAAAGACTAACTCTCATATCTAGACCCTGTCCCATTAAGTTTCAATGATGAAGAATTGAAGATTATTCATTTTTGTCCAACCTTGACCAATTTTTTCACAAAGAAAACATCTGCCGATCTTGTTTGAAGCAATTCTCCTTCAGCCATTAAAACGTTCATAAGCTATCACCTCATTTGAAGGTAGTCATCCTGGTGACACTCACATCTGCATGATAATGCGTAAGTCTGCTTAAAGAAGTAGTTATCATCCCAGTTGCTGCAGAATCCTACGCTCACCTATGAAAAATAATCAATACTTAAATCTTTTTTTCTGACGGACCAAATTAAATAAACCACAAGCAAGAATGATAATTACCTTTGTATTTTCCTTTAGACATCAATGCGAGGGATATGTTGGATTTTGGGCCAATCAGCACCAGTGGATTCCTGGCATCTTTTTTTTAACACTGTCGAACACCCCCGCACATCAAGTTGTTGTAAGGAACTGAGGTGACAAATCTCTTCTGGCAGTGATTTCAGTCGTTTGCAATTCCGAATTACAAGAGACTGGAGACATGAGAAGCAGGCTATCCACGATGGTAGGGCTTCAAAATTGTCACAGTTTGTAATTTGTAGGAATTGAAGGGAAGTCAAGCGGTTCATTCCCTTTGGTAGCTTCACCAGCTTTGGGAGGTACCATAATACTAAGGAATGCAGATTTTGATGAAGGTATTTCCAGGGAATGTCAGTATCAGTGCCATGATTATCCTCGGTTGTGCATTCTCGAGTGTTGAGATCTCCATAATCATCATCCAACTCCAACTCAGAAAGCATTTTCAGATGTAGGCTCTCAAGGGCGTTGAGATGCTCCCACACTCCCTCTCCTAATAGCCTCTTCAATTTGGAGCAGTCAGAAATTACAAGGGAGTGTAGAGAGGACAGACGACCACTTCGGAACACCTCCCCTGCCTCTTCTGTTAAACTTTCCATATCATGGTCACCTCTTACCACCAGATGAGAAAGGCTCTGAAAAGACTCGTGGGGCAAGGATTTCAGATACCCTACTTTATCTATCTTAACTTCCTTCAATCCTCCTGGTATTTGCTGCTGCGTCTGTCGAGTACTTGATGCTGATGGAGAATCATCACCAGGGTACAGCCTATTTGATTCTGTAGAGGAAGACCTTGCATCAACAACGCATCTCCTCGCACTTCTTGGTCTAGTTATTGGACCCAATGCTTTATTGAATCTGCTCAACTCCAATTTTTCCAGTTTTGGACAGAGAGGGATATCTGTCAGGTTCCAGCACAACCTTATATGCAGGTAAGATAACCGGGGGAATGATTTTTTACATGGTCCAGCCTCACTGTCGCCTGAGTCTGTATCGAGATGCAATGATGATCTCCACCATCCCTTCAACTCTTGAAGATTTTCTAGAACAAGCTTTTCAAGGGATGGAAAGAAGACTAACTCATCTGCTACTGAAACTGCTTTTCTTGACACTACTGATGCTTTGGGTGCCTCATCTCCATAAATACTCTCCACGTATTCCAATTTGATTAATCCAACAAGTTCAAGGGATTTCAAATAACGAAGTTGGCTCAATAATGGCAGATGCTCCAAGCTTTTACATCCATAAAGTTCAATTTCAACAATATTCGGGAGACAAGTTTCAAGATTCATCAATGAGCTCCCCCAGCTCGGAAACCTCACACCTGGATAATCCAACAATCCAAACAATTTTAGATTGGGGTGGGGTTGCAGGCCGTGAAGTAATGCTTCTGCATTAGTACCCTCACTGTCATCTTCAATAAACCTGGGGTTTTCCATTCCACAAAGCTTTTGCGTCCAGCATATGTTTATGCCCCGTAAATTTTGCTTGTTTATCAGATGCCCCCCTTTCTTGACTTCTGCTGCATCATATGTTAAATCTCTATGGACCTTGATTTCCATACTTCCAGTGAGATTGTTGAGATACTTTAAGTCGCTAAGTCCACCAGCACCTACTGGCCTCAAACAGCAAGCACTGCTTGTACCACCAACTAAAAACATAGTTAGCTTATTCAGACAGGTCATACTATTCATCCCTGGAGGCATATGTGTCATACTATTACAATCAAATATATCTAGACACCTAAGATTAACTAATTTTCTGAAGTCCCTCGGCAACTCTTTTAGTGACTCACAACCACGCAATAAGAATGTCTGCAAGTTATAAAGCTCGGTAATGCACAAGGGCAACACAGATAAACTACGATTACAAGAGAGGTCAAGATATCTTAAATGCAACAATTCACCTATCTTGTTTGGTAGCTTTTCAAATGAAGCCCCATGTAAATCTAATACCCTTAAATATCTCACTTTTGGTAGCAGCACATCAGGGCTTTCTACAGGGTTGGGGTAACCTATGTTCAAAATTGTACGCATTCTTTTCATTGTGGTCAAATATCTTCTAAAATCTTTTCGACCAACAGTACTATTAACAAATAGATGCCGAGTTTTCTTATCAAAATAGCTTGTATTATAGCTGAATGACAAGATTTCTGCTCCAGCTACTTGTATAGCGAGATCATGAATCAGATCATGCATTTTGCATGTCAGAATTTCACCATTGTCAGCTCGCTCTACATCTTGAAAGAAGCATCTTTGCAGTAAATTCATGAAGTACTCCTCACCGGCATCTTCAAGACTCTCTCCGCCTAATGGAACAATAAACCCTTGTGCCATCCAGAGACTGATCAAATCCTCCTTCTTGATCTTGTAATGCTTGGGGAATACAGCACAATAACTGAAGCAGCTCTTCAAATGGTACGGAAGATAATAATAGCTAATCTTCAATGCACGAACTATGTCATTCTCATCAGGTTCTATGTTTGCCAAGGCAGTGTTTTTCAAAAATCGCCACCTACTTTCTGCCTGGCCTCGAAGAAGACTTCCTACAACCCTTATGGCAAGTGGAACATTAGCACACTTTTGGACAATTTCTTTTCCAGTATTGACCAAGTATGGCTCAATTTCATCTTGCCCAGTTTCTAGTGTCATCCTCTCAAATAAATTCCAGGAGTCTCTCTCTGAGAGACCATGTAATTCAAACATATAGCGGTTTCCCACCATGTCTGCTACCCTCTTAGAGCGTGTGGTCACAATAACTCGGCTACCTCTTCCACCTCCGATTAACAAAATTTTCAACTTGTGCCACTTATTAAAATCCTCATTCCAAACATCATCCAAAACAAGCAGATACTTCTTCCCTTCAAGTTCTTGTCGCAATCTTCTCTGGAGCTGCTCCATTTCTAAGCCATCATGATCTGTTTGGTTTGTTACAGATGTTAGAATTTTGTGAAGCAATTTGGTATGAAAATCATTAAAGACACAAACCCACATCTTCAATGGAAACTCCCTTTCGATTGTCTCATCATTATACACAAGTTGGGCAAGAGTTGTCTTCCCCAACCCTCCCATCCCAACTATGGTCACAAAAGAAACATCCTCAGCAACAGAACTGTCTAGTAACATATCTATCACTATCCTCTTGTCTTCATCTCTCCCAACAATAACATCTTCCTCGTGTACA
This sequence comes from Chenopodium berlandieri, assembly GCA_034703905.1. Taxonomy (NCBI): domain Eukaryota; kingdom Viridiplantae; phylum Streptophyta; class Magnoliopsida; order Caryophyllales; family Amaranthaceae; genus Chenopodium; species Chenopodium berlandieri. Next base: position 5,357,794 of record CM068293.1, read on the forward strand.
AAAGAGTGAGAGTCCCTTTCGTTTTTCACCTCGCATACCTCATGACCATGCTGTGGTCTCGAACCAAAGCCGTGATGATCTCTAGCAATATCATTCAATATCTCCTTGATCTTTTTAACTTCACGAGACATATTGAAAGCAGAACGGAGCTGATTAAAGCGAGAGAAGAAAAGGCGTACCTCTTTCCTCACACTGCTACCAGACATAAGCTTCTTGCGCTGGGCAAGAGTAGCAACCTCATCAAACAAGTCATCAGCTTTGTAAACGGCTTCCTTGAGCCTCCCGAGCTTGTCTTGTAATGTGTGGCTGAGCTCAAGTTGCTGTCTCTCTTGCTTCTCAGCATCAAGGAGCACCGCTCTGATGGTATACATAGTGGCCTTGAGTTTCTCAAGCTGGGATTTGTAACCCCATAATGATTCAATTTCCTCTCCAATGGGAGTGTCCAGCAGTTGGAGAAGAGTTTGTACCAGCGTGAGAACTACTGACACATCCATTCCTGCTGCACTTTTTCACTTCCTTATGAGTAATCAGTCAGTACTTTTACAAGAAAAGGTCATGAAGGAAATGCAAACGATATTAGAAAATTGTATGTTTTGAATTTATGTCACGTATACAGATTATTTAGACAGCACTACAGAACGCTATGACTATGAGTCATAAAGAGGAATTACTTGGAAAATGCTCTGTAACCATATTTCAGGAAAATAACTCTGCTCTTTTTCGTTGAGCAGCTGCCTCGCTGTGAAATTTCCAAATTATTTCTTACAGATATTATACGTGAAACTCTGGTGGAAAAATTGTTATAGTTTTTATTATTATCTTTTTGAAGAGGAGTGTTAGAGAAAAACAACAAAGATGCAGATAAAGACTAAGACTTAAGAATAAAAGTGGTGAATAATTAATAAGAATTTAAAAAAGCTATTACCTTTGTGGATTGGGGAGGCTAATTCATGGTTAGCAAGCGTAGAGTAGACAAAATCAAAAATTAATAAAATGCTTAGAAATTGAGCCCTTTCACATTAGATTTTCCTCCGTTTACTTGACTTGGGCTATTTGCAGGATCCAGTAGATATACATCATACATTGTATCGGCAGAGAAATGGAGAGGAATTTGACAAGTCTTCAGAGTGAAAACAAGGGAATGGCGCTAAAAGTCCACCCGTGGAGAGGATGACATTGATGGAGAGAGCTGAAAATGAAGCCATTTCACCAAAAAAAGTTATCAAAGTTTCGGATGAAACATCAAGTAAAGATTAACCAGAGTTCTCAACTTCAAAACATTATCAATGCTGCAAGCCTGCAGCAGTTTCTACTCTAGACAATTGCTTCACAGTGAATTTAATTCCTTAAAAAACTGCACTTAATTAAATCTGCCACAATTCAAATATTTGGTTTTTATAATTTTGTGATGATGAATTGCTATCAGGTCATTTTATCCGGATATGTGTAAGTCTAAGACAGCTTTAAGAAAATATCAGGATTCAGGAATGGAAATGCTTTGCTGTCTGCATTTTATCTCCTGTATAGCTTAAGATACAACCGCAATGGCGCTAAAAGTCCACCCGTTATGTACTTCAAGAGTTTGTTTTTCATACAAGTAGTAAATTAGCTGAGAACATAATTTGCCTACAGGAAGGAGCTGAGGAGCTTCCAATTATGATTCTATGAATCGTGAGACGCCTCTGACGGAACAGCCTGTGGATTTTATTTAACTGAATCCTTGGTAAACATAATTTCCCTACAGCAGATTATTTCAGTCTTAATCTGTGTTATTGTTATTATTTTTGCTAAGTAAAGTGATAAAACAATAACCCTATTCATTTATTAACGGGATGGAATCATGGAAAGTTACCAAATTAGTATACTCTACTTTTTTTTTTTTTTTTGAATAGTAGTATACACTACATTTCCACAAGATCACAAACAAAATTCTCATTTTTTATTTTTTGGCAGTATCAAGAAAGATATTGTTGTGGGGCACCTCCGTACTTAATAGGTTAGTTGATTGAAGACTTTAGTATAGTATGTTAGTGCTACGTAAATTTTGATTTTTTTATTATTTGAAACTTTAAACGATATCAGAATTTCATACTGGGACAGCTATTGTGTGAGAAACTATTACTGTATTTACAAACAGATTTCCATGACTTTCTGATTCCTCCATTTGATTTATGCTCAACCAAAGAATTAATTAATACCTTAGTCCTCTAATATCCCATTAATTCTAGATGTGGCATCGTCCGCATATATTGATAAGAGTGATAGCATTGTAATGTTTTTTTTTTTTAATTTGGTTACGTCATAGACATGTTGGGATTAGATATGGCATATCACATGGGTACAAGTCGGGCCGGGCAAGTCTTCAAGTCATCTTACTTTTAACGCAAAAGAATAACATATACGGAGTATTATATTAATTCATCTTACAATTCTCGTGTTCAAATGAGTATTGTCTAAGACGACAAGTCAAGAAAAAGTCATATGGGGCCAATCAATTATAAATAGAGCATATACAACGTTAGTATGTGTGGTGTAGTGCCAATAGACCAAACTAAAAAGAAAAAAAAATAAAAAAGCACAATCACCCCATCGTGATCATGCCAAATTTTGAAAATGATGCTCACACATCGGCATGCTTCTCATGCTAGGTCAACCCATTTTCTTGCTGTGTCTAATTTAATCGACCCTTGTGCCAAACTGCCGATGGTGATAGGAAGAGAAATTTTTCCGTCAGGATATGTTGAAGAACCATTGAATCCAGATACCGAGTAGGGTACGGGAGTCTGGTGCTTGGTCTCCAACTTCAGCTGGTTGAATGCCTCCCGAAAGAGGATATTCGCACCACTTCCACCGTCGACGAGAGGGTCACCAGACGTTGTGGTTTGCTATGCCTGTAACGATTACCAGCGGGTCATCATGGGGGTATGCCACCCCCCGGCAGTCTTCGATTGTGAACATGAAATTCTGTACTGGAGACTGGGGTGCTCGGATGTCAGCATGATTTACTTGATGGGTCAAGCCCCTCAAGTGGCGTTTTAATGCTTTCCGAGAGTGTGTTCCTTCGGAAATAACAAGGATGTCAGGATTTTCTTTGCCTTGCGGCTTGTCCTTTTTTCGGGGGAAATCCAGTTCTTGCCGAGAATCTTTCTCGGCTCTTTTCTCTTTGTGGTGGTTCGCGAGATATTTTTTCAACTAACCTTTTCAGACCATATCATCAATCTGATCCCTCAGCTGCATACAGTCCTCGATGTGATGCCCATGAGATTCATGGAATTCACACCATCGGTCCTTGTATTTCTGCTGATGCCACGATGGTAGTGGCCTCGGTTTTTTGTACTTCTACTCGTCCTTAGTTATGCTGTAGATCCTAGCACGTGGCAGGGCAAGAGGAGTGTGTGATTCATATCTCCCCAAGAATTGGGTTTTTCTTTCTTCGGCTCATGAGCCGAGGATGGTTCTGAGGCTTTCGCTTTCCCTTTCCTCTGGCCATAGCCTTCGAACTGCTGTCTTTTTGCCTTCCCAACACCGAATTGGAACTGGGATTTGGTTTTGTTCCATTCTTTGGCTCGGATGTATTTGTGGCATCCAGAGTTTCCTCCAAGGTCTGCGGTGGATGCATGACCATGAAGTCAAGGAACTTTCCAACTTGCAGGCCGTTCCGCAGTGCGAAAACGGCTAGCCCTTGGTCCAGACTTGTGATTCTAGATGACTCGTTGCTGAAGCAAGTCAAATAGTCTCGGAAGCTCTCATCCTCCCCCTGCTGCAAACTCATTAATTTTGCAGTTGTCTTCTCCCGGCGGTTTGCCGTAGAAAACTTGCTCTTGAATCTGTTGGAAAGGTTTTTCTAACCGGTTATTGAGCATTTCTTTACTCCCTTGGTGATCCTCGCTTATGAAACACCTTTAAGGGTGGTCGGGAAATATTTGCACCAGGTCGCTTCGTGCCCGGGGTTAAGGTACACGTGCCCCTCGTAGGAGGCAATGTGGTCCTTCGGGTCCGAAGTACCATCACAAGTTATGTGTGCCGAAATTTTCACTGTTGGCACATGCTCTTCCAAAATCCGGCTTTGGAAGGGTGAGCTGGTAGGGATCATCACGATCTTTCCCTTGCGTCTAACTGACAAGACCTCGCTCCTCCCTCTTAAAGAGGTTGAAGTGGTTTTTGTCCTCGGCTGATACAACTCAGGATGAGGCTCAGTTCCCTCGGGGTAGGTGAGGCGACTATGCACGCTCACTTCCCTTGAGCCAAGACATTCGTGAACGTTTAGGCGAGCAGGCTCTTGCCACACGGAGGTGGTATTGCTGCTTTTGTAGCTCTGGGAGTCCCGGGTTTTGGAATTTTCAAAGAACTGAGGGTTCTTTTTCCTCTCCCGTTTGGTCCTCCAAGTGTCCTCCTCCTATTTATCCCCGAGCTCCTTGAAGGATGGAGCTCATCCACTTTCCTCATGGTCGTTCCTCCTTCTCAGGTTTGTTGACGGAAGAGATGAGTGATCACGGGGTGGTGGAAATTTGCCTCCTTGGGCCTTCATGAGGTCCATGAAGACTGCGACGGCTCGCGCCACTTCCTCCGTAAAGGGCCCCGTTTGAGGAGTTGTTCTTGGTTGAGACCGAGAATGGAAGCTTCAAGGGGGACTCTTTGAATTGGACTAACTCGGCCGATATGAGCTAGTCGGCTGGCGAGTATGATGGGATGGTAACCTCTCCGGCGCTACCCTTTCCGAGGAAAAGGGAGCTTTCGAAGAGGAACAAGAAGGTTCCGGTGATGGTAGAATAGGTAGATTTCTTCTCACCGTAATTGGACCTTTTCTCGAAGAAGAAGGGTCGTTCCTCTTAGTACTTTTTTCACTCTTAGTCAATTTTGCTATGATTGGTTGATTTTTGGCTTGCTTTTGAATGTCTTTCCCCACAGACGGCGCCAAATTGTTTCGGTTGAAAACAATAGGACCTTCGGCTAGGTCCTTTTCTGGAGTTGAAAACTGATCTCGGTCCAAGTTATGACTGGGCCGAGGGTTTCCTGCACAGCGAACACATGTAAAACTGACCTCGGAGGTTGTGCCGAGAAAGGCCCCTCCGATGCCGAAGTCAGTACAGTGTTAGAGAGAGAAAGCTATGCAAGAAAATTAATTGCTTGAGGCTTAATGTGGATGAATGTAAAAAGAAAGAATTAAAGGTTTTTATACCTTTGCTCAAATAGATGAACTGGACCTTGAAGTCAAATGGGCTTGCCACGCTGACTGGGCCTGACTGACTTAGCATGCTTGAGAGAGGGTTGAACCTTCTTTGGGATGATAATTAAATCATTTGGACCGGCCCAATTGTAGTTATTTGGACCCAAACAATAAGAAAACGTTCCAATTTATTACTGAATATATGTTGTATCGATCTATTTTTTCACAAGTTTTAATATAACTCTGTTTTCTTTTTAGCCATGTTTTAGGATTTTGTTATAACTTCTTGACAATATTGATAACTCATCAATGACATACGGTCGTATAATACTAATTGTATGAAACTTGATATTGTAGCTTTGGATGCAATTGTGAAAGACATGCTGCACGACTAATCAAATAAAGAAAAAAGACTGCCAATGCAAAGAAGCGAAGAGCGAGGAATTTTAATGTTCTACTGTAGTAATTTGAAAATAGTATGGTAGGGGGAGGTGTACCATGTGCATGGTACACCTCCCTCATATCTCTCACCATCTTCCCATTTTGACATAAAAAAAAAATTAATTAATTGAAAACCTTCCCTCCTAATTTTCAAACCTTTCCATCCTTATAAATATGCAATCAATTTGATTCTTCCTTTTATAAAACTGCCAGAATCAAGATTCTTCCCCAAATTTTAGAGAGAGAAATATATTCTATTCAATTTTTTAAAGAGAGAGAAAATCCAGAGCAATTACAAAATTGATTACAGAGATCGTTTTCGATAGATTTTCAGCAATTTTCATGTCTTATCAATCCGAATTTTGACATGATTCTGATGCAAGATTTGTCAATGAATATACTAAAGAGAATGATGGCATTGATAGTGACGATGATGGAGAAGAATCTGAAGTCTTCGTGAACAGTGATGAAGGTAATGCTGCTGATTATTTGTAATTTTTATATTTTAATTGTTTGATTTTGTTTTTTGTACATTCTATTTTGATAAATTATAATTAATTGAAGAATAATTTTCTATTTACTTGTGATGTTTAAATTTAAATTGTTTGATTTATGTCTAATGTTGATGATGAACTTAGTTTTTATTTATTGTTATGCTTGTTGTAATTTTTATTTGCACTGACAATCAATGTATATATTGTATGTACTATATGTTATTTTGTTAACGTCGTATGTTCATTTAATATAAACTAATGTTCTTTATTGTTTTATATTGATCTTATGATTTTTTACATATCATGTTCTTTCTATTTCAGATCATGTTCTTTTTATTTCAGATCATGTTCTTTTTATATTAGATCATGTTCTTTTCATTTGATCGCATGTCCTTTTTGATATTATGCTGAAGTATACTGATACAATTGCAGAGTTTGAACATTATTGGTCAAGGTATTATTATATTTCTATATCATGTTTTTTTTTTTAATATATTGATGTTCTTTTACGTTTTACATTATGTTCTTATTTTAATGAACTGATGTTCTCTTAATTTCTCAATTTTGTTCCTTTTTAATGAATTGAATGTTTATATAATTATGAACTAATGTTCTATCTATAAAGATGTAAAACTCTTTTTTTTTTTTTATATATATTTCATTTTTTTTTAACAATTGTTTTAATTTATAATGTTCTTTTATTTTTTTTATATATTCTTTTTATTGACATTATGTACTTTTTCATTTTCAGCATGCTGGACTAATTTCAATGCCAAGACAACAAATGGATTATGAATCTGTATAATATTAGAGAGATGTGGTGTCCTGTGTATTCTAACGACTTCTTTAGTGGAGGTATTTTGTCTTCTCAAAGGAGTGAAACAACAAACAAGTACGTTTCATGTAGGCTTCATATTACTTATGGTCTTTGTGATTATTAAAACTTTTTCATTGAGGTTGTTGATGAGTGGAGGGGTAAAGAAGGCAATCATGACTATAATAGTATCACTAATAATCGTCATTTAGTTTGGGTAGATATTATGGGTTATTGGAGCATGCAAGAAAGATTTACACTATTGCATTGTACCTAATGTTCTTTTATAAATTCTTGATGTTCATTTTAGTTACATCAATATTATTTTTAATTACTTAATGTTCTTTTACTCTATGTCTGATGTTCTTTTAAAACCTATTTTGTTTTTAAGTAGCATTGATTGTACTTTTGAGAAATATTATTGCACATTCGTCTGAATATGGTGGTTCAATAGAGTATTTCGAGCCTAATGATTATTTTGGAGTAATTAAAAGTCACCCCTTTTTAAATTTTTTCATTGAATTTATTTTGTTCTAAACATGGATTACTGTAATTGTAATAGATTTTTTGGAATTAATATCATTACTTTGAATATTACATTATTTTATATATTATCTAACTTGATTGCTTTTTTTTATTTCAATAACATAAATTTAATAACAAAACTAAATTACATCTATATATGTTGAAAGGTCATATAATTCAAAATCTACATATGTTCCAAACTAACAAGTACATGTTTGTTCAAAATAAAAAGTACAAGTTACTTTTTCAAAATAAAACATTAGCATTGTCTAAAAATTGTTCAAAACTTGTAATCAAGCCATACTTCAGCATTGTCAAGCACTTCAAATTTGTTTTTGTTTACTACACTTGTAAGGATTTCATTGCTATAATATATCCTTAGCTTCTTCAGAGCATCAAACTATAAACAAAAAAGAAAATCATATCAGCAAAAAGGAACATTAGATCTAATAAAAAGAACATTATACATATTTAAAAGAACATTATACATATTTAAAAGAACATTATACATATTTAAAAGAATATTATGCAAGTATAAAAGAACATATCTTACATTGTCAGCCTTTAACCCACATTCCCATTTCCTAATGTGAGGGATTATACCTGGTGCTACATATGAGGATGTATGAATGTATAGATTTTTATGCTAGAAATAGTGAAGCGTGTAAATAATAAATAATTAACGAACACGCTGAAATTGCCAATATCACAATTTAATAGTAAGCTAAAATTTCCAAGTAGATAAACCAGTAGCAATAATCCAATAGAAGAACATCGTATTACATCAAAAAGAACATTATCAAAAACATATAACATTTAAATAAAAGGAGATTAACTTTAAATAAAAGAATATTATACAAATTTGAAAAAAAAAAGTCGTATTACCTCAAAAAGAACATTATCAGAAACAATTAATTAATCATTGAATCATTTCCTACTAAAAAAATTTACCATTTTTAATTGCATTGAAAACTTCAAAATTCCAAATTACCTCATAAACAATAACAGAGACCCTACCAAACAAATGTACAATTTTTTTAGTACACTAACAACTTGAAATGCCAAATTAAGTGAGAAAAGGATGTTGAATGAGAAATTCGCACTTATCCATCGTTTTTGGCCTTCATAATTGCAAAAAAAAACTTGATTAATTTCTGAAGATGATTTGGTTTTTGAGTAAAATAGGGTTTCTTTGAAAGGGGGAAGATGGGGAAGATGGAGAAGATGGAAATTTACTTTTTTTTGCAAAGTAAATTTTAGGAGAGATAAAAAGTAAATGTTTAGGTGGACCCTGAAATTTTCAGAAGCCCATTAACTGTGACTGTCCATCCCCAACTAAATGCGCGTACTTTTAAAACATATAGGATGTTCTTTAATAGACGATGTTCTTTTATTCATAGAGTGATGTTCTTCCGGGTGTACCATGCGCATGGTACACCCGGGTGTACGAAACTCTTTAGCATAGAGCAACTATTTTGAGCGGATGGAGCCTATTGCAGAGTATATACTATCAATCCAAAATACATCAATTATTAGACTACCAAAAGTTGATTTAGATTTACATCACAAGTCTAAGGTTATCATATACTTCGTATGTAGTACATTGTAACAAAGAGAGAAAAAAAAAGATAAGAAATTTGTATTGAACAAAGAATATCGAGTACAATACAAAGACCCTAGGGAGGGACTTACCTTCTAGGAAGGGCCTTCCCAATGCCCGGGATCTTGAAAACTGGTTTATAAATAAAATCTTATTACAACTAAAAAAAATGTAATCTTATTCCTGCAGCCTGCAGGCTGCAACATGCGAGCTGAGAAACATACTTCGTATGTAATTAGCTTGTTCTGTACGATTGGAGAAATGTGGGTAGGCCGGGAGGTATAGAGCTCAGCCTGGTCTGGTGATCTGAATACTTGACCAACAAACGTGTCAACATCAGATTGAGGGCCATAGCTATTGTATCAATGCGCTCGAAGGAGGCGTTACAACAGAGAGTCTGCTTGAACTTCCTTCTGAAAGGAGCTGTGTAGCATATAATGAAATAAGTAAGACACTAAGACTACTTGATAACAAGAAAGCTGCTACATTAAGTAAAACAGAAGCTGCAAAAAGTTCGCGATCTTTACCTTAAATGATTTTGCATCATGTTTTGCTCAGATATACTAAGTATTGGTGGAGCAAAAAGCTAGTTATAGGAATCAGGATATTCTAATCAAGCCATATGTACTAAACTATTAAAAAATTAGCTAAATAAAACACCTTTTATTATAAATTTATAGTCTTCCTATACTGCAACCCCCACATTTACTAACCTAATTCTAGCTGCAAATTACAGTTAGGCTTCTTAAGATAACATATGGCAGAAAGTTCACCTAGTTTTCACAATGAATTTTTATAATTAAATTAAACCAGCAACAATAACTCTATTATTAGGGAGCAAACGTACACACAATCACACAAGATAAAAGTTGTTGCACAAAGGCGACAATCATATAGATGTAGATGTATGGAACAATGAAAAACAACAATGTCTAATACTAGTACATAAACTAAACAGAAAAGTGATCGAGTTGGATATATACCTGAAGGTGATATAAAAAATGTCTATGCCAGCTGATAATAAGCAAGACAACAATTGACCAGCACAACTAGCAGATCGAGCAATCATGACCTGTTAGAAGTTAAAAAAGGATCACAGATTACTGTATTAGACGAAACTCCATACACTAGTCTGCTAAAAAAATAATGACATGTGGTTGATTCGAGGAAGGGATGGACTAGATAGAATTTTGCATTATGTTAAGTTCTAAAATAAATGAAAAGGCACACAAAAACGTGTGCTGAAGACAAATTAAAGGTCGGGGTAGAATGAGAGATGCAAAATATATGACAAACTATTTTTAAAGCAGAGAGCTTATACATAAATAATCAAAAATAGAATGAATTGATTGGAGTGCACATACTCAGTTAATTGTAATGCTGGGGATGTGTTGAATATTGGGCCAGTCCTTCCCGCCGGGTTGCTTACAACTTTCTTTTAATTCATCTGGACACTTAAAGATCTCAAGTTTCTCAAGGGAGGTGAGTTTCTGCATTGATTCAGGAAGTGATTTAATGGCACTGCATTCAATGATAGTCAGGGAACAGAGACAGTGATGAAGGGACTTCCAAGGGATGCCATCATCAGTGGCCTCGTCTTCAGAGAAGCTAAGTTGATTATTGCGATCCAACACTAATGACTCCAAGGCAGTGAGATGCTCCAACCCACCTTTTCCGAGTCTCTGCAAATTTGGGCAATAAGAAATTCGAAGGCTTTGTAAGGAAGAAGTGTATCTCCGGAATACATCCTCTAGTTCTGATAAACTCTCCATCTTCTCATTGGATTTTATGTGGAGATTATTAAGAAATTGGGAGCTGTGCATTGACTTGAGAAGACCCATGTCATTCAAGTCCAAATTTTCGAGGCTTGGACATGAAGGAAATGATGTTAACTTGGGGCACATATAGATAACCAATTTGGAGAGACGAGGAAATGTGAAGCTACTCCTCAAGATATGGTCATCATCACCCTCAACCAAATCCTCCTCCCTCCACCATCCTTTCAAACTTTTGAGTTTGCAAATTTCGAGAGTTTCAAGGGAGGGGAAGAATGTCATCAATTCTTCACGTTCATTGCCAGTGTAGCTGCTTTTATTTTCTATGTACTCCAACTTCCACAATCTATCAAGAGATAGAGATTTCAGAAAATGCAGTTTACTCAACTGTGGAATCTGCACCAAGTTGCTACAACATTTAAAATGAATGTTGACAAGGTGTTGAAAAGAAATAGCCCAATTATCCTGTGCTCTACCCCAACTTGGAATTTTAGTACCCTTGTAATACCTCAAGACAAATTTCTTGAGATTCGAAGGTGGTTCTAGCTTTTCCATCACCCCTTCCCACTCTACACATCCATCATTTTCATAAGAATATAGAATTTCAACCTCAGTGAGATGTTTCATACCTTTCAAATACCCTCCTCCTCCATCATCATTCATGTAGTTTTTGCCAATTTTGATCTCTATGCCACCTATTAAGTTGGTCAGGGGTTTTAGGTCTTTCAGGTCTCCCATACATCGCTCCTCTGTAGAAACTCTCCTTTCCATACCCACCACAAACAATGGTAGCACCCGAAGATTAGTCAACTTACCCATGCCTGATGGCATACTAGTTAACTTATCACACCTACTTAAATCAAAGTGCCTAAGACTTGTCAACATATCCATGCCTATAGGCATACTAGTTAAATTGTGACACTCACTTAAATCAAAGTGCCTAAGACTTGCTAACTGATGACCCATGGTTATAGGAATACTAGTTAAGCTATAACAACCTCTTAAATCAAAGTGCCTAAGACTTGTCAATTTATCCATGCTCGAAGGCAAACTACTCAGCTCTTGACAATAACTTATATTCAAGTACCTAAGATTAGTCAATTTATCCATGCAAGGCATAGCAGTTAACTTTTTACAACTATTTAAATCCAAATGCCTAAGTTTTATCAATTCGCTAAATTTTTTTGGCAACTCCCTCAATTTTCCACCGCAATGATTTAAATCTAATGTCTGCAAGTTATGTAGTCTACTAATAGAATCAGATAGTCCCTCTAAATTATAATTAAAAGAAAGGTCAAGATACCTTAAATGCAATAGCTTACCAATTGAATCAGGCAACCGTACTATACCCGCACCCCGCAAAACCAACACCCTTACACACATCCAACTGTCAATATGTGCATTCACCAGATAACCTAATTTACCCCTTGAAATAAACGAACGCATCTTACTCTTCAATGAGTAATTTTGTGAAAAGGTACCACGACCAAAATACACATGACGAACGTTATCTCCCAATTTGGTTGTATTAGAACTCACCATGCCTATTTCCTCCCTCCCCACTTCTTGAGCAACATCATGCATCAAGTCATGGATTTTCACAGACCCAATATCACCATATCTATCCTTCTTCACATCTTGAAAGAAACATCTACGTACCAAAATCAAGAAATGCTCTTCTGCCGCATCTTCTATGCATTGATCTCTATCTAGCGACACAATGTATCCTTGTGCCATCCAAAGGCTAATCAACTCCTTCCTTTCGAGTCTAAAATCTTTGGGAAACAGCGCACAGTAGCTAAAACAATTCTTCAAAGAGGGTCTAAGGTTGTGATAACTAAGCTTTAGTATAGACATAATTTCATTATCACCTTTTCCAATTCCAGCAAATCCGCTGTGCTCAAATGTCTGCCACTTATTCACAGGCTGCCCAAATAGAAGGCTTCCTACCGCCTTTATAGCAAGCGGGATGTTGTAGCATTTTTCAACAATCTTCTTCCCAATTTCAACTAAATCAAGATGACTTGCGTGCTCGTGTTCCCCTTTATCAAATGCTACAGATTCGAACAAGAGCCACGAATTCTCTTCAGATAAACCTTGCAGCTTGTGCGTATGTTTTTCTCCAATAATCTTTGCAGTCATCTCCGAACGTGTAGTCACCACAATCCGACTACCCTGTTGACCCAGCGTTAAGAACCTGCACAGATTACGCCATTTCTCACAATCTTCATTCCAAACATCATCAAGAACAAGCAAGTACTTCTTTCCTCTTAACTGCTCTTGAAATTGCTTTTGCACAAACTCCATTGAGGAGGTATCGTGAGGCCTTTTACCAGAAACTAATTCTAGAATTTTGCAAAGAATGACTTTGACATCAAACTGCTCCCCATCTTGATCAGAGACACAAACCCACAACCTTAACTTGGGATCCGGAAACTCTGCTTCAACCCCATTATCATTACACACAAGTTGGGCAAGAGCAGTTTTACCCAATCCTCCAACTCCCACAATAGTCACAAAGCGGAAACTTTCATGAACATCATTGGGACCTAACAACATATCAATGACAACCTTTTTATCATCCTCTCTCCCAATGATATCCCCTGCATCCACGTAGGAGCAAGTTTCCTCCCTCCTTCTACAAATAGGATTATAGTCCACACTAAGCCCAAATTTGTGATGATTACTAACAATAGTATCCAACTGCAATTTAATTTTCTTAACCTGACGAGACATTCTATAAGCTTGACTTACCTCCTTCTTACCAGAAAAAAAGCGGCGTACCTTTTTAAGGAATTTATCATCCTTGTTGCCATCAAGCAACTTGAGCTCAGCAAGGATGAAGAACTCATCGAACAGATCATCAGCATCATAAATAGCAGCCTTGAGATCCTCAATATAGCCTCGTGTTTCGTAGGGGAGCTTCCGCTTGGAGTCAGCATCAAGGAGGACGTTCTTGATGGTGGTGACAGTTTTGATGAGGTCTTGGAGTTGAGATTTGTAAGCCCACATGTCACAAATCTCTTTGATGATTACAGACCCGGTAACTTCAATGAGCCTTTCGGCAAGGACGATTCCGAGTTCGGCCATTGGGATTTGGGAATAGAATTTCAATGAGATGTGATGAGAATGGGGAGACTGGAGGAAGACGTAGATTTATTGTCGAAATGAGGGCTCCACTTTTGAATAGAAATCAATACCTTCCGGTTGGTTTCTATGAAATAGAATAGAAATGGACAAGAAAAAGCAAAGTAATGCAATAGTTAAATGATCATATTACATTGTACGAACAAATCTGCATGTTCAAACTACTTTTTAATTAAAGTCTTCCTTCCCTCCGACAATCAAACTTGATGTTTACAACTTTGAACTTGAAAATAGCAGCTTAATTATGTGCTTTGCATCTGGTCCATTGTTCAAGCTTCGGCTCCACGCCTTCGTGTACTACAGTACTAGTAAACTACAACTTCACCAGCTTCTATTGCATTGCTAGTAGTACTTAGCTGTTTAACGGTGTGTTTGGATAAAGAAAGGGGAAGGACGAAAAGAAGGGGAAGGATCCATTGTTGGAAGGATCAATTTCCTACAATTTAATCTCTCCATTTCTCTTCCCTCCAATTCCCTTCCTTCCTTATTTATTATCCAAATAAAAGGTTCCCATCTCTCCATTTCCCTTTCCTTTCTTTCCCTCCATTTTCTTCAATCCAAACACATTGTCAGTGAAATGGATGCTCTTAGCTCTCAACTTCAACAATTATTCTATCGGCTTCATCAACAAATTGTATGTTAAAACTGTTTTTATCCAAGCTAAGGGGATGATTTACTCACCTCAATGCAATAAGACAGTCGTGGGACCTTGTTAAATCCGTCTTAGTTTTTAGTTTTCAAATATGCAATTTTCATAATTTTTTGTCATGCATTACCAATACTTGAGACATTTAATTTACAATGTTATACAAAAAAATTAAGTTAGTCATACTTCAGTCGTTTCACAATAGTTACATCACTTTCACCTCTCACATTTGCTAATGAACTTGATTAACTTTAAATTAAATGTAATGATAATAAAAATCAGAAGAAAAAATACTAGTATATATTTTTTTTAAATACCCAAAAACAATAATTAGATGATGATTTTTACTGCTACATATTAGCCATGCCGTGGTCAAAGTTAATACGAGAAAATAATGTAAAAAGTCATAATAATACAATTATGATTGAGAAATGAAGAAAGTAATAAACAACAAGAAAAAGAGTTAAACCAAACCATGTACTCCGTATCAAGAAATAAACATAGTATAATCATGTCTGATATTAACGACAATTGGTTGTTAGTGCAGTGGTAATTGGGGTTATATTTGGTAGGGAGGACCATGTGTTCGATCTCTCACAACAACAGTTGGAATGAGACTGGATCCTAACCACCCAGAACTGAGCCCAAAATTCGAATTAGCCTAAAGGGTGATCCAGATGAAACAAAAACAAAAACAAAAACAAAAAAAAAATAAAAAAAAATAAAAAAAATAAAAGGTGAATTTCGACTTTAATAAAGTAAATTGCTTAATTCTTGGTGGCCCTAACTTGTGCTCAAAGTCCACAAATCCACAATGACAATTCTGGAATCAAGATTTAGGATATTTAGCAAAGTGCGGAGATTTACTAGGATTTAGCCACGTAGGTAGCTATCATCAAGTCAAAAGATTTAGGAGGTAACCTTTAAAAAGACTCGTATATTTGGCTGACGTATTTTGATTGCTTATTTCCACTTAATAAGAATGGAACAATTAATTTGAGAGTACCTGAATTGGAAGTTTGTATTATCAATCCAAGATACATCAACCATAAATCTATCAAAGTTTACACCATATGTCTAATTGTTCCTAATCTGCAAACAGCCAACAAGCTTGGCCTAATGAAAGAAACATATACCTAGTATTTTCCTCCGGTTTAAGTGCCATTTTCTTAAACAAATCCAAAGATTCATCATCTGAGAGACCTCCCAATTCATGCGTACAATGACTTCCCACAACAACAGCTACCTCTCTGGAGCGAGTTGTCACTAAAATTCTGCTGACCCTTTCACCTCCAATCAATACATTTCTCAACTGAAGCCACTTACTGGATTCCTGATTCCATACGTCATCTAAAACAAGAAAATACTTCTTCCCATCCATTTCTTGCCGAAGTTTCTCCTGGAGCTGGTCCAAATTCAGCTTATCTTGGTTGATTTCTGAATTTACAGCTGCAAGGATTTGACCAAGAATAACTTTGACATCAAAAGCATCAGAGACACAAACCCAATTCCTCCGAGGGAATTTGTTGACAATCATCTCATCATTATAAAGCTGTTGGGCCAGAGTAGTTTTCCCCAAGCCTCCAATCCCAACAATGCTGACAACTAAACCATCCTGCTGCTCAACAGTATTGTCGAGTAACATATCTATCACTTTCCGCTTGTCTTCCACCCTCCCAACGAACACATCATCCTCGCACACATAGGAATGAGTTTCCCTTGCGTTAATTCTCATCTGACTAGCCGCATCGGAACCAGCAGAGCCAATGCCAAATCGATGATCTTTGGCAATTCTATCCAAGATCTCCGATATCTTTTTCATCTCTCGAGACCAAATGAAAGCAGAATAACACTGATTAGAGCAGGAGAAGAAAAGGCATAGCTCAGTACAAACCCTGCTGTTATTACAAGGCATGAGCTTCTTGAGATGAGCAAGAGTGGAAATCTCATCCAACAAGTCATCGGCTTGGTAAAGAGCTTCCTTAAGCCTCTTGAGCTTGTCAAGCTCGACATTGGTGCGACAAGCTTGGGGCAGCCGCTCTGCAACTTCAGCATCAAGGAGCACAGCCGTGATAGTGGACATGGTTTCTCTGAATTTGTCAAGCTCAGATTCCAAACCCCACACAGTTTCAATTTGGGTCCAAATGGGAGAACCCAGTTTTCCAATGACAAATTTCGCCAAAGTAAGACCTGCTGAAACATCCATCTCTCTTTTTCTTGTGAGTTTTTTTGAGGGAATGCAGTTAAAAAAAAATAAAGGAGTGAGTTTTTTGAGTGTGTGGTTAGGATTATTCAGTAGACAGTTTTGTAACAAAGAACTTTTAGGCTTTTTTTTTTTTTAGGGAATGTGAGTTCTTTTAAAAAAAAAAAAGGAGCGAATTTTTTGAGTGGGGGTGGTTAGGATTATTCCGCAGACAGCTTTATAGCAAAGAACTTTTAGCTTTTTTTTTTTTTTTCTTTTTTTGAGGGAATGCAGAGTTAAATAAAAAAAAGGAGCGAGTTTTTTGAGTGGGGGTGGCTTTTAGGCTTTTTTTATTTTTTTATTTTTTTATTTTTTAGGGAATGCAGAGTTAAAAAAAAAAAAAAAAAAAAAAAAAAGAGTTTTTTGAGTGGGGGTGGTTAGGATTATTCAGTAGACTGCTTTATAGTCCTTTCAAAAAAAAGTAGACTGCTTTATAGCAAAGAACTTTTAGTTTTTTTTATTTTTTATTTTTTATTTTTTAAGGGAATGCAGAGTTAAAAAAAAAGAGTGAGATTTTTGAGTGGGGGTGGTTAGGATTATTCAGTAGACTGCTTTATAGCAAAGAACTTTTAGGTTTTTTTTTTTTTTAAATGGAAAAAAAATAAAAAACACCAGTATTAATTCAATTCTGGAGAAATTAATTTTTTTGGAAATCTTTTGAAATTAAGAGTTATTGTTAGCAATTCATTCTTATATACTTAAAAGCAAATATTATTGTATAAACAAAGACCTAAAATGTAGTACAAGTCAGTCTTATAATAGTAACGATATATCATGAGGTATTAAGGTGTATAAGTGTATTCGTTACTAAAGTACTACTCTCTTTGTTTCCGCTTGTTTGTCCTACATTAATTTTGCAACTTTTTAACTCCATTTTTAGTTGGATTGAGCCGATGAGAAACAAAATAGGTGGGAGTAATTTATAATTGAATTGAGTTGATACCGTAAAGAAAACTCAAATTAACAACAATAAAATAAAAACTGGAGCATTTAAAATGAAACAAAGGCCAAAGAAAGTAAACAATAAAGTTTATGAAAAAGTCATAATCGTGAAAGCAAAATCATCTTTCACATCTCAATTCAATGAAGAAAATGTCAAACTTTCTTACTTAAGAAATAATCCAAAATTTTGAGGTGAGTTTTGATCAAGAAATATCAAAAGCCAGAAATAATTTTCACTTTTGAACGAAGTTGTGATAGTGCTAGCCAGTCCAAATTCAGAACGTTTCAACGCTAGTGTGAAAAAGATGAAAGAGGCTGTCATAATTGCAATTTTTGGTTCACTTGTTCAAGTGGGTAACCTATCTATCTTGCCTTTCATTATCACCTTTTAAGGCTTTTAGTACGAGTAGTGCTTTTTTCATTCAAACAATAGAATTTATTTTATTTTTATGATGATTACATAAAGTAATTAATTATTATTGATTTTTATACTAAATAAATGTCTGTTAAAAAATTCCATTGTATGAATATTTCTTTCAAGAGTATTTCTAATGATGAAATTTTCTAATCATAAATATTACTCCGAGTTTCATATTTACATTACTTCATTTTTAACCCCGTATTACCTGATTTATAATTGGCTAGTCGTTCTAACAACCACAATCCCCTACCCCGCCCCTCTTCTTCTCTGATCATTACAATCTTGGAGTAATCATGTACTCCCTTAGTGGTCCATTTTAGCAAGAAAAGAACAATAAATACAACGATGTCAACCAATAAGAAAATAAACAAGCTAGAAAAAACAAGTGATTAAAAACAGAAATCCGACTACCAAACTTGAAAAAATACTTACAAAGTGTTTGGGGTCCAAATAACTTATATTTGGGCCCAGTCCATATATAAAAATAATAAAGCCCAAAAGGCAAGGTTCAACCCTTTTGATTTACAAGCCAAGTCAACGAAGTCAAGGCCCAGTCAAATGGCAGCCCATTTGACCTTCTAAGTCCAGTCCATCTAATTGGACCAAGGTATAAAAGCTCACTCTTAAGCAAATTATCGGATAATTCATTCATACTGCCTCAAGCAACATATTCTCTTGCATAGCTTTACTCACTTGACCTTGCACTCGTATTGACTTCGGCATCGGAGGGGCCTTCCTCGACACAACCCCCGAGGCCAGTTTATGTTTGTTGTGCTGTGCAGGAAATCCCCAATTCGGTCATCACTCGAATTGGGCTTCATCTCCACGAATCCGAAGGACCTGCTGAAGGTCCACATTGTTTTTACCGAAACAATTTGGCGCCGTCTGTGGGGATACTTACAAAAATTTAGCCAAGAACCTTTGTACTCATTAGCTAATTCAAAAAATGACTAAGAGTGCAAAAAGCTCCAAAAAAGCTAGGAAGATGGGTCTTATAACGGTACGGGCCGGTAGAACGCCTTCACCGTCCCCGGAGCCGACCGCTTCCAACTCCCCGAGGGGAGAGACTTCGCGCAAGAGGTCGCCCTCTCGACGGGATTCCCAATATGAGAACCCGCCGAAGGACGATGAAGTTCACAACCGTGAACCTTCACCTAGCATGCGCTCAACTCCTCCCACTGGACCCTCAACCGAAGAGGTTATGAAGGTCGTGGCCGTGTGCATGGAATTTATGAATGCCTTGGGAGGGCGACTCCCTACGGCAAGGAAATCACCCTCTCCCCCCCCTAGATCAAACGGTCGAAAGAGAAAAAGTACAATGGAGGAGGAGAAGCAGGCCCCATCCTCGAAAGGGGAAGGCAGCCGAAGGGCTGGACATCCTGGCAGTTCAGGGCAAAATCAGAGGAGGGGCTCCGGCCACTCCAAAAATTCCAAGGCTGGTAACCAAGAGGAGCACCATGACAGCCATACTGCGACTCGCCGAAGCGTTCATGAACTCTTAGGCGGCAAGGAAGGAGGGGTGCATAGTCGCCTCACCTTCCCGGAAGAGTCTCGCCCCTCAACGTCACGCGAAGGCACACCCCCTGCATCCACCTCTTCGAAAGGGAGAAACAGGGTTCCTTCGGCTCGACAGAAGGGAAAGGCCGTAATGGTTCCGACCAGTTCTCCATTCCAAAAGTGGATACTGGAAGAACATGTGCCGACGGTTAAGATTCCGGCACACATCACCTATGACGGTACTTCGGATCCGAAGGACCATATAGCCTCCTACGAGGGGCATATGTACCTTAACCCCAGGTCCGAAGCTACCTGGTGCAAATACTTTCCAACAACCCTTAAAGGGGTGGCCCAATCTTGGATCACCAAAGGGCTGAAGGAAGGCTCAATAACTGGTTGGAGTGATCTAGCCAATAAATTTAAAAGCAAGTTTTCCACGGCTAATCGCCGAGAGAAAACAACTGCAGAACTCATGGGTCTGCAGCAAACGGAGGACGAAAGTCTCCGGGACTATCTGACTCGCTTCAGCAACGAGTCGTCCAGAATTACGAGTCTGGACCAGAGCCTGGCCGTATTCGCACTACGGAATGGCCTGCAAGCTGGCAAATTCTTAGATTTCATGGTCATGCATCCCCCGCAGACCTTGGAAGAAGCCCTCGATGCTTCGGATAAGTTCATCCGAGCCGAGGAATGGAACAAGGCTAAGATGCAATCCCAGGCAGGGGGCGCAAAGCCAAAAGCCCAACCAGCCGAAGTTCCTGGGTCGAGGAAAGGGAAGGCAAAGACCTCAGAACCTCCCTCGACCGCCGAGCCGAAGAAGGATAAGGCACCCTATACGGGAAAGTTTGAATCTTACACCCCCTTGACCTTACCGCGTGCTAAAGTCTTTAGCACCACCAAGGACGAGGGAAGATTTAGGAAGCCGAAGCCTATTCCTTCTTGGCATCAAAAGAAAGGGAGGGACCTTTGGTGTGAGTTCCACGAATCACGTGGGCATCGCACCGAGGACTGCCTCCAGCTGAAGGACCAGATTGAAGAGCTGGTCCAAAAAGGATATTTAAAGAAATATGTCGCGGAGCGCCGCGAAGAGAGAAAGGCCGAGAAAGATCCTCGGCAAGAGCTGGACTACCACCGGAAAAGGGACAAACCTCCCGAAGGAGGGCACAACGACATCCTGACCATTTCCGGTGGTGTATCTCGGAATGCGTTAAAACGCCATCTGAGGGGCCTCACCCATCAGATTCATCATGCCGAGTTCCAGAGACCGCAGTCACCGGTGCCGAACATGACGTTCACATCCGAAGACTGCAGGGGGGTGGTGTATCCCCATGATGATCCGCTGGTTATCATGACAAGCATCGCAAACCACAACGTCTATCGGACACTGGTAGACGGTGGCAGCGGGGCGAATATACTTTTTCGAAAGGCATTCGACCAGCTGAAGTTGGGGAGCAAGCATCTGGCCCCAGTGCCTTATCCGGTCACTGGATTCAATGGCTCTCCCTCATATCCAGATGGGAAAATTCTTCTTCCAGTCAGCCTCGGCCAGGGGTGGGCAAGGCGAAGCATCATGGCCGAATTCTTGGTCATCGACGCCCCATCAGTATACAACGTCATCATGGGAAGACCCCTCATCCATGACGTTCAAGGAGTCGTCTCGACCTATCATCAATCAATGATTTACGTTTCAGATGAGGGACACTCCGAAAAATTATTGGGCAGCCAAAGAGAGGCCCGAGAATGTAATTCCCTCAAACCATCCAAGAGTCGCCGCAGCGATGAGGATGACGAAGAGGAAAAAGAGAAGGAAAAGGAACGAGGCATCAAAAGGCCGAACGGACTAAATGCTTCAGCTCAAGGTTCCCCGAAAAAGAAAACATCTTCGGGAACAAAAAAGGCAGGCTCTTCGGACGAACCGAAAGATTCGGACGTAGACCAGCCGAAGAAAGGAAGGTCTGCTGAGATTGACGGCAGACCCGAGCCGGAAGAGCGTGGCTCCAAAGGGGATACCGAAACTGAGCCAATCCAGTTGACCGAAGGGGATACCGAAAAATGTGTTAGCATTGGACAAGGACTCGATCCGAACCTCCGTGTTGAACTTATCCAGCTCCTTCGGGACAACCGAGATGTGTTCGCATTCTCAGCAGCCGACATGCCGGGAATTGATCCGAACCTCATCTCGCACAAGCTTAATGTCGACCCCACGTATCGGCCAATTAAGCAAAAGAAGCGGAATTACTCCGCCCAGAAGAACCAGAACATCGCAGCCGAAGTCAAAAAACTTCTGGATGCAGGGTTCATTGAGCCCTGCCAATACCCTGAATGGCTGGCGAATGTGGTAATGGTTCAAAAAGCGAATGGCACCTGGAGAATGTGCGTGGACTTTACAGATCTGAATAAGGCCTGTCCGAAGGATTTCTATCCCTTGCCGAGGATTGACCAGCTAGTTGACTCGACAAGTGGCCACGCCCTACTCAGTTTCATGGACGCATTTTCTGGGTACCATCAGATCTTCATGCACCCCGATGATAGAGCGAAAACAACATTTGTTACAAGCGCCGGGGTGTACAACTACAAAATGATGCCCTTCGGCCTCAAGAATGCCGGGGCTACATATCAGAGGTTGGTGGACCAAGTGTTTGCCGAACAAAAAGGTCGCAACATGGAGGTTTACGTTGACGATTCCATCGTCAAAAGCAGAGAAGCAAAAGACCATGTTGCTGATCTAGCCGAAACGTTCGCCACCCTAAGAAAGCATCAGATGAAGCTGAATCCGAAGAAATGTATCTTCGGCGTGAGGTCCGGGAAATTCCTAGGCTTCATGGTCAGCAAGAGAGGGATTGACGCCAATCCCTCCAAAGTACAAGCTGCTCTTGATCTTCCCGAGCCGAAGACAAAAAGAGACATACAACATCTTGCTGGGAGGATGGCAGCCTTGTCTAGGTTTATCTCAAAAGCCTCGGACAAAGGTTTTCCCTTCTTCAAAGCGTTGAAATCCCCAAAGTCTAAAGAACTCATATGGGAAGAAGAGCAAAAAGTAGCCTTCCAGCAGCTCCGAGAACACCTGGCTAATCTCCCAACACTGGCAAGGCCAGCCCAAGGAGAGACTCTATATCTGTACGTGGCAGTTAGCCCTGCTACGGTCAGTGCGGTGCTGCTGAAGGAAGAAGAAAAGGTTCAGCAACCGATCTACTTTGTCAGTCATACTTTGACTGATGCCGAAACTCGCTACCCTCTGCTCGAAAAGGTGGCATATGCAGTGGTAGTGGCGGCTCGGAAGTTAAGGCCTTATTTTGATTCACATCAAATAGTGGTTCTAACAGATCAACCGCTGGAAAAAGTCCTCGGCAAGGTTGAAAAATCAGGCAGACTCACGAAGTGGGCCTTCGAGCTCACTGAGTTCAGCATCACCTATCAGCCGAGGGCAGCCATCAAGTCCCAAGCCTTAGCAGATTTCCTAGCCGAGTGTTCCTATCAGGAAACCCTCGACGAAGGAAAAAGGACTTGGACCGTTTTCACGGATGGTTCGGCCACCGTGAATGGTTCGGGGGCAGGAGTAGTGATCACCTCTCAAGAGGGTCAAAGCTTCGAATATGCATTGAAATTCTCATTCAAGGCCTCCAACAATGAAGCCGAATATGAAGCAGCAATTGCGGGCTTAGAACTATGCATAGCCCTCGAAGCCGAACATATCTGTTTAAAGACAGACTCTCAGCTTGTCTCTAATCAGATTCGAGGCGAATATGAGGCGAAAGAGCCCTCCATGATCTCTTATCTCGCGAAAATCAAAACAGCCATAGCGAAGCTGAGAACTTTCGAAATTGAGCTGATTCCAAGGGGTCAGAACGCTCAAGCCGATGCACTCTCTAAACTTGCAAGTTCAACTCTCACCGAGCTGAACCGATCGGTTTATGTGGAGGTGCGCCGAAATAAAAGCATTGACCAGGAAGTTGAGGTCCAATGCGCGGAAGCTGAGCCGAGCTGGATGGATTCCATCCTTGCATACAAGCTCCAGGGAACGCTCCCCGAAGATAGAGCCTTAGCTTCTAAAATAAAAAGAATCTGCTCAAGGTTCATCGTTCGCAATGGCGAACTCCTGAAAAAGTCCTTCTCAGCGCCGCTACTGAAATGTGTGGGTCCAACAGATGCGGATTACATCCTTCGGGAAATCCACCTCGGCATCTGCGGAAACCACATTGGGGGAAGGGCCCTAGCCCATAAAGCATTAAGGGCAGGATACTATTGGCCAACCATGGTTTCGGATGCCAAGGAGCTGGTGAAGAAATGCGAAAAATGCCAAAAATTCGCACCAGTCATCCATCGGCCATCCAGAGACCTTCAGCCGATCCTAAATCCTCTTCCCTTTGCTCAATGGGGATTGGATATTTTAGGGCCGTTTCCCGAGGCTCCTTATCAGAAAAAATGGCTGATAGTGGGCGTGGACTATTTCAGCAAATGGATTGAAGCCGAAGCAGCTTCAAACATAACAGAGCAGACTGTCAGGAAATTCATCTGGCAGAACATTATTACGCGCTTCGGCATCCCAAAAGTGTTGGTCTTTGATCATGGAAGACAATTTGACAACCTGCCGCTGAAGCGGTATACTGACCAGTTCGGTATAAAGCTGGCTTATTCGGAAGTCTGTCATCCACAAAGTAACGGCCAAGCCGAAGCCGCCAACAAGCAGATACTCAACGCTCTTAAAAAGAGAGTTGAAGATCAAAAGTCCAAGTGGATAGAGGAGCTTCCTGGAACTCTATGGTCACTTCGGACAACTGAAAAAGAGGCCACGGGACATTCACCTTTTGAATTAGTGTATGGGTCCGAAGCCGTGCTGCCAGTGGAAATTGGTTCGGAAAGCCTTCGAGTCAATCAGTTCTCAGCCGAAGAAAATGAGCAGCTCATGAAGGAATCCCTGGACTTTCTGGACGAAGTCCGAGATTCGGCCAGAGATAGAATGGCCGTATATAAGTAGAGGATCAGCAAATTTTATAACCGAAGAGTCCAAGCAAGGCTCCTCAAAGTTGGAGATCTTGTACTTCGGAATACAGCTGCTGTCCAGAAAAGTCGCATCCATGGGAAACTCTCAGCTAGCTGGGAAGGGCCATATGAAATATATGATGAGCTCCAACCAGGGACTTATCGTCTTCGGCAGTTAGATGGGACCGAATTGAAAAATCACTGGAATGCTGATGTACTTAGAAAATTTCATGTTTGAAGAATCTATGTAAGTACACTCCTATCAGATTAATAAAAGGCCTTTGAGCCACAATTATTCTAAAGTTTATTGTTATTCCATGTTTGCCGATTTTTGCAAAAAACTCAAGGTTTACACCCGGTGCTGTCCGAAGTATTGCATTGTGATGCACTGTACTTCGGCAAGCCGAAGAACCTGCCTAAACGGGTAGCGAATAGAACCTCGAGGTATTGCATAAATGATGCACGGTACCTCGGATGGATTCGCTGCTCTAGGCAAAGAGGCCACAGGCTCATCTAGGACATAGCCGAAAATAGGAATTGATAAAAAAAGCCGAAGCATTGCATAATGATGCCTTGTGCTTCGGAAAGTCAATTCCGGGTGGTGATTGCACCTCTGAAGCATCGCATATTTATGCCTTGTGCTTCAGATGATCATTGCCCTGGCACGGTGTCTAAGGTAGCCGTTCCCTCGGATGAGTTAAAATTGAGTAAACTGCAAGGAATAAGCATATATGCAGTCCATAGACAAACCTTCGGCTGCATCGAAAAAATCAATGGTACTCAGAACCTTGAAGACATCGTCTCCAAAATTCTAAGGGGCCAGAAGTGGTATTCTTATACTAGGCTCCTAACCGAAGCTTTGCTATCTGAAGCTTTGTACTTGGAAAATTTTTGAAGAAATTTGAAAAATAAAGCAGTTAAGGGGCAAAGCAGTTAAGATAGATGGAGATGGATAATCAAGGCTGATATACAAATATGGTCATACAAGGATACGAATATGATCAGCAGAATCTGAGAGAAATTCAAGTTCAGATAAAGTTAAAGCTAAACAAAAAAGCAAAGTCGGCAGCCGCCCACATAGCGGAAAACACAGCTGCCGAAAGTACACAAAAACAAAGTATGTTTGTACAAAGGCAAGCTGAAACAAAAGAACAGGCAAAAGCTGATGCGGCGTTTTAAAAGTTAAGCGCATGTTGATCCGCAAGACTCAGAAGACGGCTGCCCGAGTTCCTATGCTTCAGCCCCAGGCTGAGGCCCAGAAGAGCCAGCAACCGCTGAAGAGGAGGCAGGAGCAGCTTCGGCTTCTTTAGCAGCTCCTTCGGCTTCCTTAGCCTCGGCTTCAGATGGCCGGACTAAGAAGTCAATTTCAGCTTGACTGGCCTCGTTCATCCGAGGGTTGTCAAGGTCCATTGACCAAACCTCAATCTGATCCCAGTTTAGATCAGGGGCTGCATGAAGGGCCAGGCGTCGAGCAGTCTTCCATCCGTTCTCAAACCCTTCGACATACTCTTCCTCGGTATAGATACGGGTTTTGAGTAGCTCCTGGGCATTTCCCAGCTCGGACTTCACAGCCTCAAGCTCGTCCTTCAGATTCTGATGGGCCGAACGGAGGTCATTTTCCTTCTTCTCAGCGGCCTCTCGAACCTGAGTCAGCTGCTCTTCATGAGCAAGGGTGAGACGTTGCCGAGCCTCAGCTTCTTCCTTAATCTTGCCTTCAATACGGGCCTTGAAGTCAGCAATGCTATCGGCCCCGTATTCTTGGATAAGAGCATGCCCTTCTTCCAGCCAAGGAAAAAGGGTGCTCTCCAAATTCTTGCAGACCTGAAGGAAGTTAGCCTTCATCTCTTCAATATCCCGCCTTAGCTGGGACGCATCTTCTTCAGCTTTGGCCAGCTTCAGCTCGGCGAGATGAGCTCGAGCCTCAGTCACTTCGGCCTTATCAGCCTTGGATTGCACTTCGTCAAACATTTCCACAGCTAGGAAATGGTTGTGCACAGCCTGCAAATGAGAACAAGGTTCAGCCGAAGCTTGACACTTAGAAAAATTTTCAAAAAAATAAAAAACAAACAAAAACAAAACAACTTCAGAGAAAAGGGTTGGAAAAGCTGAATACCTGCATCAACACCTTCTGATTCTCAAGAAAAGGGTTCGGCATCTTCTCCAGAGATTCGGCTGCCCCAGCAGCAGCGCCTTCCATCCAAGCACGAGCTCTGTCCTCAGCCGAAAGGCTGCCCAGATGCCCAAAATAGGAGAGGGCCGAATCATGCCTGTCCTCAAAAACAGCACGAGCATGTGCTGGAACAGGGACCAAGGGGGTCGAGCCGAAGCCCATTTCAGAGGACTGGAACGTCCTTATAGAATCAGCAGCCGACAAAGAGGGCACCTCACGACCCTTCGGCTCATTGACCTCGGCTATCCGAGGCTCAACCTCCTGATCAGCTCGACCAGCACTTCCCTCCCCAAGTCCCAGCGCGTCAACCTCTTGCTGAATGTCTTCGGCGAAAGGACCAGCTTCATGGCGAGGGGAAGGAGGGGGAGTCCTGAGTTCGATCACTTCGGCCACGAAGTCCCGAGATGGGGAAGTGACCTCCTTAGCTTCGGCTACATGGACCTCTTCGAGCCGAGGCCTCTTTGCAGGCAGTTCAGGCGCTTTGAACTGGCCTGGCCGAACTAAAGCCCTTCGCCCACCAGCCATCTCTTCGGCAGTGTCAGAGGGGACTGAAGTTTGTTCTTTCTCTACTTCCTCCTCGGACTGCAGAAGCAAAGAAAGAGGGGGCAAGGAAGGGTATAAGGAACTAAAAGCGACAAGTATAATTAAAGACAGAAGCATGCAAATACTGCAGCCGAAGCCACATACGCAACAAACTTTGCAAAGTATGCAAGATAGACATCTTCATGATCAGAGAAAACACTTTATGAAGCATGAAAAGTAGAGTGCTGAAGCAATAAAGTTAGAAAAGACTTTATGAAGCATGAAGAGTAAAGTGTTGAAGCAATGAAGTTAGAGAAATTGATTGAACTTTAAAACAGCAAACATGCTCAAGAGAGAGGTGCATCCGAAGACCTACACTTAGCAGAATATTCATGCAAGTTCTAAGAAAGCTATGTGTAACATGCATAC
Source organism: Chenopodium berlandieri (assembly GCA_034703905.1). NCBI lineage: Eukaryota > Viridiplantae > Streptophyta > Magnoliopsida > Caryophyllales > Amaranthaceae > Chenopodium > Chenopodium berlandieri. Next base: position 5,385,606 of record CM068293.1, read on the forward strand.
TCAGAAGCTGAGGCTACGTAACGGCATGCTCAGAAAAATACTTTGCAAGCTAGGAATCAAAAAGCCGAAGTTCTGAACATAGAAAATGACTAAGTAAAGAACTTACTGAAACGACGAACAGCTCGTCGGTATTTTCTGAATCCTCTCCTTCTTGCGGCTCAGATGAAGGAGGTGGTTGCCACGCAACTTCAGCACCAGCAGCAGCAGCAGCAGCGGCAGCTTCCTCTTCAGCCGAAGGAAGAAAAAAGGGATCCAACTTCTTAAACCAAGGTTTCTGCGCCAGGTAGTCAAAAGCACTGACCACCTCGAGTTTCCTCGGCTGCAACGTCAAGGGCCGATCCTTTACAGCTGTGATAGGGGGGGTATTGGTGATCACCTCCCTGGTTCGGCTAATACCCAGCACCTCGTAGTTGATGCCGGAGTTCTCTTCACAGATTTCTGGAAAATAAATCAGAAGCAGAACGTTAGTTCGGATAAAAAGCTTCGGATTTTAAAAATAAAAAAAAAAAAAAAAAAAGCTTCGGCCCCAGCCGAATCACTTACCACCTTGGTATCTTCGGCTGAGGCCGACAACCGCTAACATCTTCTCTTGGAAGATATAATGGCAACATGGCAGCCAAACAGTTGGTACAATCGTCAATCGGCCAGTTGCGTTAGGGTTCGAGGATCTGCCAAACAAATCCATCTGTTGGCGATCCGCATCGGTGAAATCGTCATCACCAATGCTTGACATGGACGGGTCTGGCCTTCTAACATAACGAGGCCCCCCGAAGTAATTGGGATGACCCTCATCCGAAGGGGCCCGTACCCAAATCCATTGTTCCCTCCAATGCTTGTCCGAAGTGTCATTCGGATAAGAAGTCAGATAGCCCCTCTCATCTTCAATGTGCCACCAGCCTCGGCCATGCATCCTGCTCGACTGGGTGTTCGGCGATAGCTTGTGTATGCGTCGAAAACAATAGACACTCGGCTCCAGCCCGTAAAAAAGACACACCCACAAGTATGTCATAATCCTTTTTATGCTGACGGGGGTTAGCTGGGCCAAAGAGATGTTATACCCGTTCAGAATCTTAATGACGAACGGGTGCACTGGAAACCGCAGCCCGTTCTGGAGTTGCCGAACATAAACCCCGATATAACCAGGTGGGGGTCGGTATATTCTCTCCAGCTCAGTGGGCATTCGGCACCAATACCCATCGGCCTCCGTTATGCCGTAGTAAACCTCAAGTTGCTCGGCAAAACGATACCGAGCATTGTTGTCCAGCCACCATCTGGCCGGCTCAACGGTCAGCAGGCCTGAGTTCTCGTACTCATCGGTCCACTCCATTTCAGCAAGGGTTAGGGGCCGAGGCCTAGAAAAAGTGGTTCGGCCAGAAGTACTGGCTTCGGCCTGCTCATTAGGAGGGGCACTATTCAAAGGAAGAACCCTTAATCCTCCTCCATTTGAGGACGAACCGACCTCGATTCGGGTATTGGGGTTTCGGCCGCTTAGAAACGGCATGACTGGCAGAGGGTGGTTACGCTTCACAATCGGCTGCGACACCTCAACCTCTGGAACATCCTCTTCGGATTCCACGGGTCTCTTCCCTCGGTCACCGGCCATTTTACAACCGGCAATGGCGCAGAGTGAACGGAAAAAGATGAAAAAGGGAAATAGCTTTAAAGAAGGGGAAATCCGAATAAAATTCGGGGAAAATTACCTCTATCTAATTCGGAATTCGCCGATACAAGGAGTCGGAGCAACGGATTCTGATCAAAAGCTTCGGAAATACGGGAAATTGGCGAGAGAAAGCAAGGGTTTTTGCGCGAGTTCGCTGGGAATATGAGAGCAAGTGCAAATGTGTTTTGACTTGGGAATGCTGGAAATGATTATGCGAAATGCGTTAAGTATCCGATAGAATACTCCCACTCACTTAACCTCAGTCAGCAGACTTTTCGAATTCTCCTCAAACCAATTGCAAAACCGCCAAAACTTGAAATTTCGTTAAGTCCATTCCACTTCCCCACTCTCCTTAATTAACTGTCATTAAAGTTAATTAATCATTCATTAACGGTTATAATTAATCGTGCCAAAACATTTAAATTATTTTCATTTATCTCCTTCCAAATGCATCAGCTGCTGAAACCCGACCCGTTATCCTCACGAATCGGGTCCGGGGGGCAAGTTGTTTGGGGTCCAAATAACTTATATTTGGGCCCAGTCCATATATGAAAATAATAAAGCCCAAAAGGCAAGGTTCAACCCTTTTGATTTACAAGCCAAGTCAACGAAGTCAAGGCCCAGTCAAATGGCAGCCCATTTGACCTTCTAAGTCCAGTCCATCTAATTGGACCAAGGTATAAAAGCTCACTCTTAAGCAAATTATCGGATAATTCATTCATACTGCCTCAAGCAACATATTCTCTTGCATAGCTTTACTCACTTGACCTTGCACTCGTATTGACTTCGGCATCGGAGGGGCCTTCCTCGGCACAACCCCCGAGGCCAGTTTACGTTTGTTGTGCTGTGCAGGAAATCCCCAATTCGGTCATCACTCGAATTGGGCTTCATCTCCACGAATCCGAAGGACCTGCTGAAGGTCCACATTGTTTTTACCGAAACACAAAGTATGGCACAGAGTTGATCATTGAGCTACATACGTGGTGGGACTTGGGAGTGCATGAATGATTATGTTTTTTTATCAATTCATGCTATACAAATAGGACTTTCAACAACATGGTCCCATTACAAAGGCAACTTGCCCTGTCAAACAAACAGATTTAGTGCACTCAGATCTAAAGGCTGGCTACATGCCTTATGACTTCATGTACGCTGTACTAGTAAACTAAGCAACAAACAAAATTCAAACTTGGTAGCTACCCCGGGATCGAATCTCATCGCTGGGAGGAGACGGGTTATAAGGGGAATTCTGAATAGGTTGGCTATGTACTCCAGATAGGTAGGTCAGGTCCAAGCCTAAAAGTGCTTTAATTCTTTATCCATGTGATGATTTTATATCAACAGAAAATCAATCATGAGTAACACTGCAAGTTCATGTAATATGTCATTGAGTTATTTTTGCCAAAACCAGATACGTGCAGTGTGCACTGATATAGACCTGTACAGATATCCTCTTATGTTGATGATGTAGCACTCCCTTAAAATGCCAGGGTTTCCTGTTTAAAGACAGTACTTTTGAAATTCATTGAGAAGCTTTGTACAAGAATGACCCAGCTTAGAAGCATCTAGAAGAAATCAACACTAGCTGACCTAAATTCCCAAACTTTCAGATCATATAGCGCAATCTACATGACTGCATATGCATGGTGCAGCTGTTCATTTGTACTTAGCGCACATTAATGAACAAGTACCACTGGTTGGACCATAGGATCAGAAAATGATCTCAACGCACACTTATGATCTAAATCAATAGAAGAAACAACATACGAAGTATATTAGGGAATACACGTGATCAGCTAGCAAAATCAGCAATATAAATGTCGGTTTTTTGGAGTTAAACCCAAGTCTAAAACTAGTACCAAGTTCCCCTGTTTAAGACAGGATAAATAGCTTTAAAAATCATATGTAATCACTAACAACTATATTCGTGACCATGAGAGCATTTTTTACCTCAGTAATGGTAAGGCTGGTAATAAATTACGGAGCATCAATTTATCAACATCTTCACATCATCTCTCTCAAGGATTAAATTTAGTTCACATACAAAAAGGCCTTCCCTTACTCATGTGGCTTGCCTCGAGCTTGAGCCAAAGTCATGATCATCTCTGGTTATATCATCAAATATTTCCCTATGTTTTTAATTGCGTTTAATATACATAGTAATTTCAGAACCAAGCAAATAAAAATGATAGAAGAGAAGGCATTTAATATAACATTAGCATCACTGGTCATGTTTAAACATTCAAGTTTTTCTCTAATATTGATAACTAGGAAAGAAACTTACCCAAAATCAAGATCTTCCAGAAATGCCTTTAATATTTTACAATCCGAATTGGAATACATTGAAGAGATTTAACAGCCAATCCATGAAGGTGGTTCTTCCAAATTGTCAATGCCTATGAAATAATGAAATTTTCCATCATATAAAATTAGCTTCATTAAAATCGAAATGTAGAATGTAACAGATAATTTTACAATACTAATCTTATTCTCAGTACCAATTTTTTGCTTTTACAACTTAATATTAATCATTCATCTAAAATTGGATCCTTTCAAACAAAAACAAAAAAGAAAAAAATCATCAAAAGTTGGCATCTTAAACCTTTTACTGCCCAAACGATTTTGGTTATCTTCAATGTAGGTTGACAATTAACAAGTATTATAACTTATTAAAGCATCACTTAAGCATACAATTTAGTTCAATGTGGATTAAATTAATGCAACTTGTGTTAAACTTTAAATAATAACTCGATTAAAAAAAATACTTCGTAAAAAATTTCGGGCTTACATATGAACCCTAAGTTTGGAATTTTAGAATTTAGATTTTAGAATTGATGAAAAATTAGTCAATATAATTAAACAATAATATGATTTGCGATAATAGATTATTACAGTATGAACTTAATTATTGCCATTTAGGCTCATTTTTAATAATTAATTTACTTTATGAAAATCCTCAATTTCTATATGACCTATCTATTTGTAATTCTAAATTTGAAGACATGGCCGAAATTTTCAATGAAATAAAAAAAAGTACTAGTAATAACCTTTTGCGGAATGCATTATCTGCGGACTGCGGCTTTGACAAAGTAGACGAACACTGCCCAAAAAAAAGTAAAGAGTAGATGAAGACCACGATAACATCTGTGTTTCGAACACACCAGATTATAGCCCAAGTTGTAAGATTGACTTTATATTTGCAAGATTGACTTGAGTTGACCTTACCAGATAACTAGTAGTAGCAACTCGTAAATCTCTCGAGGACTCTAGATGGCGACATGGTATGATGTATTGTCATTTTATATTTAAGAAATTCCATAAAATTGAAATCCAATCTACCCAAGCCAATTCTTGAGGTCATAGAGCAAAACCCAGCCGAGGAAATGAAAAGGGATGATCTAAGTAATAAAACAAAACCAAATTAAATGAAATTCTGCAACATTTGAGATTGTCAGTCAATTAGACTAAAATCCAAAATAATTGAAACGTAAATCAACTAACACGCTCAATAAACCCCATGCACGCAACACGCCATATAGTTAAACCCTAGGTTTAAATATGATGGCTTTCTACTACTACACAATAAATAAAAATTCAATATAATTTCACAATAAATCAATAAAACCAAGTATATCTGAAAGATATTCAAGCACAAAAGAAAGGAAATTGGTTAGAAAAAGAACGATATTACCATAAATTGAAGAAATTAACAAGCAGCGGAAGAAATTTAACACGACTTTGACTTAAATTCAGTAAATTTCATGCGGCTTCAAAAGATAACTACGATTGTATAACAGTATAAGAATACAGGATTGTGATGAACAATTAGTTTTAAAGTATGAATTTTCCAGATCTGAAAGCTAGAGAAAGAGAAGAGAGAGAAAGAGGGTTTCTATTACGTGTGTGAGTAGCAAGGGCGGTTTATGATTTTTTTTTTTTTTTTTTTTTTTTTTTTTTTTTTTTTGTTTTAAAATTTCATACACCACTTTTTTGAAGTCATGGGTCCCATACTTGTGATATAAGCCTACGGCCCCCCAATCATTCCTTTCCAGCGTTTCGACGCTTTTCCATGTCGAGAAACTACTTCAACTTTTAAAAAAGCATCGATAAAAAGCGGAAATATATTTTTCCACTAACGCCTCATAGACAGTGTCGAGCCAACAACGTCTAGAAAGTAAGGGATTTGTAGTAGTGATGTGATGTATCGTGACCGGATATGTCAATGGAACAACCTAGCTGCCTTTTAGTTTTTCATGGGGAAGGAAGGTTGCGATTTAGGCGTTTGGCGGTGCTATTGGCGGTGTTAAGGGCGGTTTAGGGCTAGGGAAAGGGAAGGGGAGGCTTCAGGTGGGTCGGGTAAACGGAGGGGGAGGGATGCGCCGGCGGCTGCGCTAGGTGAGGGTGGAGAAGAAGGTGGCGGTGGCGGGGCTGGGGTGGATGGGTAGTTTTTGGATTTTTTTTTTTTTAATTTTTATTTTTTAAAACAAGTAAAATGGTGACACGTGTCACTGTGAACCCCACTTAACGGAATTTCTGGACGAAAACCGTTAAGTGGTGGTAAAAACCATACATTTGTCTGGTGTTAAAATAAAAGTTTTTTTTTTGGGGTGTTAAAAAACAATTTTCATGCTTTTGTGAGGTGTTAAAATCAAAAATATCATTTCTAAACCTTAGTGCCACTAAAGAGAGCTGAAAAAAACTTCGTCTTTCACGTAGAAAACTCAAAACCATGAGGCCACCATATAGAATTTTCCTATTTATAATGTCACTTAAACCACACTATGTTGACATTTGCACAATTGAACTATAGCTGTCAACCATTCATTTAAATTGAAATGTTCTCTTATAAGAATCACTGTTACAATATTGTCAATGATTTGCTTCCTCCATTTCTTTTTAGTTGCAAATTCATTGCACCGCTTTTTTAAAACGAAAATTTCAAATTAGTTGCATAACTTTCTTAAAATGGAAGTTTCAAATTAGTTACATTACTTTCCTTCTTAATTAATACTCACTCTCTCTTTATCTCAATCTCTCTGTATCTCAATCTCTCTCCTATCACATGGGTCTATTTATTCTCTCTTTCTTTCATCTACAAAAAAAATTGCCTAGAAGTCCACAATCTAACAAGTGATGCGACTAAAAAAAATACAGGAAATCACCTCATAATATGTTTGTCCCTTAAACCAAAATATATTGTCATTTGAAGTATAACTTTCCATAATTTATTGAAATTGAAAAGTACTTTTATTGACATCTACCCTTATAATTTATATATTATTGTCATCTTAACTTATAATATGTTTGTCACTTAAACCAAAATATATTGTCATTTGAAGTACAACTTTCGGTAATTTATTGAAGTTGAAAAGTACTTTTTATTGTATTTAGATTTATAATTTATAAATTATTGTCATCTTAACTTATAATGTGTTTGTCACTTAAACCAAAATATATTGTCATTTGAAGTATAACTTTCGGTAATTTATTGAAATTAAAAAGTACTTTTATTGAAATTGAAAACATTAACATCAACAACTCAACATCAACAGTCTCTTCTGATTTCTTAAGGCTCTCAAGTTGTTCTTCTTAGATAGCAACACGACAGGGGTAAAAATAGATGTATGATTGTGTTGATAATAGGGCTAAAAGCTTATAGCAATATATTCATGTTTGTTATCCTAAGACACAATCACAACCGCAAAAATACATAAACACAAGAGAAACATAAATAGGCCTTAAAGATTATAATAATTAATGCTTGTATTGACTTAAGTCAAATGATACAACATGGGACCAAAATGGGCAATTTTGGACAATATTGGACATATTTGGGCAAAATGGTGCCTAGATGAGCTTAGCTTAGATTAGACCTGGCAAATGAGTCATTCAGGTCGGGTATGGGTCGGGTCATTTCGGGTCAAAAAGTTATCGGGTCAAGTTTAGGTTGGGTCGGGTCATTTCAGGTTCCGGGTTGATTTCGGGTCGACTGATAATTAATCGAGTCGGGCCGGATATCGGATCAACACTTCGGGTCGGGTCAATTTTCGAGTGCAAATTTTGGGTCAACTTCGGGTCGGGTCATATTTGGGTCGATGCATTGGGTTAAATTCAACTCTGTATATATATTTATTTAATTTTTGACGAGAAACTCACTATATTTATTAAGGCTACTTTTTCTTGGAATATAGTAATTGCTAGACATTTATTGACCTTTTTTGGTGTTTAGATTGAGAATCAATTTCAGGATCTCTTGAAACTAAGAGGGATTTTATTAAAGTTATTTTCTATTTCGGTTTGCTCAGGTTAAATCGTTAGCTTAAATAGATTCTGGTCATTTCAGGTATAAGGTAATCTTAGTTCGGGTCACTTTGGGTTTCGAGTCTATTTGGGTCAATTAATTCAAGTTAAAGGTCGGGTCACTTTGGGTATCGGATCGGGTCAAGTTCGGGTCACTTCGGATCTCGGGTCAACTTTGGGTCGGGTCATTTCGGGTTTCGGTTCAAGGTCGGGTCAATTCCACTTCGAGTTGGTATGGGTCGGGTTGGGTTGATTTCGGGTTTCGAGTCAATTTCGGGTCATGGGTCGGGTCATTCGGGTCGGGTCATCGGGTCTGGGTCAGGATTGTCAGATCTAGCTTAGATTCGTCAAACTAGTTTCTTCCACAATTGGCACACACCACCTTCTCAGGGATACCGCCTTCAACCCCCGGAAGTATGAGCCAATTTACTATGGTGTGGAGTACGGAATTCCTACACAAAAACCACTTATCCTTGCTTGTCTAGTATTGTGTCCCCTTTTGCTCTAGTCATATCACTTGGTCTGAACCACATAGTAGCCCAACCTTAGTCACTTCTACCAAAGTCTTGACTGTTCTCTTTGACTTCAGCCACTACTAGACCATGGTTGGGCTGCTAGTCTGCTACACAAATATGCACAACAAAAATAAAAAATAAAAATAAAAAAAACCATGAAAAAATATAACCAAACAATAAGGCATAGAAATGATATTAACATGCTTCACAAGATTGTAATTTGAGCTGAAATAATAATTCCATAATCCCTAAGTTCGCATTTGAATCTACATTACCCTCTTACATCCACAACCCCAAATTTATGAAAAAATAAACCTTTGCTTCTAGTTTAGCAAACAATGCCTCAGTCCAAAGCGTTAGAGACACAATTTAGATAAATATTACAGTTTCTTCTACTTCAATTGTTAGGATTAGTGTGGAGATAGATAAATACATGGAGACATAAGGAGATTGCATAGAAGCTGCCTTGTTGTTAAGGTTCGACCAAACTTGTGAAAAGTTCGGTCGAACCTGGTTTTAAGTCAGTAGGTGCACCAGTTTTCATTTCTAGAGGAGGAGTGACCAAACCCAAGGAGGTTCGACCGAACTCTGGGTAGGTTCGGCCGAACTTACCTGCTCCCTGTTTCGTCGCTTCGTTTTTCGGCTTGTGCGATTTGCTTTAATCTTAGCCGTTGGATTGTATTTTCTACCTAGACTATATATACCTTTTCTAAGCCTCTTTGTTGAGGATTCACAAACATTTAAGCACATAGAGAGGTTTTGAGAGGGTTTGTGAGGAGCATTTGAATTCTATACAACTCCTAAGTATAGAACTCTCAAGTGGACATCATAGAAAATTTGCATCATTAGTTATTTTCCAAATACAGTTATTCAACTCATTTAAGCTTACCGAGATGACTACAGTAATATAAAAACTTTGCTGCAGCCATGTTTGGTCTGAGACACTATTAGAAGACTAGCAATTGCAATAGACCAAATCAATACAACAGTTACAACTTGCAACAACATAAGTTGAACTAGAGTGTAATAGATTGTCCATATTGTCAGTCTTGTAATCATGAAATTTTCTGCATAATTGAATAACTAGAAATTTTAAGCATTTTTGGAATTACAATTGACTCCACCAACCTTAAGGATCCTTGATTAACGATGGTTGAAAGGAAATTATATTACCTCATGCTGTGCCCTCTAGTGTTACAAGCAACTCTTCCCCTTTTAAAAGCCGACTCCCCTATTTTAAGACAGAGATTAAATCAAAACTGGGAATTATAGTGTTTATGAAGGTAACTGTGTACAAGAATGACCCAGATAAAAGCATCTTATTGAACAATGAGAACCTGAAGCTTGATTAAGTGGCCATTTCTTCAGGAAATCTTCATCAGCTAACCTAAATTCTCATATTCACCTATATTAGAGCAAGTTGTATGCAATCGCATAGTGCTTACACAATAAGAAAAAACAATAAACATGTTACATAATTTACTAGTACATATAGCTTGACAACATTTAAAATGGTTCAATTTTGAAATGTTTAATTTGAATACCTAACAGATTGCAACTTCAGAACTAAAAAGGAAAGTACAAATGAAACAGGAACAAACTACTTGTCATGGAACTTTTCAAAAATAAATGCATGGCCTCAGTTATGAATCCTGATTCCAGCTTAAGACCCTCTTTTGGGATGCATTAACCCATTAACCCATTAACACAAGGCCTCTAGACTCATTTGTCTCCCTAACACTTCAATAAATAGGCTCTAAAAGAATGACATTATAGCTAAATGGAAAGGCCTAAGATGTTTTATATAGCACTGATGAAAGAACAATAGATGCAAGAAACTTTGTCAACGTTTTACAACTGAGTAACAAGAAATTTACAAGCCAGATATAAATTGGCAATCATAAAGGCCATTACCTTATACTATGAATTAATGTGGGAATACAAAATTCACACGCTGCATAATGCAGAAACAGTAAAATATAGCTTCAACTCAATTACTTCATAGTGCAGATACTTCAACTCAATTACTTCATAGTGCAGATAGTTACCTTCTCCTTCCCTGCTCTGAAACCTTTCAGCCCATGTGAAATAGAAGTACTAGATAAGTGGATCAATGGTAGAGCTGCAGTGCTAGAACTAGCATCATCGAATCTCACAAACTGGAGATCCCAGTGACTGGAATCCAAGAATCACCCTTCCCTTGTTATGCTCTCATCTCATTTAAGCTCCTTTTTTATTGCAATTTAAGCAACATTCCTTGTTTAGTAGACCTCCTAGCATTGCTGTCTTCTATGTGAATATTGCAGTAAAATATATGAAGCAAGCACCAACAGAACCAACTGTTGAGTTTGAACTAGTAACAATGTATTCAAGCTCCACGGGTTGAGCCACAGGACCAGACCAGGAATGTTTTTTTCAACGCACACTAATGAACTAAATCAAACTAGAAAAAATGGCAGATATCAGTAGGAGTATGCATCATCTAGCAGAATCAGTAGTGATATGCATATTAACTATCAACCTTGTTAAATTATCATAAGATGTGCTCATCTCATAGAAAAGGATGGATTGACCATCTTTAAAAACAATACATGCCAATAGCAATACTATTGATTCTAATTATGAGTTAGATCAGAGGATACTTACAGCAGCAATTAGCAACTTCTACTTTTCATGAAGGAGTTAACATTAAGGTTTGTGTGTTGTCAAGACAGATAATGCCAATAAGTGATACTTTAAGGGAGGAGAAAAATGATTCACCAATAAGAATCTAAGATACTGCTGAACGATTGCACACCATCTTAACAAGCATGAGGTAATATCCATTCTCCCTTGCTTCATTGATATTCTGTTTGCACAAAATCTGAAATAAACACGTCTATACATCAAACACCTATGGAGAAACTAGACAGCCAAAACACACACATATAACATAACCCATATTCTGGTATTAACCAGCATGCATAAGCTTCATTATATCGAAATCCATAAGAGACCACTTTTTATAAATCTTTAGTGAACATCTCTCCGCTTCATTAGTTTATAGTTGCCTCAGTCCTCAGAAGTAGTCATAGGAGTTTGTATTTGTAAGCTGAAATTCTTATATACAAGGAAATATATATTCATGTGGGGGTCATGCTATATGTCTTAAAAGTGTGTTATCCAAATCTCTAATTGGATATTGGATATGTTGGATATTGGACCAGTTAGCACCATTCTTGTTCTTGCATTCCTTCATTAACTCTGGGCTACATCCCCATATATGAAGTTTGGCTAAGGAGGTGAGGTGGCGCATCTCTTCTGGCATTCTTTTCAATTTTGAACAACTATAAATAGTCAGGGATTGGAGAGATGATAAGCCGCCTATTGATGGTGGAAGGGTTTCCAGATTGGGGCAATCCTCAATGTTCAGGGAATGGAGAGATGATAAGCATCCAATCCCCCTTGGCAGCTTCACCACCTTTGGGAGATAAATAAATTTCAAGGAACAGAGAGTGGGAGCAAGGTATCTCCATGGCATCTCAATGCATCTTTCTCCTGTGCTTTCATCGCTGCTGCTGTTGCTGACATCATCTTCATCCTCCAATTCCAACTTAGGAAGGGATTCTAATGATAGACTCTCCAGGCCAGTGAAATGGTCCCACACTCCTCGTCCTGAAATACTCTTCAAATTGGCGCAATTCTCAATTACAAGGGAGCGAAGAGAGGACAGGCGGCCGCTTCGGAACACCTCACCCACCTCTCCTGTTTTCAATTCCTTCATTTTATAGTCATATATAATACGGAAATACGAAAGATAGTGGAAAGAGTGGATGGGAAGAGAAGTTAAATATCCCACGTTATCTGTCTCCACTTCCCTCAATCTTCCCTGCCGGCCTTGTTCCTCTTTATGATTATTATTAGAAACCGACAAACCATGAGTAGTCTCCCTCATTATTGGGCCCAGCGCTTCATTAAAATCTTGTAAGTCCAATTCTCGCAGTCCCGGACACAAAGGAAATGTTGTCAATTCTCGACATCTTTTTATATAAAGAAGAGAAAGTTTTTGTGCTTGCGGTGTCTCACTCTCCTCTGATTCTGATTTCGATGATGGCTTCCACCATTTCTTCAACTTTGGCATGTTTACAAGCTTCAGCTTTTCAAGGGATGGAAAGAATAACAACTCATCATCATCTCCACTATTAATACTACTACTCTCCATATACTCCACTTCACTCAAACCACTTAATACAAGGACTTTCAAATGACGTAGTTGACTCATCAATGGAAGATGCTCCAACCTTTTACAATCACGAATCTCAATTTGAACAAGATTTGGGAGACAACAACTAAGAGTCATCATCCAGGTTGGGAGCCCCGCTCCTGGATAACACCACAACTCTAACTTTCTAAGATTAGAGTGGGGTTGTAGGCCTTGCAACATTACTTCTGCATTATAAATTTCCTCTGTTTCCCACTTGTACAAAATATTCCACAATTTTGGACTTTTTAATAGCATTCCCCCTCCTACTGCATCGTATCTCACGTTTTTTCTAACTGCAATCTCCATAGTGCGAGTGTAATTGGTGCATTCGTCCAAATCTTCAAGCTGACCAACATCAGTTGACCTCCAACCCCAAACTGCATTGCTTGTTGCACTTCCACTCACTACAAACCCTGTCAAGTTTCGCAGAGATGCCATGCTGTTCATCCCAGGAGGCATACAAGTTAAACTCCAGCAACCATAAATATCAAGGTGCCTAAGATTAACTAATTTCCTCAACTCCCTTGGCAACCTTTTTAGATCCCCACACCCACGCAACTTTAATGTTTGCAAGTTATAAAGCTTGGTAATGGATGAAGGCAATACACATAGATAACTATTATATGAAAGGTCAAGATACCTTAGATGCAGCAATTCACCTATCCCGCTCGGCAACTCCTTCAATCCATAAAAATGATTTAAACGTAATACCCTTAAATATTTTACTTTTGATACACCCCCCACAAATGGTTTTAAAGAGAAATCACAATCCTCTGTACATAGAAATGTACGCATCCTTTGCATATTGCTCAACTTACCAACAACATCTTTAGGGGTACTTCGATCAATGAATACATGGCGAGTTTTCTCGTTAAAACATCGTGTACTATAGGTGCACGACAATATGTCTGTCCCTGCTACTTCTTTGGCAAGATCATGAATTAGATCATGCATTTTGCATGATATAATTTCATTAGTACCTTCGGCTACTTCTACATCTTGGAAGAAGCACCTTTGCAGTAACTGCTCGAAATACTTGTCACCCGCATCTTCAAAACTCTCCCCATCTGATGGAATAATGAAGCCTTGAGCCATCCAAAGATGTATCAAATCCTCCTTGATAATCTCGTAATCCTTGGGGAATATAGCACAGTACCTGAAGCAACTCTTCAAATGGAATGGAAGATCATAGTAACTGATCTTCAACACAGGCACAGTGCCATTGATCTCATCTTGTGTAACGTGTGCCAAGTCGGTGTCTACCAAATATTTCCACCTACTTTCTCCCTGACCTCTAAGAAGACTTCCAACCACCCTTATGGCAAGTGGAACTTTGGCACACTTTTTAACTATCTGTTCTCCAATTTCAATTAATTGTGGTTGCTCTGGATGTGCAATTCTCTCAAACAAATTCCAACAGTCTTCGTATGAGAGATCCTTCAATTCGTGTGTCAATTCTTTCGAACTTCCCACAACTTCAACTACCTTCTTAGAGCGCGTAGTAACCAAAATTCTGCTACCCCTCCCGCCTTTAACCAGCAAAGCTTTCAAGTTCCGCCATTCTTCAGGTTTATTATCATTCCAAACATCATCCAAAACAAGCAGATACTTCTTCCCATCAAGTGCTTGATGAAGATTCTTCTGAAGCCGGTCCATTTCTAGGCTACCACTTTGATTAGCCTGGTTGGTTGCAGCTGCAAGGATTTGACCAGCAAGCGCTTTGACATTGAAATCATCAGACACACAAACCCACATCTTCAAAGGAAACTCATTCTGAATCTTGTCATCATTATAGACAAGTTGGGCAAGAGTAGTTTTCCCCAACCCTCCAATCCCAACAATGCTGACAACAGAAACATTCTCCTTCACAGTAGTGTTGTCTACTAACATACCAATCACAATCCTTTTATCATCATCTCTCCCAACAATCCCACCATCATTCTCCTGGCCCAAATTAGAGTGAGTTTCCCTAGGATTATTTCTTACCCAACTGTACAGGGGAACAGTTTGACGGTTGCCAGCAGCAACTTGATGATCCTTGACAATATCATCCAACCTCTCTCTAATAGTTTTGATCTCACGAGACCAATAGAAAGCAAAACGAAGCTGATTAAAACGGGAGAAGAAAAGGCAAACCTCTTTACTGAATTTGTTGCCGGTCATGATGTTCTTGCGATGAGCAAGAGTGGTAACCTCATCAAACAAATCATCAGCTTGGTAAAGAGCTTCCTTAAGCTTCTCGAGTCTACCACGTTCAACATGGCTGCGACGACCTTGCTGCAGTCGCTCTTCTTCTTCAGCATCAAGAAGGACGTTGTTGATGAAGAACATAGTATCCTTGAGCTTCTCAAGCTGTGTCTTCACACCCAAAATAGCAACAATCTCCGTCCAAATGGGAGAACCCAGTTTCTCAACCACAGTTTGCACCAAAGACAGGCCTCCTGACACATCCATCTCTCTTTTTTTTTGTGGATTTCAACTTTTTTTTTTTTTTTGTTTATTGTTTTTTCAATAGTATTGTAATGTATTTGGGTGTAAATGTAAGGGATATAACAAGTACATATATAAGGCAGAGGGAAGTTCTTGAATGAATTTCAAAACGTTAAAGTAGAATGTAGGACATGGAATAATATACTTTTTATAATTGTTTTGCTCACTCAACATTTTGTAGTCATGGATACTTTATTTTCTTCTTTTCTCAAAGAATAATGCTTTGCTTGAGCTATATTATCATTAAATATTCCTTTCTTTTTTCTTTTCTAAATAATGTCTACTGCTATTCTTGTATTTTTTTTTATATATTATTTGTCACATTTATTTTTTGCCTATTTTCCTATGCAATATAACAATTATAATATTTTCTACCTTTAGAAAAAAATGTATATTAAGAAATTAAAATTCGAGATCTATATACTTGTAAGATAATATTGTAAAAACCTAAATACTCGTATTAGTGAAAAGGGAATCATACAAATTAGATATTTCTTGCATTTTTATAAGCTGATGACAACTCCATATTTAAATGTACTTGTACTTAATTACAAAGTTCTCATCGCATGCATATGATTTTCATACTTTAGTATATACTGTCAAATTATTTGATTAAAGAAGGTTGTAAGTGATTGGTGTGAATAATGTCCAAAGTTAATATAGTAATACACTAATATAGTACGAATTATTAGATAAATGGAAGAGGTATTATTTATTTCATGGAAAATAAATTTGTTTTGAGGCCAGGTATTCTTTTGTAAATAGTATCTATCATTGGCAAGGAATATAAGGGAGGTAAGTGGGATAATGAAATGTTGTTTTGATAAATAAAAATGGAATCATGAAATTTTGTTTTAAATTACTCCATTCCACAGTACACATTTATTTCTATACACAAATATAACGATGGTGTGATGGATTCATTGATCTTGAAGTTAGTACGTACATGGCGTAGGCGCCTAACAAAATAGCAATTTTTTTTTTTTTTTTTTTTGGACACATGTGTTTATTTCATAATATGCTAAAGATACCACAAAAGTAAATGTAAACTTGTAAACTTGGATTGGTAGTATGGTAGGCCATGTAAAAACTTGTAAAGTGAAAAAAATAAAAAGATCTACTTAACTTTATAATCCAGGGGTGTCAAGCAAAGTATATATTTCTTTTCATGTTTCATGAAGATCTCCTTTGAAGTAAAGCGAGCATAGAATTAATATTTCCTTTGATTCTTTTAAGTTGACATGTTTTTTTAGTCACGTTTACACAAATTTAACTAATTATTGATATATTTAATTATCGATAAGCAAAAGTTTTAAAGAGCTGATATTTTAAAAATATATATCATGACGAATCTAACAAGATCTCACGTGATGATATTTTTCATTACGTATGAAACACAAAACACGGTCAAAGAAGAGTGTGTGAATAGTGCAAAAGTCAAAACGTGTCAACTTAAAAAATAGAGTTAGTATAAGAAAAGCAACCAAAGGTTAATATTAAACAATTATAAATGTTACAAAATAGGCCGTCTTAAACAAGTTAGGGCCCTGTGCTAAGATTAAATTTTAGGTCGGATTATTTAAAATGCAAAATTTTAAATATGAACTAGTGCATGACCTGGGCGTTGCATCGGGTTGCAACTTTGAAACATAATGTTAATAATAAAAAAAAAAAAAATAGGATTTAAAGAGAATAGTTCTCCATTTTCTTGGAATTGTTAAGACAATTCCTCTTTATTTTGCGATACTTTTCGACTTTGCTTCCTCATAAGTACCAGTTGCACAGGTATGCCTGTCATCCCTTACACAGGTTAATTAGACCGACTATCAATCTAAATATGAGAGGATTTAAACCTATTACTATGAAGCCTAATACACTGCTTACTTCACCTTAAAAGAAATAATATTCTACAAAAAAATAATTTTATTTCAGTAAAATAAGTTTATTTCAATAAAAATAATTTAATTTCAGTAAGAATAATTTAAGTTGAGCAAAAATTATTTCAGTTCAGTAAACCGAAAGTATCTTTAAGATAATCATAAGTTAAAATAAACTAAAATTATCTTTAATATAATCATAAGTTAACCCTCTTAGTATCAATAGTTGCCTCTACATCTGCTACCCTAACAATTGTAGATACACAAATCTCTACAAGAACTAATCTAAGGGTGTACAGCTAGAGTATTTAAAATCAGCTTGAACTCAATCACTAAAGGCTAATTTTCAGTACAAGACACTATCACAAATGATGCACTGATGCAGTTGATCTCCCAACTGGCTAAAAAATAAGCAATTGATCTACTGCAGCAATGGAGTTTGAGAGAAATAACAGGCAAATGTCAAAGATAACTTGCAGGCAATCGAACAAGACTTGCAGATGATCTATAAATTCTGATAGTCAAACCTGTGGTATGGAAAACATTTTAAATTTCTTACAGCATATTTATCCATTTTAAAGGAGATATTGTAGCGGAAAAAAATTATAGGCGTAGCTGAATGGAAGTTAAATTGAACTTTCTAACACAAATCAAATGTTTTATTTGAATAATTAAGTGCATTGTAAATAAGTAACCAAAAAAGTTGCAGATGAAATCAAGAAGAGCACATGAGTGTCCTGTGACAGAAATTTAGAAAACTTGGCAAGAGTCAACCATTCAATCTTTAATTTTTTTTTTTAATAAACTATCTGTTCAAAATTGGATAATTTATTACGAGTAACTTTTACCGACTAAGTTGTATTATGAAGACATTATACAGATATTTGGTGTAAGTGAAAAAGAGAAGAAATGTGATAAGCAGCCAATCTGTGATGGTAGTTTTTCCAAATTATCACAACATGAAATGTCAAGGGATTAAAGAGTAGTCAATTGGTGCATCCCCTTAGGCAGCTACTCCAATTTTGGGCATCTCCAGGGCATATCAGTGTCAGTGGCATCCTCTTTTCTGTCTCCCTCTCCTGCGCTGCAACAGCTGGTGGTGAGATAGGCTCTTAAGTTTCCAGTATTGACAAATTAAAAGAGAACGAAGAGAGGACAGGCAGACAACGACTTTGGAATACCCCCCTATTTTCATATGAGAAACCTTGGGAATGAGTATGATTGCAACCTTGCTACTAGCAGCTGATTTTGCTGTCGTTTTTGCTGCTCATTATTGAAATAACTATAATCCTCATTGTCCATGTCCATCCCACCCTCCCCTAAATCTGATGTGACAACAATTTCCACCACCCTTTCAACTCTGCCAACCAATTTAGCTCAAGCTTTTAAAGGGAAGGAAATAATACCAACTCATCAGCTGCTAGTCGCCTTGACCCCCCTGATGCAGTACGAGCTCCACCCGTAGTACTACTACACTCAACATTATCTCAATTTCTCAATCCACTAAGTTAAAGGACTCCCAATTGTCTCAAATGACGCAATTGGCTCAATGATGGAAGATGATTGTAACTTATACAACCAACAAATCTTATTTCAACAAGATTTGGGAGACAGATATATCCAGGCAACCTAGCTCCAGCCAGGACTTGAATAGCTAGCACATTGCAACTTCAGCAGTAAAAAGGGAGAAGTAAAAATCAATCAGGAACAAGATACTAGTCATGAAATTGGCAAATTTTCAACCAAAAAAAAAAAGGCATCAGCTGTGAATCCTGATTTCCAGCTTTAGACTCTCTTCCAGGATGCACTAAACTACATTGCAGTCCTTCTACATTCATTTGTCTCCCCGAGTCCCCGTCAGCCATACAATAATGATATTCATGAATAAGGTCAAAGATACAAGGCCTAAGATGTTTTATACAGCACTCTGATGGAAGAAAGATGACAGAAACTTTTCCAAGGTTACCAGCCAGAGGAACTAAAATTCCATTTTTATAAATCAAATTCTTCCAACATTTATTTCAGTACTACAAATCAGCTAGCAAAATCATTGGTACATACTTCCATATCAATGATCAGCCTTGTTAAATAATAAGAGGAAGTGATATCATCCCATAGAAAACAATGGGTATGCCAATGCACTATACTTGCCAATTTGTCAAAGGTACTAATGACTTTACTTATGAGCTAGCAGTACTAATGATTCTACTTATGAGCTAGCAGTACTAATGATTCTACTCATGAGCTAACAATTTGTCCAAGGTACTTACAGCAACTAGCAACTTCAACTTGCCATGAATGTGTTAACAATAAGGCTTGTGTTTGTCTAGATAATGCAAAGATACTGCTGAATGCATTGCACATTTGCAGGCAATATCATCAAGCACAATGTATACATTTCCCCCCTTGATTCGCACAAAATCTGAAAAAACCACAAAGTATACATCAAGCAATAATGGAGAGCAAGACGAGTAGTTATTATAAATAAACAAAGGAGGTAGCTAGGATAAAGAAGAATATGACCTGTGTGCCATGTAATCCATATTCTGGCATCTCTCAGTTAAACAGCCAACGTAATTTTCAATATATCGGAAGTCACAAAGAGACTGCAAACTGAATCACTTAGATTAATCTTCAGTGAACATTTCTCCGCTTCAAAAATAATATTCCAAAGCTAGCTCAAAATTTCAAGATCCCCAGCAGTAGTATTAGCGGCTTCAAAAATTTAAGAGCTCAAGGTTTACCTGGTGGTGATCTCAACTCTTCTAGCTAACATTTATAGAAATCCAAAGCTAGCATCACGAAAAAAATGGAAGATACAACAGTATGATCATATGTACCTGTATTAAAAAAGAAAAGATTGTTGTCACTTTTAGGCCGGAACCTTAGCTAAACAGTTTAGTTTATGAATTCTCCTAGAAGATTAATGAAAAAAATTATAACAAAAACCTTATAGATTCATACAATAAACAAAGAAAGAAGCATTTGGTGTTTGTATGACCAAAAACAAAAAATAATAATCGGAAAATATGCATCATTTGATTATTGGCTAATTTGCTATGTTTAAGCATAAGTTTTGAAATGAAAATTGGACATTTATTACCTTCGAGCCTTTGGCTACTTGAGTTGTATATGGATCATTGACCAAAACAATTCTTTCAGCAGTGCTTTGAAGCTGAAGCAAATTCAAATTAGATTGTATTAGAAATATGTTGATTTCTTAAGTAAAAGACAATTATAATTGCTATTCTTTCCTTCATACCAAACCTGCTTTAAGTAACACTAATGCGAGGGATGTGTTGAATATTGGCCCAGTCAGCGTCATTCTGATTCTCACATCTTTTGTTCAATTTCGTGGAACAATTCCTTATATGAAGTTGAGTTAAGGAGGTGAGATGGCGCATCTCTTCTGGCATTGTTTCCAATTTTGAACCACAATATCCATAGTGCCACTATGATGATTAGTGAAATTATCCAAATCTTTAAGCTGTCCAACACCAGTTGACCCCACAATATCCCACTCACAACAAATGTTGTTAGCTTCTGCAGAGATGTCACGCAATTCATCCCTGAAGGCATATGTGTCAACCTCCTACAATTATAAATATCAAGGTGCCTAAGATTAACTAACTTTCTCAACACCCTTGGCAACTCTTTTAGAGCCAAACAACTATGCAAATTCAATATAATGTTTGCAGGCTGTAAAGCTTGGTAATTTTCTGAGAGGTCAAGATATCTTAGATGCACCAATTCACCAATCACGCTTGGTAACGTTTTCAATCCAGTACCATTCAAGGTTAATATCCTTAAATATTTCATTTTTGTTACCTCCACAACAAGGCTTCCTAAATAGAAAGGAAGCTCGTAATAAGGAAGTTCATGATCCATAGAAATGTACGCATCCTATTCATCTTGGTCAGATTACAAAGAAGGTCTTTAGGGACACTTCTATCAATATAAGCATGGCGAGTTCACTCGTTAAAATATTGTGTGCTATAGTTACACGACGGTATTTTTGACCCCGCTACTTCTTTGGCAAGATCATGAATCAAGTCATGCATTTTGCAAGATATAATTCATCAATAGTACCTTCGGCTAGTTCTACATCTTGGAAGAAGCACCTTTGCAGTAACAATGGAGATTGGAACACAGTGCATGTTTGTGACACAGATACTGTGTCAAAATTTGGACCATTGTAAACGGAAGACAATAAGGATGTGCAATAATAATTATAGCCAGTATACAACTATAGAAATCTTTAACATGTAAGGCAGGACTAGTAATGCTAGTTCCAGCTTATTCAATTAACTTGATCAGATTTTCTATGGCAACACCAACATAAAGCGCAAGCCACACCAAATTACTACTCAATCACACTCACCCAAACGAATGAAGAGAGAATCAACACTGACAAATCTTATGAAACAGTTTGCACAATGAGGTTTAATGCTTTTGCTGTCATGTATATGTTGCTACACGAACAAAAAGATTTTAATTCTTTTATACGGAGTTATTCCATTATTTGGTTGAATAGCATATGAAATTACATTAATAAGTTTTGAAATAAACATAAGCTTAATCAACTACTTAATTTTATGTACAAGGCTACAAGAATTCATCATTCTCTCAGAAGAGAAATCAGAAGAATCATGAAAAAAATTCTAGATTCAATCACAATAGTCAAATAGTAAGCACATAAACTATCTAAGAATAGAGTGGGGTTGTAGGCCTTGCAGCAATTCTTCAGCATTATTATTTCCCTCTCTTGCAGCACATAACATTATCCAATATCGTATAGAGCACTAATAACCATCACCCCGTGTCATCAAGTTAAGTATTTTTCTTGTCAGTTTTT
The DNA here is from genome assembly GCA_034703905.1 of Chenopodium berlandieri. Lineage (NCBI taxonomy): Eukaryota > Viridiplantae > Streptophyta > Magnoliopsida > Caryophyllales > Amaranthaceae > Chenopodium > Chenopodium berlandieri. The sequence goes on from CM068293.1 coordinate 5,407,546, forward strand.
GGACTTGAACCCAAGTCTAAAACTAGTACCAAGTTCCTGGAAAATTTGCCACCTTAGCTTCTTCCCTCATAGAGTCACAGAATTTCAACTTGCAGGTTTCTCCACTGACAAACTAACCCACAGTTCACCATACTCCCCTGTTAAGACAGCTTACATAGCTTTAAGAATCATATGTAATCACTAACAATTATCGCAACCATGAGAGCATTTTTACCTCTATAATGGAAAATCTGGTAATATATTTATTATCCACATCTTTACATCATCTCTCTGAACGATTCACATACAAAAAGGCCTTAGCATCACTGGTCATGTTTAAGCATTCAAGTTTTTCTCTAATATTGATAACTAGGAAACAAACTTAACCATTATTATTTACCTCTCTTAAGACAGCTTACATAGCTTTAAGAATCATATGTAATCACTAACAATTATCGCAACCATGAGAGCATTTTTACCTCTATAATGGTAAATCTGGTAATATATTATCAACATCTTTACATCATCTCTCTGAACGATTCACATACAAAAAGGCCTTAGCATCACTGGTCATTTTTAAGCATTCAAGTTTTTCTCTAATATTGATAACTAGGAAACAAACTAATACAATCCCGCATTCAAATACATTGGAGAGATTAAACAGTCAATCCATGAAGGTAGTTCTTCTAAATTGTCAATGCCAATGAAATAATCAAATTTTCCATCATATAAAATAAACTTGATTAAAAGTTGATCGAAATATAGAAATACAGATAATTTTACTATACTAAACTTATTTTCTGTTGCAATTGTTTGCTTTTACCAGTAAATATTTCTCAATTCATCAAAAGTTGAATCCTTTCAAAAAAAAAAACATCAAAAGTTGGTATATTAAACCTTTTGCTGCCCAAACAATTTTGGTTGTCTTCAGTGTAGGTTAATAATCAAACAAGTATTATAACTTATTAAAGCATCATTTAAGCATTTAGCTTAGTTCAATGTGGATTAAACAAATGCAACTTGTGTTAAATTTTAAATAATAACTCAATTAAAAAATACTTCGTATAAAATTTCCGGCTGACATATGAACCCTAAGTTTAGATTTTAGAATTGATGAAAAATTAGTCATTATAACCAAACAATAATTTGCAATAATAGATTATTACAGTATGAACTTAATTATTGCCATTTAGGCTCAATTTTAATAATTAATTTACTTTATGAAAATCCCCAATTTTTATATGAACCCTAACTGTTTGTAACTCTATGGCCGAAATTTTCAATGAAAACATAGAAAGTAATAACCTTTTGCGGAATGCATTATCGGCGGCTTTGACAAAGTAGACGAACACTGCCCAGAAAAAAGTAAAGAGTAGATGAAGACCACGATAACATCTGTGTTTCGAACACACCAGATTATAGCCCAAGTTGTAAGATTGACTTCACATATGCAAGATTGACTTGAGTTGACCTTACCAGATAACCAGAGTTTTTTTTTTTTTTTTTTTTTTTTTTTTTTCTGAAGCTCCACACTCCAGAGTGGTTAAACGAGTAAGTCCTGCACTATGGATAGCACAGGGGCATTATAGGGATTTAACCTTACTAGATTACCGCCACACTCAATACCTGGCTCTGATACCATTTTGTAACACCTCCAATTTACTAGCTAATAATAAATAATAAATAAAGGAAAAATAAACAACCTTTAATAAAATTGCGGAACTATACACCTAAATCGGAGGTATTACCGCCACACTCAACAACTTGTCAAGTGCTAAGGCTTACAAAATTCCAATAATTACAACCCAATAAACTAGGTGAACTATTTATACAACTTTACAAACTTGTTATAAAATACTAATCGAAACACTTGAGCTCCTTTAGCTACGATCACTTGATCAACCTGTTTAGACAAACTTGACTGCTCACCATTAAGGACAAATTCCAAAATAGATCGTCGCAGGGCCACCATAAGAAAAAGACATGGCCGCAAACACAAGTAGTACAACAAAACAACAAACACACATTAGCAAAAAAAAGCTGAGTAATCATCACATATCAGAATACAAATAATAATAAAATAATTAACATTACGAGCTCAATTAAGCAATGTAGTTCAAAACTACATTACACCTTGTACTTGGAAATAACCTTTGTCAAACCTAACCTCGAATATTAATACGATCATTTACTCATTTAACTCATCTAACCAATACGTGTGTTATGCTCTTTGTTCAATACCTAGTCTTTAAAGTATTTTGGGCAAAGAACATGGAATAAGGATTCGGTCCATCCTGCAAGTGGAAACAACAAGGTGCACTGAAAGCCACAGCAGACCAATTAAACAAAGATAACATTAGATTTGAATTGATAAAACCCGCTCACATAATCAGGCCTGAGACCTGATATAGAGTATGTAGTACATGCTCGTTGTATAGCTTTAATCCTTTAAGTCTTTAGCCCATCCATAATCAGTTTCACAATACATAACTATTCTTTAATTTGGTTAAGATACATGATGCCTTGTAAGTTGTAACGCTAAATTATCACATCACGCAAATTAAAAAATAAGAAATTTAATCAAGGAACGACAGAGCATTAAATTTTAACAGTAAAACCAAGTCACTTACACTTACCCATAGAGTTGAGGCACTACAAAATCGATATCAAATGCATCAAACCCCCATTTGACGTAAATGTCCTTCACCAGCGCATCTCATTAAAGCATGGTGCAAATAATAATTTTGTAAAAAAAATGTGCAACTCAAGCTTCAGTGCATCTTTTTGTGTGTCAAAGCATACCTCGGTGAAATCAACCTGCCTAGACCAAAAAGGCACATGGTTCATGTCTAATCGGACTTATACGCAACTCTTTCTACACTAATCATAACCAGAAAGAAGGACTTTTGCACTAGATCTACCCAGCTTTGCCCAGGTACATGCATAAATATTGGGGTAAAAAGAAGGTGAGCACTTTCTCAAACTCAATGATATGGAGAAGAAATTTCATCTATGTAAATGTGGGACAATCATGTGCTCCATTTCCCAGCCTAAATTTCAATGTCTCAGTCAACATCCAAATCCTGAAACAGCCTATCTATGAACCATATCTGTAGCAAAACAATGCAAGCAATTCGTGAAACCAGACTTTGCAGCTACTGCCAAGGCCTTTGTTGCTACAAAAGAAGCTCCAACTAACATAACTTTAGCTAATATTTGACTACCAACTATCATCAACCCATTAATATTTAAACTTCAATTTTATTTCTCCAGGACAAAAGCTTACACCACACTAAAGAAAAGGGAGGTAAATCCCAAATCTAATTTAACTCAATCAAGACACTTTTTTTCCAACCCAATTTTCAGAACCCAAGTTTCTCTCCAGTCCATTGATCACTCTATCTTCCTTCAAATACATCCCATTCACTTTAGAAACCAAAAACCCACAACTATGTTTTCATCCCACAAATACACACCACCAAAACTAGCCTCCACTCATTGACATCTTTACATGACAGCTTCAAGGTTCCTTTCAAGCATATGACCAACTCTAGAGCACTGAATTGAAAATCATTGTTAGACTTCCCTGTTTCAAGACAAAGACTAAATCAAAATGAAAAATTATAGGGCTTCTGAAGTTATTTGTGTAAAAAAATGACCCAGGTAATTTAAAAGCATCATACTGAACAATGGGCCTAGCTAGTGACATGGGAACCTGAAGCTTGATTAAGAAATCCTCATTGGCTAACCTAAATTCTCAATTTCACCGATAGTAGAGCAGCTGCATGCAGTCGCATAGTGTATAAACTAAAGGGAGAAACATAAACATCTTACATAATTTAACAGTACAAGTACAGCATTAACACAGTGCTTCTAGACCCATTTGTCTCCCCCTCACTTCAATAGATGGGCTGCACAAGAACGATCGATATTCATAGTGAAGTCAAAGTGACAAGGCTCAAAATGTTTTATGCAGCAATCTGATGGAAGAAAGATGCTAGATACCTTTTCAAGTTTTACAGCTGAATGACAAGAATTTTACTAGCCAGATATAAATCGACAATCATATAGGGCCATTAACTTATATAATTTAATGAGAGAATACAAAACTCACATGCTGCATATATAATGCATAAATAGCTCGAACTCAATTACTTCATAGTGCAGATAGTTACCTTTTCCTTCCCTGCTCTGAAACCTTTTAGCCCGTGTGAAATAAGATACTAGATGAGTGGATCAATGGTAGAGCTGCAGTGCTAAATCTAGTAACACCGAATCTCACAAACTGGAGATCCCAGTTACTGGACTCCAAATATCATCCTTTCCTTGTTACGCTCTCATCTCATTTAAGCTCCTTTTTTACAAGATATCCTAGTGAGAGTTCATTCAGAATGCCTTACAGGAGATATATTTGGCTCAGCTAGATGTGACTGTGGAAACCAGCTTGCACTTGCAATGAAGCAAATAGAGGCTGCTGGAAGGGGAGCGTTGGTCTACCTTCGCGGGCATGAAGGCAGGGGAATTGGTTCACTCAAGAGAATATGGAATTGGTGCACAGGTAACTTCTGCTCTTTCCTTCTCATTTCACTTCAGTACCTTGATTTAAATATTTTTTTTTTGTCATACTAATTCCTTAGATTTTTGGCCTATGAATGTGTTACTGCTTGTGAGATTCTGTAAAAGAGCTAATCATGTTTCAGGCTGCGCTGATGCCAAAAGAAATAGTTCATTTTTCGTCTCTTAAAAATCTGCTCAAACCTGGTAATCTTATGGATAAAGGCCAAACGGTATACAAAAGCCAGGCTGCACCCCTAAAATTGCCTGGTCTATCGAGCAGGAAAATTTTGTGCAGCCTGTCTAAATTTAGCTGGATTGACCATCTTATATCATCTCTAATAAATGTATTTTTTAAGCACGTTGTTATGGTTTGTCTGAGTAACTTGACTTGGTTTGAATGTTGATTTGACCTAAGTTCACCAGATACTGCAGTTAACTTATAGAATTGACTTGATATTCTACCCACTAATCTAGCATCCAGGCAAAATGATTTTTGATCCCTTCAAGCCCCTTCAGATAAACACTCTGGGGTAAGGTTGCACCTCATCAAAATAATCTGCGATGACTTTTTATACGTTTTTGTATATATTGAGAAAGATCTATGATGTTTTTGTAATATCATGTCATTTTTTTTGTTCCCTTTCAAGATGTGTAAAATAGCTTTGAGCAAGTCTCAGGTTTGTAATTTGTCTACCTCATTTAATGGAATAATAATTTCTTGCCTTTATATATTTGGGTTTCTTACTCCATTCTAATAATAATGCCTATCATATCGTCTGAAGTCTGGACAAAAAAATTGTATAACATATGTATAACATAGGCTACTCATTTGCAAAGTAAAACAGGTGAAGAGAAATATTTTTACAACTCTAGAACTCGAGGGAAAAAGAGCCACCTACTAGGTAGGGTTCTCCTCAAATACCCTTAAGCCAATTACGCCGCCTCTATAAATTCTACAACTCTGTTGGGTTTATTCCCTAAAACATTATTTAACTTTTATTCTTATGGTTCTATAGAGTGCAATAAAAAGATATTTTTGACAGGAAATCATGTAATTTGTAGCCTTCCAAATATAGCAAGAGGAACAAAGCCTGTAGCTGCTGCAATATATATCACATGATCTGATAGAGCACCTTCTCTTGTTAAACCATTTCCCAGGTGTATGTAGCATTGTAGCCACATGTGATTTCTGGAACCAGAGCATCCAACGAATGTATTCTTTCCCCAAGGATCCTTTCACACCTTGCTAAGTAAAAGAAAAGATGTTGATATTCTGACATTGGAAATCTGCCTAACTTCAGAGTGGTTGTACGGGGAGTTTCCGATAACCAGTTCATCGAAGCAGCATTGAAGTCCTCTTCACGTTAAAACCTCTCTCTGGTACCAACTGGTATCAGGAAATATCACGCGAAACACCAAGATGAGAACCACGGAACTTTTAATGTTAAGTTCACATCCCTTCTAATTGGCAACTGTAAGGAAAAACAAACACAAAACATTCATCCAATTTACAACTCCATATTTTGACACCACAGAGAACATTTAGTCCACAATAACATTGATTTAACTTTAAATATAGTGTACTATCTGGAAGATGAAGCAAAAGCTAAAAATTGCTGTAACACGGACGAAAAAGAGAATTGGTATAGCATTCAGAAATGATTCCTTGCTACCTGATAATACTCGAACGAAGCTATCTTCTGGAATCTGGAGTATTATATTGAGTCTCCTTCAAGTCAAACACTTCAAGAGATAATCTTTCTGCATGACAAGTATTTGACCAAAAAAAGAAACAATAAACATGTTACGTAATTTGCCAGTACATATAGCTTGACAAAATTTTAAATGGTTCAATTTTGAAATGTTTAATCTGAATACCTAACAGATTGCAACTTCAGAACTAAAAAGGAAAGCACAAATGAAACAGGAACAATCTACTTGTCATGAAATTATCAACTTTTCAAAACAAATGCATGTCTTCAGTTATGATTCCTGATTTCCAGCTTTAGACCCTCTTTCAGGATGCATTAACCCATTGACACTGGCCTCTAGACTCATTTGTCTTCCTAACAATTCAATAAATGAGCTATAAAAAGACTGACATTCATAGTTAAATTGACAAGGCCTAAAATGTTTTATATAACACTAATGGAAGAACAATAGATGCAAGAAACGTTGTCAAGGTTTACAGCTGAGTAACAAGAAATTTACTAGCCAGGTATAAATTGGCAATAATAAAGGTCATTACCTTTTACTATAAATTGATGCGGGAATACAAAATTCACACCCTGCATAATGCAGAAACAGTAAAATATAGCTTCAACGCAATTACTTCATAGTGCAGATAGTTACCTTTTCCTTCCCTGCTCTGAAACCTTTTAGCCCATGTGAAATAAATACTAAATAAGTGGATCAATGGTAGAGCTGTTGTGCTAAATCTAGCAGCATCGAATTTCACAAACTGGAGATCCCAGTGACTGGAATCCAAGAATCATACTTCCCTTGTTATGCTCTCATCTCATTTAAGCTACTCTTTAATTGCAATTTAAGCAACAATCCTGTTTAGTAGAAATTCGGTAAAACTCCTATTCTACAGTATATGAATCCTATCAGCTAGAAAAATCATGACAGTAAGAAATATGAAGCAAGCAGCATCAGAACCTACTTTTGAGGTTGAACAAAATAACTATGTATTAAAGTTCAATGGATTGAGCCATAGGACCGGACCAGAACATTTAATTTCAATGCACACTAATGAACTAAATTAAACTAGAAAATATGGCAGATATCATCAGTAGGAATATGCATCATCTAGCAAAATCAGTAGTGATATACATATTAATTATCAACCTTGTTAAATTACAATAGGATGTGCTCATCTCATAGAAAAAGATGGATTGACCATCATAAAAAACAAAGCATGCCAATTTTCCAAAGGTATAGTTTAAAAAATTAAATAGCAATACTATTGATTCCACCGACTAGGCAGAGTTCTCCTCAAACGCTATCTCTCAAGTCTGTCGCAATGGTTCTGTAAACGCACAGCAGAAGTCTCGGGTTTTGTAAATTGTAATTTGTCTACTTCTCATTCAATATAATAACAAGTTCTTGACTTGATTTAATATTGGTGCCTGTCATATCATCTGAAGTCTGGACATAAATTCTCGTTTTGGTATTTGGAACAGTTGTAGAGAACATATACATAGTATTAAAAATAGGTTACTTTGCAAAGAATGGATTAAGAACCATTATAATACCACATATGAATATACTACTCTAGAGCTCAAGGGAGGAAGAGCCAAATATTGGCAATCAGCCTAGCCTCGGAGTGGCTATGCAGTGTGCTTTCAATGATCATTTCACCAAAGCAGCCATTGAAGTTTTTCTCACATTATTATCTTTCTCCGGTACCAGCTGGTATCAGGATATATCACGCATAATACCGAGTACCACAAAACCTTTAATGCTAAATTCACAAATCCTCTGATTAATATTTGCAAAAAGAAAAACAAACAAAAAACATTATTCACAACCATATTTCAGAACTCCATGTTTTGACATAATGACATTTTACCACTAAGAACATTCTGTCTAGAATTATATTGATTATTGGCTTCAAATATAGCATACTATTTGGAAAGGAAAGAAAAAGCTTAAATATGTTGAAAAGAAAAGAGAAAAGGTAAAGCATTCAAAAATGAATTCTAGCTACCTGTCATTACTTGAAAGAAGCTAACTTCTGGAGTGTTATAGTGAGGCTCCTACAAACGCTTCAAGAGATAATCTTTCTGCATGGCAAGCATTTTAGAAAAAAAAAAGAGAGAGAGAGATACAGTACAGCTTTCAGAAGCATAATATTAAACAAGCAATTTGACAAGGTTGTTGTAATAGCACAACCTGATAAAATGTAAATCTGATGGATTTCCTCTTAATTCTATGATCACAATTCTCAAGTGGACATTAATTATAAATTTGCATAGTTGTTTACTCATTAAATTTCACCAAGATGATCAAAGAAAAATAAATAAATAACTCTTTCTGCAGCCATGTTTTGGCCTGAGACAATAATAGTAGACTAGCAATTGCAAAAGGCCAAATCAATATAACAGTTGCTACTTGCAAAGAACTAGAACTGGAGTTTAATAGATTCTCCATATTGTCAGTCCTAGACCTCAGAAATTTTTGCATAACTGATTTACATCTGAATCCATCATTCTTAAAGATCCTTGATTAACAATGGTTGAAAGGACAATATTTCACCTGTTGCTGCCCCCTCTTGTGTTACAGACAACTCTTTCCCTTTTAAAAGCCAGATAGACTTCCCTGTTTCAAGACAAAGACTAAATCAAAATGGTAAATTTATAGGGCTTCTGAAGTTATTTGTGTAAGAGAATGACCCAGGTAATTTAAAAGCATCATACTGAACAATGGGCCTAGCTAGTGACATGGGAACCTGAAGCTTGATTAAGTGGCCATTTCTTCAAGAAATCCTCATTGGCTAACCTAAATTCTCACTTTCACCGATAATAGAGCAGCTGCATGCAATCGCATAATGTTTAAACTATAGGGAGAACATAAACATCTTACATAATTTGACAGTACAAGTACAGCATGACAAGTTCAACACAATTTGAAATGTTCAACTTGAATATCAAGACAATGCAACTTCAGAAGTAAAAAAGAAACAGGAGCAAACTACTTGCCTTGGGATTAGGTGATTAGCAAGTTTTCAAAACAAATGGCTTCAGCTAAAATCCTAATATCCAGCTTTAGACTCACTTTCAAGATGCATTACCCCATTAACACAGTGCTTCTAGACCCATTTGTCTCCCCTTCACTTCAATAGATGAGCTGCACAAGAACGATATTCATAGTGAAGTCAAAGTGACAAGGCTCAAAATGTTTTATGCAGCACTCTGATGGAAGAAAGATGCTAGAAACCTTTTCAAGTTTTACAGCTGAATGACAAGAATTTTACTAGCCAGATATAAATCGACAATCATATAGGGCCATTAACTTATATAATTTAATGAGAGAATACAAAACTCACATGCTGCATATATAATGCATAAATAGCTCGAACTCAATTACTTCATAGTGCAGATAGTTACCTTATCCTTCCCTGCTCTGAAACCTTTTAGCCCGTGTGAAATAAGATACTAGATGAGTGGATTAATGGTAGAGCTGCAGTGCTAAATCTAGTAACACCGAATCTCACAAACTGGAGATCCCAGTGACTGAACTCCAAGTATTATCCTTTCCTTGTTACGCTCTCATCTCATTTAAGCTCCTTTTTTATTGCAATTTAAGCAACATTCCTGGTTTAGTAGAAAATTAGGCAAAAACTCCTAGCATTGCTGTCTTCTATGTGAATATGGCAGTAAAAAATATGAAGCAAGCACCAACAGAACCAACTGTTGAGTTTGAACAAGTAACAATGTATTCAAGCTCCACGGGTTGAGCCACAGGACCAGACCAGGAATGTTTTTTTCAATGTACACTAATGAACTAAATCAAACTAGAAAAAATGGCAGATCAGATATCAGTAGGAGTATGCATCATCTAGCAAAATCAGTAGTGATATGCATATTAACTATCAACCTTGTTAAATTATCATACGATGTGCTCATCTCATAGAAAAGGATGGATTGACCATCATTAGAAACAATACATGCCAATAGCAATACGTACTATTGATTCTACTAATGAGTTAGATCAGAGGATACTTACAGCAGCAATAAGCAACTTCTACTTTTCATGAAAGGAGTTAACATTAAGGTTTGTGTGTTGTCAAGACAGATAATGCCAATAAGTGATACTTTAAGGAAGGAGAAAAATGATTCACCAATAAGAATCTAAGATATTGCTGAATGCATTGCACACCATCTTAACAAGCATGAGGTAATATCCATTCTCCCTTGCTTCATTGATATTCTGTTTGCACAAAATCTGAAATAAACACGTTTATACATCAAACACCTATGGAGAAACTAGACAGCCAAAACACACACATATAACATAACCCATATTCTGGTATTAACCAGCATGCATAAGCTTCATTATATCGAAATCCACAAGAGACCACTTTTTATAAATCTTCAGTGAATATCTCTCCGCTTCATTAGTTTATAGTTGCCTCAGTAGTAGTCATAGGAGTTTGTATTTATAAGCTGAAATTCTTATATACAAGGAAATATATATTCATGTGGGGGTCATGCTATATTTCTTAAAAGTGTGTGATCCAAATCTCTAATTCTCATACCAAGTAATTTTTAATTTATATGAAACTTGAGATATTTGACTATAAATAATCTGGTCTAATATAGGCTGAATTTAAAGGTATATTCTAATTTGATCTAATCATCTACATAGTTTTATGTACAAGGATATACACGTATACAATTTATCACTTCTCTCAGAAGATAAATCATGAAAAAGTGGTGCGTATTAATTACAAAAGTCAACAGTAAAAACAGTGAAACTTTTTGTGTATGCAAAACTATTAAAATGGTAATACTAACGTGATAATTTATAAGGAATTAAGGCATCATATGGTATGAACCCAAAAATTGAAATCCAAGTGTGAATAATATGGGTAGACATTATTACCTTTGACCAGTTGAGTTATATATAAACGAACATTGAGTAAATGAATTCTTCGGGCGCTGATTTTAGAGTAAATCTGGAGCAAATATTTAAAAGGTGTTAGAGAGATGATAAGGAAGTAAGCAATCCATTCTTCAAAATGTTGCAAAATTAAAGTGAAAAGACGACAATAATAATAATAACCCCTATTTTATCATTCATACCTAGTTTAATGTTGGGGATATGTTGGATATTGGACCAGTTAGCACCATTCTTGTTCTTGCATTCCTTCATTAACTCTGGGCTACATCCCCATATATGAACTCTGGCTAAGGAGGTGAGGTGGCGCATCTCTTCTGGCATTCTTTTCAATTTTGAACAATTATCAATAGTCAGGGATTGGAGAGATGATAAGCCGCCTATTGATGGTGTTAGGCTTTCCAAATTGTCGCACTCCTCAATCTCCAGGGAATGGAGAGATGATAAGCATCCAATCCCCCCTGGCAGCTTCACCACCTTTTTGAGATAAGATAATTCCAAGGAACGGAGAGTGGGAGCAAGGTATCTCCATGGCATCTCTGCTTCTGTGCTTTTGTTGTTGATGACATCATCTTCATCCTCCAATTCCAACTCAGGAAGGAATGCCAATGATAGACTCTCCAGGCCAGTGAATTGGTCCCACACTCCTCGTCCTGATATACTCTTCAAATTAAAGCAACTATCAATTATAAGGGAGCAAAGAGAGGACAGGCGGCCGCTTTGGAACATCTCACCCACCTCTCCTGTTTTCAATTCCTCCATTTTCCGGTCAAATCTAATACGGAGATTCAAAAGATAGTGGATGGGAAGAGAAGTTAAATATCCCACGTTATCTGTCGTCACTTTCCTCAATCTTCCCTGCCGGCCTTGATCCTCTTTATGATTATTATTAGAAACCGACAAACCATGAGCACTCTCCCTCATTATTGGGCCCAGCGCTTCATTAAAATCTTTTAATTCCAATTCTTGCAGTCCCGGACACAAAGGAAATGTTGTCAATTCTGGACATTCATATATATCAAGACGAGAAAGTTTTGGTGCTTGCGGTGTCTCACTCTCCTCTGATTCTGATTCCGATGATGACTTCCACCATCCCTTCAACTTTGGCATGTTTTTAAGCTCCAACTTTTCAAGGGATGGAAAGAATACCAACTCATCATCATCTCCACTATTAATACTACTACTCTCCATATACTCCACTTCACTCAAACCTCCTAAAAAAAGGACTTTCAAATGACGCAGTTGACTCATCAACGGAAGATGCTCCAACCTTTTACAATCACGAATCTCAATTTGAACAAGATTTGGGAGACAACTTTTGAGATTCATTGATGCGCCCAGAAACAATGTTGTCAAATTTGGACATTCAGATACATAAAGCTCAGAAAGCACTGGTGCTTGTGGTATCCGATCACTCTCCCCTGATTCTAATGATGACTTCCACCATCCCTTCAACTTTGGCATGTTTACAAGCTTCAGCTTTTCAAGGGATGGAAAGAATACCATCTCATCATCATCTCCACTATTAATACTACTACTCTCCATATACTCCACTTCACTCAAACCTCCTAAAAAAAGGACTTTCAAATGACGCAGTTGACTCATCAACGGAAGATGCTCCAACCTTTTACAATCACGAATCTCAATTTGAACAAGATTTGGGAGACAACAACTGAGAGTCATCATCCAGGTTGGGAGCCCCGCTCCTGGATAACGCCACAACTCTAACTCTCTAAGATTAGAGTGGGGTTGTAGGCCTTGCAGCAATTCTTCTGCATTAGTATTCTCCTCTGTTTCCCAAATGTACTCAACTTCCCACAATTTTGGACTTTTGAATAGCATTCCCCCTCCTACTGTATCGTATCTCACGTTTTTTCTAACTACAATTTGCATAGTGCGAGTATAATTGGTGAAATCATCCAAATCTTCAAGCTGACCAACACCAGTTGACCTCCAACCCCAAGCTGCATTGCTTCTTCCACTTCCACTCACTACAAACCCTGTCAAGTTTCGCAGAGATGCCATGCTGTTCATCCCAGGAGGCATACAAGTTAAACTCCTGCAACCATAAATATCAAGGTGCCTAAGATTAACTAATTTCCTCAACTCCCTTGGCAACCTTTTTAGATACCAACACCCACACAACTTTAATGTTTGCAAGTTATAAAGCTTGGTAATGGATGAGGGCAATACACATAGATACCTATTATGTGAAAGGTCAAGATACCTTAGATGCACCAATTCACCTATCCCACTCGGCAACTCTTTCAATCCATAACAATCATTTAAACGTAATACCCTTAAATATTTTACTTTGGATACACCCCCCACAAATGGTTCTAAAGAGAAATAAAGATCCTCTGTACATAGAAATGTACGCATCCTTTGCATATTGCTCAACTTACCAAGAAGATCTTCAGGGGTACTTTCATCCATGTATACATGGCGGGTTTTCTCGTTAAAACATCTTGGACTATAGGTGCACGACAATATGTCCGTCCCTGCTACTTCTTTGGCAAGATCATGAATTAGATCATGCATTTTGCATGATATAATTTCATTAGTAGTACCTTCAGCTAGTTCTACATCTTGGAAGAAGCACCTTTGGAGTAACTGCTTGAAATACTTGTCACCCGCATCTTCAAAACTCTCCCCATCCGATGGCATAATGAAGCCTTGAGCCATCCAAAGACAAATCAAATCCTCCTTGATAATCTCGTAATCCTTTGGGAATACTGCACAGTAACTGAAGCAACTCTTCAAATGGAACGGAAGATAATTGTAACTGATCTTCAACACAGGTATTATGCCATTGCTCTCATCTTGTACAATGTTTGCCAAATCAGTATTTTTCAAATTCTCCCACGTGCTTTCATCCTGACCTCGAAGAAGACTTCCGACCACCCTTATGGCAAGTGGAACATTTGCACACTTTCGAACTATCACTTTTCCAATATCAACTAATTGTTGCTTCACTGGATTTTCCTCCGGCTTAAGTGCTATTTTCTTAAACAAATCCAAAGATTCATCATCTGAGAGACCTTCCAATTCATGCGTCCAATGACTTCCCACAACATCAGCTACCTTTCTGGAACGAGTTGTCACTAAAATTCTGCTGACCCTTTCACCTCCAATCAATACATTTCTCAACTGAAGCCACTTACTGGATTCCTGATTCCATACGTCATCTAAAACAAGAAAATATTTCTTCCCATCCATTTCTTGCCGAAGTTTCTCCTGGAGCTGGTCCAAATTCAGCTTATCTTGGTTGATTTCTGAATTTACTGCTGCAAGGATTTGACCAACAATAACTTTGACATCAAAAGCATCAGAGACACAAACCCACATCCTCTGAGGGAATTTCTTGACAATCATCTCATCATTAAAAACCTGTTGGGCCAGAGTAGTTTTCCCCAAGCCTCCAATCCCAACAATGCTGACAACTAAACCATCCTGCTGCTCAACAGTATTGTTGAGTAACATATCTATCACTTTCCGCTTGTCTTCCACCCTCCCAACGAACACATCATCCTCGCACACATAGGAATGAGTTTCCCTTGCGTTAATTCTCATCTGATTAGCCGCATCGAAACCAGCAGAGCCAATGTCATATCGATGATCATTGACAATTCTATCCAACATCTCCGATATCTTTTTCATCTCTCGAGACCAATTGAAAGCAGTATAACACTGATTAGAGCAGGAGAAGAAAAGGCATAGCTCAGTACAAACCCTGCTGTTATTACAAGGCATGAGCTTCTTGAGATGAACAAGAGTGGTAATCTCATCCAACAAGTCATCGGCTCGGTAAAGAGCTTCCTTAAGCCTCTTGAGCTTGTTACGCTCGACATTGGTGCGATAAGCTTGGGGCAGATGCTCTGCAACTTCAGCATCAAGGAGCACAGCCTCGATAGTGGACATGGTTTCTCTGAGTTTGTCAAGCTCAGATTCCAAACCCCACACAACTTCAATTTGGGTCCAAATGGGAGAACCCAGTTTTTCAATGACAAATTTCGCCAAAGTAAGACCTGTTGAAACATCCATCTCTCTCTTTGTCTTGTGAGTTTTTTTTTTTTTTTTTTTTTTTTTTTTTTGAGGAATAAGAGTTAAAAAGGAGTGAGTTTTTTGAGTGTGTGGTTAGGATTATTCAGTACACAGTTTTATAGTAGCAAGCAAAGAACTATTACGCTTTTTTTTTTTTTTTTTTTTAGAGGGAATGCATTTTTAAAAAATAAAAAAAAGAGTGAGTTTTTTGAGTGGAGGTGGTTAGGATTATTCCGCAGACAGCTTTATAGCAAAGAACTTTTAGGCTTTTTTTTTTTCTTTTAGGGAATGCAGAGTTAAATGAAAAAAAAAAAAGGAGCGAGTTTTTTGAGTGGGGGTGGCTTTTAAGCTTTTTTATTTTTTATTTTTTAGGGAATGCAGAGTTAAATAAAAAAGAAGGAGCGAGTTTTTTGAGTGGGGGTGGCTTTTAGGCTTTTTTTTTTTTTTTTTTTTTTTTTACAGTATTTTTTAGGGAATGCAGAGTTAAAAAAAAAAAAAAAAAAAAGTTTTTTGAGTGGGGGTGGTTAGGATTATTCAGTAGACTGCTTTATAGCCCTTTCAAAATTATAGCAAAGAACTTTAGGTTTTTTTTTTTTTTTTTTTTTTATTATTATTTTTAATTTTTTTTTTTTTATAGGGAATGCAGAGTTACAAAAAAAGAGTGAGATTTTTGAGTGGGGGTGGTTAGGATTATTCAGTAGACTGCTTTATAGCAAAGAACTTTTAGGCTTTTTTTTTTTTTTTTTTTTTTTTTTTTTTTGCAGTGGAAAAAAAATAAAAAAACACCAGTGTCAATTCAAATCTGGAGAAATTAATTTTTTTTTGGAAATCTTTTGAAATTAAGAGTTATTGTTAGCAAATCATTCTTATATGCTTAAAAGCAAATATTATTGTATAAACAAAGACCTAAAATGTAGTACAAGTCAGTCTTATAATAGTAACGATATATCATGAGGTATTAAGGTGTATTAGTGTATTCGTTACTAAAGTACTACTCCTTCTGTTCCCGTTTGTTTGTCCTATATTAAATTTGCAACTTTTTAACTCCATTTTTAGTTGGATTGAGCCGATAAGAAACAAAATAGGTGGGAGTAATTTATAATTGAATTGAGTTGATACCGTAAAGAAAACTCAAATTAATAACAATAAAATTAAAACTAGAGCAATTAAAATGAAACAAAGGCCAGAGAAAGTAAACAATAAAGTTTATGAAAAATTCATAATCGTGAAAGCAAAATCATCTTTCACATCTCAATTCAATGAAGAAAATGTCAAACTTTCTTACCTAAGACATAATCCAAAATTTTGAGGTGTGTTTTGATCAAGAAATATCAAAAGCCAGAAATAATTTTCACTTCAGAACGAAGTTCAACGCAAGTATGAAAAAGATGAAAGAGGCTGACATAATTGCAATTTCTAGTCCACTTGTTCAAGTGGGTAATCTATCAATCTTGCCTTTCATTCTCACCTTTTAAGGCTTTTAGTACGAGTAGTGCTTTTTTCATTCAAACAATAGAGAATTTATTTTATTTTTATGATGATCACATAAAGTAATTAATTATTATTGATTTTTATACTAAATAAATGCCTATTAATAGAATTCCATTGTATGAATATATCTTTCAAGAGTATGTCTAATGATGAAATTTTCTTATCATAAACATTACTCCGAGTTTCATATTTACATTACTTCATTTTTAAACCCGTATTATCTGATTTATAATTGGTTAGTCGTTCTAACAACCACGAGGCTGCCCCTATTGATCTTGTTGATCAATTTAACTTGTCAATCAAAATGGCTCTTTTGTAAATAAAGTGAACAGTAACCGTCCACATAAGGGGAGCAATGAATGATGGCAATTAGTCAGCAACTGAGTAGGAGTGCAGTTGATTTAACGGACGTTAGAGTCTGTCTCGAGTCCATTAGTGTTGTAGCTAACCGTCACCGTTGAAGCTTTCCCGATCTCCACCACCATTGAAGCTTTCCCGACACCATCATTGAAGCTTTCCCGACACCACCATTGAAGCTTTCCCAACACCGCCATTGAAGCTTCCCCGATCTCTAACCCACCTTCCCCAATCTTAAACGAAAATCCTATGAATAAAGGGTGAAATTAATGGCATGGTCAACCCCTAAGGGAAGGGGTGACCATGTCCTCCAATCAAGCTCCCTCCATTGAGCTTGATTTTTGAAAATGGGTTGTTAATGGTAGAAGTGAGGAGAGAGAAAGTTGCATTTATTAATGATATTAAAACACAGTAATATCAATATATGAATTTTAAAAAAAAAATTGAATAATTATTATACAATTGGTTTAAACAAAGTCAGCTACTGTTCCGGGGTTTTCTGATGTCCTGCGGGAGAGTTACAATACCGAGACTGGAACCGGACGCCTGTACCTGCAAAACAACGGAGACTCCTGGTGGTGGGAGCTCCGCCTCCAACGGTCAAGTTAGTACCTGATTAAGGAGTAATTAATGCGGAAATTAAAGTGGTTTGGTCTCTCTAGGTAAGAGTGTTTAATGCGTAATCCGTGTGTTTTTCCGTGTTCTTCCTCTTAATGAGGATTAAGGGGGGTATTTATAACCTCGGGAAGCGTGCCACTCTCTAGGTTTAGGGTAAACCTAGGGCTGACTGGGCCTCTAAACAATATTGGGCCTTGTTGGCTGATTTTCCCATGTGTCATGAGAAGGACACGTGGCGTGTCTCAATTGGTCCGTAGAGGACGTATCTGCGATTGACACGTGGCAGGCTCCTATTGGCCTACGTGAAGGACACGTGGCTGAACCTGGTTGGTCCACTTGTCAGACGGTGATTGGTGGATAAAAATCCCCTAATCATTTGCCCCTCACAGGTGGCACGTGACTGGTCACGTGTCGCCTGTGACAGGTGTCGCATGGTGACAGGCGACGGCCTGCTACAGGTGTCACCTTGCAAATGGCCGAGAGATTTTCCCGCCCAAATTTTGAATTTGGAAGTGACCCTTCGCCTTCTCACTTTGCCTATATAAGGGAGTGCTGACTTCGGTCATTTTCACATTTGAGAACTTTGTGAGAGAACATTCGGACCCCTGAACTTGCTCTGACACTTTGGAATTTTTCTGCCTACCGCCTGTTCTGACAAGCCGTTTGCAAAGGATTTCAGAATTTCATCAATCGTCACTCGTTCAGGTAACCGTCGGTTCTCTTACTCTTAATTTTTTCTTTATTATTATTTTTTTGAAATGGCACCATGGAAGCACACGACACGACCTAAGTTAGTGATCAGCCGGTCACCGGGGACGGCTGAATCTAGGACTAGGAGTGCCGCCTGCCCTTTTCTGGACCCATCTTTGCCCTTTATACAAAGTCCGACTGTATCTGTGTCTATGCAGAACGTGATGGCCAGAACAAAAAAGACTGCTAGGATCTCAAACTCAGACGGCTCCTCCCAAAGGGTGCCAATTAGTGAAACATCTGACCAGGCGCCAGATGTAGAAGTGAAGCAAAGCGGCTGTCAAGCCGACAGTTCTGAGGGAGGGGTCAAGGTGGTCCCTTCCCATTTTACAGTGGACATGTCTACATTTTCTCCTGCTCCCTCTAAGGGAGAGGAGGTGGGCCCCTCTGGGAGAGGGAAGGAGTCGTCCTCTTCGGCCTCGTCAGAGGACGAGTCCGAGTCCAGTTCTTCTGGCCACGCTTCTCCAAGAACAGAAGAAAGAAACAGCCGCCTACAAGAGGCGAGGCTTTCTCATGCAGTTGAGAAGGGGGATAATTGGGCGTAGCCATCCGCCTCTAACCGAGAGGAAAACACCCCCTACTACTGCACGGTACCCCGGGGCCGGATCACGGCCATGCAAGACAAAGTGGAGAGCTTTATCGCTAACCACAAAATGGGCCCCGGATTTTTAATGTTCGTGCCGGATCCAGAGGACACAGTCGTCTGGCCGGCTGGTACCAGCTACGATGGCGCCTGTTTTGGCTGCTATGTGGCAGCCATCAAGGCTGGACTGCGCTTCCCATTACATCCGGCTGTTCAGCGGATTTTGGATGGGTATGATTTGGGGTTATGGCAGTTAGCCCCCAACTCTTGGGTCAACGTACTCGGCTATGTGGCCGGGTGCGAACTGCACGGGGTGGAGCCAAGCTTTGAGGCTTTCGCCCACATGAACTATCTCAGCCGGACCCCTAAGTCGGGCGGTACCGGCTGGTATCAATTGACGAGCCACAGGGGCTACCTCATGACGAGAGGTAAGGCGAACAAGTGGAAGGATTGGCGGAACACCTTCCTTATTATTGAGAGTTCAGACATAGAGCTGAACAAACGCTTTAACAGGTGGAATAGGAATCCGCCTCTCCTTGCAGGCGGCCGAAGCATGCCGCCTGTACCCCCAAAGGCTAAAAAAGAGATCCTAGACAAAGGACTCTTCAAAGTAGAGTCTAGGGTGAACTCTGCTTCAGGGGTACGAGAGCAAGTACCCCTTCACTGCGTCCCGAGCTTCAAGTGGCTCTATGACGAGTACTTTTTGGCCGCCTGTGGCCTCAGCAGTCGGTGCTCTAGAGGTAGCCGGCCTGTCGAATACTCTGTTTTTTCCACGCTTTGTTTACTTGGGACTTTTACTAATTTTGCTGTTTGTTTTTTTGCAGCTGACGCCATGAGTAAAATCACCGCATCCAAGACTGCGGCGGCCATGTTGCGGGCCTCTATCATGCAGCAGTCTTCTACCGACTCCTCCAACAAGGGGGAACCCTTGGTGGGCTTCGAACCTCTTCCTCTTTTTGGAGTTGTCTTATGCACATACTAACTCTTTTTTTTTTTTTTTTTTTCAGTCGGGCACTCCAAGAGCTTCTTCCTCACAACAGCCGGACTCCAAGGCCCGGAGGACGACTGTTGCAAGCTCTCCTGGTTCTTCCAGGAAACAGGTGGCGGCTGAGAAACAGCCGGCCACTCCTTCTAAAGCTCCAGCGGGGCCGCCTAGAAGTATGGAATTGTCCTTGTAAATTTTTGACTTGTTTCCTTCTTGACTAGGTCTAATCTGCTTTTTATACTTGATGCAGCCGGCCCTCAGGAGCCTGACTTGGTCGAGGTAGCCAAGTCGATGATCAAGGCAGTTCCTCCATCTGAAAGGGAGGCGGTCAGAGGTAGCAAGGTCGATGATCGAAGAATGATGCAGCTGAAGCCGAGTCCAGCAAGAAGAGTGCTGACCAGGCGGAAGCTGCTAATGTTGAAGATCTGCCCCCTTCTTAAGCTTTTATGTCTTCTTTCACGGCCTGCGTGCCGTTTGCTTGTATTTACCCGGCCAGGGGGCCGGGGTTCTGAATATTTTGACTTCTTTTTAATGAATTTTTGTTTTGCTTCAAATTTGTCTAAGTATTGAATATTTGGTAATGAATTGTACACTATACCGACTGTTTTGCATGGCCGATTGTAGACAGGTACGGATGGTTAGTCACGCCGCCTATGCCCCTGGACGACTGGTTGTCTGTTTCCAAGCCAGGCGATCAGTCGGCCATTTATCCAATCGTTATTCGGTTCGTTTAAAAGACTTGATCACCTTTAGGCAGGCGGTTCTGTCATTTGTAAAATTAACCAAGTAGGGAAAGGTTTTCTTGAGTTTTTAAGCTATAGGCAGTCTAGGACGACTGTTTCCTATAATCAGTGTGAATAGGTGTTGTATGAACTTTTTAATTTCATACTAAAAATTTTTAAGGGGTGACTAAGTAAATATGGCTCTTACCTAGTCGCCGAGTGATGAGTAGTAGAGGTATCAAGCGGTGGGTACCGGTTGTTCCCCTTTATTCGCCAATGTTTGTTGGTTATTAACTCATAAAATACCAATTGTTCTTATCCCAAGTAGTTCAGTCGGTCGGTTGACCCGGATGGTTATTGCGAACACTTGCTTGACGTGATTAGTCAGTTTAAGTGAGATATCCTTGTCCGGGAAACGGCTACGTGGTTGTCATGTTTAGACAGTCGTATAGGTGCCGTGTAATGATTTTATAGAACAATGTTCCACCCAAAAGGGAGCTGCTCTCTGCGACGAATTTCATCCGGATGGATGCCGTCGGACGCCTGCTATAATGCTGGGACAGGTCGAATTGAATTTTTATATTTTGATCAGTTGGCTTGATGCCTGGTCTGATCATGTGTTTTTGATAGTTCTTGGTGAACTGTATTATGTGGGGGTAGCCGGTTGAGTGAAACAAGCGGCGTGCCCCTCTTAAATTAAACATAGAGAGTGGCCGACTGTTTGTCAGTTGGCATGCCCCTCTTAAAATAAAAATGAATGTAAACATGGAGAGTAGCCGACTGTTTGTCAGTTGGCATGCCCCTCTTAATACAAAATTGAATATTAAGTATGCAAGCTTTATTCAAGTAGTCCTTGACTTTACATTTTTCAAAAGAAATATTTCTTAAGATTATCTACGTTCCAAGTTCGAGGCAACGGTTTGCCGTCTGGTGTTTCCAGACGGTAGGTACCGTCCCTAACCTCTTCATAGATTCGGTAGGGACCTTCCCAGTTGGGAGTTAGCTTGCCAGACTCGTTAGCCCTACCAACAGCTTCCATTTTTCTAAGTACAAAGTCCCTCACTTTGAGTGGACGCCTGTGCACTTTTCTGTTGTATGATCGAGTCATTCTCAGGCGGTAAATCTCATGGCGCAAGACAGCATTGCCCCTCTTTTCAGGGAGTGAGTCTAATGCCAGGCGCATGGCTTCCCAGTTTGCCTCTTCGTCATATAGCATTACTCGAAGAGTCGGCTCGTAGCGGTCTATTGGAAGAACAGCTTCCGCACCATAAGTTAGGAGGAATGGAGTTTCTCCAGTCGCCCCTTTTTCAGTCGTCCTAATGGCCCAGAGAACATGTGGTAGTTCATCCGCCCATAGGCCGCCTGCTCGTTCAATCTTTTTCTTCAGACCGTCTGAGATGATTTTATTAAAGGCTTCTACTTGGCCGTTTGCTTGTGGACGCCCGACAGATGCAAAGCAGTGTGCAACTCCTTGGTCACCCAACCAGCTTTTGAGAACAGGCGTCTCAAATTGGGGACCATTATCAAAAACCATAGACATGGGAACCCCGAACCGAGTGATGACATTTCTCCAAATGAATGAAATTACATCCTTCGTCTTGATTCCCTTAACAGCCTCCGCCTCTACCCATTTAGTGAAGTAGTCGACGGCAACAAGTATGTACCTTCTTCCGCCTGTAGCAGGCGTATATGGACCCAGAATATCCATGCCCCACTTAGCAAACGGTAGGGGGCTATGAATGGTGGTGAGGTCAGTAGCCGGACGGTGAATTAGTTTGCCAAACCTTTGACACTTGTCACATTTTTTCACCATCTCCATCGCATCTGCCTCTAAAGTAGACCAAAAGTAGCCCTGCCGCCTTGCCCGTTGAGCAAGCGTCCTACCACCTATATGGGAAGCACAGTAACCAGAGTGAAGATCGTCTAGTATCTCTCGCCCCTTTTCTGGAGTAACACATTTTAAGAAGGGTTGGAGGTACCCCCTTTTGTGAAGTTCTCCCTTTATTATTTCAAAACTGGAGGCTCGTTTTTTCAGCACTGCCGCCTGTTGATGATCATCCGGCAGGGTACCATTTGTCAGATATGCCCTGATTGGATCCATCCAGGTTGAGCTTCTGTCTAAGATTCCAATAGGGTCTCCCTCAATGCTTCTCTTCTCCACTACTTCCCAAAAAACGGTTCGAGGGGTATCACAGGAGGCGGATGACGCTAATTTTGAAAGTGCATCCCGCTTGGTTATTTTCTGATCTCGGCACTTGGATCAGATGGAAATCCTCAAGGGAGCCGACTGCTTGCCGGACCACCTGTAAATACTTGATCATGGCCGGATGGGTTGCTTCGTGTTCGCCATTGTACTGACTCACTATCAATTGTGAATCGGAACAGGCGCCTATTTTTCTTGCCCCTGCCGCCTTGCACATGCGGATCCCGGCTAGTAAAGCTTCATATTCTGCCTCATTGTTTGAAGCCTGAAAGCTGAAGCGTAGGGCATACTCGTACCTGTCACCCTCTGGCGATTGACATATGACGCCTGCTCCACAACCATTTGAAGTAGAGCTGCCATCCACATATACCTTCCAGACTTGGTCTGGAACTTGAGAGTCAGTAGGACGAGTCATCTCAACAATAAAGTCAGCAAAGGCTTGCCCCTTCACTGCTTTTCTAGGCTCGAAGGTGACTTCGAGGCTCTGTATTTCAATGGCCCATTTGATCATTCGGCCTGACGACTCCATGACAGTCAGTGGCCGCTTGATAGGTTGGTCTGTATACACGACGACTGCATGCGCCAAAAAGTAGGGCTTTAACTTCTTAACAGCCATGAAAAGTGCCAGACCAAATTTCTCCACTAAGGGATACCTCAACTCGGCATTTTTCAACACATGGCTGACAAAGTAGACCGGGAGCTGACAGCCGTCTCTTTCGGCAAGAAGAACAGCGCTTAACGCATGATCAGAGACGGCCAGGTACATATAGAGTACTTCTTTGGGCAAAGGGCTGACCAGCCTCGGCAAGGAATGCAAATGAACTTTTAATTTTTGGAAGGCCGCCTCAGCATCCGGCCCCCATTCAAACCTTGCCTTTTTCTTAATTGCCTGGAAAAAGTACAGGCATTTGTCGCCTGATCGACTTAGAAATCTTCCCAAGGCCGCCAGACAACCTGTTAACTTCTGAACCTCTCGGACGGTACGAGGCGACTGCATGTCGATGACCGCCTGCACCTTCTCAGGGTTCGCCTCTATTCCTCTCTGATTAATGAGAAATCCGAGAAATTTCCCAGACTCAACTCCAAAGACACATTTCTTGGGATTGAGCATGACATGGTGCCGCCTGAGTGTGGCGAAAGTTTCTCGGAGGTCCGACATATGATCTTTCTGAAGTTTAGACTTGACAATCATATCATCAATATATGCCTCGACATTTCTCCCAATCTGATCAAAGAACACAGTGTTTATCATTCTTTGGAAAAGTGGCCGGGGCATTCTTAAGACCAAACGGCATGACAGTGTAACAGTATAACCCTTGATCAGTGACGAAGGCCGTCTTCTCCTGATCTTTCTTCCATAAAGGGATTTGATGGAAACCAGAGTAGGCGTCCATAAAACTCATCAAAGCATGGCCGGCTGTTGAGTCGACCAGGTTGTCAATTTTAGGAAGAGGGTAACTGTCTTTTGGGCACGCCTTGTTTAAGTCTGTGTAGTCTACACACATTCGCCAGGTACCATTCGGCTTTTTAACAAGCACAACATTTGCAACCCAGTCTGGGAAGAAACATTGCCGAATGAATCCTGCATCAAGTAACTTTTTAACTTCGGCGGCTGCCGCCTGACTTCTTTCTTCGCCATGGTTCCACTTCTTCTGCCTTACCGGCTTCTTTTTTGGATCCACAGCCAGTTTATGTACCGCCAGCTCAGAACTAATGCCTGGCATTTCATGGACTTCGAATGCAAAGATGTCCTTGTATTCTTTCAACAAATTGTGGAAGTCGTCACCTAGGACCCCTAGAGCAGTCGTCCCAACTTTAACTGTTCTGTCAGGACGCGAGACATCTAAGATCAGGTCCGTATGCTCACCAGCCGGCTGAGGGCGGAATTCCTCCGACCGCTCCTCTGCCAATGATTGCTATTTTTTATCTTTTCTTGCGGCCCCCCTCTGGGATGCCTTTCTTTTCTTGCCGCCTGCTTCTGGAACAGGCGCACTCTCCTTGACATTGTCAAGGTCTATCTTTCCTCCACTGGACCCAGCGGCCATAACAGTGGGCTTGACGTCCGAGAGATAGCACTCTCGGGCCATCCTCTGATCTCCCCTCAGGGATCCGACTGTTCCATTATCCCTCTCAAACTTGAGCAACATAAGAGATGGGATTATTACAGCCTTGGAATTATTCAGGGTTGGTCGTCCTAGAATAATGTTGTAGGCCGAGAGTTCTTCTACTACCAGGAACCGGACTACCATGTGTCGTCCTTCCCCTTTTTCGCCCAGGCAGATGGGTAAATCTACTCGTCCTACAGGGTGGACGACTCCCCCTCCAAACCCTACAAGACTCTTCAGGAGGCCGGATGTATGCAATCAGTCTTGTATTTCAATTTTGACAGACATTTGCTACTGATGAGATCTGAGGAGCTTCCAGTATCTATGAGGATTCGGCCAACTCTTTGGTTGGCCACTTTACATTCAATAACGATAGGATCGTCATGCGGCCCCCTGACCCCTCCTAGATCTTCTTCAGTAATGACAATCTCAGGAAATGAATACTTGGAGGGCCGTTCTGGGTGAACGGAATTTACATCTAGCCGCCTGATATTGTCTTTGTTGCCCCTAATAGTGGGACCTCCTCCGGCGAAGCCGCCTGCAATAGTGTAGACGACTGCGTCATCTGTATCAGAACTGTCGGCATGTTGATTCTTTTTGGCCGACTGCTTTTTCGAGGAGGTGTTCCCCGTGGATTTCTTGACAAAAGAGTCAAGATCACCTTGCTCATCCAGGCGGTCCAGATACCGCATGAGACTGATGCATTCGTTGGTGTGATGACCAACATCTTCATGATAATCACAGAATTTTTCCTGGTTTCGATTGCTTGCAGAACCCTTCATGGGGACCGGCTTCTCAATGGAGATCCGTCCCTTGATTTCTTTTAGGATAGCTTGGCTATCCTTGCTAAACGCATACTTTGGGGAGTATGGTTTGAATTCTTTTTTCTTCTTCTGAGCCGGCTGTTTAGAGGAATCAGCCGCCCAGACCTCTTTTATCTTCTTTTGATCTTTGTTTGACGACTGTATCTGTCGTCCTTCTCTTTTGTCGAACTTTTTTCCGTCCGACTGTTTTACTGTACTACAAAGATCAGTCGCTTGTATGTAGGCTTCTGCTTCAATCAAGGCCTCCTGAAGAGTCGCCACCCTCTTTCGAACCAGATCGAATTTGAAGGTCGACCCGTCTTTGAGACCCCTGAAAAAGTCAGTATAGGCCACCTCATCCGGTAACCCTTGAATCTGTATCCTCATCAGGTTAAACCGCCTGATATAAGATCGAAGCCCCTCCTTCTCACCCTGCTGAATTGTTCCCAAATCAAGGGTCGTCTTCTTCGCAGGGATATTCATGGCGAAGTTGGAGGTGAACAAGTAAGCAAGCGTTCTGAAGTTGTTTACACAACCAGTCGGCAGGTTGCCGAACCATTGCTGTGCGATTCCTTTGAGAGTCGCTGGAAAACACTTGCACCAGGTGGGATCATCCAACCCTTGAAGGTACATTAGGTTGGAGAATGCCATCAGATGATCTTCTGGGTTAGTAGTGCCGTCATAGGCGCCTACTAACACATTTTTCACTTTGGCCGGCTGAGCGGCTTCAGTAACTTCCTTGGAGAAGGCCGACGGCTGTTCACCAAGTCTAAGCAACCGTAGCTGCCAGTCCAAAGGCTGGAAATTTTTAGCTGCCTGTCCACCAAACGGAGGTGGCTGCATAAAATACTGTTGTTGTGGTACAAACGGTAAGTTTGGTACCGCCTGGTCGCTATGAAAGCCGGACTGACGGGAGGTGCCGCCTGAACGACTCTCATGATACGACTGGGTATGCCTCATCGAGGTATTTCGCAGACTTTCTTGGAAATCTGAAGTAGAGGCCGACTCCGATAGTCGGTCACTCTTCTTCTGCTCTAACAGCAGACGAGCGTCTGTGTATGTTTTCTTCGACCCGTCCGCCTGAATGTGACGAACATGTTTCCTCTTTCCTGGAGTAGGAAAACGGTATTTTGTGAGATCAAGGGCAGGCGGCTCCCACTTCCTAGATTTAGGATGAGGAGTTCCCTCTCGCCCTTGAACCGGCTTCCTCTTGCCTGAAGTGGAAGGTTTCTTAGCCGACTGTTCTTTGGCCAGTGTAGGCTTCTTATTTAGCAACTCTTGAATCTCTCCCTTGAAGTCCCTCATGAAGGTCATGAGTTCGTTCCTTGTGATGGGAGCAGACCCATCAGTCGCCTGCTGCCGAACAGGCGGTGCGCCTGCTGGCTCGCTTTCAGTTTGAAAATGTTCCCGTTCCCTCCTTTCGGTCTGACGGGTACGTCGGGCCCTTAGGGTCCCGTCTGGAGCTGTGTGAGCTTCAACTTCAAGTTCATTTTCAGTATCATGGTCCGACTGGACTTGAGGGTCGTCTAGGGGACGCCTCTCTTCAAAAGTCGGTACAAACGTCGATGCCATCTCAGAAGTACTCTCCCCACAGACGGCGCCAAAATGTTCCGGGGTTTTCTGATGTCCTGCGGGAGAGTTACAATACCGAGACTGGAACCGGACGCCTGTACCTGCAAAACAACGGAGACTCCTGGTGGTGGGAGCTCCGCCTCCAACAGTCAAGTTAGTACCTGATTAAGGAGTAATTAATGCGGAAATTAAAGTGGTTTGGTCTCTCTAGGTGAGAGTGTTTAATGCGTAATCCGTGTGTTTTTCCGTGTTCTTCCTCTTAATGAGGATTAAGGGGGGTATTTATAACCTCGGGAAGCGTGCCACTCTCTAGGTTTAGGGTAAACCTAGGGCTGACTGGGCCTCTAAACAATATTGGGCCTTGTTGGCTGATTTTCCCATGTGTCATGAGAAGGACACGTGGCGTGTCTCAATTGGTCCGTAGAGGACGTATCTGCGATTGACACGTGGCAGGCTCCTATTGGCCTACGTGAAGGACACGTGGCTGAACCTGGTTGGTCCACTTGTCAGACGGTGATTGGTGGATAAAAATCCCCTAATCAGCTACCATGCTCTCTCTCTAAAAAATCAACTAGCATTTATTATTGATATTAAAACAAAGTAATATCAATACATGAGCCAAAATTGATTGTTTACAGTAAGAGGGTAGTTGCATTTATGAGTGTTGGGGTAGATGAGGCAAAATTGAATAACGGCAAAATACAATTTGACGTTACAGCTGATAGTGCAGCCGTACACGTAGACGTGCGTGTGTGGCAAATATGTTGAGTCAGAATAAATGCTATTACCAAATTGCCCCAAGTTTAATGATGGAAAAGACAAATTTACCCCGTTGATTTACAAAACAAGCTGATCAACAAGTTCAACTTGTATTTTGCGAACAACCACAACCCCCTACCCCACCCCTCTTCTTCTCTGATCATACAATCTTGGAGTAATCATTTATTCCCTTAGTGGTCCATTTTAGCAAGAAAAGAACAATAAATACAACGATGTCAACCAATAAGAAAATAAAAAAGCTAGAAAAAAAAACAAGTGATTAAAATTAGAAATCCGACTACCAAACTTGAAAAAATTCTTACAATGTATGGCATAGAGTTAATCATTGATCTACATACGTGGTGGGACTTGGGAGTGCATGAATGATTATGTTTTTTTTCAATTCATGCTATACAATTAGGACTTTGAACAACATGGTCCCATTACAAGGGCAACTTGCCCTGTCAAACAAACAGATTTAGTGCACTTAGATCTGAAGGCTGGCTACATGCCTTATGACTTCATGTACGCTGTACTAGTAAACTAAGAAACAAACAAAATTCAAACTTGGTAGCTACCCCGGGATCGAATCTCATCGCCGGGAGGAGAGGGGTTATAAGGGGAATTCTGAATAGGTTGGCTATGTACTCCAGACAGGTAGGTTATTTTTGATGATTTTATATCAACAGAAAATCAATCATGAGTAACACTGCAAGTTCATGTAATATGTATTGAGTTATTTTTGCCAAAACTAGATACGTGCAGTGTGCACTGATATAGACCTGTACTTTTGAAATTCATTGAGCAGCTTTGTACAAGAATGACCCAGCTTAGAAGCATCTAGAAGAAATCAACACTAGCTGACCTAAATTCCCAAACTTTCAGATCATGTAGCGCAATCTATATGACTGCATATGCATGGTGCAGCTGTTCATTTGTACTTAGCGCACATTAATGAACAAGTACCACTGGTTGGACCACAGGATCAGTAAATGATCTCAACGCACACTTATGAACTAAATCAATAGAAGAAACAACATACGAAGTATATTAGGGAATATACATGATCAGCTAGCAAGATCAGCAATATAAACGTCGGTTTTTTGGAGTTAAACCCAAGTCTAAAACTAGTACCAAGTTCCCCTGTCTAAGACAGGATAAATAGCTTTAAAAATCATATGTAATCACTAACAACTATATTCGTGACCATGAGAGCATTTTTTACCTCAGTAATGGTAAGGCTGGTAATATATTACGGAGTATCAATTTATCAACATCTTCACATCATCTCTCTCAAGGATTAAATTTAGTTCACATTCAAAAAGGACTTCCCTTACTTATGTGGCTTACCTCGAGCTTGAGCCAAAGTCATGATCATCTCTGGTTATATCATCAAATATTTCCCTGTGTTTTTAATTGCGTTTAATATACATAGTAATTTCAGAACCAAGCAAATAAAAATGATAGAAGAGAAGGCACATAATATAACATTAGCATCACTGGTCATGTTTAAACATTCAAGTTTTTCTCTAATATTGATAACTAGGAAAGAAACTTACCCAAAATCAAGATCTTCCAGAAATGCCTTTAATATTTTACAATCCGAATTGGAATACATTGAAGAGATTTAACAGCCAATCCATGAAGGTGGTTCTTCCAAATTGTCAATGCCTATGAAATAATGAAATTTTCCATCATATAAAGTTAACTTGACTAAGATCGAAATGTAGAATGTAACAGATAATTTTACAATACTAATCTTATTCTCAGTAGCAATTTTTTGCTTTTACAACTTAATATTAATCATTCATCTAAAATTGGATCCTTTCAAACAAAAACAAAAAAAAAAAAAAAAAAAAAGAAAGAAAAAAAATCATCAAAAGTTGGCATCTTAAACCTTTTACTGCCCAAACGATTTTGGTTATCTTCAATGTAGGTTGACTGAATTTGGTTGATGATATAGAAATTTTTGGTGGGTGAAAGATTCTGGGTTTAGATTTCGATTCGTTTGCCGAATGAATTTGATTTGTTAGTGAACTAGTGAGGATGAAGGTGAAATTAGCTTATATTTAATGATCTAGTTAAACTTGTGCAATCATGTCAGTTTTTTTATTGTTTGTTATAAATTTGATTTGAAGATATATGGGTACATACTCTTGTAGGACCATGGTACATACTCTTGTAGGACCAATGCAGCATAGGTTCTTGATTTGTTTTCGTGTTAAATTATTGCGTATAATGAAATGATGAGGATGAATTTCTCTTGATGTAGAGCTAGTAAAAACTATGAATCGTGGAATGGGTTGTATAGCACAAAGGTTGGCTTGGCTGGAGGATTGAAATCGAATTTAGCCATGGTTTGTTTAGGGAATAAATCATTGCGCAAAGTCAAGGGAAATTTTAGAACCAGGGCTGCTATTGTTTCTGGAGAAGGTGATTTATTGTCTTACTCCAACAACAATGGTATGTTGAACCAAAATGCACTTGACAATGATCAATCCCTTGGAATTGAGAGGCAAGCCGATACTGTATTTTTGGGGGCACTTTCTGCGGATACTGCACCTACTTCTGCAGGGTTTGCAGCAGAGAATGATGAGTGTGATTTAGATCGCCCAACTGAAGGTTTTTCTTCCATTGCCGAGGCTATTGAAGATGTTCGTCAAGGAAAGGTTTGGCCCTAGATGGGTTTGTAGATATCATATATGTGTAGAATTTGTGCTTGTTTAGGTAGTTGATTAGGTATGACGTGCTGATTGAATGGTGTGTTTGTTGCCTTGGTGATGTTGCAGATGGTGATTGTTGTTGATGATGAAGACAGGGAGAATGAAGGAGATCTGATAATGGCTGCAGAGATAGCAACACCTGAGGCTATGGCCTTTTTTGTGAAGCATGGAACTGGGATTGTTTGTGTCAGCATGAAAGAAGATGATCTGGCAAGACTGCAGCTTCCTCTCATGGTCAAAGATAACGAGGACAAACTTTGCACAGCATTTACAGTAACAGTGGTATGTACTCCTATGCAGTATGGTTTTATATGTTTAAACAACCTTTGGCGAACTTGTTCCTAGAACTTCCATTCGAGTTTTGGCCAGATATTTCTGGCTTTACTGAAGGGATAATACTGTAAACACATATTTTCTGATTTCTTTGGATTCTTATGAAAATCTGTAGGATGCAAAACATGGTACGACCACTGGTGTGTCAGCTCGTGATCGGGCAACTACTGTAAAGGCCCTGGCATCGAGGGACTCCAAGCCTGAGGACTTTAACCGCCCTGGCCATATCTTTCCATTGAAGTATAAAGAGGGCGGTGTTCTGAAGAGAGCTGGACACACTGAAGCTTCTGTTGATTTTGCTATGTTAGCTGGATTAAATCCCGTTGCAGTTATCTGTGAGATTGTGGATGATGATGGCTCAATGGCTAGATTGCCTAGGCTTCGTGAATTTGCACAGAAGGAAAACCTTAAAATAGTTTCAATTGCAGATCTAATAAGGTATTTTATCTCTAATTTTTATCTGGATCATTGCACTTAAGTGTCTTACCATTCTCACATTTTCTTTGTGGAATCAGACTGATATCACATATGTAGAAGAGACTAAGGTCAATGAGTGAAATTCATACCAATCTATGTAGTTTATTACAGAGTTTATTTTTCTGCATTTCAGCTTCTCTCCCATGCGGGGGAAAAAAAACCAAAAGAACCAATTAGACTTGTATGTTAGAGATTAGGTTCAACCTTGTGGTGGTGAGCACTGAACAGAGTATTCTTTTGCCTTTACTAGAATTTTCTTGAGAAGAGATCAATAATTAGTAAATATGTGCAAGGTTAAGCATAAACCTACTGTCAAGAATAATTGCAGAACAGGAATTATTGATGTATCTAGACTTCATCTATATAAAACTGTTGTGAAAAAACGAGAAATTCAGACATATTAGGGCATGCTGTTTGTGTTAGAGGAATTCAGATGTTATTTATTTTCTTCCAATATTATTGGTAGCTAGATACTAGTACACTCTGGAACTGGTAGAAGTTCCGCTAAGCAGGGGGATGGAATTGGAGTTGTAAAATTTGTTTCGCATGGTGAATTTTGACAGTGTTTGGAAACAGCCTCCATAGCTGTTAGATTATTAGTATGACTGAGGAGTGTTCATTCAATTGGAATTTGGAAAAAACAAATGGAGAAGAAGAAGTTAAGGGGCTCATTTATTCAGTATACTTGTGTATTATTTGTGGGCACCAGGCTAGATCTAAATTACTCTTATCTCAACAGTGATGAATATACTAAAAATAATTTAGGTGGTGAAGCTCAACATTCTGGTGACTTGGTGAGAATTCCATTTGTATTCCCAACACAAGCTTGATTTTCTTACTTTTTCCAGATCTTCATTATTTAAAGTCTATAACTTGTGTATACATTTTTTTTCCCCTATGCTTTTAAGCCTAATTTTCAGGTTTTCACCCATAAGCTATTTGTCACTTTGCTACGGCATTCTTTCTCAAACCTCTTCTTCAACTTTTGAGCCCATAAACTTTAATTATTTTGCTATTACAGTCTAAAAGGTTTTTCTGCGACTATGAATCTATGATAAAAGGGTCAAAGACAGGTTTTTCTCCTTAAGTAAGCTGCCTTTGCTTCTTGTTATTTAGCTACTAATGCTTGATGGTGTGGTTGATATAACTCTTCCAAAATTCTAGTATGAAGTCTTCCATTTCTGGTAAAAAAAAAAGGATGCTTGTTTGGAAATAAAAGCTAACCTTAGCAGATTGTAGCTGGAAACTATGTTGTTTTCCCTCGTTTCTTTGTCAATCACAAAATCAGAAAACAGCTCATTCCCTTATTTAGGGGACTTGAATGAAACCTGCATCTCTTTTTCGTCTTTCTTATATTGAGGCAAAGTGGTGGCTCTAAAATTGGTTAAATGATTTAGTTGATGTTATGATTTGCAGGTATCGGAGAAAAAGAGCCCAATTAGTTGAACGTTCTTCTGCTGCTAGGATCCCTACAATGTGAGGGCCTTTCACAGCTTATTGTTACAAGTCATACCTAGATGGCATTGAGCATATTGCAATGGTTAAGGTTGGTTAATTTATACAAGTATTTGGATTTGGTCAATTGTAACTAACCTCTTTCGTCCTATTCCCATTTTAGTTTTACTCAAGGATGTAAATGTTAAAAAGGAAACCTAGATGCTCAGCTCTTTTGCTAGCCTTGTTGTTTTCACCTTAAGGTCTTTCGGTATGTATCCTTGGGTTTGAAAATAATAATGTCGCTAAAAATGTTACAGAATTCAGGTAATATAAGCACACGTAGCACTTGGGGAACAATCGTTGGATTTTTGCTTGACTAACTTATCTGCTCTGCAACTGATTATCCCTTTTTTATTACTCTTTTTTCAATAATTAGGGAGAAATAGGAGATGGACAAGATATCCTAGTGAGAGTTCATTCAGAATGCCTTACAGGAGATATATTTGGCTCAGCTAGATGTGACTGTGGAAACCAGCTTGCACTTGCAATGA
Organism: Chenopodium berlandieri; assembly: GCA_034703905.1. NCBI lineage: Eukaryota > Viridiplantae > Streptophyta > Magnoliopsida > Caryophyllales > Amaranthaceae > Chenopodium > Chenopodium berlandieri. The sequence continues at coordinate 5,441,219 of CM068293.1, forward strand.
AGCAAATAGAGGCTGCTGGAAGGGGAGCGTTGGTCTACCTTCGCGGGCATGAAGGCAGGGGAATTGGTTTGGGCCATAAGCTTCGTGCATATAATCTGCAGGATGCTGGTCGTGATACTGTTGAAGCCAATGAGGAGCTAGGATTACCGGTTGACTCAAGAGAATATGGAATTGGTGCACAGGTAACTCCTGCTCTTTCCTTCTCAATTCTATTTCAGTACCTTGATTTAAATTTAATTTTTTTTGTCATACTAATTCCTTAGATTTTTGGCCTATGAATGTGTTACTGCTTGTGAGATTCTTTAAAAAGAGCTAATCATGTTTCAGGCTGCGCCGATGCCAAAAGAAATAGTTCATTTTTCGTCTCTTAAAAATCTGCTCAAACCTGGTAATCTTATGGATAAAGGCCAAACGGTATACAAAAGCCAGGCTGCACACCTAAAATTGCCTGGTCTATCGAGCAGGAAAATTTTGTGCAGCCTGTCTAAATTTAGCTGGATTGGCCATCTTATATCATCTCTAATAAATGTATTTTTTAAGCACGTTGTTATGATTTGTCTGAGTAACTTGACTTGGTTTGAATGTTGATTTGACCTAATTAAACTTGGGGATGAATGCAGATATTAAGGGATTTGGGGATTAGAACAATGAAGCTGATGACAAACAACCCTGCAAAATATATAGGGCTGAAGGGTTATGGTCTTGCTGTATCTGGGAGAATGCCACTTATCACTCCAATAACCAGTGAGAATAAGAGATATCTGGAAACAAAGCGTAAGAAGATGGGTCATGTCTATGGCCTAGACCTAATTAGCAATGGAAGCAGTCCGAAGACTGAAAATGGCAAACCCAGCACAACTAGTTCACCAGATACTGCAGTTAACTTATAGAATTGACTTGATATTCTGCTCACTAATTAAGCATCCAGGCAAAATGATTTTGGATCCCTTCAAGCCCCTTCATGTTCACACTCTGGAGTAAGGTTGCACCTCATCAAATGATCTGCGATGGCTTTTTATACGTTTTTGTATAAATTGAGAAAGATCTATGACGTTTTTGTAATATCATGTCATTTTTTTGTTCCCTTTCAAGATGTGTAAAATAGCTTTGAGCAAGTCTCAGGTTTGTAATTTGTCTACGTCATTTAATGGAATAATAATTTCTTGCCTTTATACATTTGGGTTTCTAACTCCATTCTAATAATGATGCTTGTCATATCCTCTGAAGTCTGGACACACAAATTGTCTCTCTTTGGAATCTAGAGCAGTTAAAGAGAACATATGTATAACATAGGCTACTCATTTGCAAAGTAAAACAGGTGAAGAGAAATATTTTTACAACTCTAGAGCTCAAGGGAAAAAGAGCCACCTACTAGGTAGGGTTCTCCTCAAATACCCTTAAGCCAATTACGCCGCCTCTATAAATACTACAACTCTGTTGGGTTTATTCCCTAAAACATTATTTAGTCGACTTTTATTCTTATACTTCTATAGAGTACAATAAAAGATATTTTTGACAAGAAATCATGTAATTTGTAGCCTTCCAAATATAGCAAGAGCAACATAGCCTGTAGCTGCTGCAATATATATCACATGATCTGATAGAGCACCTTCTCTTGTTAAACCATTTCTGGAACCAGAGCATCCAACGAATGTATTCTTTCCCCAAGGAACCTTTCACACCTTGCTAAGTAAAAGAAAAGATGTTGATATTCTGACACTGGAAATCTGCCTAACTTCAGAGTGGTTATACGAGGAGTTTCCGATAATCAGTTCATCAAAGCAGCATTGAAGTCCTCTTCACGTTAAAACCTTTCTCTGGTACCAACTGGTATCAGGAAATATCACGCGAAACACCAAGATGAGAACCACGAAACTTTTAATGTTAAGTTCACAACCCTTCTAATTGGCAACTGTAAGGAAAAACAAACAAAAAACATTTATCCAATTTACAACTCCATATTTTGACACCACAGAGAACATTTAGTCCACAATAACATTGATTTAACTTTAAATATAGTGTACTATCTGGAAGATGAAGCAAAAGCTAAAAATTACTGTAACACGACGAAAAAGAGAATTGGTATAGCATTCAGAAATGATTCCTTGCTACCTGATAATACTTGAACGAAGCTATCTTCTGGAATCTGGAGTATTATACTGAGTCTCCTTCAAGTCAAACACTTCAAGAGATAATCTTTCTGCATGACAAGTATTTGACCAAAAAAAGAAAAGAAAAAAGATATAGTACAGCATTTAGAACCATCTCATAAACAAGCACTTTGACAAGATTGTAAAGGCAGTTGGTTTCTCTAGTCTTTTTAATTGCATAATCTGATAGAACGATAAATTGTAAATCTGATAGATTTCCTCTTACTCCCAAGTATAGAACTCTCAAGTGGACGTCATAGAAAATTTGCATCATTAGTTATTTTCCAAATACAGTGACTCAACTCATTTAAGCTTACCAGGATGACTACAGTAATATAAAAACTTTGCTGCAGCCATGTTTGGTCTGAGACACTAATAGAAGACTAGCAATTGCAATAGACCAAATCAATACAACAGTTACAACTTGCAACAACATAAGTTGAACTAGAGTGTATGAATTTACTTTGCAAAGAATGGATTAAGAACTATTACATTACCAAATATGAATTTACAACTCTAGAGCACAAGGGAGGAAGAGCCACCTACTAGGTAGGGTTCTCCTCAAACACCCTTAAGACAATCCCGGTAGATCTATAAACATTGACAACTCTATTTTAAACATTTATTCATTTGACTTTTATTCTAATACTTCTAGTACAATCAAAGAAAAATTTGACAGGAAATCATGTAATTTGTAGCCTTCCAAATATAGGAAGAGCAACAAAGCCTGTAGCTCTGCAATAAATATCACCTGATCTGATAGAGCACGTTTTCTTGTTAAACCATTTCCTAGGTGTATGTAGCCACATGTGATTTCTGGAACTAGAGCATCCTACGAATGCATTCCTTCACCAAGGAACCTTTCACACCTTGCTAAGTAAAAGGAAAGATGTTGATATTCTGACATTGGAAATCTGCCTAGCCTCAAAGTGGCTATGCGGCGAGCTTCTGATAATCAGTTCATCAAAGCAGCATTGTATTTCTTCTCACATTAAAATTTTCACAGGTACCAACTGGTATCAGGAAATATCACGCGAAAAAAGATAACCACAAAACTTTTAATGCTAAATTCACAGCCCTTCTGATTGATAACTGTAAGAAATAAAACAAACAAAAAACATTCAGTCAATCTACAACTCCATGTTTTGACATTACACCACAGAGAACATTTAGTCCAGAATTACATTGATGAACTTCAAATATAGCGTACTATCTGGAAGATAAAGCAAAAGCTAAAAATTTGCTGAACACGAAAAAGAGAATTGGTATAGCATTCAGAAATGAGTCCTTGCTACCTGTTAATACTTGAACGAATTCTGGAATCTGGAGTATTATATTGAGTCTCCTTCAATTCGAACACTTTAAGAGATAATCTTTCTGCAAGACAAGTATTTGACAAAAAAAAAAAAAAAAGTGAAAGATATAGTACAGCATTTAAAAGCATATCATAAACAAGCACTTTGACAAGGTTGTAAAAGTAGTTGGTTTCTCTAGTCCTTTTAATAGCACAATCTGATAGAATGATAAATTGTAAATCTGATGGATTTCCTCTTACTCCTAAGATTAGAGCTCTCAAGTGGACGTCATAGAATATTAGCATCATTAGTTATTTTCCAAATACAGTGATTCAACTCATTTAAGCTTCCTAGGATGACTACAGTAAAATAAAAACTTTGCTGCAGCCATGTTTGGTCTGAGACACTATTAGAAGACTAGCAATTGCAATAGACCAAATCAATACGGCAGTTACAACTTGCAACAACATAAGTTGAACTAGAGTGTAATAGATTGTCCATTTTTGTCAGTCTTGTAATCATGAAATTTTCTGCATAATTGAATTACTAGAAATTTTAAGCATTTTTGGAATTACAATTGACTCCACCAACCTTAAGGATCCTTGATTAACGATGGTTGAAAGGAAATTATATTACCTCATGCTGTGCCCTCTAGTGTTACAAGCAACTCTTCCCCTTTTAAAGCCAGACTCCCCTGTTTTAAGACAGAGATTAAATCAAAACTGGGAATTATAGTGTTTATGAAGGTAACTGTGTACAAGAATGACCCAGATAAAAGCATCTTATAGAGCAATGAGAACCTGAAGCTTGATTAAGTGGCCATTTCTTCAGGAAATCTTCATCAGCTAACCTAAACTCTCAGATTCACCTATATTAGAGCAAGCTGTATGCAATCGCATAGTGCTTACACAATAGGAAGAAACAATAAACATGTTACGTAATTTACCAGTACATATAGCTTGACAAAATTTAAAATGGTTCAATTTTGAAATGTTTAATTTGAATACCTAACAGATTGCAACTTCAGAACTAAAAAGGAAAGCACAAATGAAACAGGAACAATCTACTTGTCATGAAATTATCAACTTTTCAAAACAAATGCATGTCTTCAGTTATGATTCCTGATTTCCAGCTTTAGACCCTCTTTCGGGATGCATTAACCCATTGACACTGGCCTCTAGACTCATTTGTCTTCCTAACAATTCAATAAATGAGCTATAAAAGAATAACATTCATAGCTAAATGACAAGGCCGAAAATGTTTTATATAACACTAATGGAAGAACAATAGATGCAAGAAACTTTGTCAAGGTTTACAACTGAGTAACAAAAAATGTACTAGCCAGATATAAATTGGCAATCATAAAGGCCATTACCTTTTACTATAAATTGATGTGGGAATACAAAATTCACACACTGCATAATGCAGAAACAGTAAAATATAGCTTCAACTCAATTACCTCATAGTGCAGATAGTTACCTTTTCCTTCCCTGCTCTGAAACCTTTTAGCCCATGTGAAATAAATACTAGATAAGTGGATCAATGGTAGAGCTGTAGTGCTAAATCTAGCAGCATCGAATTTCACAAACTGGAGATCCCAGTGACTGGAATCCAAGAATCATCCTTCCCTTGTTATGCTCTCATCTCATTTAAGCTACTCTTTGATTGCAATTTAAGCAACAATCCTGGTTTTGTAGAAATTCGGCAAAACTCCTATTCTATAGTATATGAATCCTGTCAGCTAGAAAAATCATGACAGTATGATATAGGAAGTAAGCAGCATCAGAACCTACTTTTGAGGTTGAACAAAATAACTATGTATTAAAGTTCCATGGATTGAGCCATAGGACCGGACCAGGACATTTAATTTCAACGCACACTAATGAACTAAATCAAACTAGAAAAAATGGCAGATATCATCAGGAGGAGTATGCATCATCTAGCAAAATCAGTAGTGATATACATATTAATTATCAACCTTGTTAATAACAATAGGATGTGCTCATCTCATAAAAAAATATGGTTGACCATCATTAAAAACAAAACATGCCAATTTTCCAACGGTATAGATGTAAAAATTAAATAGCAATACTATTGATTCTAGTTATGAGTTGAATCGGGAGTATACTTACAGCAGCAATTAGCTTGCAACTTGTACTTTTCATTAAGGAGTTAATATTAAGGTTTGTGTGAATGTGTGTTGTCAAGATAGATTGTGCCAATAAGAATCTAATGTCAATATTAACAAACATGAGGTTATATCCATCCCACCTTGCTTCAGTGATATTATGTTTGCACAAAATCTGAAATAAACACGTATATACACATGCACCTATATATGGTGAAATTAAACTAGACAGCCAAAACCCACACATATAATATAACCCGTATTCTGGTAACCAGCAAGCATAAGCTTCATTATATCGAAATCCATAAGAGACTGTTAAATGTCTTAAAAGTGTGTTATCCAAATATCTTATTCTCATAATTTTTAATTAATATAGTCTGAATTTTAAGGTATATTCTAATTCGATCTAATCATCTACTTACTTTTATGTACAAGGGTATACATCTATACAATTATCACTTCTATTAGAAGATTAATCATGAAAAAATGGTTGTATTAATTACAATAGTCAACAGTAAAAATAGTGAAACTTTTGGTGTTTGCGTGACCAAAACTACTAAAATGGTAATACTAACATGATAATTGACAAGGCATCATATGCTATGAACCCAAAAATTGAATATGGGTAGACATTACCTTTGACCAGTGGAGTTATATATAAACGAACATTGAGTAAATGAATTCTTTCGGGCGGTCTAAAATCAGGAGCAAATATTTAAAAGGTGTTAGAGAGATGATAAGAAAGCCAGCAAGCAATCCATTCTTTAAAAAAGTTGGAAAAATAAAAGTGAAAAGACGACAATAATAATAGTAATAACCCCTATTTTATCTTTCATACCTATGTTGGGATTATGTTGGATATTGGACCAGTTAGCACCATTCTTGTTCTTGCATTCCTTCATTAACTCTGGGCTATATCCCCATATATGAAGTTTGGCTAAGGAGGTGAGGTGGCGCATCTCTTTTGGCATTGTTTTCAATTTTGGACAATAACAAATCTTCAGTGATTGGAGAGATAATAAGCATCCAATTCCCCTTGGCAGCTTCACCACCTTTGTGAGATAAAATAATTTCAAGGAACGGAGAGTGGGAGCAAGGTATCTCCATGGCATCTCTGCGTCACTTCATTATTATTATTAATGCATCCTTCTTCTGTGCTTTTGTTGTTGATGACATCATCTTCATCCTCCAATTCCAACTCATCAAGACAACTCAATGATAGACTCTCCAAGCCAGTGAATTGGTCCCACACTCCTCGTCCTGATATACTCTTCAAAATATTGCATTTGTTAATTTCAAGGGAGCGAAGAGAGGACAGGCAACCGCTTCGGAACACCTCACCCACCTCTCCTGTTTTCAATTCCTCCATTTTCTGGTCTCTGTTATTACCTTTGACCAGTTGAGTTATATATAAAACAACATTGAGTAAATGAATTCTTTCGGGCGCTGATTTTAGAAGTAATCTGAAGCAAATATTTAAAAGGTGTTAGAGAGATGATAAGCAAGCCAGCAAGCAATCCATTCTTTAAAAAAGTTGGAAAAATAAAAGTGAAAAGACGACAATAATAATAGTAATAACCCCTATTTTATCTTTCATACCTTCTAGTTGAATGTTGGGGATATGTTGAATATTGGACCAGTTAGCACCATTCTTGTTCTTGCATTCCTTCATTAACTCTGGGCTACATCCACCTATATCAAGTTTGGTTAACGAGGTGAGGTGGCGCATCTCTTCTGGCATTCTTTTCAATTTTGAACAACCATAAATAGTCAGGGAATGGAGAGATGATAAGCATCCAATCCCCCTTGGCAGCTTCACCACCTTTGTGAGACAAGATAATTCCAAGGAACGGAGAGTGGGAGCAAGTATCTCCATGGCATCTCTGCGTCACTTCCTTCATTATTATTATTAATGCATCCTTCTTCTGTGCTTTTGTTGTTGATGACATCATCTTCATCCTCCAATTCTAACTCATCAAGCCATATCAATGATAGACTCTCCAGGCCAGTGAATTGGTCCCACACTCCTCGTCCTGATATACTCTTCAAATTTTTGCATTCGTGAATTTCAAGGGAGCGAAGAGAGGACAGGCAACCGCTTCGGAACACCTCACCCACCTCTCCTGTTTTCAATTCCTCCATTTCCTGGTCATCTCTAATATGGAGTTTAGAAAGACAGTGGAAAGAGTGGATGGAAAGAGAAGTTAAATATCCCACGTTATCTGTCTCCACTTCCCTCAAACCATGAGTAGTCTCCCTCATTATTGGGCCCAGCGCTTCATTAAAATCATACAACACCAATTGTTGCAGTCCCGGACACAAAGGAAATGTTGTCAATTCTGGACAATAATATATATTAAGATGAGAAAGTTTTGGTGCTTGCGGTGTCTCACTCTCCTCTGATTCTGATTCTGATGATGATGGCTTCCACCATCCCTTCAACTTTGGCATGTATTCAAGCTTCAGCTTTTCAAGGGATGGAAAGAATTTCAACTCATCATCATCTCCACTATTAATGCTACTACTCTCCATATACTCCACTTCACTCAAATCTCTTAATAAAAGGACTTTCAAATGACGCAGTTGACTCATCAACGGAAGATGCTCCAACCTTTTACAATCACGAATCTCAATTTGAACAAGATTTGGGAGACAACTTTTGAGATTCATTGATGCGCCCAGAAACAATGTTGTCAAATTTGGACATTCAGATACATAAAGCTCAGAAAGCACTGGTGCTTGTGGTATCCGATCACTCTCCCCTGATTCTGATGATGGCTTCCACCATCCCTTCAACTCTAGCATGATTTCAAGCTTAAGCTTTTCAAGGGATGGAAGGAATACCAACTCATCATCATCATCTCCACTATTAATACTACTACTCTCCATATACTCCACTTCACTCAATCCTCTTAATGTAAGGACTTTCAAATGACGCAGTTGACTCATCCCATGAGGTATACAAGTTAAATGCCTGCAACGATCAATATCAAGGTGCCTAAGATTAACTAATTTCCTCAACTCCCTTGGCAACCTTTTTAGATACCAACACCCACACAACTTTAATGTTTGCAAGTTATAAAGCTTGGTAATGGATGAGGGCAATACACATAGATCCTCATTATCTGAAAGGTCAAGATACCTTAGATGCACCAATTCACCTATCCCGCTCGGCAACTCTTTCAATCTATAACAACGATTCAAACGTAATACCCTTAAATATTTTACTTTTGATACACCCCCCACAAATGATTTTAAAGAGAAATCATAACTCCCTGTACTTAGAAATGTACGCATCCTTTTCATATTGCTCAACTTACCAACAACATCTTTAGGGGTGCTTCGATCAATGAATACATGGCAAGTTTTCTCGTTAAAACATCGTGTACTATAGGTGCACGACAATATGTTTGTCCCTGCTACTTCTTTGGCAAGATCATGAATTAGATCATGCATTTTGCATGATCTAATTTCATTAGTAGTACCTTCAGCTAGTTCTACATCTTGGAAGAAGCACCTTTGCAGTAACTGCTTGAAATACTTGTCACCCGCATCTTCAAAACTCTCCCCATCCGATGGCATAATGAAGCCTTGAGCCATCCAAAGACAAATCAAATCCTCCTTGATAATCTCGTAATCCTTTGGGAATACTGCACAGTAACTGAAGCAACTCTTCAAATGGAATGAAAGATAATTGTAACTGATCTTCAACACAGGTATTATGCCATTGCTCTCATCTTGTACAATGTTTGCCAAATCAGTATTTTTCAAATTCTCCCACTTACTTTCATCCTGACCTCGAAGAAGGCTTCCAACCACCCTAATGGCAAGTGGAACATTTGCACACTTTCGAACAATCTCTTTTCCTATATTTACCAAGTTTGCCTCTATTTGATGTTGCCCCGGTTCAAGCGTCATTCTTTGAAACAGATTCCAAGAGTTTTCGTCTGAGAGACCCTTCAATTCAAGAGTCCAACAACTTCCCACAACAACAGCTACCTTTTTAGAGCGCGTAGTCACCAAAATTCTGCTACCCTTCCCACCTCCATCCAACAAAGTTTTCAATTCCCTCCATTTTTCAGAATTCTCATTCCAAACATCATCCAGAACAAGTAGATACTTGTTCCTATCAATTCCTTCTCTAAGCTTTGTCTGAAGCTGGTCCATACTTAGGCCATTACTTTGATTAGCCTGGTTTGTGGCAGCTGCAAGGATCTGACCAGCAAGTGCTTTGACATCGAAATTATCAGAGACACAAACCCACATCTTCAACGGAAATTCTTTCTGAATCTTGTCATCATTATAGACAAGTTGAGCAAGAGTAGTTTTGCCCAACCCTCCAATCCCAACAATGCTGACAACAGAAACATTCCCCACAACATTATCAGTGTATAGTAACATATCAATCAAAAACCTCTTATCATCATCCCTCCCAATAATCACATCATTCTCCAGATTCACATATGAGTGAGTTTCCCTAGGGTTATTTCTTACCCAGCTATCCTCGAGAACAGCCGAGTGTCTAAACCCACCAGCAAGCTGATGATCTTTGACAACATCATCCAAACTTTCTCTGATGCTTTTGATCTCTCGAGACCAAATGAAAGCAGAACGAAGCTGATTAAAGCGAGAGAAGAAAAGGGATACCTCTTTACTAAAGTTGTTGCCAGGCATGAGCTTCTTGCGATGAGCAAGAGTGGTAACCTCGTCAAACAAGTCATCAGCTTGGTAAAGAGCTTCCTTAAGCCTCTCAAGCTTGTCATGTTCACTGTAATTGGAACGACTGTGGTGCAGCCGCTCTTGTTCTTCAGCATCACGGAGGATGGCGTCAATGGTGGACATAGTCTTCTTGAGTTTATGAAGGTGGGACTTCACACCCAATACAGATCGAGTTTCCTTCAAAACAGCAGAGTCCAGCAATTGAAGGATGGTTTGCACCAGTGAAAGCCCTCCTGCTACATCCATCTTTTCTCTCTTCTGGGTTTATTGTGTTTTTGAGGAATGCAAGGAAATGCAAACGAATCAATAAGGGAGTGTAAGTTTTTTAGGTGTGAATGATTAGGATTTTTCAAAAGACAAGCTTTATCCTCATCAAATTTTCAGGCTTGTTCCCCCCACAGGCCCACTATAATTGAAAGACAGGTTGTCTTGCACCATCATTTTCTAGCTATTTACTTACTCGATCTACATAGCTAATCGTTTTATTTGTAAGTTTTTACTCATTTAAAGTTAGTCCCATTATATTAAAAAAAATTTACAGTGGTTTATTATAGAGTAATTAGGAAAAATTCACTTGAATAATAACTTTTGGCGATTTACTTTGAAAAATCACAACTTTTGATTATTATCTAATAATTCCACCTTTGATATGCGCTTTCTTCCAGCAATCTCAGGTGACCGCTAACATGATTTTAATAGAACATTTCACCATTGAAAAATTTAGAAAATATGTTTTACATTTTCTTCTCACTAGATCCCTCACCTATATATTTAACGGAAAACATACTCTCACCATTGAGAAATTTAAAAAATTCAAGGTTACCAATGAGAATTTTCCTAAAATAAATAAATACTCTCTTTGATCTGATCATTCATTCTTCTCATTTCTCGATTAAAAAGGTTACAAACATGTTTACATATGCCAAAAATGGCATCATCAAAATAAATCGACCATAATAAAATAAATAAATACTCCTTTCAAAGAAAAAAAAAAAAAAACTTATCATTAGTTTACTCTTTTAGCTTGCAATAATGTGATATGAATAATTGCGGAATGCAACCACATTGTCTTATTTGTACAAGTTGTATTCACTAGAGATCAGAACCACAAGTAAACTAACCCTTATTTTACCTTCGTTTACTTGACTTGAGAGTTGAGGCCCAGCAGACAGTGACGCTGATATTCTTCATTATTCCTGTGGAGGGTAAGCGACACTCCAAGTAACAGGTCCAAGATTAGCATCAAACTCGTTGCATATACCGATAACTGGATGCAGCCCTACCTGAGTCACATTGAAAAAACCAAGTCAGTGAAGAAGAAATTGGACCGTAGAAAAGGGTAATTCCTTGTTTCTCCTATTGATTAACAAGTTTTCTTTCTCATAGAGTATGCGTCAAGATATGAGAGGTCCACCCAAAATTGACAGGCGGTCCCCACCAGTGAAAAACATCACATTATTTTCAAAAATGTCATTATGAGAAATAAGTGTTTCTCATGAAGAGAAACTGGGGGTCACTAGAAAAGACAAAAAGGATGTGGCAAGAATCAATTATATTAGCAAGTAATATGCATCTAGGAAAATATATTACTTGATGAAAGGATTATGTTTTACAGGACTAGCACTGCTAGTTCCAGATTATTCAATTTAATTTCTATATCAGGAAGATCCCAACATTATATGCAATGCAAACCTCACCAAATCACAACCCTCAATCACACAAACCCAAACGTATGGAATGAAAGAGAGTAACACTAACGAATTTTATAGAATAGTTTGCATAATAATGAGGTTTAACATTTTTGCTGTTAATACTACGTATATCAGGTATATGTTACACGGACAAATAGGTATAGACGTATCATAAGATTTATGAGCGTTGATTCTCTTTTATATATGTTTGGTTGAATTGCTTATAAGAAGTTACAAGCAATTACTTTAAAATATGAGATTCCATGATGATGTGTAAGTCTGCTTGGAGAAGAGGTTATCATCCCAGTTGCTGCAGAATCCTTCGCTCACCTATGAAAAAATAAAAAGTACTTCAAATTTCTTTTTCCAACAGGCCAACAGACCAAAATAAATAAACCACAAGCAAGAATGATAATTACCTTTTTGATTTTTCCTTTACACATCAATGCGAGGGATGTGTTGGATTTTGGGCCAATCAGCACCAGTTGATTCCTGGCATCTTTCTTTTAACACTGGCGAACACCCCCGCACATCAAGTTGTTGTAAGGAACTGAGGTGACAAATCTCTTCTGGCAGTAATTTCAGTCGTTTGCAATTCCGAATTACAAGAGACTGGAGACATGAGAAGCAGGCTATCCACGATGGTAGGGCTTCAAAATTGTCACAGTTTGTAATTTGTAGGAATTGAAGGGAAGTCAAGCGATTCATTCCCTTTGGTAGCTTCACCAACCTTGGGAGGTACCATAATACTAAGGAATGCAGAGTTTGATGAAGGTATTTCCAGGGAATGTCAGTATCAGTGCCATGATTATCCTCGGTTGTGCATTCTCGAGTGTTGAGATCTCCATAATCATCATCCAACTCCAACTCAGAAAGCATTTTCAGATGTAGGCTCTCAAGGGCGGTGAGATGCTCCCACACTCCCTCTCCTGATAGCCTCTTCAATTTGGAGCAGTCAGAAATTACAAGGGAGTGTAGAGAGGACAGACGGCCACTTCGGAACACCTCCCCTGCCTCTTCTGTTAAACTTTCCATATCATGGTCTCCTCTTACCACCAGATGAGAAAGGCTCTGAAAAGACTCGTGGGGCAAGGATTTCAGATACCCTACTTCATCTATCTTAACTTCCTTCAATCCTCCTGGTATTTGCTGCTGCTGTTGCTCCTGCTGCGTCTGTCGAGTGCTTGGTGCTGATGGAGAATCATCACCAGGGTACAGCCTATTTGATTCTGTAGAGGAAGACCTTGCATCAACAACGCATCTACTCGCACTTCTTGGTCTAGTTATTGGACCCAATGCTTTATTGAATCTGCTCAACTCCAATTTTTCCAGTTTTGGACAGAGAGGGATATCTGTCAGGTTCCAGCACAACCTTATATGCAGGTAAGATAACCGGGGGAATGATTTTTTACATGGTCCAGCCTCACTGTCACCTGAGTCTGCATCGAGATGCAATGATGAATGATGATCTCCACCATCCCTTCAACTCTTGAAGATTTCCTAGAACAAGCTTTTCAAGGGATGGAAAGAAGACTAACTCATCTGCTACTGATACTGCTTTTCTTGACACTGCTGATGCTTTGGGTGCCTTGTCTCCATAAATACTCTCCACGTATTCCAATTTGATTAATCCAACAAGTTCAAGGGATTTCAAATAACGAAGTTGGCTCAATAATGGCAGATGCTCCAAGCTTTTACATTCATAAAGTTCAATTTCAACAATATTCGGGAGACAAGTTTCAAGATTCATCAATGAGCTCCCCCAGCTCGGAAACCTCACACCTGGATAATCCCACAATCCAAACAATTTTAGATTGGGGTGGGGTTGCAGGCCGTGAAGTAATGCTTCTGCATTAGTACCCTCACTGTCATCTTCAATAAACCTGGGGTTTTCCATTCCACAAAGCTTTTGCGTCCAGCATATGTTTATGCCCCGTAAATTTTGCTTGTTTATCAGATGCCCCCCTTTCTTGACTTCTGCTGCATCATATGTTAAATCTCTATGGACCTTGATTTCCATACTTCCAGTGAGATTGTTGAGACTTTAAGTCGCTAAGTCCACCAGCACCTACTGGCCTCAAACAGCAAGCACTGCTTGTACCGCCAACTAAAAACATAGTTAGCTTATTCAGACAGGTCATACTATTCATCCCTGGAGGCATATGTGTCATACTATTACAATCAAATATATCTAGACACCTAAGATTAACTAATTTTCTGAAGTCCCTCGGCAACTCTTTTAGTGACTCACAACCACGCAATAAGAATGTCTGCAAGTTATAAAGCTCGGTAATGCACAAGGGCAACACAGATAAACTACGATTACAAGACAGGTCAAGATATCTTAAATGCAACAATTCACCTATCTTGTTTGGTAGCTTTTCAAATGAAGCCCCATGTAAATCTAATACCCTTAAATATCTCACTTTTGGTAGCAGCACATCAGGGCTTTCTAAAGGGTTGGGGTACCCTATGTTCAAAATTGTACGCATTCTTTTCATTGTGGTCAAATATCTTCTAAAATCTTTTCGACCAACAGTACTATTGACAAATAGATGCCGAGTTTTCTTATCAAAATAGCTTGTATTATAGCTGAATGACAAGATTTCTGCTCCAGCTACTTCCATAGCGAGATCATGAATCAGATCATGCATTTTGCATGTCAGAATTTCACCATTGTCAGCTCGCTCTACATCTTGAAAGAAGCATCTTTGCAGTAAATTCATGAAGTACTCCTCACCGGCATCTTCAAGACTCTCTCCGCCTAATGGAACAATAAACCCTTGTGCCATCCAGAGACTGATCAAATCCTCCTTCTTGATCTTGTAATGCTTGGGGAATACAGCACAATAACTGAAGCAGCTCTTCAAATGGTACGGAAGATAATAATAGCTAATCTTCAATGCACGAACTATGTCATTCTCATCAGGTTCTATGTTTGCCAAGGCAGTGTTTTTCAAAAATCGCCACCTACTTTCTGCCTGGCCTCGAAGAAGACTTCCTACAACCCTTATGGCAAGTGGAACATTAGCACACTTTTGGACAATTTCTTTTCCAGTATTGACCAAGTATGGCTCAATTTCATCTTGCCCAGTTTCTAGTGTCATTCTCTCAAATAAATTCCAGGAGTCTCTCTCTGAGAGACCATGTAATTCAAACATATAGCGGTTTCCCACCATGTCTGCTACCCTCTTAGAGCGTGTGGTCACAATAACTCGGCTACCTCTTCCACCTCCGATTAACAAAATTTTCAACTTGTGCCACTTATTAAAATCCTCATTCCAAACATCATCCAAAACAAGCAGATACTTCTTCCCTTCAAGTTCTTGTCGCAATCTTCTCTGGAGCTGCTCCATTTCTAAGCCATCATGATCTGTTTGGTTTGTTACAGATGTTAGAATTTTGTGAAGCAATTTGGTATGAAAATCATTAAAGACACAAACCCACATCTTCAATGGAAACTCCCTTTCGATTGTCTCATCATTATACACAAGTTGGGCAAGAGTTGTCTTCCCCAACCCTCCCATCCCAACTATGGTCACAAAAGAAACATCCTCAGCAACAGAACTGTCTAGTAACATATCTATCACTATCCTCTTGTCTTCATCTCTCCCAACAATAACATCTTCCTCGTGTACAAAAGAGTGAGAGTCCCTTTCGTTTTTCACCTCGCATACCTCATGACCATGCTGTGGTCTCGAACCAAAGCCGTGATGATCTCTAGCAACATCATTCAATATCTCCTTGATCTTTTTAACTTCACGAGACATATTGAAAGCAGAACGGAGCTGATTAAAGCGAGAGAAGAAAAGGCGTACCTCTTTCCTCACACTGCTACCAGACATAAGCTTCTTGCGCTGGGCAAGAGTAGCAACCTCATCAAACAAGTCATCAGCTTTGTAAACGGCTTCCTTGAGCCTCCCGAGCTTGTCTTGTAATGTGTGGCTGAGCTCAAGTTGCTGTCTCTCTTGCTTCTCAGCATCAAGGAGCACCGCTCTGATGGTAGACATAGTGGCCTTGAGTTTCTCAAGCTGGGATTTGTAACCCCATAATGATTCAATTTCCTCTCCAATGGGAGTGTCCAGCAGTTGGAGAAGAGTTTGTACCAGCGTGAGAACTACTGACACATCCATTCCTGCTGCACTTTTTCACTTCCTTATGAGTAATCAGTCAGTACTTTTACAAGAAAAGGTGATGAAGGAAATGCAAACGATATTAGAAAATTGTATGTTTTGAATTTATGTCACGTATACGGATTATTTAGACAGCACTACAGAACGCTATGACTATGAGTCATAAGGAGGAATTACTTGGAAAATGCTCTGTAACCATATTTCAGGAAAATAACTCTGCTCTTTTTCGTTGAGCAGCTGCCTCACTGTGAAATTTCCAAATTATTTCTTACAGATATTATACGTGAAACTCTGGTGGAAAAACTGTTATAATTTTTATTATTATCTTTTTGAAGAGGAGTGTTAGAGAAAAACAACAAAGATGCAGATAAAGACTAAGACTTAAGAATAAAAGTGGTGAATAATTAATAAGAATTGAAAAAAGCTATTACCTTTGTGGACTGGGGAGGCTAATTCATGGTTAGCAAGCGTAGAGTAGACAAAATCAAAAATTAATAAAATGCTTAGAAATTGAGCCCTTTCACATTAGATTTTCCTCCGTTTACTTGACTTGGGCTATTTGCAGGATCCAGTAGATATACATCATACATTGTATCGGCAGAGAAATGGAGAGGAATTTGACAAGTCTTCAGAGTGAAAACACGGGAATGGCGCTAAAAGTCCACCCGTGGAGAGGATGACACTGATGGAGAGAGCTGAAAAATGAAGCCATTTCACCAAAAATGTTATCAAAGTTTCGGATGAAACATCAAGTAAAGATTAACCAGAGTTCTCAACTTCAAAACAATATCAATGCTGCCTGCAGCAGTTTCTACTCTAGACAATTGCTTCACAGTGAATTTAATTCCTTAAAAAGACTACACTTAATTAAATCTGCCACAATTCAAATATTTGGTTTTTATAATTTTGTGATGATGAATTGCTATCAGGTCGTTTTATCCGGATATGTGTAAGTCTAAGACAGCTTTAAGCAAATATCAGGATTCAGGAATGGAAATGCTTTGCTGTCTGCATTTTATCTCCTGTATAGCTTAAGATTCACCCGTAATGGCGCTAAAAGTCCACCCGTTATGTACTTCAAGAGTTTGTTTTTTCATACAAGTAGTAAATTAGCTGAGAACATAATTTGCCTACAAGGAGGAGCTTCCAATTACGATTCTATGAATCGTGAAACGCCTCTGACGGAACAGCCTGTGGATTTTATTTAACTGAATCCTTAGTAAACATAATTTCCCTACAGCAGATTATTTTAGTCTTAATCTGTGTTATTGTTATTATTTGCTTAGTAAAGTGATTAAACAATAACCCAATTCATTTATTAACGGGATGGAATCATGGAAAGTTACCAAATTAGTATACACTACAATTTTTTTTTTTTTTTTTTTTTTTTTTTGAATAGTAGTATACACTACATTTCCACAAGATCACAAACAAAATTCTCATTTTTTTTTTTTTGGCAGTATCAAGAAAGATATTGTTGTGGGGCACCTCCGTACTTAATAGGTTAGTTGATTTAAGACTTTAGTATAGTATGTGAGTGCTACGTAAATTTTGATTTGTTTATTATTTGAAACTTTAAACGATATCAGAATTTCATAATGGAACAACTATTGTGTTAGAAACTATTACTGTATTTACAAACAGATTTCCATGACTTTCTGATTCCTCCATTTGATTTATGCTCAACCAAAGAATTAATTAATACCTTAGGCCTAGTTTAGTTCACCTTATTTTTACTTATTTTAGAAAAAATAAGTTCAGATCAGATCAGAAAAAATAAGTTCAGATCAGATCAGAAAAAATAAGTTCAGATCAGATCAGAAAAAATAAGTTCAGATCAGATCAGAAAAAATAAGTTCAGATCAGAACATCGTTTTATGTGCGGTTTTTTATCGCTAAATATTCTTAATTTCGTAATGAAAAAAATTGTAAAAATTACATATTAATAAACTACACATTATTACGAATCTAACAAGATCCCACTTGATATATTTTTTCCTCATAAATTATCGTACACTTATAGTCAAAGTTTGGTCAAATCAGACAATCAGATCAGATCAGATCAGACCAGACCAAATCAGACCAGATCAGGTGAACCAAACAAGGCCTTAGTCCTCAAATATCCCATTAATTCTAGATGTGGCATTGTCCGCATATATTGATGAGTGATAGCATTGAAATGTTTTTTTTTTAATTGGTTACGTCATAGACATGTTGGGATTAGATATGGCATATCACATATGGGTACAGGCCGGGCCGGGCAAATCTTCAAGTCATCTTACTTTTAACGCAAAAGAATAACATATACGAGGTATTACATTAAGTCATCTTACAATTCTCGTGTTCAAATGAGTGTTGTCTGAGACGACAAGTCAAGAAAAAGTCATATGGGGCCAACCAATTATAAATAGAGCCTATACAACGTTAGTATGTGTGGTGTCGTGCCTAAAAAAAAAAAAAAGCACAATTGCCCCATCGTGATCATGCCAAATTTTGAAAATGACGCTCACACATCGGCATGCTTCTCATGCTAGGTCAACCCATTTTCTTGCTGTGTCTAATTGAACCTTGTGCCAAACTGCCAACCAAGCCCATGCCCAACTCTAGTTGGGAGTTGGGACACAAGTGAAGAATATATGATCCTCACCCCTTTTTAGTAGTCATATTGTAGTATTCCGTATGTAGGAAACTTGGAAGGTATCATTTATCCATATACGAAAAATTAAAGAAAAATTAAAATAAAATAATTGGTGAAAGAAAAAACGTTTGAAGGAGAAAAAAGTTAAAGAGAATACCATGGCTGAGTTGAAACATCGAGAGCGAATAGCCGAATACAAATCATTTCAGGTGTCCAAAATGAGGCCCGTTTCCTGGGTTCAGGACACCTTAAGAAATAAGGAGCGGATTGGAAGACACATATTCAAGACTTAACAAACTCAACTATGTTATTATCAATTTGAGCAACAATTTTTATGTATAACATTTATATGATCTTGCACATAAATAAATTCTAGTCTACAACACAGCTTCCAATTAATGTTACATGAGGCCTCATCACTTGCTAACCTAAGAATTCCATACGCAAATCTGTACACGAACTACTCGATCTAAGAATACAGTTAGATACGGCTTCAACTCAATCGCCCCATAAAGAGGAGAGACACTCGCTCTCTCTACTCTACTCATTGGGTGCAAGAATCTGAAACCCGTTCACCGCCGTTAAAGTAATGAAAGGGGAAAATTTACCTGAAGACTAGAGCTGCAATGCCAAATCTGGCTGCACTGAATCAGCCTTCCCAGAAACTGGAGATCCTGGCGACTGAAATCCAACATTTAAGTCAGGCGGTGTGGAACCAACCTTTGGATTGGACCCCACGTTCGGTAAACCTTCAATAGGTTTTATTGTACTAGAGTTTTCCAACAACTTAGCTTCTCCAAAACCATTATTATCAATGGTCTGAGGCCGAGGACTCTGTGTCTCAGTTCTGGACAGAGTCACAATTGATGGATTAGACTGAAGATTGAACATTGCAGGCCTGGCTGCCCCAATCATTTTCCCCATCTGGGCCGCAAAATTAAGCCCATAACTACCATTAAGCCCGTTAATACGGGATTGCAACGTTGAAGTTTGATTAATGGGATGTGGATTTCCGGGTCTCATGGAACCAGTGCCATTATTTAATATGCTGACCACTGTAGTCGATGGTGAACTTGCACTAGCTTCAGGTGCAATCAAGTTGGGCCCAGCACCAGTGCTGGACACTTTGGAAGAAGTAACTGGAGTAGCATCATTACTAACAGCTGGAGGAGAAAGGGCTTTGCTCGACTCCTCGTTTAAGTTTGATTTATTACACATTTTCTGCGTCTCAGACAATTGCTCCCCTTGTGGCTTTTGCGCTGACCCATCACCACTTGAATCTGCTACACCTTGTCTAGGAGTAGAAGGTGTATCAGTAGCTGCAGGCAACGAGGATGGTGGGTTTTGTTGACCAACAGAAGCAGGTGACTGTTGCTGCATCGGCCTTTCTGCAGGAGCTTCATTTTCTCCTACCCACCCTGGGCCAAACTTGACAGCAGCAGGTAAGCATCTCTCAATCTTCTTTGAAGCAACTTTCCACGCAACAGGTCCAATTTTAGCAGCAAACCGTGCCAAACTCCTTGCATAACCGTACTCTGTATGAAGCCCCACCTGGATAACATAGAAAAACCAAGTCAGAGAGCAGAAGAAAGAAACGTCCGAACTTTCAATTTGGGACTAACAGCAATTCAAGGATAGCACATTTCTTTTATGCATATACAATTAATCGGACCACAGAGGATGAAAGACAGAAAAATCAAATATCCTAGTGCACGTCATCTAGATATATTGGGTATTTGGGTGATATCAACACTCACAGGATGTTTGAATTTCACAAAGAAGCCTAAAAACTCACATCCATACCAACCCAAAAAACTCACACCCATACCAACCCAAAAAACTCACACCCATACCAACCCAATTACTTTCTAAAAGGATACAAAAGGCTGATATGTCACCATCCAATTCTAAATCTTCTAGATTACGATGTTTTAGCCAACAGCCTGATATCATGCTGAGCATTGCCAAGTAAAAAGTAAAACCACACTCAAGCTTATTATAAGGATCATGCCAATCAGTCGGTATTCAATTCTAACTATGAATTACGATGTTTTGGCCGACAGCCTTCTGAAGCTTGCCGAATAAAAACTAAGGCCTTGTTTAGTTCAACTTATTTTTACTTATTTCAGGTAAAATAAGTTCAGATCAGAACATCGTTTTATGTGCGGTTTTTTATCGCTAAATATTCTTAATTTCGTAATGAAAAAAATTGTGAAATTTACATATTAATAAACTACACATTATTACAAATCTAACCTTATAGATTATCGTACACTTAAGGTCAAAGTTTGGTCAAATCAAACAATCAGAACAGATCAAACCAGACCATATCAGACCATATCAGACCAGATCAGTAAAAATAAGGTGCAAACAAGGCCTAAAACCACATTCAAAGCTTATTATAATGACCATGCCAATAAGTCAGTGTCCAATTCTAAACCTACTGGATTACAATGTTTTCGCTCCCACCCTGATACTGTGCTACCGTGTCAAGTAACAATTCAAACCACACTCAAGCATATTATATTAAATACAAAGAAAATGACTTCATGTCTAACAAGACATTCAACACTCACAATCCTTATCGGTTCAAGTGATTAATACTTACAGCAATTAGCTGCTTTCTCTCTTTATCGAAGGTCGTCAATACTGATGGTTCCTGTCCGCAAGTTAGGGAGTAGGAATTGTACGTATTGCGTCTAGTTTCATCAAGCACAATATGTTTTTTTCCATGCTTCATTAAAATCCCCTTTGAAGCAGACCCTAGCAAAATTACAGGTAGAACATCAAAATTCCTGAGTAACAAGAAAAGCACAAGAAATAGAAATATTGAATGGTTCAGGGGAGCCCATAAGCATGATGAATGCTTACCTAACATGTCATCAGCTCTATCATATCTCTCAGCAGACCAGCCAATATAAGCCTCACCAACACGAGAGCCATACAAGGATCGTGCAAATGTATCAGTTGAACCATACTTATCTGATTGAGATGCCTTCCTCACCTCATTATTGGATCGATTAGAATTTCCCCCAGCAGTAGCAAGAGTTGCCTCGGAAAAGTCAGAGCTAGCCCTCTCTAATGGAGGTCTACCTGGAGGTCTCTTCAAATTCTTTGTTGGCGGTCTTCCCCTTCTTACAACCTTGGGTTCTGGTTCTGGTTCATTATCATCACTATCTGCCCTTAAATTATCAAAATTTTTCACAGCCAACTCTTGTATAGACCGTGCCTGGTAAGAAAAGCAATATTAAAAAGAAAGGCATACATAGCATACAAATTTTTTTTATAAAAGCAAGTCTTTTTACCTGTCGAAAGTAGATAGTATCTGGAGCATTATACTGCATTGCATTGGAACAGATCAAGAAAACATCTTTCTGCGTAACAAGAAGGGAAGGTCAAAAAGATGTTAATTGGAGGCATGAGATACAGTAGTAATTGGTTACATAAATTATTCAAACACATGGCTATAACGTTACACAGAGACCTAGACTACCAAACCAGCCAACACCACCCCCCCTCCCCCCACACACACACACACACACACACAAAATGAGGAAATCAGTGTATACAACAGGCACCTATAGTAGTCATGTGAGATATTAATACCTAGCCATAAAATAAATTTAAGTGCATAGAGTTGAACATGTGTCATATAGTTCCGCAGATCTTGGATTGCATCTTTGTCCCTTAATTTTAAATTTAAAACAACGATATTTACTTTTAATTACTCAACTCTAATATAGTCTTCCAGGCTTTTATGCACAGACACAGTCATGATTAAGAAGACAAGAAGAATATCAAATCAGTCAGACAACTCAGAACTTGATGTTCATGTCTCTATCAAGCATCAAAGAAAACTGGGTGAGAAATTTACATAATACATGCAGCATAACTATAGATGATACTATGATGGACAGCAATGGACAAATTATGTCAGAAACGCATAGTAAGCAAAATTCCCAGCAAAAATCTGGACATCAAACTCCTGAGTTTCAAGAGATACTCCAAAACAATTGAAATTTTGAAACTAAGAATCTAAAAAGATTCCAAGGAGGACCTCCACGGCTCCACTCACAAAAAGCAAATCATGTAAATGACACTTAATGCAAAAGAGAGCTTATCACACCTCTAAACACAGAAAGGAACTACTGACAAATATGCTCCATTTCATTCCAACACTGCATTCCCAAGGCAAGCAGAAAGCTGGCGATGAAAATTCTATAGCTACCAGGGGACTTCAATCTCATATATAGACTGCTATACCAAACTTCTAGGGCTCCAAACTCTATATATGATATAATAGACCCTTATCTATCTGTAACAACTGGCAAACCAAGATCTCAAACTAAAGCAAGTATTACAAGACCTGTTGAGAAGGAAGAGAGAGATCCCTTCTTTCCATTGGCCTCCTTACAAGGACAGAGCAAATAACCAAGTTAATATTATCACCATGATCATGGTCATAGAGTCTCAATTACTAATTGCAACTCACCATAGATAATCAGTGAAAGCATCAACCAAGAAGATGAAATCGGCTTTTTAAAAAATCCCCTACCATGTAGAATTGTACTTGATAGTTGGCATTATTCACACATGAAGATCAAAAGCTGAGCAGAGTAAGCCCTACAACCACCAACCATAACTCTACCCCAATATGATGCAGTCAGAAATAATTAAGATAAAAGCTGAGACAAAAACAAACCTCAAATTGTTCCAGGTTAGCATAAGCACCACTGGCAAGTTTCTTCTTTACAGTACTAAAATCCATTGGGTTCTCAATAACTTCATGGTAGTCTGGAAGCTGCACCCCACAAAAACAGAGAACAGACTCAAACAAGAATCAAACTGGCAACAACTTCCATAAAGATTTTAATATCATCACTACTTTCAATTCACCTCTTCCGGGTCCACGGGATCCGCAAAAACTCCATAAGTATCCTTCCTGATCATAGAAAAATACCCATCCTCTAAGTATATATTAAGCACACAATTCAAAAAGCCAAATCACTAAAAAGCAAGATAAAAACCCCATTTAGCTAAAAAGGTCATACTTTTGAAGTCTATCAAGAATAAAAAGCAACAGACTTTTATCGGGCAACGGCGTCATCGGTCCATCATCCACCTTAGATTCTGCAAACATCATCAAAATTGACATTCAGCACGAGATGATCAAAACAATCACAATTCTAACAATTCACTTAAGATGATACATAAAACAGCTAGAAACCTTGTTGAGTGCTCTCCTGCTTTGTTGTTACAACAGCACTGCTGTGCTTTTCACTCTGCAAAAACAAACCCAATATCAGTCAGCATTATATATTATCCACAATAATAAAGCAAAAATAATCTCAAGCAAAGCGACAGTTATAAAACTTGCATAGTAACATAGTACTCCAACCATTATTTTTATTTTTATTTTTTAAAAAAGGAAATATTTTTAAAGTAAAGACAAAATTGAACTTTTTGTTGAGATGACAGTCTTATCATTTAATGCCCACAAATCCACAATCAACAACAAATAATTTTTCCCTTTAATTTAGCAAAAATTAATTAATTAAAAAAAATACCTAATTTACAGAATCCCAAAAAAAAAAAAATCAGCAGCAAAAAAGATACTAACGAATTCCACAATTCTTACACCAAGAAAGGAGAGAGACTGAGTCAAAGTGCGTCACCCTCACTTGAAATTAAAATGCGCGAAATTCAAGGAAGAAGTAGTAGTAACGATTTTTCAAAAATTAACACAAATTAAACCAAAAATCAATGCTTACTAAAAAAACCCGCGCTTTTATCAACTACAAAAAAATTGTCAGTATTTCAATTTCTCCAACAATAAACCCAAATCAATATAAAAATTTTAAAAATTAAAATATAAACCTTAATCTCCTTAACTCCAGATCCATGAGAAATTGAATCAATTTTGCGCTTCTTAAGATTCGAACCCGAGGAAGCACCATCATCCGGGCAAGATTCCGAACCCGAATTATCTCTCTCCTCATCAGAGTTACCCTTACCCAGAACCTCCTCCTCATCTTCTTCCTCATCATCATCTTCATTCTTGGGCAATTTCAAATTAGCAAGCTTTAATCGCTTCTTAGTAGCAGAAGGAGTATCCTCGTCGGGGTCGGAATTAGGGTTAGGGTTCCGGCGAGTGGATCGGCGAATTCCGGCGGAGGAATTGGAATTAGGGCTAGGGTTTGTAATTTTGGAATTGGGGATTTTATTAATTTTATGATTCCGAATTTTTTGTTGAGATTGTTGTTGTTGCTCTTGTTGTTGTTTTAAGGAACGTTTTTGAAGATCTAACAGAGATGGTCGACCTTTCTTCTTCTTCTCCACTATCTTACCCATATTTTTTTCTTTTTCTTTTTTTTTTTTATTTTTTTGGGGAAAGAAAAGAAGAGTTGGGTTTTCTTCTGCTGCTGTGTTGGGTGTTGGTTGTGTGTGTGAGACCCCCTTTCTAATTTTCAATCTCTTTTTTTTTTTAGGAGGAGGAGGGGAGCAGGCTGATCACGTGAGAACACCTAATGTAGTTCGTGTGGTTCAACTGACACGTGATATATACTGTTTGTGAGTTCAGATATTTATGCGGTTTTTTTTTTTTTTTTTTTTTGTGTGTTTGTTAGAATCAAATCCAAAACATTTTGATCCTAATGAAGATGAGTTTATGATCTTTAGTTAGTAGAGTTTTAAAATATTGGAGTATTAAAAAAAAAAAAAAAATTGTACCTTGGCTTTTACTTCTATTTTTCCTAGAGTGATTGTGATTTGCGAAAATGTAGCTATGATTTGATTTTTATCAAACAATATTAAATATTAATCATATTATTGCTAATTTTTTAATATAATAAAAACAAAGTCAACCATGTAACAATAAGCTTTTTTTTTCTTTTAATGTATAAGCAATTTCAATTCATCAATGCTCTATGTACATCTTTAATTTGATCTCGACTTGGTCCAAAAACGGTGCAAATTTAAACAACCTTAAAAACACAATTTTAATTCAAAATCCAAACTCGTCCAAAAAAATAAAACACGGTTGTAGGCCGGCCTGATGTTATTTTGCGGGTTTGTGAATGGAAAGGGGGTCCAATGAAGGGACCGAAAATTAGATATTTATGCGTTGGGGCTTTTTCCTATACAATAAATTCAATTTTTAAATTTTTTTTTATGAAGGTGATAAAAGCCAATAAGTGATTATTAAAGTCAAATTTTTCTAACATTAATACCAATATAATAGTATATGTATGTTATGAGGTGATGTGAAAGACGAATTAAGCAACAAGGTTGTGAACTTAAATACTTCAAAAAAAAAAATATTCAAAAAGAGGCCAATCTGTAAGCTCTACAGATCACCGAGATTAATTAGACAATTCTGTTGTCACATAAATTAATAAGGCAATAAAATTTAAACGTGTCGATGCACACACTCAATGAGTCAATTCATCATCTTTAATTAAAAAAGCAAATAAAACATCAATCGAAGAAATTCACGAAACAATAAGTCGCAACTCCCTTCACCGATTAACTTGAAGCAACAACATCGAATTACAGATTTAAATCAGGTTGATAATAAAGCAAATAAAAACAAGGTGATGTGCATCACTGTATTTCTATGGCAAGCTCATCCACTCTACCCTTTTCTTCTACTCCTCAATCGTGACGAATACCATTCTCGGTAAACTCTCTATTCACCCTCTTTTCAAAATTTGATATCTTTCTAAAGCTTTGATTTTTTAAATACTTTTTTCTCTTACTTTGATATTTTGATGTGCTGATCAAAAATATGATCTGGGTTTGCACAAAGTTTGATTTTCTTTCTTAATTAATTGCTCTCGTAAAATTTGCTGATTCTGATTGTAATCATATAAAAATTGATTTATTTTTTTTTTTTTACCCTTTATCCCCTAAATTTGATGTTTTCAAGCAAAATTATAGAAGTATATGAACTTATGAAGCGGATATTCCGAAAACTTGATGTTTTTGAACTTTTTTCTCCTAAATTTGATGTTCTAATCAATATTATAAGCTGGTTATGTCTAAAAGTTTGATTTTTTTTTTCTTACTTGCTTTTCTTATATTGAAGATTTATGCAAAATTATGAAGTGTGTATATTGAAAGTTTTGATTTTTAAAAACTTTATACTCCTAATCTGATGTTTTTGAGCCAAATTATGATGTGGGCATATCTGAATTAATTAAAATTTATGTGGAAGGCCAACAAAACCAGCAGGATGGTGGGAAGGAGAAGACATAATTGGCGGAAAAGACGAGGTTGGAGGTGGGACATGGTTGGCTTGTTCCAAAAATGGAAGGGTAGCTTTTCTTACTAATTTCAGAGAAACCGAATCTCTTCCTTCTGCTAGGACTAGAGGTGACTTGCCTGTTCGTTTTCTTAAGGTAATCTTCTTTTTATTTGGTGGGTCACTTTTTGCTTCTGCTACTTCAATCAATCACTTTTTGCTTCTGCTACTTACTTGAACAAATTACTTATCATTTGATTCCTAGATTATATTTTCATGCTTTTTGGTGGAATTTGGTTCTTTAGACTTGAATTTAATTTGAGTGATGTTTGATAAAGTTTAGGAAAATGTCCTCAACTAACTTGATTGATCTTTCGGAAACGTGTTACATTATATACAAATGTATAGGCTTGGGAAATAAGTCAAATAAGTGAACCTAACAATACAAGACTAGGAAATAGCATATACACAGAAATATAGGATAAAGTAAGGGAAATACAAACTGATTATATCACAAATGATCTAGGATGGTAAATTTGTATTTTGTGGTTGTCTTTTGTAGTTTATTGGTGACATTTATGGATTACCCCAATTGTGTGGGAGTGCAAGAACTATGTAAATAAGCTAAAGTATCTTATTTTGCTGATTTGAGGTACATTGGCCTTTCGAATTACTAATATCTTGTTGATGATGCAATTGTAAAAGTGCATAAATCAAGAATGTGTTATTTGTGTAGAATGTAGATGATAACAGATACCCTACACCATTCCATCTTCCCTGACCATAAAATCCTTGGCTCTTTCATGCAGTTCAGACCCATATCTATGTCTCATGAAGAAGTATTGTTCTGAAGTAGTGGCTTCTTTCATTGGATCCTATGTCATTCTTAGTAATTTCTCAATCTGAGATGATGGTTTTAGCAGGAATCTCGCCGGTTCACCATCTGTTAATTAGCAACATATCAGCTAGTAAGTAACTTATCTGTAGAGTTGTTTGACCCTCTCAATGATTTATGATTAGATGAATTCCAGTCTCTTGCAACTGAAATGGACCAGTATTAACGATTGAAAGTCTTATATTTGGCATTTTTTTACGAATTGTCATCAGCTTCTGTGAGTAATTTTACACTTTGTTCTCAGCTTAAGTTGACGCTTTTCAGTTTATTTCTTAACAGTGTAGGAAAGATCCTGCTGAATTTGCTGATGAGATAATACAAGAGTCTGACCAGTATAATGGATTTAACTTGATACTGGCAGATCTTCACTCCAAAACCATGGTGTACGTGACCAACAGACCAAAAGAAAATAAACCAGCTGCCTTGCAAGTTTCACCTGGCATTCATGTTTTAACCAATAGCAGTTTAGATACACCTTGGCCTAAGGTTAGTTTATCTGCCTCTTGTAGCTTAATTACCGCTCAAAACCTTTTCAATTCTCCCTTGATTCTTTTCGTTTCTCTCTGTTTCCTTCCTTTTTCTGTTGTAAATCTAGCAAAACAAGTTGTTTCCTGATCAGTTGATTCTATTACTTTGGTTCTTACTTTCTACTTTGGCGGAATGTGGTAAGGATCAACGACTTCGCCATAACTTTAAGGAGCTCATGGACACATACAATGAAGGTGAAATACATGTGCATGAAATGGTCGAAAATCTGATGATGGATACAACAAAAGCAGACAAAAGCTTACTTCCAGGGATTTACCCTCCCCAATTTGAGCATCAACTAAGTTCCATTTTCATTGACTTCAATCCTCCACAGGTGATTCCCATTCTTCACTCCTCTTCATTTATCAATTTATGCTTAAATCCTTGACAAAATGATGTAAACATTTATATTAATTTTTAGGGAAGGTATGGCACCAGAAGCATTTCTGCTGTGGTTGTGAAGGACAGTGGAGAAGTTTGCTTCCATGAGCGGTACCTTGAGGACGACTCCTGGAAGGAGCATGCAATAACATACCAAATAGAGTAAGAAGTTATCAAGTTATATTCTCTTGGATATACGAGAAAAGTTGGTTGAGTTACGATAGATGAACTGTATAATCATTAGTTATGCTTTGTAGTTCAGTTAAAATCATCAGCAAAAGAGAAATTAAGCTCTGTAGTTAGCTCATAAGTCTATGTACCATACCAGCTTGTAATTAGCCTAATGGATATTGCAATTTACAAAAAATTTCATACCCTGATACAATTTTTTATATTTCCCTGTAACAGAAGTAATAAGTCTAATAACATATGACAATGTTGTATCAGTTCTGCTTTATATAGTTTCTGCTCTATTTTATCATACTTCTATCTTTACTTGTCTTAATTGTACAATCTGAATAAAACCAATCTAATGAAGCTTTACAATCTGTTTTACCAGAAAACCTGCGACATAAGCAGTTGCATCCCGAATTAAGGATGCTAGTATTGTTTTGGGATCAAGTCATTTTATATATTCAGAATCAAAGATTTCTTAAATGATCTTATTATGCAATTCTATTCAGAATTAAGTGATGCTACTGGTAATTCTCATGAACATCACAGCCAGTGAAATAACCTGCCAAATTGAAGTTTTATTATTCAGATACCCAAACAAACTGTCATACTCAATACAGGACTCATATACAAGGTACAGTACAAGACTCTCATAAAAGTTGACTCTTGATGTTGAAGTGTTCCATCCTCTCCTCAAGCAGAGCATGTTGAACAAGTGCAGCCGCTCCCACACTTGCAGGAAGCCTTGCCTGTGCCCGTTGCCTCCGTCTTGCTACAAGCACACGGGTTGCACCCACAATGCTCCCCGCATGAACATATCTTGTGATCCATATCTCCTCCTGATGTTGTGCACCTATCCCACCATAAAACCATATTTAGTCACTGCCTCAAAAGACAAAGAAAGATATTTAAACACAATATACTTTTTATATCAACTAAACAAGCACTAAAGGATGACAAGGGAAGGCGGGTAAGATAACCTGCAAGTATCATCACCAGGGCAAGGAGAAGGACAACCACACTTGTCATTGCAACCAGCAGTTGATGATCCTTTTATATCTGCCATTCCTCTCTTTTTTTGTACTTGTTCAATTGTTTTCGTCTCTATTTTCAATCACAAAATCTACCTTCACTGCCCCCATTTTATACAAGCAGCTACTACACCGCCATAACGACCACGTGGCATAAAGTTACTGTCGAAGTAATACGTGGCATAATCTAAACTAGAACAGTACAAGTATCTTCTGCAATCTTCTTGAAAGATAGTAATGTCAGCTAAACTAAAATATTTGTTTTATTTGGTTGAGATCTAGACTTCTCTGGCTCTATCTTTTGTACTGTGGATGCTCGTGCAGCCGCCCACCCCAGCCAAGTGGCCTGTTTTTCCTTACGTCTTTGTTAAGGTTGACAGAAACGGCCCAACTTCTTTATTATGGGTTACAAAAGGAGAAATGGCCCAATGTCTTGTTCAATATCTCGACAGTTGCCTTGGTTTATTTTTATACTTTTTTCTTCGCCCTTTTTTAGTACTCCGTTTGTTTTTATTTGTGTCTCGTCGCCTCAGGTTGTTCAGTACACATGTCAATGCATAATTTTGACTAATAAAGTCCTATCAATAAGTATAAATTATAAAATTTTGATAGTTAGAAACAATGTATAGAAGCAATTCTTACAATGTGATCATGTTTGATCTTATATATAAAACACAAACACTAGCTAAAGTGGTGCATGTAAATATAGGCTAAAGTCAAACCGAGTCACTTAAATAAAAACATCGAGTCGGCAGGGCCTTCAAGCATTCGAAATACGCTGCGGTTGAAGAGAGTATTGTCTCCAACATATTGCTTCAAATTCATTTCGGCTATCATGATCCCCACATATCATCTCTGCTTTTTAACCTTACATATACAACTCTTAATAAAATGTAAATGAAAATGGGATGAATTTGACACTTTAACATTGTGGAAACTTGGCACTTCTTTTTAGACCAACTACACATTTGACATTGTTTAACTAGGCAATGTCTAGCACTAGCATTTAACACTGACAAAGTAATATAAGAAATTTTGTTCAATATATATAAACACAAATTTTAAGATGAGATCTGATTTGATTATTTATTGACAAAAAAAAAAAATCATTAAGCTTGCATGACAAAAAATTGTAAGCTACTAGGTACATTTTATTCACTTGATAAATTTATTCCATCTCATTATCTATTTCTCTTTCTTCTCCTCAAGAAAGTAGCGGAGAAATTCAATAGTGGGATGTAAGTATTGTTTTTGGGATTTTTTTCTTTCCCCCTCTTTAGCAGTCAAACTAAATTGTAATTTTCAAGGGTAACCCTTTGTTTTTTATTAAACTATCTAGATAATGTGGCCTTAACCTATGGAGTACAAGAGTTGTTTTCAAATTAATTAAGATTTTTGTACCCTCCCCCTAAACAACATTAGAGATCTTAATTCTCGCTATTAAAGTTAAATTAACCCGTGTAAGATTTCAATCTGATAAAATACCTTCTTATATTACCTATTAAAAAAATGAAAAAAAATTCAAATTGACTACTGTGGGTCAATTGGATGGGCCGCATGGCCTCAAAAGATTAGAAGATATAAATATCTTGGGGAGGTGCTTCTGTTTCATCTCTTTTGGGTCCCATGAATGAGCTGTAGACCCTTAACAAGAAATTTGTAAGGAAAAAAAACAATTATATTAAGGCCACTAAATCACAAAGCATGGAATCAAAGGACAATCAATTTGTCTGCTACCAAGTTCTGTTTCCTCCGTCATTTATGTGCCCTCCCTTTTAGTCTATGATATGAGAGGTTAAGTCCAATCTTCATAAAGCGATTGAATAAAGTTTGGAAAACTAATCATCACATTTCAACTAATGTTATGATTTGTATTCTTTCGTTTGGTAAGTGTAATTTTCACTTTACTATTTTAGTCTTCTCTTTTGCTAAATTCGAGTAGATTTGCTTTACAATAAATCAATAGAATACGATTTACTACGGAGTTACGTTAAAAGCATTGGAAGGCTAATTAAGCGACTAATTTTTAGTGACAAAGGAGAGTTCTTGTAAGGTTGTAAGACTTGTAACGCTTTGTTGATTCAGTTTATTTTATCTTTTGACAAGTTATTGAATACCCTTATCAACTTCAAGTATTCTTACTCGATTTTTTTTCCTTGTCCAAATAGAGTAAAAAAAATAAAGTTAAATGCATTTAGGCTCTATAAGCTGACTAAAATGTTACTCCGTAATTATTCAGGAAAAATAAGGTCCTTTAATAAATTCAAAAAACTAATGTGGGATGGAAAGAATTCTTTATTTTCCAAAGAAGTACTTGTATATGTGAATGCTTTGACGTAACTTAAGTCAAATATCCTTGGACCTTAAGTCAATACATTCGCACATATATGCTGACGTAGGGTTGGACTTTGTCTTCAATAATTTGACATGGATTTTGACTTCTCTGCGTTATGTTGATGGATGAATGAATGAATGAGGATCGTAATAAAGAGCAAAATCAGTTTGCTCAAACTCTTGTCCCAAAAAAAACAGTGTTTCCTCATCAATCTCAGAAGCCAACTTAGCTTCCTTGCTTGCTTTCGATGTCTATGTCCAAATTAATCCTTTTAACAACACACCAACTTCCAGTCTTCCACGCATATAGCCGGGAAACTCATTGTGTATTTGTCTAGTAGACTGCTGATCTGTCTAACGAAAAATATTTGGTCAAATTGTGTAATCACATTGTGTAGTCTTTCATTTACAAGTAATTTGGCCTAGTTTCGCATCCACAAATGCATTTAACTACTCTTATTAGATATGAAAAGTGTACTCAGTAATTGACTAAACTTATCACACTTTTAAGGTTCATTCTATGAGCTTACAGAGTACATATATTGTGAATATAGTAGCCATTGGAAATGAGTAAATGACCTTTAATAGCATGAACATTCAAAGATGATAAGCATAGCAATAAATGCATATACGTAGTAATTGCTTAAATTTCCACCATCCCTTCAATCTTCTACCTGGACATTAGTTGTACCAATTTGATATGTGTGAGTGTGACATGTTTCATAACAATGTATTATGTTATGTGTCTTTGTTACGTATTGAGTACCTTTTTCCCATACTTAATTTTCTAAATATAGATTCTAGTGACTCATTTTCTAAAGCATTAAAAAAATTCATAACAAATCTAACAATGTCTCCAAAAATTAAAACACGTTCATTATTTACACTAAAATCTTTATAGAATACATGCAAACACCCGATATCAAAACATCGACTATCGAACCCAATCCTCTCATCTTAAAAATCCCAAGAATTTCAAATCGAATCCAATCCTTCAATGGTCCCGTCTTAAAAGTTATCCCACGGATTAAGTGATAGCTTTGGCCAATTGCTCCAATCCAAGGCACCTTCTCAAGTGATAGAATCACTTAGCCCCATAGTATGTATCATGTATAACAACTTGACAACTATGATAGGTGACAATCCATAAAATTACATGATCTTCATAGTAAAAATATACGAGTAATATTTCACCATATAACAACTCTAATATACATGGTAAAAAGAAAAAACACCTAACTCAAAACCCAAAAAATCTTATACTACAAAACTAATCACCATAATAATATCCTAATCATAATCATAAGATATGAATATATGATTAACTATATGATTAATCCATGGCATTTGGACCAGCACAAGCTTTCAAAACAGGGCTCCAAATCCACTGAACCAAAAACTTCCTTCCATTCTTCCCAAACATATTAAACGTCTTACCACTTCTATCCCTCATTACTTGACCCGTATACCCGCCACCTCCACCGGTACCATACAACCCTTCACAAAGATCCCCGATCTCGGTCGGAGCAGTTGGATCTTCACCAGCATACCACGCATTAATCAACGGATTCGATGACAACTCCGCTAACTCATGCCCAATCACACTAATCATCCCATCAATGCCAACGTCATTGTTCGGCGGCTTGAGCGCAGCCAAGCCGCCGCCACTCATATACCCGGGCAGAGCAAACGGGTAAGCGCAAACCTCCGGGCACTGCTTGCCGGAATTCCCAATCCACGCGTATGGGAGGGTGTATCCGACAAGCGATGGGAATGTAAAGTAGTGAAACCCACAAACTGCCCGGCAAAAATCTTGCATAGTAACATCTACTGAAGTTAATATGAGGTAGATCCCGTTCTTGTGGTCTACTGGAAACGGCGCCGTTTTGACCCCGTTTGCTATGACTTGCTGGACGGATAGTCTGGTAAGATGGGTGCCTTGGGAATACTTGTGGTCGGAGTATTCTCCGGCGATTAGGAGGTTTCTGGAGACGTTTGCTCCGGTTTGATCGGTGTAAAGCGACACCGTTTTCCACCAATCCGACACCGTCTGAGTCTTGGCGGAGGAAGGAGGGGAAGAAGAGGAAGAGATGGAGTGAAGGAAGTCTTTGATGAGGGATTGTTGAGAATGGGCCCACTTACCATACCAGATAATGTAGACGTTAATGGGGGAATTGGAGAGAACTGGACCCATGTGGTATTTGAGGTCGACGAGATTGGAAGAACCCTCGAATTTTTTGTAGGAGGAGAGAGATTTAGGGGGGGAAATTCTAGGGTTTATGATTTCTGGGTTTAGGTTGAGGGTTCGAAATGTTTGTTGAGCTGAGGAAGATGAAACGAAGAGGAGTAGAGTGAGGAGAGAGAAGATTGACATTTTGAATTTGGAGGAGAGAGAAGGAGAAAGGGGGGAAAAGGAAAAGGGTATGAGAGGAGTGAAGTGAGGGAGGTGGGTTTATAGAAGCAGGTGGAGACTGGAGAGGAGAGAGAAAGTGAGAGAGGGAGATGGGCTGGAGACAGCTGCAGTTGGTGGGCACTTGCCTTCTTTCAATGTTTTGTTGTTTGGGGGGGATTTGGACATGGAGGAAAATTTTAAAGGGGTGGTTCTAATTTTTGTACTACTACTAGTGTTTGATAATTGCTTTATTGTTTTATACGAGTAATGTAGGATTTTTTTCTAATTTAAGCTTCATTACAAAACTATTTTTTAAAGTAGACTCGTGGTAAAACTATTTATCAAATTAAGTTTTCGGGTATATTTTATTCATCATACATATACTTCAGTGTATATGAATTTTCATTTACCTTGTAAATAGACAGTTACATAGTATTATACAACAACAACAAAGCTTTACTCTTAAAGTGATTTGGGGTCGGCTAACATGAATCGTCATAAGGAATCGTACGATATAAAGAAACGGACATAACAAAACCATCATTTAAAAGAGTTTGAAAAAGGGTAAGTAAAATGAGTAAGCGAATCAAAGGAAAATCAAGAATAAAATTCAAGAAAGTTGCAAACATAAGATTTGAGAAAACCAAAGAAAAACAATACAGTTACAAAGTATTATCACTATTATGAAGAAAAAAAAAAAATTTTAAAGACTAGAAAGGAAAAAAAAAAAAAAAAAAAAGTCTAGTTTGATAATAGGTTATTTAAGGTGTGATGTATTCGGTCGGTGATACATCCGATACATGATAAAATGTAGGATTGTTGATTAACAACAAACTCACACTCTCACTATTAGGTATGACTATATATATCAAGGTTTTCCCAAATTTTATAATAGGTGGATCTATATTGACTGTGCTATATTAATACATTCATTTATTCCCTACTATAATGTCATCGTACTAACATTAGCTATATTGGTTATTGATTACAATTAGTAAGTTTTTTGAACCATTTATACTGAAGATTATTAATGAATCAATCTAGCTGAATGGAGTAAAAAACTAATGAACGAGTACACTGCGTTTTAATTAAATAGTTGGTAAAACATTTTAATTCGTTTGTGCAGTTATGCTATTGCAAGTCGTTAACAATTCAACAGTATATTGTCTATTACACCGTACTATCTCTGTTTCTTAAAATTCTTCTACAATATATAGTATGGAGTATGTATTTTGTTATATAGTCAAACTCATTTTGTATAACACTTTAATTAATTCAAATAATTTATCATGTACAATTAATGCATTTAATTAGATTCATTTGAATGCAAAATTTTCATTATCATTACTCTTAATCTTTAAAATGACTAAAATCATCGATAATCAAACACGTGCCTTGAATAACATGTAAAATGGAAATTGAAAATAAAAAATTGCGTGAGGAATCAAGAAGTACTAGAGTATTTTGCAATAGGAAAAAGGAGGATATTATCCCATTATATATTCCTCAACTTTATTTTTTTGTTTTGTAATATAATAATTGAGAATTAAAATGAGTGGAGTGGATTTTGTATTTCTGTTTCTCAACAGAATTTAGGTGCCTTTTATTCTAGGGAAACAGAATTTTATATTCTAGTAGGAAATCTTAAGGCCAACAGCTAAGCAGGGCAACTTGAGACTTGAGAGAGTATATGCGTACCTTCTATTTATTCCCATGCTTCCGTTCCTACTCAATGCATGCCACTGGCACTCACTCACTAAGTCACTATACCAGTCATTTCATTTTGAAAATTGTCAATAAATCAATAATTTAATTATTTATTTAATTAATTGATTGATTAA
Source organism: Chenopodium berlandieri (assembly GCA_034703905.1). Taxonomy (NCBI): domain Eukaryota; kingdom Viridiplantae; phylum Streptophyta; class Magnoliopsida; order Caryophyllales; family Amaranthaceae; genus Chenopodium; species Chenopodium berlandieri. The sequence goes on from CM068293.1 coordinate 5,477,791, forward strand.
TTTTGTATTACTGCACCACATTAGGCACATTTCCTGCGAATGCGAAAGCTTGACAAGCTTCTTATTAACACGAGGGATGGAAGTAAGGTCAATCCCCATGAAATTATGTAATTTCAAGGACATAATTATTCTTATTAATTTTTGTGAAACGTGCTAGGGTTAGTGTGCAAGGACAAACTTATTGACAGTTGATTTTTATTAGAATGGATCGGAGATTCGGAGCTAATGACTAATAATTGGTTGGATTTTGATATGTTTTTAATTTGTGGTTCCCATCTTATTTCGAAACTATGACAATTTTAAAACAATACGAAGAAAACTATATATCAAAATGAATCTATAATAATAATAAAACATCTAAAACTACAATTTTGGCTTAACCTTGATCATTCCTTCTGTTTTTTTTTTTTTCCTTTTTTCTTACAAATAAATTTGATATTCTTTTGTTGTTGAGTTGTTCACACTACGTATTTATGAACTTTGTACTAAAAGTTTTCTTCACAAATCACCTAATGGGTCTCCGGTCTTCTCGTTATACGTATCACGTAAATATGACATATTATTTCTCATTTAATGTATTTCTTTTTAGTAATTATTATTTCAACTAATTAATTGTACTATATATCAATCATTGGTATATTTAAATCAAAAAATGAAATAAAATCATCGGTAACATATTGAGAGAAAAATGGGAAAATTTATACATAAATAAACAAATAAATGAGAGAAATAAAGTTTTTAGCATGTGGATAGCACTATTCTAAAATTTTCTATTCACAAATATCTCCAATCGATCAATTTCATGTCCTTTTTTTCCCTTTTTCCTAATAAAATGTTATTTATTTGTATCTTGCTGTTGAATGTCTCAACAAATAGTTAGTTGATCATTTAGTACGATGCAATTGTTTTTGAATTTTTGTCTTTTTATTTAAAGTCTTTTTGCATGTGAGCAAGCTTAAAACCTGAAATTAATACACAACATCTACCATACTTTTTGTAATAAAAAATAAAAATCATACATTAAAGAGGAAAGTGAAAGTTAATTAAGGCCAAAGGGGTAATTAATTAATTACGCAGATAATGGCTTCTTTTTTTTGGTCTTTTCCAAATGATTTTAATTTTCTTTGAGTGAAAATGATAAAGAAAAAGAAGAGTAATAATTGTTTGAAGTTTGGGATTTTGGAGCCATCCCAATCTCATTCGGTTGATCACATGGTCACTGTTTATTTTTAATTGATAAAGCATTCAAAAAGGCATATCTTTTGGGTTGACACAATTGCAATTTTTTAGCAGTATTTCACCTACCAATTAATATTATTATGGCCTTCAATTGATTTTGTTTCAAATTTCAACTGCTGGTGGACTAACATAAAGTGTGAGTGATAATATTATACAAGTAATATAATGAAATTGTACGTATTCAACAAATCTAGTGGACTTGCAAAACTGGTTGGGGTGGCTTTGCCACGATTGGTGGTGTAGGTGTTTGTTTGTTTATTTGGGCTTTGTCCCTCGATCTTTTGCATCAAAAAAAAAAAAAAACACCTAGTTTTAAGGTTTAATTGTACTTTGCCATACTTTAGTTTATAATAATTAGTTCATAGTGGTGGATGATGAGCTTGTAACGGTATTATTATTATATATTGTAAGATGGGGTAATTGCTCTCCCTTAATCATAATTAATATGAGGGCGATTAATTTTCTTCTTTTATTCTTGTCGAGAAAAATAGATTATACATTGTGTATTGTATGTGTTTTGAGTATAGCCGCAAGAACAATTTTGGAAAAAAATAAAATAAACTTATTATATGTGTTTATAGAAGCAATATGAACTTTGATCAACCTCTGGATAAAGAGTAAGGGCCCGTTTTACTGAACTAAAATTATTTTTGTTGAACTGAAATTATTTTTACTGAACTGAAATTATTTTTATTGATTTTCTATTATATTTCTTTTTTATGGTTACTGAATTTTACTGAACTGAACTTATTTTTATTAAACTGAAATTATTTTAACTGAATTGAACTTATTTTTACTGAACTGAAATTATTTTTACTTAATATTATTTTCTTCAAGTGAAGTGAACGGAACCTAAGTTTAATACTAGATGATTTGAAACAAATTTAAAGAAGAGTTTACACATAGTAATAGTAATTAAGTAGTTATGTATATACTTGCAATACAAAACTTATACTTTTCCTTTCTCATTATAAACAAAGAGTGATTCTCTATATAAAAGACGAAAAGTTAGCGAGCATATGTGATGTGATTGTATCTAACCTAATAATATACGGAGTATAATAAACTCCGTTCTCATGGTTGGCTAGATTTCACATGTAATTGCCTTGTTAGGATAAACCCCCTCTCCCCAAAGTAATGTTAGGTTTTCTCATTTTTCTTGGCTCCTTGCTCAAATTTTTTACTTCTCTCTCTCTCAACAATAACAATTTCTTAATTTCTCTCCTAATAAAGTTGGCATAAAATTCAATTATTTCAGAATGATGTATGCCAAGCATTTGCGCAAATGTTTTGGGAAGGGAGCTAATTAATTAAGTAATTATATAATGGCGCTAATCAATGGGCCAATGAAAATTTAAATTGCTATCAACTCCCAGGAGAAAGCTCAGCCACTGCTGCTAGTCCACCTAGTCAGCATTGTACCACAAAATAAAGATGCTTATTATTTTCATTTAAAGTTAAGTTAATGAAAATGAATGATATTTTGGCTCCTATTATTAATTATTTAACTAATATAATGCTAAAGTGATGTTTTAACAACTTATTTTCATGGCGTATAATTAACGTGTCAAGAAGCATGCATACTAAATGACTAGGTTATCATGCTCCGTGACTCAAACATTTATGTTTGTATGATACTATAGTTGACTGTATGTCTGTATTATCCATTGATACTACTATAAACTATAAAAATAATAAATTATTATACAAATAATTCTATTTAAGGTGACAAGGCGACATATATTGATCAATTGTCAAGAATTCAAGATACACTACTACACTGTATTACTTTTAATTGCACATATGGATAAAGTATACCAATTAGGATTTTATTCTTAATATTTACAAAGATTATTATTCTTAGAAACATGCGGAAGTGGTGAACACAATAAATATTAAATATGAGCTCGTCCAAGCATTATAAGGTGATTATAAGTTCATCGTATTAACAACATAATAATTTAGATCCTTTTTTTCACTCTATTTTCACCTTTTTTTTTTAATGAAAAATAAGTTTAAGACATATAAGTTCATATTAAAATTCGATTATAAGAATTACCTAAATTCAATTTACAACTAAAATTTGTTTTAATAAGATCTAGTCAGTTTAATTAAGTTCAAATAAGATCAATAAGACTATACTCCTTCCGTCCCGTAATAATTGACACAATTACCATTTTGGTCTCCCCAAAAAACTTGACACTTTAGTAAATATGGAATTGGACCACTAGTAAAAAAAAAAATTCTATACTCACTTTCGGACCAAAATTAATTAAATCTTACATTTTCTCTCTCCTTACTACCCCCACCGCCCTAGCATTTTGTTTTCTTACAATATAAAAATACAAAAAAGAATTTTTTATATAATAAACAAATGTTTTAAATGGACCCACCTATAATTTTCTTAAACTACATGTCTACCCAACATCCCAGGTATAATGGGATGAAGGGAGTATAAATTTCAATAAGTAAATATCATGTGATTAGAAAGAACTTTGATAAGTCATTTTATAAACCATTTCTCCAACTTTGCTTTAATCATCATTCATAATATTCAAGGAAAAAAAAAAACATTTACATGATATTTTTTGATAAGGAATTGCCGAATTGGAATGCATACTCAATATCCAAGCCTTGTGTTGTAATAAGACTAATAACCCATTCCTTGGCGCTTTTTTATATCCCTAAGAATTAGGCCCTTATCCAGGTTACTTAATTAAAAGTTGAAAGTGAAAGTCTTCGAACTAGGCCCATATTCAAGTGGAGGCCCAGATAATTTTGAATTTGTGATGATTGTAATTGTTTATGGCTAGACTCTAGTTTAGCCATTTATCCCTACACCCCCCCTAAACGATGCGTACCACTACCAGTAACTTCCTTTTATAACTTCCCACTACCCCACCCATATATATATATAATTAAAAAAAAAAAAAACTTTTCAAATAATCACATTTTTCTTTCTGATCCTCTTTCTCCAATTTCTCACTCAACCTCCATTTTCTCTCTCTACTCCATTTTCGTACATGCAATTAGCAAGTAAAATTGTCTAAAATGTCCGACATAAGAGACGAAATTGCACAATCTCGACAAATTTCAACAACAACAAACCAAAAATTTAATGAGTAAGTATGTTTTACATGTTTAGTGTAAAATTAATTGAAAATTGCGAAACAAAACCCTAATTTTTTGGTATTTTTTCTTTTTGATGATGCTTTAGGAAAAAAATTGAAAATACTGGAGTTCCAAAACAATCAAAGTAAGTATTACTATTTTTTTTGGAATTATAAGCATAAATTTATTTAAATTTGCTCATATTTAAACAAGTTACTGTTTAATTTCAAATAAACATAATTTTCTTCTATTTCTGAGACGATAATAAAAATTTAAACAAGTTACTGTTAATATTGGAATGTATGCGTAATTTTGATTAAATGATCAACCAAAAAAAATATAAAGTATAGTATTGTGAAATATAATGAACAAATACAAAACAGTATATGTTCAAATTGGATTGTGTGCATATATGTGTGCATATATATGTATACATATGTTCAAATTTGTATATTATGTGTACAGCATGCAATTTATGTTTGTTTCTAAATTGTTCATTTCTAAATTTATGTGTATACATTTACTGACATATTAATTGTTCATATCTAAATTCCATTTTGTACAAATAAAAAACATATAATTTATTCATCTGTGTAGTAAAATGAACATTTACAAAACACTATATTGTCAAAATTCATATTATGTTATATGTATCCATATATGTGTATACAAATGTTCATTGCTACAACTATATTGATCATTTATATGAACTATTCTGTACATTTGTCTAACATAGAAACATCATGTCAATTTTTATGATTTACAATATTAATTTACATTGTAGTGATGTACCATTTAAAGTGATACACTTGATGCAATTTGACAATGGAATGTTCAATCCTTATCCTATAATTCATGAGAGAAAAGAATGTTCTGAAATAGACAACAAATTGGATAGAAATGAAGTTATAAAAAAGTGGGAACCCTATTTATTAGGAGACAACCTACATCCCAAGTAAGTTGATATACTTACAAATATTCATATATGTAATATTTAATGTACAATCATTTACTTCAATACTTAATCTCATAATTGAAATAATTTGTAAAATTTTAGTGAACCAAAAAAGTTGAAAGTGAAATTTATAATGTCAAGATCAAGGCCAGAGAAAAATCAATCAATAAGGTATAAATACTTAATAAAAATTCAATAATTAATTTTTATACAGTTACATAATCATACTTTTATGTATTAACATTCGAAAAATTTCAGTGAACAAGAGAAGAAAACTTCAAAAATAGATGATGCATCAACAAATCAAGGGTATATTCTACCTCAATGTGTTTAATGTTCATTTATTTCTTAGTTGTCATACATAATCTAATGATTTGCATTCTCAGAAAAAAAAACAACTGAAGAGGAAGCAAAAACTGATCACCTACAACAAGAAAAGGCTGGATCAGAATTAGTGAATACAGGGTATTTGATTCCCATAATGTTCATTTTCATATTACTTAATAAACATTTTTAATTATTTGAAATTAATTGATTTTCAGAAATCAATCACCTAAGAAAGACACGAGAGAGGTTGAACAACTACAACCAAAAAAGGATGCAGCAGGGTATTTTCAGAAATCAACTAATGTTCATTTTCATATTAGTTGATAAACATTTTTAATCATTTTCAATTTTTAATTTTCAGAAATCAATCAACTGAAGATGAGCCTCCAAAAGAGGCTACAGCAAAGGATCAGCCTACACAACAAGTGAAGGCTATAGCAGAGGATGAGCCTCCAGCAGAGGAAGAGCCTCCAAAAGAGGATGAGCCTCCAGCAGCAGTTGAAGAAACACATTCATACATAATGCAAAAGTATGAACATATATAACTTATTAAATGTTTCTATTCCACATTTACAATATTATTGATCATAAATTATCTGTTGCCAGGAAAAAATTAAAAGTGTCAACTCAAGGAATATTAAAAAAACTGACAAAAAACCGGAAAACTGCTCCTGTTAGCAAGGTCATTGCTGCTAAAAAGGCCCCTGCTACAACTGTTGATACTGCTGGAAAAGCCACTGCTGCTGAAATGGCCCCAGCTACAAGTTCTGCAAATGCACAACAGAAGGCCCCTGCTGAAATTAAAAAAATCCTATTAGGTAATGTACATAATTGTTAAATTAAATATTAAATTTTTTTAATCAATAACACTTATACTGAAAATGTTCATTTACCAATTTGTAAATGATCTAAATGTATAGGTGGTGAAGAAATTGAGATTGAGGATGAAACAGAAGAAGAATTGGAAAGACAAGAAGAATTGCAAAGGGATGAGGAGTTGACAAGAATATTGAGAGGTATAAAACCTGTTGAAGAGTTAAATTTGTCTCAAAAGAGTGAAGAATCTTCACAAAATTCAAAGCAACCAAGAAGGAAAATGGTTGCAAGGAAAAATCAAAAGAAAAAAGAATTGGAAGAAAATCAGAAAAAACAGGAATATGAACAATCACTAGCAAGAAGAACAAGAAGTAAATCACAAGGTAAATAAAATGTACAATTTCTAATATAACAATGATCATATTAAATAAAATATTACAACTATATTAATATTTATATAACAATGTTTATTTGCAGATGTTAAGTTCCCTGGCATATCAGCTATAGCAACAGCTGCTGCAGCAATTGCTGAAAACCTACCAGCAGCAACAACACCCAAAAAACCTGGGCGTCCAAGGGCTGCAACTGCAGTTGCAGAGAAACCTGCTGAGAAAACAGGGCGTACAAGGGCTGCAGTTATTGAACAAGCAGGCCAAAAAGGTAAAAGAACATATCTAAAACAATAAATGTTCAATTACAATCTTACACTTTTAAAATGTTTATTTTACTTAATGTAATTGATCAAATAATTAGGTGGTCAGAAAAGACCTGCTGCATCTGCCAAAGGTCCTGCAAAAAAAAGAAAAGTCATAGATCAAGTGCCTTATGATGAACCATCAGAGGATGAAGAACAAGAAGAAGTCCCTGCAACAAGTTCTGCTCCTGCAGAAAAGAAAATTCTTAAAAAAGTAGAACAAAAAGGTAATGTACATATTAATAAAGTTAAATGTTCAAATACAAACTAGCAATTTACACTTTCATATATATATGTTCATTTTATATATATATGTTCATATTATAAAATGATCAATTCACTTATACTAGATGATCATTATGAATATTAAAATGATCCTTGTGCATTATTTGCAGAAAATTATGTATGCAAATACAGTGTGTCCTGAAGGATCATCAATGGAGCTTAGAATTGCATACTTCAAAGAAAGAATAACAAATGAATTGAGGTTATACAAAATCAAGAGTGCAGTTGGATATCAACAGGTATTAATGAACAATATGGAATTATAATATGTTCATTTACATTAATGTGTATATATAATAATATTGTGTACTGTGTACAGATTTTTTTTCCAGTGGCCATATATGCACATTTCTATCTTCTATGCATTGATCATATCAATGAGACAATGCATATAATTGACAACAGGAAACTGCCAAAACATCAAACAATTGCAACAAAGTATGAAAACCAACCCCAATTGGTGGTAAGTATATTGTTTAATAGATATATAAATGATCAATTTGTTTATACAAAATGATCAATATTGAAAATTAAAATGATCAATATTAATATGATCCTTTGAATTTTTTTTTCTGTATATGTTGCAGTTAAAAGGATATGCAGAATATTTGAAAGGGTTGGGGTATGAAGATGCAGATTCTATTGAGAAATATAAGGTGGTTTTGCAAAAAATGAAGTGGAGGAGCAACGAAGATTACACTAACTGTGGAGTTTACATTATGAAACATATGGAAACTTTCACTGCTGATCCCAATGAAGAATGGGTTTGTGACCTAAAACCAAACAATGTAAGTAAATTTCAACAAAACAAAAAAATATACTTCATGATCACTTTATAATACATAATGATCATTTATATCCCATTAATGTTCATGTTTATAATAAATTATTTTCTTGGAACAGGTGAACCAAATCAGAAAGCTCAGAGTACAATACACTGCTGAACTAATGCTGAATGAAGGAAACAGGCAGTCACAGAACAATAGAAGAGCAGCAAGAAGATTTGCACAAGCTTAATACAATATGTTCATATATAGACATATATATGATCATACTTGCTTTCAGTATTTGTGTGGACATAAGTTTTTGTTGTTGTTCAAGTAAAGACAAAATTTATTATCTTTTTAATATTTACAAATAGTAAAGTGTTACATTATAATTGCCAGTTTTAAATCATCTAATATAATTATTCCAATTTAATAATGGTTCTTACTATTTAAAATAGTATATGATCACTTCCAAAAGCAAAAATAATCATTTATAGAACATTTAAGAATAGTTTGAAAAAAAAAGATTCAAATTACTTAATAAATCAAAATATAAAAAACTTAAAGCACTTGAATCTCTATAAAGTTGAGACAACTAAAAATGTTGATAGTTAAAAACCAAAACATAATTGCATATTGATTTACTCTCTTATTTACCATTTGTAGCCAATCTCTTAGCCACACTAGTATCAAAAAACGCTAATAACCTATCATATTTGGTTGAAATCTGTGGAGAACCTCCTTGAGTACTTCTTGAAACAGTAGGAGATCCTTGAACATTCATTGAAACACTAGGAGAAAGTAGAACATTCCTTGAAACACTAGGAGAAACTTGCACATTCCTTGAATTTCCTTGAGTACTTCTTGGAACATTAGGAACATCATGCACATTTCTTGAAATACTAGAATCAACTTGAACATTCCGAAAACAGCCTTGAGGACTTCTTGGAACATTAGAAGAAGCTTGAACTTTCTTCGGAACACTAGAATGAACTTGAACATTTCTTGGAGCTTTTGGAGGATTTTGAACAATGCTAGAAACTTTAGAAGGAGCTTGAGCATTGATTTGAGCATGCACAACTGTGGGAAATTGTACATTTCTTGGTTTCTTTGGTGGCAATTGAGAACTTGTTGGAAAATTATCAACATCATGAGCAATTGCAGCTGTTTTACCCTAATGATCAAAATTAAAATAATTAATGATCAAATTCAAAATTCATAATGATCTTATACAAAATTAAAAGGTAGATGATTAATATTTCACCTTAACAATAGCAGATATGTCTGGATCAACAGTAACGTTTGATTGCATAGAGCTATATCCATATTCCTATAATAAAATGAAAATTATAAAAACATTATAATCACAACTTAAACTACTAAAATGAACAACTACAATTACATACATAATCATTTACATAATACTTGTTCAAAGTCATTTGAAACACTATCATGTGAAGGGATATCTTCTACAATGGCAGCCTTTTTATTACAAACCTTGAAAAAAAATTAAAAGTAAAAATGTTTAATATTCTAAAGAATTTGATAAAAACAGATAAAAAAAAAAGAAAATAAGTTTTTACCTGAGCACTTGGATCTTCAATCACAATTAACTCATTAGGATCAGCCAAAGAATTAGCATAAGATATAGGACACCCATTGTCGTCCAATTCCTAAGGCAAAACAAAAATGTTCAATTCTTGAACATAAATGATCAATAACAAAAACATAAATGTGCATTATTACCTGAACTACTGCTTGACCTTTAGATCTTTTATAAGGAGTGTATACTGACTTTTTCTTCAACCACTGACCCCTGGCTTTGTTATAAGCCTTCTCTAAATTACTCTTAGGCCTATAATTCCTCTCTCCAATAGGTCTTGATTTTGCCGGATTCTTAACTTCATGATCAACAATTTCAATACCTTCAACCGGTTCATTAAAATCAATAGTACCAATAACACTCTCAATCTTTTCTTTTAAAAGATTGAAATAACATTCAACCTCTGCTCTAGCATTCAAAGAGTGTTGACAACTTGTTACCAACTTAACAAATTTCCTTAGTGTTTGTGTCCTCCAAACACTTGTAGATACTACATTGGTTTTCATTGTAGGTTCATCAAGGCCATGACTACACATAGCAGCCTTAGTCCACCTCTTACATATATAGTCATCTGGAATCTTATGAACACAATTCATATGATAAATTCGAAGAGCATGACAACAAAGCAAACCCATTTCACTAAAAAACATGCATGTACAACATATTGCATGTGTTTCTTTATTAAAAACAACCTCGTGCTTGATCATATCTTTTCCAGGTCTCCACAAATGATAATAATATTCAGGAAAATTCACACCAGCATCCTTATGATCACAAGCAGTACCCTTAATGAACTCTTCCTCAAAAAGCACATAAGCTTGAATAGTATACAATGATCTGGCATGAACAAGAATCCCAATGTATGCAAAAGCCAAATGACGATTACCTCTGATTGTATTATAATCTCTCCCTTTTTCTTTGCTTCTCCACTCTTGAACCACATCGAGAAACACTTGATAGAAATCACATAGACCTTGTGTCTTGTTAAGCCTTTGAGAAACTGATTTGTTAGTTGTCTCACTACGTTGAGATGAAAGCACACCTCCTGACCAAAATTTCTTTGAAAAAGCTGGACACCACATCTCTTTGATTTTATACAAATCATTCAACCAATCAACATTTGCACAGTCATATTTCAACAACATTCTGTAAATGAAACATGATCATTAAGCATAACAGTTATGATCATTATAAATAAACATTTATAAAAAACTAAATGTTCATTTCTGTAAAAATTATTTAAGAAGCTAAACAAGTATAAAGCAGAAGTACCTTTTCCAATAATGCTCAAATTCTGGTGGAGTTTCACAATACTTCAGTAAATAACCAAATAAATCAATGAAACCATCCAAAGCTCTCAACGCCCCAATGTGTTTCTTATAATTTTGTTCAATATGCCACACACATAATCTATGATGAACACCTTTGGGGAAAATATTTCTTATCCCAGCTGCAATTGCTTGAGCTTGATCAGTCATAATAGTAATAGGACTTCTCCTTCCCATAGAAGTTAGAAAAGTATCAAATAACCACTTAAATGATTCTGTTCTTTCATTAAGTATAAATCCCATGCCAAACATCACATTATTTGCATGATGATTCATACCCACAAATGGAGCACAAATCATACCATATTTGTTAGTCCTATAAGTAGTATCAAAAACTAACAAATCACCAAAGTAATGATAATCTCTCATCATCCTTCCATCTCTCCAAAAGAAATTAACCAATGCACCATTTTCATCTTGTTCAAAATCATAATAGAAATCTGCTTCATCAATTTGTCTCTTAGCAAAAAATTTGATTAGTTGATTGCTGTCACCTCCCCCAAGTTTAGTTGTCTTTTCAACAGAAATAGCATTATAAGCATCAGGAGCTGTAAAACAAAGGTTAGGAGACCCTTCAACCTCCTTCTTCAAAGCTCTCAAAGAATCAGAAACTTTAACTCCACTCAATCTAAGTGTAGAAATGAAATTAATATGTTCCTTAGAAATATCCCTTTGAGACCTTATTAAATGTCTCTTGTCAACAGGAATCATTTCATGATTATGAACCATCTCATGTCTTGTACATGTATATACACCTGAACGGTCAATACTAAACTGCACAAAAGCTAAGCAACCAGTCCTTATGTTAAGTCTCTCATACAGCCTATTATTCCTGCACTTATCATCTTTAAAACCCTCATTTGTACAAACAAATCTTTTCATAGAGAATGAATCATCTCTTCGCCTCTTACTTTTTCCAATTCTAATTCCAAAGCCCTTTCTAAATGCATATTCATTAAACATTTCATAAGCCACATCTTCAGAAGGAAATTGTTTCCCATAAAATTCAGAACTAGCTGCTTCCTCAAATAAAATAGCATTCTTTTTTTCCACTGCAATATTAAAATGTAACAAATGAACACAAATAATAGCAATAATGTACAATAACCACATGTAAACTGTTAATGATCATTTATCATTACATAAATGAACATATATCAAAATGATAATAAAACATATAAATGAACATTTATGATTACATAGATAAATGTAAATTACAGTAATTACACCTATGTTAACGTAAATGTACATATAATATAGCATACATGAGCATTAATTGAATGTCAAATTTTATAAAACTATAGACAATCATTAAAATGCAGAAAACTGGAAAAAACATCAATCGAATAACAACATTACAAAGAAAAACAATAAAATCACAACAATACATCACAAACTATAAATTAAAATAATCATAAATAAAAATGAAATCAAATATTATAATCGACCATAATTTTGATTTTAATTCATACAATAAGCAATAACAATTAGCTAAACAATAAAATCAAAAATTATAATTGAGCATTATATAAACTATAGTTCATACAATTACAAAAACTATGAAATCAAAAATCAAAATCGAACTATTACACGCGAAAAACAGAGCATAATCAAAATCGAATGATTGAGGAAAAAATTACTCACATTGTTTCGAAAACGAGTCGACTAAACCAACTCCAGCAGAAAAAATAGAATCACAATCACGATCAAAAGCAATTAAGCTAGAATCACTGTCACGATCAAACGCAATTGAGCTAGAAATTTCCATGGAAGAAGAGAGAGAAAAATTGGGGGAAAAATAAAAAATGCAGGAGAGAGAAAATGAAATAAGTAAAATATGAGATAAATAAAATGGAAATTAGGTTAAGAAAATCATTATATAGTTGCTTGAATAGAAAGTTAACAAAAATGAAAAAAGATGAAGAAAAAAAAGTGGCAGAATGGTTAAATATAAAACGACGTAGTAGCATGGGGGTGTAGGAGAAGCTGGCTACCCTAGAGTCTAGGCAAAAATTTGTAGTGATAATTGGGCAAAACTTAAAATATTATTCAACTAATCCAAGTACATTATCCTAATAAAATTGCTAAATTGCAACACTAATAAATGACACCTTAATCTTGTCAAAAAAAAAAAAAAAACCCCTTATTTTCGGCAAGAGAAAAAAGGCTATGAGTGGAATGCTAACTCATGTGATTATCAAAAAAGTAAGACTAAGACTAAGACTATGAGAGATTATCTTAAGAAAGTTAAAATTTTATAGAGAATACAAGAGAAAGTGATTAAGTACTAATAAGGTAATTGGTTTAAGTTGTTAAAAGTTACCTAAATAAAGTATTGTAGTTTTCTAAAACACGTCAAAGTATCAAGTCTTGATTTTTTTAAACATTCCAAATAGCACTTCTATATTTACTTTATGACTAATATTACTTTAGTAACATAGTTATGTAGGCGCTTGTGAAATTGGTTTGCTGGCGTCGGCTGTGTTGCATCATACCAAGTCAACTATCAAAATATGTGTTTGACTTAATTCAAATTTCTTTTAGTGTATCAGGCTACATAAAAGTGGACATGATCACATTATCAGTAAGTGTAATTTTTAGGAATTTTCTACACAAAGAGAGTTAAAAAGGGCGAATGGTAATAAGCGGTTTGATCCCATGTCTTAGATACGAAGTACAAAGTCCAAGATATCACCCAAAATATGTTAACCAACCAATGCAAATGGTATCCACATTAGTAAGTATAATAGCTCACTTGTTAGTAATCAACATAAGTATTAGCATAATAACATGTCAACTGGTATTAAATATATCTCAGATATCAATGAAGATGCGAACATAAAAGAGAAATCAACTTGATAGACTAAAAAAAATGGAGGAACTAAGGAGAAGAAAAGCAAAGACATTATCTTCTATGGAGTTTCTCTCAATTCGTTTCTTTTACAGAGCTATCCTCTCATGCACTCACTCGTGAGATTTAAGAAATTTACACATAATAATACGCTATCATTGTGGTGGTACATAAGATCAATCAAAATTACTAATCATATAAAATAATTTAATCTATACCAACTACACTAATCCCCACATCTTGAAGTCAGCATTAGTTGTGTACTTCACTACTTCGGATAAATGAAGGAAGGTGCACAAAACAATTAGACCACGTTTCAAAAGTTCCCAAAATTGTTAAGTTAATCTCATATCAGTATATCACCCCCTTATAATAAAATAATAAAAATAGAAATAAAAATAAAAATAAAAAAATTAAAAAAATTGAATGAAAAGAAAAGAAAAACACCAAAAAGAAAAGCACTTACAGTCTGCTAAAATCAAAATCCTTCCTTGTCTTAAATCGGTGACAGGCAGTCGTCGCCGACGCCTATTTTTGGCTCGCCAGAATAATCAAACACTTCCTTTTTCTCTCTCCTCTCCCCCCCAAAAAAAAAAAAAAATCCCCAATTTCAAAACCCTAATTTCACCTGCAAATCTCTTCACTCCTTTGCCATAATCTCTCTCCACTTTGATTGCAATCTAATCGCAACTGAAATTGTCTACCAACTCCTTTAATACATTCGTCTTTTCGATCCAGATTTCGCAGTATTATACTTAATTTTAGTGATTGTTGAATTTATGATTGGTTTTCGGTGGTTGTGATTCTCTCGAATCGATGATTTGATCGGCGAATTTTCGAGAAATTGGGGTTTTGGTTTTGTGTAGGGTGGTCGAAATGGCGGCACAAAACCCAGGGGATCTGTTTGATACGTATTTTAGGAGAGCTGATTTGGATCAAGATGGTAGAATCAGTGGCGCTGAAGCCATCGCTTTCTTCCAGGGTTCGAATTTGCCGAAGCAAGTTCTCGCGCAGGTTTTTTTTTTCTCTTTCTATTGAATTTTCTCTCTCCTGGTTATTTGGTGGTTTGTTTAGCGACTTTGAATTTGATGTTTTGTGAATTTAGATGCAATTGATCTAAATTTATGATTGCCGAAAAGTTGTTTGGCATTTTGTTGGTTAATTATGACCATTTTCAGGTTGAATTTGTTATTTGATTTATAAGGGTTGTCGTTAGATCATCAGAACTGGTAGAGTTGTGAGATGGGATTATTGGCTAGAATGTTTGATGGTGTTTTTAAAAGCTCACTCAATCGACATGGTTGTGAATCTTGTGATTGATTTTAATAGAGGAAATTTAGCAAGTATCGTGATATTGTTGTGTGTGTGTGGGGTGGGGGGAGGGAGAGGGGTAGAATGTAGCTTTATATTCAACTAGTACGATTGGAGTGGTCAATAGGATGCCAAAGCTGCAGCATCTCTGCACTTTGATGGATACCTATCATAGCGTTAAATGGCTATTCTCATCAATTTATTGATTTGTCCCGATAGGGGGCTGTATACCAATTGCTGCCTTGGTTGTGGCAATGAAGTTTAGCTGGCTCTTCTCGTCATTTTGTGGACTCATGACATTCATCCTAACAGAGGCAGATAACTCATCACTACCTTGGTTCTGCTACTGATGGCTATAAGAATAGGGCAACTAATGTGCTATTTCCCCCCATCTTCTTAGTGCTTGTTTGTTATAAATATGGGGTACCTATGGAGTGGAAGAATGTGTAGTTATGTGGTTGGCATAAATGTGGTAAGTAGCTCACCAAGGCCACCCTAGGCAATCGGAATTTTTCATGGAAAGTTTTGCTTCTTATGATTAACCAAACAACAGTTTACTATTACCGGCTTATGAAACTACATGAGAAAATCAAAACCTGATGATACATTAGTAACATTACTAATCATGTTCAACAAAATAATTACTTTAAAGTCTTACATTCCTTGATAGCAAATTGCATGGTTGGGATTTTTTGTTCTTCACTGGGTATTTCAGACTTTCAGTCATTGAGCTTGCAAAGTTGCAACTACAATACATTTGATGCTTATCGAGACTTGATAGTGATGAATGGCAGGGATGTTTCATCCAAATTGTGATACAGTTGGGAAAAAAATTAGCCGTGTAGCCTATTAGACTTAGACGGATCTTTGGGTCATATGGCGTGGTTGATTGAACCAGGGGATGGATGCAAATGAACTTAGTTTTTATATGTTTAAAGTAACTAGTTGCTCGATTCAAAATTACCTTTGTTATTGTTGTTTTTTTATTTTATTTTATTTTATTTATTTTTAATTATTTATTTTTTATTTTTATCTACTTCCTCCGTTTGTATGTAGTTGCACCATTTCTTTTTGGCACTATAATTTAGGAGTGAAAGTAGGGGGATGTGTAGGGTATTGTGAGAAAAGAAGATTACATGAATCAAGGCTAGTGGGAATTGGTCCCTATATGAAGTACGTTTAGGGAAATGGTGCAATGGAAATAGAGGAAGTATCAGTTAAAATATTGGCCTATTTGGTCAAAGTTAGAAAATTTTAACCATATATTATCCCTATTGTATTTATCAAAACATTTGTTAGATTCCTCTCAATGTGTTACTTTTTTTTTTTTTTTAATATCAGCTCTCATTCTCCATAATTTTTACTAATACATAAACAAATATATTAATGTTCAATGGTAAGGCCAATGATGGCTAAGTGTAACTCTTAAAAACAAAGGAGAGAATACGTCTTTCAAAGATGGGTGATGTTACTCTGGTCTTTGGATACCTCTAAGTGCTGACTTAGAACATGCACATTTTGGAATGTCTTCTTGTTTAACTGTATTATGCTGACTGTATTTCCTTTTTTTTTTTTTTTAAATTATTATAGATATGGACGTTTGCTGACCATAACCGAACAGGGTTCCTTGGTAGAGCCGAATTCTATAATGCTCTTAAACTTGTGACCGTTGCACAAAGCAAGCGTGAATTAACTCCCGAGCTTGTCAAGGCAGCTTTATATGGTCCAGCTTCAGCTAAAATACCAGCACCACAGATAAGTTTGCCTACTACACCTGGTCCTCAGTCAAGTACTGCTGGATCAACCCCTTCCGCACCTCAGACAAGCAATGTTGCTCCTATCTCTTACCATAACCCTGGACCTAGAGGAGTACCAGTATCACCTAATGTTAACATGAATCAGCAATATAACCAACCAGCAGTAAGTGGGACTGTGAGACCTCAAAATACAGTTTCTGGTGTGGCTACACAACCTGTGCACGGGGTTGGATTTCAAGGATTTCCTGGAGGAGCTCCTCAACCTGGATCAAATCTGCCTAATTCTAGACCTTCAAATGACGTAGGGGTTGTTAACACAGGAAGGTCACCAACAACAGTATACTCAGAGAGAAGTAGCAGTCTTTTGACGAACCAGTCTGGGGTGACATCAACAGCAGGACCAGCAGCTTCTTTACCACCTAAGCCATCTGTAACAGCAGGAAACTCTGCCACGCAGCCTAAACCATCACAAAATGGGTTCAGTCAAGGCTCTTTCTTCGGAGGTGAAGCATTGTCTGCCGCTGGAAGTGTACAAGTCCCTACACCCTCGGTTCCAGTCTCAGCTGGCAACCAGTCTTTCTCAAAGCAGGGTTCTGTTGCTTCTGTACCGAATTCACTCGCTGCACACTCTTTCGGTGGACAACATCAAAAGCTGCAATCACACGTGAAACAGAATCAACAAATTCCAGTCCAAAATATTGCTCCACGTGGCCCTCCTGCATCCCCACCTAATAATTCTGCAGGACATCAGCCCCAGCTGCACTGGCCAAGACCAACTCAGACTGATCTACAGAAATACACCAAAGTATTTATGGAGGTTGATACTGATAAAGATGGAAAAATTACTGGTGAACAAGCGCGCAATCTATTTTTAAGTTGGAAGTTACCACGAGGTAGGTGGTTAGATTTTGTCATCTACTTTTATGCTTTATAATTTTTAGTATCTTATGTAGAAGTATGCTTGATTTCTTATTGATGTATAAGGTTTCATCTACTTTTTTTGTTAACACTTTAATTGTGTTTCTCCTCTGTTTTTGTTTCATATCTTTAATTTTGAAGCAAGTCCTGTGGCTCTTGCGCATATTTTTTTGGCTGTGTGCTGAGTAACTTTCCCCCCTCCAACTGTTGTTTTTGTTTGAATTTTCATATTTTAAATTGTAGTTCTTGTTTGAGCGTTTAACCCCTCCCCTCCTCCCTCTTAAAATCCTGGCACTTTGGAGTATTGATTACGTGAAAGGAAAGTGGTGTGGGTGGTTATCTGAAGTCTCTGCAAAAATGTGGTGGGTAGATTGCTGAAGTCTCTCTGTAGATTCTGTTCCATTAGAAATTTTATATAGACTAGAGCTGTAATGTGATTGAAATTTAAGAAGTCACCAACTTATAATATTGTGTTGTGTGCACTGTGTTTTTGTTTGGGGAGCTTAAATTTCAGTTTTTTCCCCTATAATTCTGTGCAGTGTAAAATTTATTTGTAGTACCCTCTAAAATATTTAGTGCTTGTGTGGTTGACATTGAAATTCATGGAATGTAAAATTTCTTATGAAGTGGGAAAAGTTGGAGTTGTTTGGTTGGAAAAATCATGGGAAGCCAGTTTTCCTAAGAATTTCTGCTTCCCACAAAATGGAGGGAGCTACTTACCTAAGGCCCCTATGTAAGTGAAACCTCTCATGGGAAGTAAAACTTCATATGCTCAGCCAAACAACAATTAGTCATTCCTAGGAATAAAATTGCGTGGGAAAATCATCTTCCTTGGCCTTATTATTTCCCATGTTCAACCAAACAAGCACTTTTCCATGGAGCTGAGAGTTATTGTAGTTCAGTCATGGTTCTCAATTTTTTGTGCCATTCTGCTGTTCTGGCTGGATCAACTATCTCTTGCTGGAGTGTTTGGTTCTGTAAACTTTATACATTTTTGTATTGTAAGAAGATTGCATTCATAAGCATGTTCTTCTATTATGGATCAAAACAATTCTTTAGTGATCTTCAATGAGAATTTTGTTTTTTTACTGTAGAGAATTTAACAATGGAGGAATTGGTCTCTTGTATGGTGTATAGTATATTTCTGTAGGGTATTGGGGGCATTACATTTTATGGGTTCTTTGGCCTCCTCTTTGTATAGGGTTTACAGGCCCTTTACTTTTTAAATGTATTCTTTTTTAATGAAATCGAAAAAAATGTATGGAATTTGGTCTCTTCAAATATTTGGATTGTTTCATGTATGACATGTCAGATTTCTATTTTTGTTTTGGTAGGAGCAGGTTTCCTTATTTGATGTGCCACTTATTCAGTATTGTTACATGTTCCAGAGGTCTTAAAGCAGGTGTGGGACTTGTCTGATCAGGATAATGATAGCAATCTTTCTCTCAGGGAATTCTGCATTGCACTTTATCTGATGGAAAGATACAGGGAAGGACGTCCTCTTCCAGCAGTTCTTCCAAGTAGTGTTGTGCTTGATTTCCCCGCAACTACTCAACCACATGCTGGATATGGTAATGCAGGATGGGGATATTCTGCTGGTAAGCTGAGATGTTGCATTTTTCTGCTCCTTAACTTCATTCTGAATTCTATGCTTGATGAACTTGGACTGACTGAATATTTAACAGCAAATAATGTTTAATGGGATATTTCCTTACGGAGCTGCCTCTTTTTACTTTGCACACTTTCTTTGTCTTTTAGGTTTCCAGCAACCACAGGCACCTGGAACTGCTCCAAGACCAAATGCACGTCCGACAGGGAAGCCACCATTGCCTGTTACGGCTCATATGACATCTGATGATAGAATGCCACCTAAGCCACCAAAAGCCAAAGTGCCAACGTTAGAAAAACACTTAGTAGAACAGCTAAGTGAAGAGGAGCAGAAATCACTCAATTTGAAATTCTTGGAGGCATCAGAGGCTAATAAAAAGGTATGTGTTGTGTACTTGCTCTTATACACTTCCAGTTCAGGTGCTTCTATGTTGCAATGATGCTGTGAAGTTTTGAGTGTCAGTTACTCATTTACACACACACACACACACACACACACACACACACACACACAGAGATTCCATATACTTCCTCCGTTTTTTTTTTATTGCATCATAGGGGTTTTGGAGGCAAAATTTGGTAGTGGGAAAAAGTAAGAGAGAGAAACGTAAAAATACAAAATTGTCCATTTAATGTAAGATAAAATAAAAAGTAAGTGTGAAAAAGTAAGGGTATGTTGGGTATTTGCAGTGTGAACATAGATATTTTTTATCCTAAAAAGGAAATGATGCAATAATAAGTAAACTTCCTAAAGTAGTAAGTGATGCGATAAAAAAAGAACGGAGGAAGTATTAAAAATTAGATTGGTCATGCTGACTGGATTTGACCTCTTGGTAAAGTTGAGACAATCGAAAGGGGATGAAAGGAGCAACTTATAATGGGTTATTGTGGCAAGTGCTGTACTAGAAACTCGTAATTATGAGGAATATCTCTTCTATGAACAATCTTTATATGCTTCCTTTTTCTCTTTTCTTTTTTCTTTATTCTTTATCCAGGGTACTGTGGGTTGTGTGAGAATTGCTAGGGTCAGAAAGGTTCCTTAATCTTAGACTTTTAAATGTCTGTTAATACCAAATTAGCTTTCATCAGTTCTTCTTTCATTGAGGAACAAGATTTTTTTTTTTACCAAAGGCTTATTCAATTTGTTATCCAATATCTGTTTCTGCATTTTTATTCTTAGGCTGTGCTTGTTTAAGGGGAAATTGTATTTTAAGAAAATTGATCTTTGATTTTCCTATGTTTGGTTTGTAGTTGATGGAAATTATTTGTCTTAATGATAGAAATAATTTTTCTTTTGTAATGAAGGAATGCCCACATATTTCTTCCTATATGTTTACAATCTCTCTCTCTCTCTGTCTGTCTCTCACTTCCGTTTTTCTTTCAGTAGCTCCGGTATCAAGGAACCCATAAAAGGAATTGATATTAGAATTTTGATGGAGATGAAATTCTGTTGAAAATGTTTTCTTTTGGTTTGAACTGTCTTTTGATTTTTGCCACCTGAGCTAACAGTCTTTGTGATTGTTTCCTCTCGAGCTAATTTGTATTATGATTGTCCTCCCGTGATTTATCATATCAGTCTCCTCCTCCTTCTCAGTTGCTAGCAGCTCCTTGATGAGAGAATTATTTCTTCTTTTTTTTCTTCATTATATAGTGCGGGCCTTGTGGTGCCTGAGAAATAGAAATTGTCTTTGCTTTTGTGTTGTCTTTTGTTTTACTGAGCATGTTGTTTGGTTGATGCCAGGTTGAAGAACTGGAGAAGGAAATAAAAGAAGCAAGAGAGAAAACGGAGTTCTACCGAGTTAAAATGCAGGAGCTTGTGAGTACTTTTAAGCTTTCTTAATTTAGTAACGTTGTGTCACAATTGTTTCATTATGGCACAATTATGAGAATTTCTATGGAGTGGCATAGTTTTCCATCTATGTGTTCTTTTGCATGTATGCACATTGTGCAAGGGTTTGTAATTGCTATAGTGAGGCTCTCGAATGATTTAAAATGGCAACAAATTTGCATGTTTAGTAGATAACAAATACTACCCAATCTTTTGTTAAGAACCAATGTCTTTTTTTTTATTACATCCGATCGTGAAAGCTGTTAATATATACGGAGTACTATATGCACACAAATTTATGCATTTGAAGAGAGAGTGTTGTTGTGTGTGAGTGGGTGTAAGAAAATTTTGGATAATTAATAGTGTAAGAATAATCTGGATAGAGTAAGAGAGAGTAAGTGGAAAGGTAATAATATTGTAGGGTATGAGGGGTTTGGAAAAGGAATCTGCCAAAAATGGAATAAAGTGAAAGTGTTGGGAACTTTCTGGAATGGATGAAAACTGATATTGTTCAGAACTTTCTGAGGTAGTATACAAATAACAGTGAATAGCTCAAAGAGAATATTTAGTTGAGGAAGTTCACTTGTCATACTTCCATTTTATTGCAGTGTGTCGTGTGTGTGGTTATGATGAGAGAGAAAAAAATGATGGTAAATTGATGAATTACAAATTTAGTTTTGTTACCTTTCTTATCATGTCATTTCCTATTGGTTACAAGAACGATCATTCCCTTTCTTTAACAGATTTTTTGGCGGTGTATAGCTTGCTTTGTTTTTGGATGTTATTATTGATAGTTCCTCACTACTTCAATGTTACCTTGGAATATTGATAACAATTTTTTTTTGTAAGGTTCTGTACAAGAGTAGATGTGACAGTCGCTTTAATGAAGTTTCAGAGAGGGCTGCTGCAGATAAGCGTGAGGTGTGGGCTTAATTTTTTTCCCTCAGATTTACCTTATCAGATAACAAAAGTGGTCACATTTTCACAAGTGTGACTTTTCAGGTTGAGTCTCTGGCTAAGAAGTATGAAGAGAAGTACAGACAAAATGGTGATGTGGCATCTAGATTGACAATTGAAGAAGCAACATTCCGTGACATACAGGTTTTTGTTGTGATTTATATTAGTTCATCAGGGTTGTAGCTGGTAAGAAGCATTTCCTTTAGCTGTTATAGTGTAATTTTACTCTGATTATTTGCAGGAGAAGAAAATGGAGATGTATCAGGCAATTGTGAAGATGGAGCAGGATGGAACTGATGAGAACTTTCAGGTATTTTGTACTAGCTATGAAAGAAAACACAGGATGAACATGAACATCTCCCTTGGTTTTTGCTTTTCTGACTCTGGAGTATCTTGTCAGGTTCGTGCTGATCACATCCAGTCTAGTTTGGAGGAATTAATAAGATCTCTCTGTGAACGTTGCAAGAAATATGGATTGCGTGCTAAACCTACCACGCTAGTTGAGCTTCCCTTTGGTAATTTCGTACACTTTTCTTTGATCCTCATTTCTTTTGAGTTCAAATCACTGATGAGGCAGGGGAAGGCTTCCCCATGTATATTGTATAATAGTACTTTGACATCTTTGGCTATCTCTTCTTGTTTATTTATTTTTGGTCTAGGCATCATAGTGTACTTGTTTTATTCCAAAAAATTTGTCCTGTTTCTAAGGGCTAGACATTTTATTTGATATTAAAACAAGGCCTAGCTTTAGACTGTAAACTGTAATATATATAGTTAAAGCTGGGCCTCATTAGGTACTGACATGTAAAGCCGGACAACCTTTCAAATTGCAATGAGTTCCAAGGCTTACAAGATTGTTAACTCTGGCTAAATCTTCATATCATCTGAAATGTCAGCTCAATTTGGATTGATTTTGTCCTGAAGCAGTTTTTTGTTTTATTTTCTCAGGGTGGCAACCTGGCATTCAGGAGAGTGCTGCTGATTGGGATGAAGACTGGGATAAATTTGAAGATGAAGGTAAGTTGAATCTATATTGTTATTAGATGGAGAATCAAACTATTTCATTATTTTATGTCAGTGATCATTTTTTTATTGTTTGCAAGTCTTATTCTTCATGCTTTGCAGTTCTGTGAATTTTTCCACCTTTGTTTTCCTTGTCTGAATTTTTTAGAATTCTAGCCCATATCAGCCGCCTTCTGACCATATTAGCATTTCTCCTGAATTTATTATTATTGTGAAATAAACTTGGAAGGCCTATTTGATCTTGTCTGAACTTATTACCTAAAACTTGTTTTTAGGGTAATAATATGCTCAGTATTTGTGGAGATTTTTATTTAATTACTTATTTACTTTTACTTTTAATTTTATATTTTAATTTTTGGTGATGGGCAGTTCTCACCTTAATGATCTCATGTCAACCATGTTATTTGCTGTTAGAAACCTTATCCAGCCATTTAATCATTTTAATGTTTTTTCCCCCTTCATGTTCATTTTTTATTTTTTATTTTATAATCTGCTAACAGTTTCAACAGCTGAAAGTGAATAGGGTTGTGCAAGCCTTGATATTTTGTTCATTAAATTTTTACTCAAGTGCTGTACTGTTATCTCTGTGTCTTGTTTGCATTAGAGAATGTGGGTATGTTTGGTTTTCTCATGTTTGTTTGTGCATTTGGTTTTCTGCTTCAGGTTCCACTTTTGTGAAGGATCTGACTCTTGACGTGAATAACATCATTGCACCTCCGAAAACAAAAATTAAAGCTGCAAAGAAAGAAAAGAATATGATTTTTGAAGGTGATGCAGCTGCTCATACCTCAGACTCTGAAACCAAACCTGTCAAGTCCGCTGCAGAGGATGAACAGGTGGCAGAAAATGGTGTCGTAGGTACCCCTAAAGCAGTTGAAACGGTAAAGAATACAGTTTCTAGTCCTTCTGCTAGAAGTTCGCATGGAAGTCCACGTGATGGATCTAAGGACAATCATTTCCAAAAGCTTGAAAGTTCAGTTGCTTCACCTCGTGCCAAGGGATCTCAGAGGTATGTATTGATTTTATGGATGGCGTCATGTTTGTTGGATAGTATCTATTTTTTTTGTTAACTTTTTATTGTAGCTGAAAGTACCTTAAACAGGCACTGCAATGCTAATAAACCCCACAAGCTTTGGCCCAATAAAATGTGACCTTCTTTGACCCTACCCATTATTGACCCACACCAATCATGACTACAAGCCCAATAACCAGGTCTACTCTCCATAGTAGCAGAAAACAAGACATGAAATTCTTTCTGTCAGATTCTACATTGTTTCTTATAGATAATTCTGCTTAAGTAAGCTTATTTTTTTTTGTATTTTCCTTCCCTGCAAATATATCTCCTAATATTTCACTTTTCATTGTTCCTATGGTCTTGAACAAAAGTCAGGCATTTTTTTATGCTGGTAATTTGTTTGGAATGGTTGCTTATAATCAGGATAGATCAATCCAATTTGACTCATCAATCGCACTTCATTGTGGGATGACAAATACCATTGTCTTGTTAACTATATACAGTATTGTTGTTATTCCTGGGCCTATACTGATGATTGTTGCTGTTTATCTGATGCAGTGACGTTGGGATTGCTGATGCTTCAATATCCGGGGAGAAGAGTTTCGATGAGCCGTCTCAGGGCACCTTTGATACTAATGATGATGCCGACTCAATCTGGGGTTTCTCAAAGGTAAATAAAACTATTATCTTGTAGCACTTGTAACAACTTCAACATTGTACTTAGAAAACCATGTACAACTAGGTTTTCTAGGCAAAGCTTCGTCAAACTGACATCAATGAAAGTTTAATAGTTTATTGCTTCTGTTTGTTAAATTCTAAGGTCTGGAAAATAGAGAACTCATCTTTAGTTCACTTTGTTTTTGGACTGTTGCATTATCAATTGAGTAGCAGTTTTTCAGTCTCTGCTTGCTGTAGTAAAAAATTCGGGATAAACACCTCCCCCTCTCCCTGGTTGATGTTAAAAGAAACACTGTGCTCCACGAACCCCTCTATTCCTGTTATATTTGAACCAAGTTAACCTTAAATTTGTTGCTGACTTGTTTTTTAGGAGATGAAACTCGACAAGCATAATGATGATTTGTTTGGACACGGGCAATGGACTCTGCCTCCTATCAGGACTAGTTCCTCACAGGCTGATGACTTTTTGCCCAAAAAAGGCATATTTGCAGACTCTGTACCAGGCAAACCAGCAGATGTCTTTGTGCCGAAAAAGAGCATTTTTGCAGATTCTGTTCCTGGTACACCAGCAGATGGCTTTTTGCCTAAACAGAGCATTTTTGCCGATTCTGTTCCAAGCACACCACTGTATGAATCAAGCTATTCTCCACAGAAATTTGGCGAAGGACTAGAGCGCGGTTTAAACTTTTCAAGATTTGATTCCTTCAGGTCATCAGATAGTGGCTTTCAGCCTCAAGAAAAGCTATCTCGATTTGATTCCATGCGCAGTACTGGAGATTTTGACTCACATGATGATAGGTCATTTCAGCAAAGGGATTCTTTTTCACGGTTTGATTCTATGCGAAGTACTAATGATTTTGATTATGGGGATCGATTTTCATCATTTGATGATTCAGACGCTTTTGGCTCTGGGCCTTTTAAGTCTTCATTTGGAAGTGAGACTCCTAGGGGGGACTCTGATGCTTTCGGATCTAGTGCATTTAAGTCTTCTCTGGGAAATGAAACTCCAAGGTCAGAGATAGATGCATTTGGTTCTGTGGGGCCTTTCAGGTCATCTATGGCCAGTGAAACTCCTAGGGCTGATTCAGATCCTTTTGGGGCACCTTTTCGGTCATCACTGGGTGTTGAAACACCGAGAGCAGATGCTGATCCATTTGGTTCTGTTGGGCCTTTCAAGTCGTCTTGGGGCAGTGAAACTCCAAGAGCAGATACTGACCCTTTTGGTGGTCCTTTCAAGTCATCACTGGGCAGTGATACACCCAGGGGAGAATCGGACTATTTTGGATACTCTGGTTCTTTTAAATCTCCTTTTGGCAGTGAGACGCCTAGGGGTGAGTTTGATTCTTACGGGTTTGGTGGGCCATTTGGTTCATCACTTGGCAATGAAACACCTAGGGGTGACATGGATGCATTCGGTTCTTCTGGGCCATTTAAGTCGACTGTGGGTAGTGAAACCCCAAAAGATCGAACAGATAGTTGGAGTGCGTTTTAGATTATAGCGAGTTTATATTCTATATCCTTTGTCCAGTGCTTTGATGCTAGAGCAATTTTGCCTACAAATGTTAGAGCCCGGGAATGCTTCATCCTGGTGTTTTTACAGGCTCCCTAGCGTGCTGCAGGTTTGCCACCTGCTACCAACCAGTCGAAAATCCCTGCTACGATCTTTAAAGCGGCTTACTCCTGGCTTTTCAGCTTCATTATTTTTAACCTTTGTAAACATTCCTCTATTATATATTTTCTTGGGGCTTTGTTGGGTTTGCGAAATTTTTGCTATTGCCATTTTCCTGCTGATGAGAACCTTTGGGATTCTTGTTTTTTTTTTTTTTTTTTTTTCCTCCTTAGCCAATATTGTGGCTTGTAATGAAAATATAGTGGGCTGGCTTTGTAGTATCAGCACGAGTGTATGTTATTCTTTACAATTACCTGGTTACACGACTGTTGTGTTACGCTAGTGTAGCTGTGATTTTTTGCATTTTATCTTAAATTAAATGTCATTGAATATTGTATCTCAACTAAATTGAATGTTTTTGCAAGTAGCGTGTAGAGTTGAATCCTAATTTTTGTACTGGTCTGTTTGAATATGGGAGGGACTGTTTAGATTGATCTGAAGAAATTTTCTGATGTAATTTTTACAGTTGTTTGCTTAATACTCACCGGCTGTAATAAAAGGCTGATCGACTGTGATTCTAGAGACATGTATTCAAAGGTCACTGGCCACAACGAATAAAAATACACAGTACTCTGTATGACTAACATGAGCATGAAGCAAATTTCTTTTACGGAGTAAATTTTATTTTATTTTTTTTCCTTTTCAAATCCTTCAATTTCTGATGCCTTATTCTATCAATTCATTTACATATCATGATGCTCTATTGTAACTATCCTTATGATAAAAGGAACATTAACTGTTACAATTTCTCCACATACCATAGAGCCAGCACAATTGGAGCTCGAACTCATAACTTTAAAGTTACAAGTTGAGTTTCCCATCAACTTCACCAAGCTTTGCGTGATTAAATAATTTTGTTTATGTACCTATTGACTTCTCCGCATTGTACTCCTATTTATTTATTTATTTTTTGTTGTCACATTTGACTTTTCACGATCCGTATATAACTTCATTTCTATACACGCAAAATTAAAAAATTGACACGAGTATTTATAAATATATAATAAGATGAATCTAACAAAACCCTTTATGATCAAATGTTTAAAATTAACCCATTTATTTACAATGAGACGGATAGAGAAAGTATTCCGTAGTTTTGTCCAAATACATAATGTATATGTCCTGAAAACAAATTATAAAAAAATAATAAACCACAAAAGTGTTGAAGTCTTCCTACTTGAAAATTAAGTCTACCAAGCTCCCCAGCAGTAGATCACAGTATTCATCTTCCTCCAAAGCTTGATGAAGAAGCTTTGATCATTTCATCATAACTCCCAACTTCAATCTTCCTTAAGAATTCTTAAAAATGCCCAAATTTTCCTGTGATTTCAGATGGCTTCTTCTTGTTGCTGCCGTCGCATTTATCTACATCCAGGTGAAAATAAGCAATTTCAGTATTCTTTGATTATGAATTTCCTTTAATCTTCACTTCTTGAAAACCCTAATTTCATCTTTTAAGTAATTGTTTGATTACATTTTCATCGATTTTAGTGTTCGGGAGTCGTTTAATTAGTGATATTCTGTTTCTGACGAAATTTTAGTTTTGGGATCCCTCTAATTTATTGTGTGGAGTAGTTCGGAAGAATTTAGTTGATTGTATGTACTGATATGGAATGGAAATGATTAAGGAGAATTAGTTTAGTATGGTGGAGTTTGTTGCTTCAAGCTAAGAAGTAGAGTTTCAGGGATTTAATGGTCAGAATTATTGGTAGAGTTTCAGAATTATTGGTTCATGTTTCGATTTTCGGAGAAATTGCATATTAAAATTTGAAAATGTTGATAATTATGGCCCTATGATTAAAGAGTGAAGTTGGATAAATGCCGGTGTAAGTTGAGGTACACCAGTATAGCCGGCAATGATAAGGGATTAAGGTTTAATTTATAGACGCGACTATTGTAAAATTAGTAACACTTTAATTTGGATTGAAGGAAATGGAGGGAAAGGAAAGGAAGAGAAATGGAGGGAAAGGAAAGGAAGAGAAATGGAGGGAGGGAATATCTTTCATTTGGATAACAAATTAGGGATGAAGGGAATTGAAGGGGAGAGAAATGTAGGGATTAAAGTCTAAGAAAATGATCCCGTCATCAATGGAGAGATTTGGAAGGAAAACTCTCCATTCTTCTTTCCCATTCCTTTCCCTTCCCTCCCCTTCACCTCCCTCCCCTTCTTTTCCTTCCCTTAACATTACCCAAACAAACTTACTGCTTTTGTGATGATGATCCCAAATTAGTGATACTAGGTCATTTTGTAAGCTTACTAAGTCATTGTCGTCAAAGGCTTCAAGTTCTGGTGTGAAAGTAGGTTTATGTTTGAGTTTGCTTGGTGATTTATGTTTTTTCTGCATTCTATAATTAAACTTTGTAAGAGCATATTGTCACATTCTAAATGTTATTGCTGTTTATAAGCTACTTTGTATAATAGTTATGGAGTGTTAACATATTGTTTCTTTGGTGTTATTTCTTTTATATTAGATGCGGCTATTTGCTACGCAATCGAAGTATGCTGATCGCCTGGCTGCTGCGGTATGTGGACATTGTTTAAATTTCATGATGCTCTTGTGTTAGTGATGGAATGATTATGATTTATATATATATTTTTTTATTTTGAATTATCTTGACATGTTGACTTCGTGATACTTGTTGTACCAATTTATCTTTTTTTTTTCTTTTCTTTTTTTTTTAAAAAAAAAAAAAAAAAGTGTTTCTTCAATTAGTTCTCGCTCTACTTCCTCTTTTTTTTCTTGTGGTGGCATTATCTGGCAGAAACTTGGAAATTTAGCTTCTGTTTGACCATTGAATTTCCTCAAGTTTTTAAAGGCAATGCTCAGTAGAAATTGAGTATAATGTAGTGTTGGTAATAGTGATCAAAGGCTTTGTTTTTATTCTAGAGGCATAAGGCAAATTAAGTGGTATTACCATTGCTAAATTGTTGGCATCGAGGCTAGAGATATAGAGGATTCCATTAGAATAGAGCTTGGGAATTCTGGTTTGTGTGTTGATCACACTGTCCATCTCTGAAATAGCATAGCTGATATCTTAGGGCATTAGATTACTGATTAAAAATAGGTTGCAAGTCTTACAACTTAATATTAATTATGGCAGTTAGATCAATTGATATAGAGATCTTTAAGAAGCTAGAATATTAAAAGGAATCCACTTTAGGATGTTCTCAATTTTAATTTTTGTCTATAATCGTACATCGTAGCATGTATGGAAATGCACCATGTCACGGCTTGGTGATTCTTTAGTCTTTACGATATGCCGGTGTTAAAACCCTCTTTTTTCTTTGTACATTTACGTTCGTCTTGAAATATAGTTTAAATGTAGAATGAACTTACTAGGAAAGATACATTTGGATTGCATCTGTTAGGAAATAAACTAAACTTACCAAATACTAACGAGATTTATTTTGGGAAAAGACATGATGTATGTTTTAGATATGATGTATCTTTTATTTATTTCTATCTTTTATGTTTTCCTAGTTTGATGAGGATTTTAATTAGGAAAATAGATAGATTTTAGGAATATAATCAATCTAGGATTATTTAGGCTTGGGGAGCACGTAAAAATAATCCTAATTGATGTGGGTTTCTAAGTTAACCTATATAAGGGGTTTTAGGCTTACTAGATAAGGGGTTTTAGGCTTACTAGAAAATAATGATGATTCATCAAAGATGATTTATTGAGGTGGAAAATCATCAAGAGGGTGAAAATAATGATGGTTTATTGAGGAGGAAAATCATCAAGAGGGTTATTGTCTTATTTTGTAGGAACTTAATAAAACAATATTTTGTTTGAGGGGAGGAAATCTAAATTTCCTCATAATTGTCTATTTTATTATCGTAGTTTGCTATTTATTCTATATTGTGTTTGAGGGTGAGTTCTCAAATTGCTCCATTGCAAACATCCGTTATAATAACATCAGTGTTCTTCAACGTTTTTACCCAAAATTTTCCCTTTGTTTTCAGGTGGAGGCCGAAAATTATTGTACAAGACAGACACGGTTATATATTGATCAAATAAGCATGCAACAAGGACAGATTGTGGCATTAAAGGGTGTGTTATTTTTACAGTGTAGTCTTCTTTAAGTTTTAGTCACCTCCTTTTGACTGCATATTGTCTATGGTATCCCATATCCTCACCATGCTTAAGTGCTACTAGCTAGGAGTCAATTGATTTTTTGTCTATTGCCATCTTTTTGTCATAAAATAAGATTCTTGTAGGGGAATAAAAAAGTAAGACTAATCTGTTTCAAATTTTAATAAACTTGGAGCAGTGATATCTGACTGGATATGGTGCTAAGTATATAGAACAGTATGTTAGGAAATCCAAGGACTCTGCATTGGCAAAGTAAAAATCGTAAAGAAAGAATTCGATACCAAATTTTTTTCGTATATTCCATATCCCTTGTAACATTGTCATCATAGCCGAATTTTTGATCTGTCATTCTTGCCCATTTTCTTCAACGTATGTTAGAGCTGCATGACAGTGCTTTGTTTCCTCCAAGTCTAGAGGTCGTTGAACTATATGGGCAATAAAAGGTCATATTTTGGAATAGGGAAAGGTGAACATTTTGAGAGTAGGCTATTGACCCCCATTCCATTGGTTTTCCATATCTTACCAGTTTAATTTTTATGTTGTAGAAGGAACTGATTGCCAAATGATATTGAGTGTATATATATTTTTTGATCTGTGCTCGTGTGTGTGTGCGTGTGTGTGTGTGCGTGTGCGATCGCGCGCGCGCGCGTGTGTGTATGAGTCAGCTATGATGGTTAGGGCATGTGAAATGTTGCCTGGAGGATGCATAGATAAGGAATTTGGAGGGTTGGTAATCTTGGGACAATGTGGATTATAAAAGACGTCAAGGGTGTCGTAAGTGTACTTGGGTAATGGGATTTACAAAAGGATGTGAAGAAATTGGGCTTGCAAGAGGATCAATCAATCAATCAATCAAAGCCTTAATCCCATAGCCTTCATAGGGGCTCTTGAGAAGAAATTGGGCTTGCAAGAGGTTGTGTGCAAAATAGAAGCAAATGGAGGATGGGTAAATGGATATACATTCTTGGTTCATCCTTCGAAAAAGGCTTTTATTTTGTTTGTTATTGTTTATGCTTTTTTATTTTTGTAAAGCTATTTGTACTGCAAGGTTTAATTGTAATTAAAAACTTATCTGATGGACATATTTCGTTTTTTAAAATTAGCTACACTGAAGAGTCAATATTGCAGGGATATACTTACAGCAGCATATACTCTACCATAGCCTTCATAGGGGCTCTTGAGAAGTATAAGATGTGAACTTGTGAATCAATTACTTGTGCGATGATATGAACAATTACTTTCTTTGTTGGTTGCTTCTAATTGCCAAAGCTAATTTTTCTCTCTTTTTTTTAATAATGTGAAAACTATGATTTTGTATCAGATGAGAAAAGGCGCAAAGATGAAGAAACAGCCCAGCTGAGAGCTCTTGTCCGAGATCTTGAGAGTATGTACTTATTACTGATATCCATTTTCTGCTATCATGTACTGCATAGTTATTTTCTTTTCTGCATTGGGAATTTTCTTGCCAGCTTAATCTGAATTTTTTAGTTCATATATAATGAATAGTGTCTAGGTTCTAGCAATTGATTTTAGCTCTTGTGTTATGTTGCGAATAAGCTTGATGGTGTTTGAGTCCTTAAGGTTAAAGTTCATATTGTTCCCTCCTCCTATTTCGTTCTTGTAACTTTTGAAGCATGGAACATTAAAACTAAAGGATAGAATTTGATACCCATATTTTCAATCAATATGTTTTCTGGATGATTTATAATTTCTGATGCCTCATGTCCGAGAAAATGTCTAATGACTTTGCAGGTAAAGGTCTTCAACGATTGAATGGGAAACTAGAGGTTAAAATCAAATGGAGCAAGCAGTTAATTTCCATTTACAGATGTATTCATTGAGTACTTGATCAAGTTTCTCTTCTTGTCTGCTGAATCCATTAGGTGCCTGTGGCAGCGGTTGTGGTGATGGCCTGCAATCGTGCCGATTACTTGGAAAGAACTGTCAATTCTATTTTGAAGTATGTCTATTGTAAAATTTAGATCTAATGTTCAAGTTTGCCTTTTGAAATCAGCTATACTCTGATATCCCGTTTTTGAATGTGCTTAAGTGTTTATATATGCTGACTAGAGCACTATCATTTCAGATATCATGGTTCTGTTGCATCAAAGTACCCACTTTTTATATCCCAGGTAAACATCCGGGTTATCTGTTGGGGCGCTGATTTTTGGAGTATATTATATTTTGATTTGAAGAAAACTTAAAATATAATATTGGTAATACTATCAGGATGGACCAGACTCAAATGTCAAAAGCAAGGCACTGACTTTTAATCAAATAACCTATATGCAGGTATTGTATTCTTGTTATGGATGCTATCTCCTTTATTGTGAGATTTTTGGTGATTAATACATAAGGTTTTGATTGTCAGTTAGATGTTTTTATATGGAGTTTGTCACCTGCTCCTTGTGAGTTAGATTTGTTTTAATCATCTTCCATTCTTTCCTATACATATTTAAGACATGTATACAACCACGGAATTGGAAGGACTAGTAGTATCCTCACTCTCAACTTCCTCCCTTTCGAAATAGTTGCAATATTTTGATTTCAAGTTTGCCATGCGTAACTTTGCTCATTAATTTCTGTAATTAATTATTATAAAAAAAATATACGTAGTAAAATAGTAACTTTATTGAATAGTACATTGTGACAAACCAATAACCTTTTACATGATATATATATATATATATATATATATATATATATATATATTTGTTCATATGTTAGTAGAAAAATATTGTCTAAGTAAGACAAGTGAATTGTGCTTTCCCATGATTCCAGTACCCCAAAATATTTCACTTTTCTAAGGACCAGGGAAGTATTCAAAGGTTTTCTGTTAAAGGGCTTATCTTTGAACCTTTCTATATTAGTGACCAATTGACTGTGTGAAAGTGGATTAATCCTTTTCTGGAATAGCTGCATTCATTTGGTTTAAAATGGCCGAGATTGTTAGACTTGATTATATAAATAACAAACCCAGATTTGAAGATGCTTCTCCCTCACTCCTGGGATACTGTATAGCTTACTCTCT
The DNA here is from genome assembly GCA_034703905.1 of Chenopodium berlandieri. Classification (NCBI taxonomy): domain Eukaryota; kingdom Viridiplantae; phylum Streptophyta; class Magnoliopsida; order Caryophyllales; family Amaranthaceae; genus Chenopodium; species Chenopodium berlandieri. The sequence goes on from CM068293.1 coordinate 5,511,660, forward strand.
TACTAAGTGCATGTGTTTTTCCATGAATAAAGATATTGGCTTCTAATCCTAAAGTTATACTTCATTAATGCTTTTTTTTTTTTTTTTTTTTTTTTTTTTTTTTTTTTTAATTCATTGCAGCATTTGGATTATGAAGCCATTCGTACAGAGAGACCCGGAGAATTGATTGCATACTATAAAATTGCACGTAAGGACCGGTTGATATATTATTTTATTTTATTTTATTTTAATTTTTTTTTTTTAATCTTTAATAAACCTATCTCATCATCTTGAACGAGTTGCTTCTTCCAGGTCATTACAAGTGGGCACTGGACAAGTTGTTCTACAAGCACAATTTCAGCAAAGTGATCATTCTTGAAGGTAAATAATACTTGATCTTGCTGTCTCACATGATTGCATCCATATTCCTGTGTCTTCCCATTAATATATCTAATTAGAGAATTGGCTTCAAAATTTGTGCTTAAGTTCACCTTTATGGTCAAATGCAGATGACATGGAGATTGCCCCTGATTTTTTTGAGTATTTTGAGGCTGCAGCAGGTTTACTTGACAGAGATAGGTATGTCTCTCATGTTCATTGTATTTAATGTTTATAATTTGCAAAAAGCTAAGTTCTGTATTGAAGGACTAATCTGATAATAGAAGTTTAGTTACTTAGGATCCTTTTTCTGCAGCCCTCCTTAAACTGCTGACCTTGTGTATTTTGCTGCTTGTTTGTGAAATTGTTCAATCATAGGTCAATTATGGCTGTTTCCTCCTGGAATGATAATGGACAAAAGCAGTTTGTGCATGACCCTTGTAAGTTTTTTTATTCCTTACTGATTTCTGAAATGATGTACTCATGAAACTTATTTTGCTCTGTCAAACCTGCTGGAGTCTGGATGTGCTTATAGCCTTATACGCAGACCACTCTACAATACCTATGGATCCATAACCTTTTCATTAATATGTAACTCTAAGCCTATAAATTGACCTATTTAATGGAAGCAAAAGGTTTAGGTAAGTCAGAATTTATAAAGCTTTACTCCGTGATGAGAATTTAGCCACTCATATCAAGGCTTATCAGGTCGAAGGTTTTTCCTTTATTTGGTTATAAGATGAATGAAAGCACTTTTCACATCATACCTAATCCGCATTATTATTTCACGCAATGTTTATTCCTGTTTGAATGTGATTTAAGTAGCTCATCTCAAGATTTTTGTTTGTTGCATACATGGTAATCTAATATCTTTATCTAACCATCCATTATGATACGTTGTTTTTTTAATTTTTGGTCACTTAATTTTTGTTGTAGTTATTGTTGTTGTATGTTTGATTTATTTTATTTATTTTCCATCATCTATGCACAGACCTGTATCATCAATCTTTTCTGTGATGTTATGCAGATGTACTTTATCGATCTGATTTCTTTCCTGGGCTTGGATGGATGTTATCGAAAGATACATGGGATGAGTTATCCCCAAAGTGGCCCAAGGCATATCCTTCATATTTTTTCTTTTCATCTTGTATATGTTTTGGTGTTGATTGATCCATGTACAAGTTTTTCCTTGACAAAAACTCTACTTACTGGGATGATTGGTTGAGACTGAAAGAGAATCACAAGGGTCGACAGTTTATAAGACCAGAAGTTTGCAGAACGTATAATTTTGGCGAGCATGTATGATCTAGCTCTACCATTTTTATGCTTTAAACTTGATATGCATTTGAAAATTTAACTTTCAGCAAAGCTAAACTTTCATGATACACATTATTGTAGCAGCATCTATAAGTACGTTCAGAAACTGGGTCTTTTGAAGTTACATATGTGGTTTGTGTTAATTACTAATGTGGTCATGTTATTCATCTGTGGGCTCTCCTGCATAGATTATATTTGTCATTTAGAAAGTTTGCTGTTTTATGCTTTGATTCTCTGAATGGATTCCACACTGCTTATCAAAAGGCTTTTAATGATTTCTGTGCAGGGGTCCAGTCTAGGGCAGTTTTTCAGCCAATACCTTGAGCCAATTAAGCTCAATGATGTGGATGTGAGTGCCAGTTATCTTCAGTGTTAAAATGACTTGTCCCCCCCCCCCCCCCCCCCCCCCCCCCCCTTCCCTTTTAAATTATGAACTTTCTCTAACTTTCAATTATCCTTCTTATCCCTGTGGTCTTTACTTCTGCTAGGTTAAGTGGAAGTCAATGGATTTAAGCTACTTGATGGAGGTTAGTAACATTGGAACCTTTCTACAGGCATACATGTCAAATTGTGAAGGCATTATTGTTATTTAAATTTACAGCATATTTAGTTGTCCAGATTATATGTCTGATAACTTATTGGTGCTGTATCAATTACATACTACTAAAATCGAATAAAAAAAGACACTTGTCAATATTGCATTAAAAATTTTCCCTCCAAAAGTACCTTCTTAAAATAAATCATTGTTACTTACGGAAAAAATTTTGTATCTAAATTATGACATTTGTTTTATATAAAATATAATTCCTTTCCAAAAATATTAAACTGTCCATTATAACTGATACATGTAATTTAAATATTTTCTCTTGCTTCTTTTTATTTTTAATATACACCATATTTTTAATACTCAAGTCATTCTATTTATATAATTTTTATAATATTATTTTCAAAAGTATTTAACAACCGTGCATTGCACGGGGTTTTACCTAGTATAGACATATAGTCCATTAATCTTAGAGTTTAAACGTAACAATCTAAATAAATTAACCGCGCTCAATATCTGTTGACTTATGTGCTTCTAGAGTCAAATCAACTAGGGCTTGAATACTGAATATCGTGCATTTGAGTTCTTGGCTCAGAGTAGATTTTTTGCAACTTTTGATTAAGCCCATTGTTGGTTCATTTATCGTAATAATGTCATTTATTGATGTTCAGGACAATTATATAGAATACTTTGCCAGCCTTGTGAAAAAGGCTAAACCAATACATGGCGCTGATGCTGTAGTGAAGGCCAATGGTGTAGATGGTGATGTACGCATTAAGTACGAGGATCAGCCAGAGTTTGAAAGCATTGCCAGACAGTTTGGTATTTTTGAAGAATGGAAGGTATATTTTACATCTATAGATTGTTAAGACCCCTTGTCTAATCTCTTCAAGCCTTTAACTGGCTTAATATTGAAATTCAATTCAGGGTCAATGGGTCATGCCTTGGTCTCGTATTCACATTAAAGATGACTCTTTATAACATGAACTGTTTTATGTTAAAATGCTTGTTCCTTAATATCCTTGTCTAATCTCTAATTTTTGTAAAAATTTGTTTGCTTTCAAGAATTCATTTGATTTTTGGTTTAAATAATGGGCTAAGGGCTCATTAAATTGCATGTTCCTTAATATCCTGGGATAGAGTCAATATGTTTAAAAAAAAAAAAAAAAAAAAATTAAAAAAAAACCCCAGCAAGAGTAAGGCTGCAGACATAATTCAGGCCCCAGTGGAAGTTAGTGATATTATTGATAGTCTTGTTTGCTTCAAGATACTACTGTAGGCCCCAGGTTATTTGGTGGAAAAACAAATTTTGCTCCCACTTCACTTTGTTGAGTCTTATTTGCTTCAGTACCTTTTTGGTTTGCACCGAAACCCTGACATTGTACACTTACAGAGTAGTAGCTTTGCATTTTGGGCCTTTGTTATGTGTGTGGTGTCCCTGATGTGATCAGTAACAAGGGTCTTTGCTTCTTTTCTTTCTTTCATAGTCGCTTGTTTGTAGTTGCTGTAATTTCAAGGTGTTTTTTCCTGCTAAGAACAAGTTTTATATAATGAGCAGATTGAGCTCTGCAATGCAAGTTTATGGCCGTGTTCCTTAATCGAGAAAAACACTTCGTATAAAATTAGGATGCTTGTACATGACCTAATCTTTTTGTTGGATCAGGATGGTGTCCCCAGGGCAGCATACAAGGGAGTAGTAGTTTTCAGATATCAGAGTTCAAAGCGTGTCTTCCTTGTTGGCCCAGATTCCCTAAAGCAACTTGGAATAGAATCATCCTGAATTTATACAGGTTAGAACCTTAAAAGCAATTTACGATTCTTCAGCTCCTCTTCCCCCCTCTCCTTCCTCCTATTTTGTAGATCTCAAAGGAGAAGAACTCGAATGGATTTTGCTGGCAGCAAAATTTGGAAATGCCTGAAAGATGGGGCCTTTGGGGTGAATCATGTTGTAGTTTGGTACATCTTTCAAATGTGTGTGAAATTATTTTTTCTGTGATGGCATAGGTGAATCTCCTGTCACACTAATCAGACGAAGGGTTTTGGCAAAATTCCACTTATAGAACATGACTGAAGGGTCTGTGAGTGTCTACAGTGCTGTTTCAAGGTCTGCCAATGCTCAAGCTTCACTGTTCAGACTCTGTGCTACTGTTGAACAGACGCAACCTAAGTTAGACCCAAGCAACTCCTAAGATTTGTAGGTGTCTCGGATAGTTGTATATTGGGCTGTAATCATCATAGTTGGAGCCCTGGAGAATAGTGACATAGTGTAGGTCTCAATTTGTAGAGCCTTCTTGTAATGCTGCTACCCTAAATTTTGGACTTGCTTAATCATACCATGAGAGACAATTAAGGATGTGACAAGAATATTAGTATAGTTTCATTCTCAAGTGAAAATATGGTATACCTTTGGGTCCTAGTATTCTAAAAGTATGTACACAATTGAAATACACAGTAAATGAACTAGGAACTACTTCGTATTCATTATTACATTGATAATCTGATAGTCATAGTTAACATAGTAATAGTTCAATTTTACATTTTTCTATGAGTAACCAGTTTGTATAGTTGTTTTTTTGGTTGTACCAGAAAAAAAAAAAAAAAAGCCATAGATTTGATTAAATCATAACACACTTTAAACTATTGATGATCCTTTTTTTTTTTTTTTTGGGTCTGCTTCGATTAGTTCAATAATCTCAGTTTTGATCAACATTCATCAAGTAGTTTCAACGTTGAGTTAATTCATAATGATGTCAGCTTTAGCAACATTAGTATCTCTATTTCTTAATTTTTTTTACTGATTAGAGAGGTTGAAATTGTGTTTTGGAATATAGTCTTCTACTAGCTTATGATACTTGTTTTCCTGTTTTATGGGCTTGGGCCTCTATTTTTTTTCTTGACGTTTGGCCGTAAGGATATTACCTAATTGGTCTAAGAGTACTCTAAGACTCCAAATACATAAATATTCCGTTATAAGAATCATGTTACAAAGGGTGTAAAAATGGAAGAGAGAAAAACAATTGACAAATAATGACAAAATCCTTAGGCAATTGTGATGCTCACTTACTCGTCAGATTTGTTGTATGCATTCACGGATGGGAAGATTGGGAACAAAGCAAATATGTAATGAAGAAGATAAAATACAAGTTGATTTTCATGGTAAACGACCATTATATGTTTTATTTATTGTTTATGAATAAAATATAAAACCGCTACTTTGTTATAGTGAAAATCTCCACTGGTATTACAATTTTACTCCGTAGATAAAGATAAGCCGTTCAGTGAAGAAAGTAATTGAGAGTTTCACTTTCTACAGCAGCAGGAAAGGGCATGTAATTGCTTGTTTGCTTTCCTTTATTGTCAAAAAAAAAAAAAAAAAAAAAAAAAAAACAGAAACCTAAGTTAAACCCCAACCCTTTTTTCTCTCCTCAAAACCTTAAACCCTCCACTTCTCCTCCAACATTCCACTAAACAATGGCGCACAAAAAAACCAAAACCACCGCCGCAACCACCACAACCACCACCGGAATCCAGAAGAAGCGCGACAAACGCAGTATATCAAACCTTAAAACCAAAAAAGCCAAAACCGCCGCCGCCGCCGCCACCGCCGCCACCGCCGCCACCACCGGCGACGAACGCAGTGAATTAGACCACGTTCAACAACTAGGTCAACAACTCCTCTCCTCAAAAGCTCACACCAACAACCTCCATCTTCTTCTCACTTACATCTCCCCTTCTTCTCCTCCTTCTCTTGTCGTCGAATCTCTTCTCTCTCTTCAATCCTTCTTCCACCTCCACATCTCCACTCTTCCTGCTTCCTCCAATGGCGCCGCCGCAAACTCCGCCGCTTCCGACCCCGATGTCATTTACCGTACTTGGCTTCGCTCTAAGTTCGACGACCTCGTCAAGTCGTTGCTTCATATCGCGGTTTCTCCTCTATCTGATGAACTTGTTCGTGTGAGTCCCTTTGATTCGAGTTTCATTCGAGTTGGTGTGAGTAATTTGTACTTCGTATTAAATTGCTGCATTTTCATTTCAAACCTTGATTTTTCAAATTTTGGATAGCTTATGAAATTGCGTGTGTTTCTTTCATCATTTTTGATATATATCCGGAAAATTTTGGTTGTTTTCACAATTGAACTACTCAAATTTTACTTAATTTATCTATATGCCTGCAAATTCTATGATTGTAAATCTCTTTATTCTAATGTTTGTGTTTCATTATAATTGGTATTAAGCTGCTGCATTTTCAATTTAAAGCTTAATTTTTAAAAAAAATTTGGATTGTACATAAAATTGCGTATGATTTTTTATTCAATTTGATGATCATCCCGAATTTTTTTATATTGATCAGAATTTACTTAATTTTTCCTTTTGCCTGCAATTTATATGTTTTAAGCTTGTTTTTTCTATAATAATTGAGTTCTACTTATTCTGTAACGTCCACCATGATAATTGATTTTGCTATTTCTATTTTTCAGGAGATCGTATTGGATACATTAATGGAGTTTGTGCAGCTTGGAAATGGCGAAAAGTTTTATTCTGCTTTATACCATAAGCTTATTCAGGCAATTGTGAGTTAGTTACCTGTGTCACGGAATTTTGGTTTTTCATCTTGCTGCTTGTTTATATACGTAGCAATTTTGGAGCTTACTGTTGATTTTTAGGAATTGCTTTTAGTGATGTAATCTGCATTCTCTCTAATTGGCAGATTTGTTCGTCATTGGAAGCTGAGTTCTTACTCGAAGTCTTAGCTTCAAAATATTTCAAGTACGTCGATGTACGGTATGGGCCCTTTTCTGAATCACTTGCCTCTCCATTTGCGTAAATTTATTTTGGCCCTTTGGGCGAAGGAAAGGTTGTCAATTGTTTTTTCGGAAGACATCATGTAATTCTATGCATTAGACTCTGGGTACATTCTATTTCAATTCATACATTCCTCTATACTAAGAAATGTATAAATTATGCATTCCATTTAGGTGGTGTTTCCTCCTTATTAACTAGCATAGTAGCATCATGACTTTATAGGATGCAATTTGAATTTATATAATAGTTTTCATTCTGTTATTTACATTTTGAACAATTTGGTGCAGCTACTTCACCTTTATTACAGTTGAAAAACTCTGTAAAACATTGGAGTCCAACAATAGTTCAGGTACCTGATTTTCTTCCTCTATGTATGCTCTTTTTAAACGGTGCTTTTACCATCTATGCTCTGTAGAATTTTAATATAGTTTTCAAGCACTTAACCTAATTTATTCCAGGTGACAAAGCTGGGATTAAAGACAAAGATGATTCAAAGGCAAGGTTAGTTTATTATTTTCACTTAGCAAATAACAATATATTTGCAGTATTGTAGCCCCATGACTTTTGGATAGGTGATTGTAACTTTGAGCACCTAGTGCAATTACGCCTTAAAATATATATGTACTTTGTTTATTCTCTGTCTACTTTACTCCATTTATCCAGCTTTAGCCATTAATTCTCAGTAGCTTTAGCTATTTTAACTAGTTGAAGACTTCAAGCTTGCTCTGTGAGCCTGTGCCAACATAGTGTTTTATTTATAAAGTGAAGTATAATTGCTCTCTTATTTTATTTATTTATTTATTATACTGTTTTTTTGCAACAGTCTAGAGTGCTCAATAAAGAAGATCTACTTCATCTTATCTCACATTCCTCCTTTGGGCAACGTGGCCGAGAATGATGCTATTGAGATGTGGAGTAAAGGTGAACACCCCATCTTGTTTGCTTTGATGTGTTGGCTTCTGTTCCCCATCAAGTTTCTTGTTATTTTTCCCCTTGTGGATTTCCTATCTCCAATTCTCTTTGCCATTAATCATATTCTGTTGTTTTCATACAACCGGGAAACCAGATGGAGAGTTCTGGGGGAGGAGGATATATCTGTGCTTTTGCTATTCAAACACTACCCGGGCCTGGTTAACTAGTTATCTTTATTTTGTTGACTCTCTTTCTTTGTCAGGGGTAACTTGGGCAAGTCTCCTGGTTGTTTCATTTTGCTATCTGATCTACTTGTTGGAAGGCTTTAAGTGCAATGTTACTAGTAACCTAAATTTGTTTCATTTTATTTCTAAAATTAGAGTGAGTTAAAATTGCCTAACTATATGGATACTATGTGAACCTCCTGTAAGCCTTACTTGCAATTTCTATGATTCTATCTACCATTAGTAGCCTGTGATAGTCTTGCAGTTTCTGTTGGTGACCTTTTTTTTTTTTTTTGGGTTTCAACTGATTAGGTTTCTTATCTAAAGAAGGGGATCAGCAGGAGGATGCTAAGCATACAGAAGGGAAAAATAAACAGAAAAAAAGAGAGAAAATCACTAAAAATGTCAGTGCTTTTTCTTTGACCTGAAATTATGCCTCCCTGTTCGTAATGCAGCAAAGTAACTTGCCTTTGATGTGTCATCTGCTTCTTGCTATGTTTTTTCCTTCTTGTTATTGTTCTGAGTGTTTTGTTTTCATGCTAGCCAAATATGTGGACTTGTCTTTCCGGTGAGCAATTATTGGGCAATTGTAATCTATTACAGGGTAATGTGGGAAAAATAAACAGTGTACAAGTCCTTATACGGAATTGGAGGGTAAGAACCTGAATTTACACTATGTAGGGTGGACAGCTTTGCAAGGGCTGTTAATTATCGACCTTCTCAAGATAATTGTGTCTTATCCAAAGTTTTTCTCCTCTTGGATTTCTAATATGGGAAAAGTGGCTAGTATTGAATAACCCACTATAGTGTTCAATTAATAGTTTTGAACTTGAAGTAGTGTCTACCATGTAACAAATGTCATGGCAACTAATCACTCACTATCTTAGTCTGGGTAAATATTATATGAAATCAACTGCCTTTTCCTAATATGTCTGATAATATGTGCACCATTTGATAAGTAACTCCACCGCTTTCTTTTTCTCTCGTTCTATTTTCTTCAATTTGATAGCATGACGTGTTGATATGATGATTCTCCGATAATCTTATCATGCTATCATGGTAGCCTCACCCTCTTTTCCAAGTTCCAGTCTTTCATTCTGTCACATGTTGGGTTTTCCTTTCATGCTAGTCTTTTCACACCATCTGTCCAATAATTTATTTTGCACCCAATTGCTGAATACCTCCTGCATTTTGAAATCTTTAATTGTTATTTTACCATAATTAGGGGTGAAGGCTTAGAACCCAAAGTCTGTACACTATATGCATGTTGCATGCTATTTCTGTGCACAAATAATCATGTGCTAGTTGTATGTAAAATTCGTTTACAATTTGTTCTTTTATTCTGCTGCATACTTTTTCTATGCACAGATCTTGTGTTTCTTGTTTGTTATTGAATTTTGGAATCCTTAATAATATGTTTTGACTTTGTATTTCCATCATACACTTTGATGTCCAGGATGTTCCTTTGGGCAGTGTCTCTAAAAAGATGAAACTAAAGTTTACAAAGGCATGGATGTCGTTTCTTAGGTTACCACTTCCTCTTGATGTCTACAAGGAGGTTAGTCCATCTGCTTTGTTAGCCATTTATTTTGTAGCGCTGATAAGTTTTTCTTTAGCTATATGACTGTATGGTAAAGAAAGTTGCTCAAAGCTGACTTTCTCTGAAAGTCATTTAGGTGATTTGACTGATTTGAGCCTGAAATTCTTAGATTTATGTTGAGCTGTTACGGTAGGATTGATAAAAATATATTGGGTGGGTTTCCTTTTCATTTCCACAATCAATACTTAAAAGGCTGAGGAGATGGCTACTAGCTGAATAAATCAACACTTCAGGCTGTTTCGACTGTGGCCAGGCTGCTTTGAGTCAGGACTGGTTCAGTCCCAGTGTATTGTAAATGTGTGATGGGCCCTTTTGCTTGCTTGGTTGAACGCCTTAATCTCATAAGTGGGGTCAGCTACATGAACCAACACGAGGACTTCCCAGGAGGTCACCCATCCTAGTACTACTCTCAATCATTGTGGCTCATGTCAAGTGATGTGACAAAGTTTTACACTGGCTGTCATTGGCCTATCGTAACCTTCCCAGGATGTGATGGGCCCTTTTATGTTCATTTATTTCAGTTTGTCAGCCAGTCTGATTCAAACTGGCCACTGACTCCTGTTGAACTGAATTGGTGTTATCCTAATTTGAACTTTGTATCTTAACCTGATATAATTTTATAGGGAACCCAAGTTTTCTTGATATTAGCAATAATTCTCAACTTTCCATGATATTCAGGTGCTTGTTAATCTGCATCTGGAAGTCATTCCTTATTTGTCCAATCCTGTCATGTTATGGTGAGTACATATGCATCTCTCCTTTCTTTGCCCATATACTCAATATTTAGTACTTGCAAACTTAGTTTTATGCATGGGATTTTGCAGTGACTTTTTGACAAGGTCCTATGACATCGGTGGAGTTGTCAGTGTCATGGCTCTAAGTGGTCTTTTCATTCTTATGACTAAGTATGGCTTGGAGTATCCAAACTTTTATGAGAAGCTTTATGCTCTTCTGATACCTTCTATATTTATGGCAAAACACCGTGCGAAATTCTTTGAGGTGAGATTAGGAACTCTGTGGAGCTTAATTTTGTAGCTATCACTAGGATACAAAATTTCCTTTCGCTTATGTGTTATGATTTTTTATTTGTAGCTGCTCGATTCCTGTTTGAAATCGCCACTTCTTCCTGCATATCTGGCAGCTGCTTTCACAAAGAAGTTAAGCAGGCTCTCTCTTGCAGTCCCTCCTTCTGGGGCACTGGTTATTATTGCTCTGATCCACAATCTTCTCCGGAGACATCCATCAATCAACTGTTTGGTTCATCGGGTAAAGTATCTTTTCCACATTTAAAGGTGTAACTTGGATATATATGCTTAGGTTATGTACAGCCAGTTTAGCATTAGCAACATTTAAATATCTCTGCTGACTTGCTGACTTATATGTTTTTCTTATTACCTCTGCTTAACTTGTTCCTTTCTAAGATCAGTTATTTCTTGAGGATATTATCCAACTTTTGGTACCTGTTTTAGAGGTTATGCCTGCCTAGAATAGGGAAACTATTTAGAAGGCCACCTGTTATAAAAATTGTTAATACTCCGTAGGACGCAAGTAACTTAAATATGCTCTCTTGTTGTTTTCCCTTCTTATTTGTTTGTGTGCAATTTTTGTTATTTTTTGCTCTTGTAGTCTTTTTTGATCCATCAGGATTCAGGAATACTTGTATAGTTGTATGTGATTGACTTTAACAATATTTCTTGCATAATGTATTTTTGTTTAATTAAAAAGTGTGTGTTAGTTTTTGCTTCTGCATTATACTTCGAGTACTTGTTTGGTTGTTCTTATACACGGATTTCTTGTTTTAAAATATAATTGTGGAAAATGATTAACTGGCTCTTGATGTACAATTCTATCGGTTTTATCATGAAGTTGTTCTTTCCATTAAATGAGCTCTCCTTGTTCCTAAGCATTTTGAAACTTCCTAAATCTCCACTGTTATTATTTTTATAGGAAATTGGTGAAGAAACAAATAAGGATGACACAAAAACTAAGCAAGAGTCTGTTAGTTCTGATGGAAATGCTGGTGTAGGCTCTGATGTGGCCAGTGAAAAACAAGGTGTTGATCTGTTCAATAATGAAGAACGTGATCCTCTAAGGTCAAAGGCCATGAGTAAGCATTTTCAATCCATGTATTGTGCTTGAGATGCTCTCTCTGTAATTTTGATTTGTGTTCCGTATTTCTTGAGTGTTACTCCATATAATACTTGGTGGTGGTTATCTATGCAGTATGCGTATAATTATGCATGGAATAATAAAAAGTACTTGTAACAGGGAGCTCTCTATGGGAGATTGATACACTGCGCCACCATTATTGTCCGCCTGTATCAAGGTATATGCTGGCTAATGACCTTAAGTACATTTTAATAGTTGCTTTTCCATATTATCTTGATGTTTTTATTATCACCTTTTTGACTTTCTGCTTTCTTTGTAGATTTGTTTTGTCACTTGAGAATGATTTGACAGTGAGAGCTAAAACTGCAGAAGTAATGATTGATGACTTTAGTTCTGGTTCATATGCTACTATATTCAGGGAGGAGGTAATATGCTGATACAATAAGATCAATTTGATGTAGTTAAATTAAGGCCTTGTGCGCTTCTCAATTTATCATTTACAGGAGGGGAAAAAAAAAAAAAAAAAAATTGAAATTCTGCCTATTCAAGACTAGTGCTTTTTAAAGAAGAGGGTTGAGTTTAATACATGTTTTTTTTTCCAATTATTCGCTTTCAAATTTGTGTAGATTTACATAGCTGCATCAGGGCTAATCAGAAATTTATATTTTCTCACAAGTCGTACACCACATTCTAATATTGTAAACTTTGTAAAAGAATTATTCCCCAACTAAAGATAGAAGAGATACGTTAGTCTTGTTAGCGATTGTTTGATGATTGAATATCCTCACAATTCCATGTTTCCCTGACATTTTTCGAAATGGTGATATCATTGACTGCAGATGCGAAGAAGGGTAAAGAAAGTTCCTCTTGCTGATTATGCAAAAGCAACACCTACCTCTTTGTTTTCAGAGTCTGAGTTCCCCGGCTGGTCTTTTAAATATGATGGAACCAATGAGGAGGTGAAGACTTTTTAGAATCTAGTACTGTTGTAAAAATATAATTTTAATTTCTATATTATATGGAGACCACATATATTCAAATTTGATGTAACCATATAATAAATTCCAATGTAGACAAATCCCATGTATTCTTCACCCGGATAAAAGGTAAAATGTTTTGTATGACTACCAGTTGGTGCTGGAAAGTGGAAATCTGTTTTTGTAGGGCTTTAGGATTACTGGATGATTGGAAGCCTTAAGTTTAGTTTGTGCAATGTGCAATACACCAATAGGTCCAGTACCATCACCTTTCTGTTGGAGCAATATCTTGGCAACTTATATCCATATTAATTTATGACTGTTGATTATGTGTCTGTCTTACGGTAAGCGATGGCGCCTTTGCTATCGGATGTTGCAGGGGTAGTGGAAATGCTTCTTACAATATAAGATGAACCCAATCCAACAATTCTTGTGGCAAAGCTTTGTCTTGGATTGGTTTTGATTTCGGAATTCAGATTATCAGAAGCTGGAACTTTCCTGACTGCATATTGACGTAAACATGAGATGTCCCAAATATTGATTTTAATGTTCCAATTGATATAGAAATCCTGATTATATTCGATGTCCTTTTATTTTATTATTAAGGAGGAAGCCAAATACAAGTAACAAGTAAGGTTATTTAATCCTATTGACTTCTTGAACCAAATAACACTAAAAACTAAACTAAATAAATACAAGTCAGACTGTGCCTCTTGCAAATTGAACACTTAAACTAAGCTAAATTTGGGAGTTTGGACTTTAGCATTCAACGATACATATGAATTTCGATTTAAAAACATTATCAATCGGGTTTTCAGAGTAAATGCTTCTTATTTTTCGCGCTTCCAGGCTGTCTTATGAGCAAGAAGAGATCATATCACAACCGCGGACGAAACTGAGCGTCGGTGAAGAAAAAGTTGGAAGATTGTTGAATGGTGGAGACAGAAAAAAGAACATCCACACGTATGACTCACACGAATTCACACTGTCCATAAGATCTTTTTCAAACTTATTAAAGGGAAATAGTAGCACTGGTGTAAGGAAAGTCACCACTGAGCACATTATCCAGGAACAACTAGCTTACTCCTTAAAGTTGATCCTAATTTTGACATCAGTTGTTAGCCCAATGGCCGAGCTCGGAATCTCCATTACTCAAAAGCTTATTGAAGTTATTAGCTCTGAAGTCATCAAAGAGATATGTGATATGTGGGGCTACGAATCTGAACTCGCAGACCTCAACAAAACTGTCTTCACCATCAAAAATGTGCTCCTTGATGCTGACTCCAAGCGCGAGCTCTCCATCGAAGCACGAGGCTACATTGATGAGCTCAAGGCTGCTGTTTATGATGCTGATGATCTGTTCGATGAGTTCTTCACCCTTGCTGAGCTCAAGCAGCTTAGATCACTAACCAAGGGTGGCAAGTTCTTTGCAAAGGTACGTTGCTTCTTTTCTTACAAGGATCAAGTGAGTCGAGCTTATAGAATGTCTCATCAGGTTAAGGACATTAAGAAGCAGTTAGATAAAATTGTCACTAACCATCATAAATTTGGGTTTAGTGTTGATTATAGACCTATCAGTAGAAGGAGGGAAGACACTTGCTCTTACTTAGATGCAAAGAGTATTATTGGGAGGGAGGATGATAAGAAGGTCGTTATAGGTATGTTGCTTGATCCTAATAATGATGATAAAGAAGATTTTCGGTTTCTGACCATCGTGGGAGTAGGAGGGTTGGGGAAGACGACTCTTGCTCAACTTGTGTATAATGATAAAGAGGTTGAAAAAGAGTTTCCGGATCCCAAGTTAAGGTTGTGGGTTTGTGTCTCCGATCAAGATGGGGAGCAATTTGATGTCAAAGTCATTTGCTGTAAGATTTTAGAATTAGTTTCCGGTATGAGGCTTGATGGTGCCTTTACAATGGAATGGGTGCAAAAGCAATTTCAAGAGCAGTTACGAGGAAAGAAGTACTTGCTTGTTCTTGATGATGTATGGAATGAGGATCGAAAGAAGTGGCTTAGTTTAAAAGATTTCTTAATGATAGGTCAAGCGGGGAGTAGGATTGTAGTAACTACACGTTCAGAGATGACGGCAAAAGTTATTGGGGATAAGTATGCTTATAAGTTACAAGGTTTGTCCCAAGAAAATTCTTGGCGCTTGTTTGAGATGACAGCATTTGACAAAGAGCACGAAGAAATAAACCAACTCGAATCAACTAAGCTTGGGGAGAAGATTGTGGGAAAATGTTATAACATTCCTCTTGCTATAAAGGTGGTAGGGAGTCTTTTATTTGGTCAGGATATAAGTAAGTGGTGGTCCTTTGAAGAGAAAGGTTTAGCTGAAATAAGGAAAGGTGATAATGAGGTTATTTCTATATTAAAGCTTAGTTACCATAATCTTGATTCTTCTTTGAAGAGTTGCTTTAGCTATTGTGCAGTATTTCCCAAGGATTATGAAATAGAGAGGGAGATGTTGATAAGCCTTTGGATAGCCCAAGGATATATTGTGCCATTTGATAAAGATCAAAGCATAGAAGATGCTGCTGAGGAACATTTTTTTATTTTGTTAAGGAGATGTTTCTTTCAAGATGTAGAGAGGGATGCATATGGTGCTGTGAAGTCGGTTAAAATCCATGACTTGATGCACGACGTTGCTCAAGACGTGGGGCTGCAAGAAATTTGTGTATTGGATTCTGTTACAAAAAATTTGGGAGATAAAATTCGTCATGTGCATTATGTTGGTGAGAGATGTCCAAAACATTTCTTCTTTAAATGTAAAATCCGTTCAATTTTTTGTAGCCATCAGAAAGAGCCTCTAGTGAGTACACAATTAGACGACTTGATGTGCCTAAGGTCATTAGACATGAAGTATTCACTCTTTGGGAATTTGCCTGATTCAGTAGGTAAGCTACTGCATTTAAGGTTTCTTAACTTGTCTCAGAATCAAATACTAGTCTCACTTTCTGATTCTATTACCGAGCTTCATAATCTGCAAACATTAGTTTTAAGTAATTGCTATAATTTGAGGGAATTGCCAAAAGATTTTAGCAAATTGGTAAAACTTAGATACTTGGATTTGAGAAACTGTGGCAAATTGACTAGGATGCCTTCAGGAATGGATAAATTGACTAGTCTCAGAGTTCTGCCATTCTTTGTGATGGGTAAGTGTACTGAGAAACAAAGTGATGAGGAGCTGAAAAACCTTAAAGCCCTCACGAACATAAAAGGCAATGTTTATGTTGAAATCGGAAGAAATTATAGAAGAGTGGAAGGCATGAAGATAGAAAATTCAGACATGAAATTTAAATGCACAAAACATCTAGTAGAGTTGAAAATCAGATTTGATAGCAGATGTGTTGATTATGACGGTGTGCTGGAAATCTTGGAGTCACCTTCAAATCTCAAAGGCTTCATCTTGGATAACTATCAAGGTAAAAATATTCCAAGGTGGGGAGGAGCAGAATGTAACTGGACAATCTCCTTCCCTCATCTAGTCAACATCGAACTCATAAGCTGTACGAACTTGAAGGTGTTGCCGTCTCTGAGTACATTACCTTATCTGAAATCACTGCTACTTCACGGATTGACTGAGTTGGAGTATATAGAAAATAGAAACAAAAACAACACTAGTAGTGAAGGAGAAATTTTGACAGCATTTTTCCCTTCCCTTGAATCACTGAAGATTATTATTTTGCCGAAGTTGAAGGGATGGTGGAGGGAGGACAAGGATGTTAATCTACCAACATTTCCTCGTCTTGCTGAATTGGAAATCCAACTGTGCAAAAGTCTGATGTCAATTCCTCCTTGTCCAAGCCTACAAGTTCTGACATTGTGCGCCAACAATAAAACTCTGCCTTCAAATGTTAGAATTTCACTGCATGATGCTAGAAGATTAAGGAGTTTGGCCATTGATGATGTAGACTATCTCAACTCGATCTTCTGCAATGATCAGTTGAGCATCTCTGAAGACATTCCTTGGAAATCCCTTAATCAGAGCCTCATTTCCCTGAAATTTTTGTTCTTGAGAGATCGCGCTATGCCAGTATCTGCAAATGGCGTTCAGTACTTGACCTCCCTCCAAACACTCAAGTTTTCTCTTTGTAATTATATGAAAGCACTTCCAGATTGGATAAGCAACTTATCATCTCTTCAATCCATGTCCATCAAGAATTGCAATGCCCTCGAATCACTTCCTGAGTCAATGAAGAAGCTCACCTCCCTTCAGAGACTTCGGATTAAATATTGTTCAGACCTTGAAGAAAGATGCAAAGAACCTAACGGAGAAGACTGCCCCAAAATTCAACACATCCCACATGTTCATATCGGGTGAATAAATACAAAAATGTACATTCCATTCATTACCTTTGATTTTGTTTTTGCAGCAACTAGTAATGTTAAATATTTATTACAACATTCTGTAAGCATGTAATTGTCACTGTAGCTGTTAAATCTGAAATGGTGTTAGCTGTGCTTGTATTAGTTGTGTGTATATATATATATATATAGATAGATATTTTTGAGCATAGGCTGAATAGCTAAGTGATTTCTTGGTATACTTTTGTAAAACCTCGGTTAAGCACATGATGCAAGGTTCATATGGGCTCACTTGGTAAGTTTCTTACCTCAGACTTAGAGGTTTAGGGTTTGAATCCTATTAAATGAGGGTGCTTGAGGTAGAGATTCTCTTACTCTCCCCTTTATTCCCAAGTGCCTGACCCGCAGGTACTTTGATGCTTATAATCTATTAAGAAATCATGGATATGGCTTCCAGAATATGTAAGTTTCTTCATTTCAAATTTTATTAATAAAAAAATGTTTCCTTAATTTGAGGTCGTTTTTAAAAGATTGTCCTATATATGTTCATTGTAAATAAAATGTTCTTCATAATTCCAAGTATGTTGTCATATTAAAGAATTAAATATAAAGATGTCCTAGTTGATTTTTTCTCCGTAAGATGAACAAATAAAAATGTAAAATTTGAAAATTGGAGTTAAAACCAAATTGTGGGACGCACGTTAATTTTCCGTCACAGATAACGTTAATTGGTGTTAACTTCCAATTTTTAAATTTTTATGTGGTGTTAAAATAAAAGTTTTTTTTTTTTGGTGTTAAAAAACATTTTCAGCCTTTTGTGTGGTGTTAAAAATCAAAATATCCTTAATTATAAAATTCCAAAAGGATAATGCTGCTGGGTTTGCTCCTTGGTTCATGATGTTGGATCATTTGGATGATACTATGATGATAATAAGTCTCTTTCTAGGTCTTTTAATACTTTCTTGATTTCTCATGCCAGCCGAGAAGGAAATACTTTGACTCATTGTGTGGATATTAGAGGTTGTAATGAATTTGTTTGCTTTGGTCCTTTGACATAAATTAACCCTTTATTAATGATTTTTTCTTCTGTTTGCATAAAAAAAAAAAAAAAAAAAAAAAAAAAAAATAGATTGGGACTTGGGAAGGAATAAAGGATGAGTGGGAAAAGCATGAGAGTGCGATTGAAGCTCTAGTGCAAGGGAAAGAACATTTGTACTTAAATATGAACTACTCCCTTTGTTTCTAAATAATTGACACATTCAAACTTGACAAACATTTCAAGTTTGACCTTAGATTTATATGATTAAATAGTAAAAAAATATTAAAAAGTTAATATTGTAAAATTTTATATTAATATCTATTTAACAATATTTTTATGATATAATTTGTTTTTTATATGTTACTAAATAACGATCGTCATAGTTTATAGTTTTTTTTTTTTTTTTTTTTTTTTTTTTTTTTTTTTTTACAAAAATGATCATCATAGATAGTGTATGAATAATGAAAAAAAAAAAGTCAAACTTGTCAATTATGGAGTTTCTAAATAAGCAAAATGAACTTACAATATTTCAAATTAAATCGTGTCAAAAGTCAAGATTGCTTTGATCATAATATTTTTACTAATGCGTACAAAAAAAAATACTTTGTCTATTATCTAGAAATATATCACCTCTTTGTTATTATACTCAGTAATAAATTAATTATTCTACTCTCAATATTTTTTTTTTTATTTTTTTTTTTGTAGCATAAAAAAAATGTCAATCTGGCAGACACAAGAATTATCTAACCAAGTTGTCGACATACTTGTAAAATTACCTTATTACCCTATAAAATGGAAGAATGTTCTTTTTGGGTCCATTCAACACACCACACAAGGCCCACCTCTCCATTAGTTGGGCTAGAAGCCTACAAGAAGTCTAGAAAGACCTGATATGAGTGCTAGACTGCTAGTACATACTCCACCAAGGACCACAACTAATTGTTTCATTCACTTGAGAGTTGAGAGGCTTTTCTAAAGGTGTGTGATTGTGTGAAGAGAAGCTTTTACCTTTTGCTCTTCGGGGGTCAGATTTATAGACCCCTATTTATAATCTCGTTAAAAATTAAAGGGGTTCATCATCATCTTTACGTAATTTTCACTTATATAAATTATCAGCTTTATAATTAACTTCTTTACAATTAATAAAGAACACATTGAACGATAACTCGATAAGTAAGTAATCCAAAGTTTGGTTTGGTATATCTAATACATATAAATTTCTTAAGTTAAATCCTTAAAACATATAGGATATGTAACGTTTAAGGCTATGTAAGAATAATGCACTCCTTGACTTACGTTTTTTCCATTCTACTTCACATTTAGTATAAATTTAACAAAAATTATCCGAGCTAATTTCATCGTAATGAAATAAATTAAAGAGAACACAACCTAATCGAATACTAAATTAAAGTATTTGACTAGTTGCCTACATGGGGTATAGTTGGAGTGATTTTATAGTGATACAGATATACACTTTCACTAACGCTCCACTGTCCCCACCCTTCATTTTCATTTCCCACGTTCATAGCATGAACATTGAACAACAACAACATTACTAGTTTAGTAGTTTACTACACATAAGACATAACACATTACTTGAGACTTGAGAGTGATACATGTTGTTCTTATGCTATTTGTGCTGTTGCAATTATTTTGCTTCATTTTTTTTTGTGTTTTTCTCTCTCCTTGATCATTCCCAGATTTCACCCTTATCTTTAATCTTGTACCTATTTTAGCCTTCAATTACACTCGTATTTCTAATTTAAGAAGAAAAGTCAACTCAACTTGGGTGGAATTTTCCTTTTTTTTCTTGGAAAATATAATGCTTACCTCTGTAATGGCAGATTCTTACTTCACCAGTGAAGCTATCAGCTTTTCTTTTCTCTTGTGCGTACTTATCTTTCTCTTCTTACTTGATTATTCCTTTCAATTTCAATTTATTATTACTACATTTGTAATTTCCCTGATTTTTTTTAAGCTTATGTGGTTGTTGTGTACCTATTTTCCCAACTGCTGCTTCCTCAATTAGAAAAAAAAAAAATTAGAAATGAGCAATTCATTGTCAAAAAAAAAAAAAAAAAACAAAACTAAAAAATAATGATGGGGGCAATTTTTCACTTTTATATTATGTGGGTATTTTTAAACTTCAAACTTTAAATTATTATGTGGTCGGTTGCTTCATTTTGCGCCTTCTAATTAATGATTTGCAAATGATACTAATAAAAAATTCTTTAAAAATTAGATTTTGCAAAAAAAGTGGGTAATTAGCTTTATTTTGCACATTATAAAGTAAGTAGGTAGTTAGCTTCATTTTGCGCCTTTATGTCTGGTGATATTGCTACCTTTTTCAGTGAATGGAGCTTATATTCAACATCAGTTTTCCTGCAATCTTCATGTCCTTGAATTTCTGTGTTAAGTAAGCTTCCATGTCATTTATAAACCAATTATTTTGCTGTATACTGTATATAGCCTGAAAAGTTCATTTCTTGCTTATTTTTTGGGTTTGGTATACTACTCCATGTGTTCTTTATTGTTTGCACCATTTGCCTTTTCAAGTCAACTGCCTATACAAGCAAATGATATTATAATGCGTTAGTAAAAACAATGAATATACGTAATATTCTTATTGTTTTAAAATTATCAAATCGATCTATGACATGTGAAGTAATCTCCTTATTGTTTTTTTTTTTACTGTCAAAGAAATCTGTTACATGTGAACTAATCTTCTTCTATTAAGAAGCATCTAACAAAAATGTGCTGCAAATGCTAAAATGATAGAGAGTAATGTATCTTGCCCGGGTCTTTCGGAGATATGCGTTGTAATCTCACATCTGCCCATCATCTACCCAGACTGTCTTAACTATTACCAATCGAATTGGTGCAGGACGTTAGTCATTATATATAGTCTGGAGGATAGTAATTTAGTCACCACATTACTACTAACTTTCTCCTAACATTCCTTGTTCTCACATTAATTCTTTCACCTGCTTGTTTCACTGAAATTTGAAAACCCCAATGGCTGAGCTCGGAATCTCCATTGCTCAAAAGCTCATTGAAGTTACCGGGTCTGCGGTCTTCAAAGAGATTTGTGGCATTTGGGGCTACAAATCTCAACTTGAAGAGCTCAACAAAACTATCTCCACTGTCAAGAATGTGCTCCTTTGTGCAGATTCTAAGCAAGAGCTTTTGGACCATGAACGGGACTATATTGAAGACCTCAAGGCTGCTGTTTATGATGCTGATGATCTATTTGACGAGTTCCTCACTCTAGCTGAGCTCAAGCAGCTTAGACCACTAAGCAAGAGTGGTAAGCTTTTTGCAAAGGTATGTAGCTTCTTTTCTTCTAAGAACCAAGTAGGTCAAGCTTATAGGATGTCTCGCCAGGTTAAGGACATTAAGAAACAGTTAGAGGTTATTGTCACCAACCATCAAAAATTTGGGTTTAGTATTGACTATAAACCTATAGTTAGGAGAAGGGAGGAAACTTGTTCCTACTTAGATGCTAAGGCTATTAATCATATTATTGGGAGGGAGGACGATAAAAAGGCTATCATAGATATGTTGCTAAGTCCGAATAATAATGATCATGAAGATGATTGTTTCGTGACTGTTGTTGGAGTAGGAGGGCTGGGGAAAACAACTCTTGCCCAACTAGTGTTTAATGATATAGAGGTTGTTAAAGAGTTTCCAGATCCAAAGTTAAGGTTGTGGGTTTGTGTTGCTGATCAAGACGGAGAGATGTTTGATGTCAAACTAATACTTTGCAAGATTCTAGAGTTAGTTTCCAATATCAAGCCTAGTAGCACCTCCACACTGGAATCATTGCAAAGGCAATTTAAACAACAATTAATGGGAAAGAAGTTCCTACTTGTTCTTGATGATGTGTGGACCGAAGATCAGATAAAGTGGCATAAACTGAGAAATTTCTTGATGTTTGGTCAAGGGGGGAGTAGGATTGTAGTAACCACACGTTCACATATGACAGCCGATATTATTGGGGGTAAGAATATTTATAAGTTAGAAGGTTTGTCTCGAGAGAATTCGTGGCGTTTGTTTGAGATTACAGCCTTTGGCAAAGGACCTAAACACATAAACCATCTTGAATTAGCTGAGATTGGAGAGAAGATTGTTGAAAAATGTTATGACATTCCTCTTGCTATAAAGGTTGTAGGGAGTCTTCTATATGGTCAGGGCATAAGTAAGTGGAGGTCGTTAAAAGAGAGGAGTTTGACAGGAATTGATAATGGTGATAATGAAATAATGTCTATTTTAAAGCTTAGTTACCACAATCTAGGATTCTCGTTGAAGAGTTGCTTTAGATATTGTGCATTATTTCCCAAGGATACTAAGATAGAGAGGGAGATGTTGATTAGCCTTTGGATAGCCCAATGCTACATTCTGCCATTTGATAGAGGTCAAAGCATAGAAGATGCTGCGGAGGAACATTTTTTGATTTTGTTACGGAGATGTTTTTTCCAAGATGTAGTGAGGGATAAATATGGTAATGTTGTGTCGATAAAAATCCATGACTTGATGCATGATGTTGCTCAGGAAGTGGGGCTGGAGGAAATCTCTGTAGTGAATTCTACTACAACTAATTTGGGTGATAGAACTCGCCATTTACAATATGTTAGTGATACTGATACATGTTCAGAAAGCTTTTTCTTCAAGGGTAATATTCGTTCGTTTATTTGTAGCCAAGGAATAAAGGAACTGCCGAAGGATACACAACTAGACAATTGGATGTGCCTAAGGGTATTGGACTTGAAATATTCAAGTTTTGAAAGTTTGCCTGATTCGATAGATAAGCTACTGCGTGTAAGGTATCTTAATTTATCTTTGAATCTTAATCTTAAGACACTCCCTGATTCTATTACTGAACTTCATAATCTGCAGACATTAATATTATGCTGTTGCTTTGAAATAAGAGAGTTGCCTAAAAACTTTAGCAAACTAATTAAACTTAGGCACTTAGATTTAGGTGGATGTTTTAAGTTGACTAGTATGCCTTCAGGCATGGATAAGTTAACTAGTCTGAGAGTGCTACCCTTCTTTGTGGTCGGTAAGGGTATCGAGAAACAATGTGTTGGAGAGCTAGAAGATCTAAGATCCCTCACCAACATCAGAGGCAGTATTAACATTGAAAT
The DNA here is from genome assembly GCA_034703905.1 of Chenopodium berlandieri. Classification (NCBI taxonomy): domain Eukaryota; kingdom Viridiplantae; phylum Streptophyta; class Magnoliopsida; order Caryophyllales; family Amaranthaceae; genus Chenopodium; species Chenopodium berlandieri. The sequence goes on from CM068293.1 coordinate 5,534,997, forward strand.
TGGTGAAAATTATAGAAATGTCAAAGACGCGATTGATTGTTTGAAGAGTACACAACATCTCACAGAAGTTATCATTGAATTTGATGATAACTGTGTTGATCATCAAGTTCATATGGAGAAGTTGTTACCACATTCAAATCTCAAGGGGTTCATGTTGAAGAAATACATGGGTACGACGATTCCAAGGTGGGGTAGAGCAGAAGATAGTTGGGCCGTCATCCTCCCACATCTTGTCACCATTGAGCTTCAATTTTGTAGCAACTTGGAGCAGATACCTTTGTTGAGTAAACTGCCTTATCTGAAATCACTGGTTCTTATCAATTTGAGCAAGCTGGAGTATATGGAGAGTAGAAACAGCAACACTATCAGGGATGAAGAAGACTTCACGACATTCTTCCCCTCGCTTGAATCTCTTGAGATAACCAGTCTCAGAAGTTTGAAAGGATGGTGGTGTGGGGCGCAGTTGATTGCGAATGATGATCATCACATCTTGAAGAGGAGATTGAAATTTTCACGTCTCTCAAAATTGAAAATCAATGGTTGCCATAGTTTGATGTCATTTCCTCCTTGTCCAAGCCTAGAAGATTTAGAGTTATGTTTCAGCAATGAATCATTGCTTTTTAAAGTTAACAGAAGGGCTGAAGACAATGAAGCTGTTGGAATTTTACGGGATGATGTTAGAACTTTAAAGAGGTTGGTAATCGATAAGCTGGGTTATCTCAAATCTATCATTGGCATGGTTGAAGACGACATACCTTGGAAATCTCTTAACCAAAGCCTCCGTTCCCTGAAAATTATGTTCCTAAAAGACCGTTTTATGCCAACTTCCACAAATGGCTTGCAGTACTTGACCTCTCTCCAAACACTCCAGCTTTCAGACTGCTATACCCTGATAGCTCTCCCAGATTGGATAAGCTGCTTATCGTCTCTTCAGTCTCTGTCCATCACAGATTGTCCTTCTCTCAAATCACTTCCTGAATCAATGCGGAGGCTCAGCTCCCTTCAGAGTCTTGAGATCACTCGTTGTCCGTGCCTTGAACAAAGATGTGCAGGACCTTATGGGGAGGATCAGCCCAAGATTAAACACATCCCACACGTGAAAATCGGGTGAGTGTTTAAAGAAAGTTGCACTCGTTTATCCCATTTTGATTCTAGTTTATGCTTTTTTCGAACACTTCCACACTTATTAACTAATTTAATCTTTGAAGATGCACCTGGATGCTACATGCACCTTAGTAGTTAACAGACTCAACATTCTTTGGGTGATACAAGAGTAATTAAAAAAAATAAAAATATAGAATGCTTCAAATACTAGCTAGGCAATGTTTCTACATCAGTATGCTCATGCATTAAAAAAATCTGCCCCTAATCTCAATTGGATTATGCCAAACATTGGAGCTTAACAATTTTCCTTTTAATTGATATACTGTCGTGTTTGTTTCATTGTTTCAACAGTTTGTACACTCAGTTTTGTTTTATATTATCTCATATTGTAATCCCTCTATCTCTTGGATTTGGATTGACATTTTCTCTTGCATCAGTGAATCGTGAAGACTAAGGTCTGATTATCTGCGGCAATGGTAATTCCATCAGTTTTGTTAATACACATTTATTGGGTTCTGGACATTCAAACTCTGCATAAAGCTAGACTTTGAACAGGACACCCGGTTTTGAGGTTAGTGTCCTGTTACTTGTCTTTCTGTTCAATTTTCTAGTACTGGTTTGTTTTCTTTGTGTCCATTTACTAGTATATGTTTATGTTCATGCAGTGAAATTCTTTCTGAAGTGAATTTGTATTCTGGTTTTTTAATATGAGGTGGATGGCATCTGAGTTGGACTTTCGGGGTGATGAATTAAGGTGAATTTGATATATTATTGCTACTAGTGCAAGAAGCTGTGTTGGTATTGGATTTTAATGCAGCGCGGTTGACATACTAAAGCTACTACTGGGCTACTGGTACAAGAAAGTAACAAGCTTTTCAAATATTTGATATCAGAGTTTTAAAATGCTGCTGCGCCAAAGCACATGATGCATGGGTTGATTTGGAGACCCTTCCTAGAAGGTGAGCCTTTTCAACCCTCTGATGCTTAAATATGGCCAGGTTCGGAGTAAGTACCCAGGAGCTCGAATGATTTTTTTTTTTTTTCTCTGTTATTGTGTGGTATTGTACTAATGAGGAGCATCTGACTTAGCAAAAATTGTGTTATAACAATGTTTGCTTTTCAAATTCAATTGCCCATTACTCATCTTAATGATTATAGGCTGAACTTGTATTTTAAAATTTTGTAATTAATTACTAGTAGGAGATTTAAGTCCTATCTCCTTTGCTGAACGGAGTTAATCATTTTGCTTTAATAGTCATATTCTCTTGGTCTAGTGGAGCAGTGGTGTTGTAACCACTAGGCAGAGATAGGGCGCAATAATGAGCAGCAGTTTCCATTTCAGAAAGATGCATTTCAGTGGGCACAATTCAATCTTAGCAAATAGATAGTCTTGCCAAAAAAAAAAAAAAAAAGGTTAACGTCTCAACATTGGATGGCTCACATGAAGTAATGAATACTTATGATAATTTTGGCATGTACAACAAAATATTGACACTTTAAATAGGATTATAGGAACGTTTGAGCCTGTATGTGATGATACATGTCATTTGAGAATCTATCACATGGAGAGCCCTTTAGGCTTCAAGTTGTATTAGATTGTTTTTTTAGGTAAGATGAAGGGCTCTATTAAGTCGGAATTCTTCACTGGTTAACCCGCTTCGAATTAACAGGCTAGACAATTTGGGAGAGTGGGGGGAAGGTAAGGGAATTCCACACCCCAAATTGTCATTAGCGAGGATTATACCTTCAACCTCATTGTTGGAAGGTGCTCTCCTTTCCACTAGACCAAGCTAAGCTTAGTAAAAAAAAAAAAAGTTGTACTAGATGTGTTGAATATCAACAACTCACAAATGTTGTAATTCAGAGAGTGAGGGATAACTCAAGTGATTAGAGCTCCCCTCCCGGTTTCATGTGATTCAAGGATCGATTTTCATCACCCGCTCTTGTGGCTCTCTAAACACCAAAAAAAACGAATGTTGTGATTCAAGGTGTTTATGGTGTCATGTTAGTGCTACAATACTTACTAATCTCATGGTGAGATGATACAGTCATATAGTGTTATAAATTAATTTTTTTTTTAAAAAAAAAAACTATTTGTTTCATGTCTTTTTACATTACACTTCTCAATATACGTTTACTGTATATACTCTGTAATTTTTTTTAATTAATTTTTTGTAATTCGCCAAAAGTCAAGACAAATTATTAACCACATTGTCGACATACCAACCAATGAGCCACACACTTGTAACTAAAAAAAAGAAATACCTAAAGATAGGAAGAATGTTCTTATTGGGTCCGTCTAAGGCCCCCCACAAGGCCCACTACTCCATTAGTTAGTTGGGCTAGAAGCCTAGAAAGACCCGAGTGGTACGTAGTACATACTCCACAACTATTTGTTTCACATCTTTCAAATTCTTCACTTGTGAAGCTTTTTTAAAGGTGTGATGGTGAGAATTCGATTTATAAACTTTTTGTATATTGAAAGTTTGAAACCTTACATTATATGAATTTGCATGAGGATGAGTATGAGGATGAGATATTGGATCGTAAAGGATGAAGAAAGAAGATTTTTTCGATAATTATATTGAATAATCACTTTTGATTCATGTACTTGACCCCTCTTATGAGATTAAGTCTTTGATTGATATATTTAATTAATAATGAAGTGCGTGATAGATAAAAATAAGGTTTGATATGATACTTAGGTTTTAAGTTTCTTTAATATACTCCTTTAAACATACTTCGTAATTTTTTTAATTCTAACTCTATTTAAGAAAATTGTACTCCTTGACTTAATTTCGTAAAAAATATAGGCTTAATTTTATTTCAAATCCTTTTTACCACTGAATTAAAGGCTATCTTCATACAATATGCTAGAAAAGTTATAAGTTCCTAAATTACACCCCATTTTAACAAAGTTTCCAACCACTAGAAATATTGAATGTTTTAATTTTACTCATTTTGACCAAAACCACTAATTTTAAAAAGCTTAAAAGGATTTAATTCTACTATAACTTGTTTTCGAAGTAAAAATAAATTGAAGAGAACGGAGCCTAATTTAAACACCCCTATTATAGGTATTGTTTGGTTGACACAGGAATTAAATTCCTATAGGCATTTGTATTTTATTAGAATAAAAATCTCATATTAAATTTCCTAGGAAGTAGCTAAACTTGTTTGGTTGATATGTCGCATTTGCAAATCATGAGAATTTTGAGTTACCAAGGAGACTTAGTAATTGAATTTCCATGTTTTGTGGGAATTACAAATTTGTACTTTCCACATTTCTATTTTTTTATGGTCAACCAAATAAACTTCCTATTTCCAAATTCACAGAATTTTAATTTCCCTAATTTATTATTTTTGTGCAATTAAACAATACCATAATATATGCCTAGATAGAGGTGTCAATTTGATGTCCGAATCGGATTCGGTGAAGTTGAGTTGGGTCGGGTTAATTTTAAAAATTAAGTCATGCTACGTTATTGTGTCCACACGAGTCAAAATTTAAATCGAATATTTTTCGAATCAATTTTAAATCGGATCGAATTGAATATGGTTTTGACACCTCAATCTAGTTGCCTAGTTGGAGGTTATTTGAAATTTTGGAGTGATACAGTCATACAGATATGCACTTTCACTAAACGCTCCACTGTCCCCACTCCCCACCCTTCATTTTCATTTCCCACGTTCATAGTATGAACAATATTACTACATTACTTGAGACTCAGACATGTTGTTCTTATGCTATTTGTGCTGTTGCAATTATTTTGCTTCGTGTTTTTTGTTTTTCTCTCTCCTAAATCTTTCTCAGATTTCACCCTTATCTTTAATCCTGTACCTATTTAAACCTTCAATTACACTCGTATTTCTAATTTAAGAAGAAAAGTCAACTCAACTTGAGTGGAATGCTTACTTCTGAATTTAATGGCAGATTCTTACTTCACCTGTGAAGCTTTCAGCTTTTCTTTTCTCTCGTGAGTACTTATCTTTCTCTTCTTACTTAATTATTCCTTTTCAATTTCAATTTATTTTTACTATATTTGTAATTTCCCTGATTTTTTTTTAATTTTATGTGGTTGTTGCGTACCAATTTTCCCAACTGCTGCTTCCTCAATTAGAAAGGGGCAATTTTTTGTCAAAAAAAAATTAAAAAATAATGAAGGGTGCAATTTTTCACTTTTATATTATGTGGGTATTTTTAAACTTTAAATAATTATGTGGGCGGTTGCTTCATTTTGCGCCTTCTAATTAATGATTTGCAGATGATAATAAAAAAAAAATTCTTTAAAAATTAGATTATGCAAAAAAAAGTGGGTAATTAGCTTTATTTTGCACATTATAATTAAGTAGGTAATTAGCTTCATTTTGTGCTTATTAATTAAGTGGGTAGTTAGCTTCATTTTGCGCCTTTATGTATGGTGATATTGCTACCTTTTTCAATGAATGGAGCTTATATTCAATATCAGTTTTCCTGCAATCTTCATGTCCTTGAATTTCTGTGTTAAGTAAGCTTCCATGTCATTTATAAACCAATTACTTTGTTGTATACTGTGTATAGCTTGAAAAAATTCATTTCTTGCTTATTTTTTGGGTTTAGTATACTACTCCCTTCGTCCTTTATTGTTTGTACCATTTGCTTTTACATGATCTCCAAAAAAAAAAAAAAGAAAAAAACATCCTTGACCGTTAATATCTGAAATTGTGTATTTAAAAGATGGTATTTTGAAAATATATGTCCAAGCAAATCTAACAACATCCAACAAATATTAATTGAAGTTCATGGTCAGACTTGATGTACTTTGACTCAAAAAAGGAAATGGTGCAAACAATTAGGGACGGACGAATGGAGTAGGTTACAATGAGAATTTTAATAAAAGTACAAAGTTCATCTTTGTTTAAGGATTCTGCAGGGTTTCAAATGGGGTTTTCTTGTATCATAGAACAGTTTTGAGCATAAAATCACCTGATATTTGCTTTCTACTTTTTGAGTATGTTGTTTGCCCAGTTCATATGTTGTTTTCCAGCTTTTGGTGACCCTAACTGCAGAGTTACCTTAGATTCTAGTTTCTTTGGGTATTTGGTTCTTTTGCCAGAAAAGGAATATTAATTTAGATGCTTTATTAACCATTTTCTAATTTTATATGTTCCTTTTTGTACACACCCAATTTACTTTTCTTATTTTAATTGGGTTTGTAGTGGCTGAAGGAAGAAGGAAGCTGATTCCTAAGCATGATGATATTGTTATTGTATAATTGAGGCTTATTGAGGGAACTTGCATTTCTGTGAAGGCCTGTTTCATGTCTAATTTCAAGATGAAAGTGCTTCACATTGTGCCATGGTTGGTAGTCCTTTGCAGTATGTTCTTTAAAGGCTATTGTGGGTCAGAGAAAGTGAATATCGGTGCTATATTTACTTTGGGCACGCTCACTGGTAAGGTTTCAAAGATCGCGATGAACGCTGCTGTGGATGATATAAATTCTGATCCCAAGGTACTTGGTGGTCGTACCCTGTCTCTCCAAATTTATGATTCTAATTATAATGGATTTCTCAGCATCATGGGAGGTAAATTCCTACAAACACTTTTTTGTTGTATTTGGAATTTTTGGATTCCTTATCATAAAAGTATGATAGTCTATATGTGCTTCTTATGTTTCTTGCTTTATGCATTTAGGCTTCCTTTGCTATTCTTTATTTAGCCAAAAATATTTAGAGGAAAATGGATGAAAAATGAGGGAGCACCTTGGCTGGGAGGGAATATAGAGCCTCCTTTGGGTCCAAAAATTAGAGAACTTAGAAGCATATGTTGCAGATTGGTTTTCCTTTATCCGTCTCCACTTGTCCCTTGACTCCCTCCCTCCAATATTGTCAAACGAGCATTAAAATGTATGATAATTTTAACATCTGTTAATTAGTATATATTCATTGATCGCAGCATTGCAGTTCATGGAGATGGATACCGTTGCTATAATTGGCCCTCAGACATCCATTATGGCACATGTGCTTTCTCATCTAGCAAATGAACTGCACATCCCACTATTGTCGTTCTCTGCGCTTGATCCTACATTATCACCTATCCAATATCCCTACTTTTTCCAAACGGCCCCCAGTGATCTGTTTCAGATGTCTGCCATTGCTGAAGTAGTAAACTACTTTCGTTGGACCCAGGTAACTGCTATCTTCACTGACGATGAGCAGAGTCGGAATGGCATCACTGCATTGGGCGACAAGCTTGCAGAGAAGCGTGGAAAGATCTCTTATAAGGCAGTTCTTCCCCCTGATATCAGAGGAAATTTGAGTGTAGTAAAACAGGAACTAGAAAAGGTGAAGAATAAGGAATCCAGGGTGCTTGTTGTGCATACTTTGAATACTTTTGGTCCAATAATTCTCGAGGCAGCTGAGCAGCTTGGCATGTTAGGAGAAGGGTATGTTTGGATAGCTACTTCATGGTTACCTGCCAACTTAGATAGTACTCCAAATCCAAAGCTCTACAAAAACAGTCAGGGGGTAATCACACTTCGGCCCCATACTCCTGACTCGCAAAGGAAAAAGGCATTTATCTCTAGGTGGAACAACTTGAGCAAAGGCTCAACTGGGTTAAATGTATATGGGTTGTATGCCTATGACACTGTTTGGCTAATCGCCCGTGCTATTGATGCATTTCTGCGCCACGGCAACAATATATCCTTTTCAAATGATCCGGCCTTAACTGCTGTTGGAGGAGGAGATATGAATTTAAGTGCTTTGAGTATCTTTGATGGAGGAAAAGATTTGCTTAAGTTTATACTGGGAACCAATATGACAGGCCTCACTGGCCCAATTTGGTACAATCCTGACAGATCTTTGGCTAACCCTTCTTATGATGTCATTAACATAGTTGGTAGGCAAATGAGGCAGATTGGATACTGGGCAAACTATTCTGGGTTATCTGTTATAGCACCAGAAACTCTTCGTGAAAGACCGCAGAACCGTTCAGGTGCCAGTCAGAAGCTACGCAGTGTTGTGTGGCCTGGAGGAACTAAGAACCAGCCTCGTGGTTGGGTTTTCCCTCGGGATGGGAGAAAATTACGAGTTGGGGTTCCTCGTAGAGTCAGCTTTCCTGACTTTGTTTATATAGACAATCAAACTCATGTTCCTCGTGGATACTGCATCGATGTTTTTGAAGCTGCCATAAAACTGCTGCCATATGCAGTTCCTCATGAGTTCATATTCTTTGGAGATGGGCATCGAAATCCCAGCTATAGTGATCTCGTATCAAGGATCACAACGGGTGTAAGTATATCATTTCATCTTGTCTACCTATGCTTTCTTGGGTTCTAAATATTCTATATTGATAGGTTTTTGTAAAGCACTTAACCCAGGCTTTCTTATGATCTTCTTCTGATTTAAAATACCATATAAAGAGTGTTGATAACTGATATTCAGATGTGATATTATAGGAATTTGATGCTGCTGTGGGAGACATTGCGATTGTGACCAACCGCACAAGAATTGCAGACTTCACTCAGCCATATGCAGATTCAGGGTTGGTTGTAGTAGCCCCAGTAAAAAAGTTGAGCTCTAATGACTGGGCATTCTTAAGGCCATTTACACCACTCATGTGGGTGGTGACGGCTGTGTTTTTCCTTGTAGTGGGGGTAGTTATATGGATCCTAGAACATAGATTGAACGATGAATTTCGTGGACCTCCCAGTAAACAGATTATGACAATTTTATGGTAAGTCATAATTCACGATTGTGCATTAAGAAGATAGATACTAAGTGGTGGTTTGGTTTGTATGAACTATGAAGTATCATTTCCCATGATGTAGCTCCTTTTTCAAAATTATTTGATTAAATATAGGAAGTAGACTCCACTTATCTTGGGGATTAGTTAAGCAACTTGCTCCATTGAATTTACTTCCCAAGAAGTTAAATGTCTAGAGGTTTTGTCAACCAAGCAATACAAAAAATTTCAACTTCTTATGCAAGTCTATACAGAATATTAGCCAAACAACCACTTACAGTTCTGAATTGTACGTTTCTGTATATGATGGCTCACTCATAATTTTCTTCTCAAATTGTCAGGTTTAGTTTCTCAACCCTGTTTTTTGCCCACAGTAAGTCTATTCTGATCAATCTTTCTGAATATCAGTTCTGGATATGTTTTTGGTTTAATTTTACTGATCTTTATTGAAATATTCTGAACTTTTAGGAGAAAACACTGTGAGCACACTTGGTCGAGTGGTTCTTGTCATATGGTTGTTTGTGGTTTTGATCATTCAGTCAAGCTATACAGCTAGTTTGACTTCTTTCCTGACCGTCCAACAGCTAACATCTTCAATAAAAGGAATCGACTCATTGATTACTAGCAGTGCCCCTATAGGATTCCAAGTAGGCTCTTATGCAGAGAACTATCTTCGTGAGGAACTTAATATCCCTAAATCAAGGCTTAAGCCTCTAAACTCCCCACAAGAGTATGCTGATGCTCTCCAAGCAGGAAGAGTTGCTGCTGTGGTTGATGAACAGCCGTATGTTGATCTTTTTCTCTCAAACTACTGCCAATTTGCAGTTGCAGGCCAGGAATTCACCAAGAGTGGTTGGGGATTTGTGAGTATCACTAACTATGAGCTATAAGTAATTAGTTGTGTTTCTTACATTAGTAATTACAACAGAATCTTTTTTGCTAACAAATCTAGGAATCATCAGGCTTCACCTGTTGCAATATCATTTTGCATCTACTTTAAAATAAAAAAAAAAAGAAAAAAAATAAGAAAGGAGATGAATTTCAAAAACAACCTATACTTTTCCGTATATACTAAAAAGTGTTCCTAAGTAAACCCATACACTTATTGGCTTAACCATTGAATTATGTCATATTATGTTTGTCTTTTATTGCAAACTAAACATAAAAATGACAACATAATAAACCAAAATTAATCAGATTCTTTTAATTGAAGCTGGTGTTCTGTTGTTGCCTTACAGTTCTTTGCTTTGATTACTTAGTTTGACACACACTGAGTCTATCTGTTTCTCAGGCTTTTAAGAGAGATTCTCCATTAGCTCTGGACATGTCAACAGCCATCCTCCAGCTATCAGAGAATGGCAGCCTGCAAAATATTACTGAGCGTAATCTTAAGCAAAAGCATGCTTGTCCATCAAATGTTGTAAACGATTCTGAACAGCTTAGGCTGGAAAACTTCGTCGGCTTATTTATGATATGTGGCGTTGCTTGTATCCTCGCTCTTATCATATACTTCTCTATAATGCTCTACCAGTTCCACCAGCATCATTTGCCTGAACACACGGAACCTTCAAGCCAGAGCAGCTCTCGGTCTGCACGAATCAAGACATTCTTGTCATTTGCTGACAAGAAGGAAGACCTGTCACAGAGAAAGTTGAAAAGGAAACGTATATCTGCATCCATGCCAACTCATGGTAGTGAGCCGGTGGAGATTGAATCCGGGGGAAAACCATCTAAAAGTGAAGATTTTAGAAGTTATCGTGACAACAATAGTAACAGCAATATTTGGAATTGATGAGAGGATCAAAGCTGATCCCAATTTCTTGTAATTATGTCCAAATATATATTAACTTTGCCTTAAACCTTTTGAAAATATATCATGTAGAAATCATTGAATGTATACAGGTTAGCTTGGTTAGTAGTAATACCATGGCAATGGGCTATTAGTGTTATAGAGAAAGACTGGAAGAACAGTTTTATCTTATAGTTCAAAATCTCCCCTTTGTATGTTCATATTATTTGGAGTAATGAACTATGAACATAATTGTGTTTACTATAGGGACATAAATGAATAGAAATTTTCAATTCAGCAAATACAATTGCTTAATTATCTTATTCAACCATTCTATTGACATTTTCTTCGAGGACATTCTAAGTTTAGATAACGGGTACACCTATTGTATGAATCTTGAATCATCAAATTTTTATATTTAAAATTAAAATTGTCTCATAATCCATTTAGATAACATATCACGACAAGAATGGGTAACGAAAGGTGGTGTTATAGCGATGAAATTTCTTGAAGAATATGCGGTAAAAAAAAAGTGAAGGTAAAAAGGTTTACAAACTAAATCAGGTTAAAGTTGCCATAATTTTCAGTCCAAGAATATTACGGAGTACCAGTATTGTTTAATCTGTTTTGTTAAAAAATGGGGTTTATTATATGAAATTGATTTATTTCAATCTGTTTTTTGCTTGTTTTCTCCACCTTTTTCTCCATTTCTTGACCTTCACCTTCACCTTCACCTCCACTCACAATCTCTGCAATAATGGCAATCTGTGCTCAATCTCCATTGAAAGCCATCAATCTCTCTCCTCATCTCAACCACCCCACCATTCACAAGTCCCCATTCACCTGCAACTTTTCTCTCTCCTCCAAACCCACCCCAACTCTCTCCACTGAACCCACCCCTACCCTCACCTCCGTCACCACCTTCGCCCCTGCCACCGTCGCTAACCTCGGCCCTGGTTTCGACTTCCTCGGTTGCGCCGTCGATGGCCTCGGCGACTTCGTTTCTCTCTCCGTTGACCCTTCTGTTCACCCCGGTCAACTCTCAATCTCCTCCATTTCCGGCAACGCTTCTTCCAAACTCTCCAAAGATCCCCTTCTCAACTGCGCTGGTATCTCCGCTCTTGCTGCCATGAAACTCCTCAACATTCGCTCAGTTGGCCTTTCTCTCTCTCTCCAAAAGGGGCTTCCTCTCGGCTCCGGGCTCGGATCGTCGGCGGCTTCAGCAGCCGCCGCCGCCGTCGCCGTCAACTCCCTCTTCGGCTCACCTCTTACCCACCTCGAGCTTGTCCACGCTGGACTTGAGTCGGAATCTAAGGTTTCCGGGTATCACGCCGACAACATTGCGCCGGCGATCATGGGGGGTTTCATCTTAATCAGGAGTTACGAGCCGTTAGATTTGGTGAAACTGGAGTTTCCTGAGGTTAATGATTTGTACTTTGTATTGGTTAGTCCGGAGTTTGAAGCTCCCACGAAGAAGATGAGAGCGGCATTGCCGAAAGAGATTGGGATGCCGCACCACGTGTGGAACTCTAGCCAGGCGGCTGCGCTGGTGGCGGCGGTGTTGAAGGGTGACGTGGCGGGATTAGGGAAGGCAATGTCGTCGGATAAGGTGGTGGAGCCGACACGGGCGCCGTTAATTCCTGGGATGGTGGCGGTGAAGAAGGCGGCGATTGAAGGGGGAGCGTTCGGGTGTACGATTAGCGGGGCCGGGCCTACAGCCGTGGCGATTACGGATAAGGAGGAGAAGGGGAGAGAGATTGGGGAAAGAATGGTGGAAGCATTTTGGAAGGAAGGAGGATTGAAAGCTGCTGCTGTTGTTCAGAAGCTTGATAGGGTGGGTGCTAGAGTTGTTAGCAGTGTTCCCAGATGAATGTTGTTTTTTGGGGTATGTTTTTTCAAAGCTTTTGTACTTTTTGATCAGTTTTGAATGATTTGTACTTCATTTGAGATTATTTAGGGAAAGGAAATAAATTGTATTTGCTGAGTTGAATTAGAAACTAATGAGCTTTGAGCTCTTCCTCATATCATTGTAGCTGATTTTTTGTATTTTCTCTAATGATAATGATGACTTCAAACTTTATTAAAGTTTTGATGGTTGAGTATGTTACCTTGAAACAAATTGTAATGGGAGTTGATCTTCGTCGTTGATTATGATCTTGTTCATGTAACTTGATGACTGAGTTTGGTCTTTGTGATCTGAACTCTGAACATCATTATAGATTTATAGCGCGAAAGGATGTGGTGAAACTAGAAATGACACTTTAGGTGGGAGGGGGAAGGGTTGAAGGACTTCAGAACTAATATAGGTCTTGTACGACGATTTGGTTGCTGCGACTGGTTGTCTCATTATGAGAATAGAAGAATTTGTAGTCAAACCTTACTTTTTACCACCCATACTTTATTCCTTTGGGTGAAATGTTTGGAAGAGAGGGTGCAATAGTATGCAGCTAGGAACTTATTGGTGGTAATGCTATGTACTTTATTCCAAGCATGCCAGCACCATTGAATCCAGATTTAATGAATTCTTGCTTTTAATGTGCTGGTTGAGTTGTGTTGTCTTAGGATCTTTGAGGGCAGATGGGAAGTAGAGGAGCTCTCCTGAAACGTGTACAATCCTAACAAAACCTCTAGAAGCTGTGGGTTCCTTAGTATTTGTCTTCCTTTCTTTTCTCGATTCTTGACAAAATGTCAAATTATAAAATATTGTAGTCAGCTGTGACTTAGAGTCTTCCATCTTCAATAATGAGTGAATGGTTGTAGGAATAGTTCCCACGGAGCATATTCCCGGTCTTGTTGGCTGAATTAGTTTGAAATGACTTCACTAAGCTGAAGGAATAAGAAAGTGAACGATAAAATTGCATGGTTCTTATTATTTACCACTGCAGTTAGTATACTGCAGAGACACCTCAATTATAATATGATAATCTTGCTTTTACCAGCATAGATGCTTGATGAATTACACCCATTTAGACAATCTAATGCTTGTGTGATGGAGCAGACACTGTATGGAGCTGGGAGAAGAAATTTTGTGAGAATATACTTCTGCTGCTCTATTATTGCTGCTATCTGTTTGTTGTCTGTTACTAATTGGTTATCTTTATCTTATTTTATTTTTTGGCAAATAAATGGAGAGAACCTTGGGGGCACCTGCCATCAAAATGACTCTTGGCTCATACATTTGCTGTTTCACTTGTTACTAATAAGATAATATACTATAGCATATCTTTAATACATTGCTATAATTCTTTCTTGTCTTATTTGCTTAGATTTGCTATATTCTTCTATGGGTGTAAACTTAAAAGTGTCCTTTAACAATTATTTCACTTACACAAATTATTAATAAAAAACATTTACTTGAAACCGTCGCCACTGTACTAAATGTTTCCTGTTATCATGGACCAGTTGAGCTTCATTAAGAAGTCCTTTTCAGATTATTGATTGAGAATCATTCAGTGTACTTCTGGATGGAATTTAGGTTAATGTTGGAAAAATGGATGGTGGGCGATGGAGAACAAAAGCACAGGCGTAAAAGAATGACCCAGATTCTTTTATAGATCACCTTTTCTGCTCATTGTGGAGAGTTCCTTTTCGTATAGTCTATCCCACTACCAAAAGTTCCTTTAATTTTTTGTCATGTTTATGCTATAAAATATGCATGTTTTTTTTTAATTAATTATTGAATAAAGTTGCTAGTTGTAGAAATGGAACTCTGCTTATAAACTTGGTTATAGGAGCAGCAGTCATGCTGTTGTGTGCTTGTGCTTATTATCATGTTCAAGCATTTGTTTAAATCTGAGATACTTGCCACTGACCAAGTAATCTATTTGCTCTTTAGTTCTTGTTAGTGCCAGATACAAAGCTGTTTTATAAGAAGATATATAATGATAGTGGAAAGAACACATGTTCCACTTCCTGTTAATCAGTGTCCTTGTTAGGATTTGTTATGGTTTATACTTTTGCATTGCACTTGTTCATGTCCATTGGCCATAACTATTCAAACACTGTCAGTTGTTTATGGAGCTTTGTCTCAAGAAGTTTAATCTCCTAGCAGGCTGGCACAGTGCAGAAATGACACGCTCAATATATTACTAATAAAAAAGAGGAAGAGGTCAATAATTATTATATACCAATTTTTTTATGCTAGTATGTTCAGTGAAATGAAGGTTTTATATTCTTCATAGTGTCTTTTCATGTATGTTTGATTTCTTCTTAATTGAACTAGATGCTTACTAGTTACAACTTCATTGCATGTAATTTGTTTAGCGTTGGTGTTTTACTTTGAATGCAGTTTACTTATTCCCTGTAGTTTTGTGGTCTGATTTCTAGTTTACACTTTCTGCCTTAACATGTGTGTGAAACTGTATACCATTCCGAGAAAGGAGATTAAAATTCTACTTAGACAATTGTTTCATATTTCTAATGATATGCATTTTATGAAGTCTTGGGAAGGCTATGACATGAGTACATTGCCAAGTCTTTATATTGTCACTTGCTGAGATGTAGTTATTTAGTGTATTTACAATAGAAATAATTTTGGATGGTGGGCCTTAAATAGATATTTAGTTGAGCTGCAAAATGCTTTATAAGCTCATGGTTACCTAGTCTCTCTAAAGAATCAAGAGAGGAAAAAGTTTTTTTTTTTTAATTTATTTTTTGAGGGGGCAGGAAGGAAAGTTAAAATTTCTGTCTTGTTATTGGTTGACAGCAACTTGCTACGTATCGCTATTACTATAAAAGCTTTGCAGACCTTGAGGCTCAGACTTAACCTCTGAGAGATTAAACCCTTTATATGCACACCCTTGTACACTTTACAAACCCCTCCCCTCTCTCTTGAAAAGATTACAGAGAACAGGAAAAGAAAGAAAAGTCATGGTTGTTAGTCTACGACTTCTTTCTGCAGTTAACACATCAGTGTCTGCCAATAATGCGGGACTAACTTCGACCCAATCAGACTATGTCGTCATCTTGGCTGCTCTCTTTTGTGCTCTTATCTGTGCAGTTGGCCTTGCAATGGCAGCACGCTGTGTGTGTCTCCACCGCCCTTTCAATCTTTTCACAACAGCTCCAGTCTTTCATACTTCAGCACCTCCTCCGTCAGGTCTCAGTAAGAAGACCCTCCAGTTACTGCCTACAACGAAGTATCTTTGTGAAGCAGATGATAGTAATAAACAGGATGACTGTGCCATCTGCTTGACAGAGTTTTCTGATGGAGAAATGATGAGGGTTCTTCCACGATGTGGCCATGTATTTCATATAACCTGCATTGATAAATGGCTTGGGTCCCACTCATCGTGTCCATCTTGTAGACAATTAGTTCTGGTAGCTGGTAAATGTCATCACTGTGGAGGATTTTCTGCCCATCAAGGCTTCCATGGCACTGCCAATGAGGTGCATACGAGAGAGACTGATGTGATGCGCAGGCAAGAGCCTCAAGACTATATGCTTACATATTTACCTTAATAACAACAGGAAGTGATGCATATTTTTTTATTGTTTCGTTATAATTACCTACCTTCATTTGATTGGAGCGGGCGCGCCATATATGTCAAATTGCTAAATCTAATGGAAAAGTAGTATAGGAATCCATTCAAGTGCATTTGATTATGACATTCTTCTAGCATTGTCAGTTATGGTATTATGTGAAGTTTGGGATTTTGCATCTTGCTACATACGTATGTGCCATGAGTTTGGGGATCATATCAAGCTGCAAGGTCGCTTTTGCTTTGGTCTAGTGAGACAAATTTACTACGTAGTGTTTGGCAGAGAAATACTTCATTCATCAGCAATTCAGCATCACTGAACCTTTGGTGCTCTTATGCTGTTGTACACTTGTACTTGTCCAAGACCCTGATTCTCGGCCAAGATGCCCCCCTCGCCCCAGGGAAGTTAGTCACAAAAATGCTTAAAAAGCACTGTTATGAATTATGATGTAACAAATATGAAAGACCAGAACTGTCGTGAAAACACCAACGGTGGATGACTTGCTTGAGTTTCCCGTATACAATACTGGTAGTAACGAAAGTCCAATGGTTCATGACAGAGGAGCCAAGTTCCAGGTACTTGGGCATAATTCACATTGTCTATTCTTTGGCATAATAGAGCTCTTTGCTGTCTAAGAGATACGCCATTAGCATTAGTGAAAGCAGCTTTTTATGTACAACTTCTACTATGTTGCTGCAGAACACTTGTATACACTATACTGTGGTTTTAAATATTAATCGAACATTCGAACTTATGTGCACCACCAAATTTGTTAAGATTTTTAGATATTTTAAGTTCATGAAATCATGAGATTAATGCTGTTATTTAAAATTCAAGATGCTTGCAAGTAATATGGTGCCTTAATAATCTTTTGTTCAGATAAGCATTCTTAGCCTTTTTTTTATTTTTATTTTTTTTGCTTACTTGCATAAAGATTAGAGTATACGGTATATACCTATTATAGTGGAAGCTCCATAATCTTAAAAGCTCTTGTATCAAATCCTAATTAATTATTTGGTTCTGATTCTAATCTCCCTTGCTCACTCTAGTAGAGAAACTCATAGTTTTAACTTCTCTTTCATTTAACTTGAGTGTATGTGGTAGTCTACTGTCTACGAACACTTCCACTAGAAAGTTGACACAGGGAGGGAGAGTCAACTAGTCAAGGAGGGAATTCGCTTAAATAACGCCATTATTAGCTGACTAGGAGAATTTAGAATTTTTTGCTACTCGTAATTAATTGTGCATAAGGTTTGACCCCACTTTTTCAAGTTTTCAACTAATATAAAACTAACAACTCAAAGTGTGTATGTTGGGACTTGGATGATAGAATTTCAAAAGTCTCACTCATAGAATTATTTGCATAAGTTAGTGGCTTTGGTCTTGAGATAACTGCTTGGAGCTACTCGATGCTCGGTTTAACTAAAACCTTTAACGAAACATAGAAACTCAAATAAATGCAAGTCCAATGCAAAAAGAGGGGAAGAAAAGTATTTATTTTTTCTTCAATCTTCAGAATGAAACTCAAAACTTTGAATAAAAATTCATATATTTTTGCTCTTTTTCTTAAGGTTTTATTTTATTTTTATTTATTTTTTTGAAACTGAGACAAGTGTACAAAAGAGAAAATTAAGCCCTCTCTATATATATCCTTTTTGTTGAGTTTGCTTCATACATCCTCCCTCATATCAGGAAGGGAAATAGAATCTTAAGTTTATGTCAATATAATTATGTAGACAAATTTGTATTAATAATTCTAGTTGTGTCATAGTTCATGTCAAATATTGTTAAGAGAGAATAGTTTTAACAGCGTCCGACAAGTAGGGCAACAGAGGATCAAGAGGTATAAACATTTTCCCTCTCTAGTGTAGGGTGTTATAAACTGTGATGATTTTGGGATGAACAAACGGAACTAAGAAGTGGAAAAACTCAAGCTCGTGAATGTGACCACCATTACTGGAAATAATTTACTGTCTGAAATTTGGTAATTAAACAGCCAAGTTTTAAGAAATACTGTAATCAAAAGAGCTGCAACAAAACTATTTACTTGGACTGACCAATAATATCCAGAGTTGGGAGTACTATCCTTTCCCTTAGCAACCCTATAAAAACTGCAAATCAATCCTTGTCTTCGGAAGGGTGTCTTGCGCCAAGAGCAAAGAACTCGGTGATTACCTCCAGGGGCATGCCCTTTGTTTCAGGAACCTTTACAAAGATGAAAACCCATGCAATAAAACTAACAACGGCATAGAAGCCAAAGATGCCAGCTAGTCCAAAAGCATTAAGCATGATAGGAAGGGTGTCGGTAACTATGATATCACCAATCCAAAAGGTAAGTGCACAAATAGCAATGCAGAGACCGCGAATTTTGGTAGGGAAAATTTCTGCACACATGATATTTGGGATAGGGCCAAAACCCATAACAAAGAAGCAGAAGTAGAGAACTACGGAGATTGTAGATATCACAGCATGCACAGTGGTACCCATCTTTATCAGATTTCCGAGTATCAGGACGACTAGCGATAGGAATAATACAGGAATTGTGGTCAGCAGCAAAGTCCTGCCAAGAAACATAAATTAACATGTCACAAAAGGAAAGGAAAGGCTTACATAAAAATTTGAGGTATAACTTTGACTTAAGCTCACTTACAGTCTTTTTGATGCATCATGCAATTACAGAAATGACTGAAATATACTTGAAACACAATTAAAAAAAAAAAAACATCCAAATATAACACATGGCAATATGCTAAAAACATTTTTTATACAAAAAATTATGAAAAGAATACTAGAAGAATCAAGGTTAAACTAAATGGACTCTAATTCCTTAGGCTTTGCTTTCTGTGGCTTGAAGCCTGGCTCAGGCTCAATTAAAGCCTCCTCTAAACAAAAATGAGCAGGGACAAGCAATCACAAAATAATTAGCTTTTACTGAAACAAAAGGCCATTGGGTGGTGAAAGTCAAATTTTACCTCCTTCCAGAAATATCCATAAGCCTCATTGCAACAGCTATAGCAGGCAGCATTAGAAGAGTGGTGAGTGCACTGATGAGCAATGACGCAGAGGAAGAACCGATACCCATGTGCGAAAGAAGATCACCAACCCCAGCCTGCTCTAATATTTGAGGAGTGTAATACAGGACCCCATTTATCCCAGAGAACTGCACCAAGAAAAATATAAATCATGTGAGAATCACAAGGCCAGATTACAATTTACAAGAAAAATAGAAAATGCTCATATGAATTTCAGACAATACTGAACATTAATGGAAATTGGCAGCAGCCTACTCATGAAAAGCTTTAATTTCTAAAAACTAGGAAATGAGAATGGACAGATGTGTGTCCGCTAAATTTGCATGGAAATGAATTCATTTGTGGTAAATTTAGAATATAGCACCCAAATCATCTGATCCCAGGGGAATGTTTAAAACTGCGAAGGTGTTGATTTGAAACAGTAACTAATGCTCTTGAGTCAAATATCTATACACAAAAAGGCCTCAAAGGGAAACTAAAATTCTCTACACAGTGTTTTTGCACATAAATTCAGACATTATATCATTATATGATTCAATAGAAACCACTTTTGGTTTGCTGGCAATTTGTAACTTAATCAGACAATCACAGTCCATCATGTCCAAAATGTCGATGATTCCCAAAGTCAAACAAATCAATTAATGTCATGTATCAGCAACAGCTATAAGAGAAAGGAATTATAAGAGGCTAAGAGGATGAAGGTAGGCAAGAGTCGAAAAGGAAAAACAAAAAATTGAAAAACAACCCCTGCTCTAGCACCACATGCTTTCTAGAAGGAATAGCTCTTTTTACCTGCTGAAGAAGTTGAAGTCCAACACCAACAACTAATGCACGCCTGACACCAGGTTCTAACAGGTCTCTCCAACTAGGTCCTTTTCCAGCAGTCTGAGAAGGGTGAACCATAGCTGGTCCATTTGCACGGTGCTCTATGAACTCCCTCGAATAAAGGGCTGGTTGACTCACTAGTGCAGCTGCCTTAACATAGTCGGTATCACCAGTAACATCACCGCCAGGAAGAGATAACAGAGATCCTCGTTTAGATCCTGCATCACCCTCTTGGTGTAAATAAAGTCTTTTGAATCCTCCTTCCTTCTTCCCATCTGGACCTTCTCTCTCACTCCATTTCCAAGCCAGCTGCCAACCACCACCAATACCACTAGCTTCACTTCCTTGTATTAAACTACTAGGCTTCATGCTGAACATGCTGCCCGAAGCAGGAGCAACCATGGCTTTATCTGTACCTGAAGTCTGATGAGATATAAGTGGACTTCGTAGGTCTTCATCCTCTTCAGCATAATCTTCATCGTCATGAGCATAATCATCATCATCCCCAGGAATATTTTCTTCATCCCACTCTTCATTTCTAGGATCTTTCCCTCCTATACTAAACATACTACCAAAATTTGGGAAGATGATACTTCGCATGCTTCCTTGTTCTGGAAGCTTCTCATGTACGCTACCAAAAAGTGTGACAAGAGGGTCTACAAAGGAACTGCCAGGATTCTGAATGCTTCCCTGGCGAGATGCAAGGCCCAGCATACTCTGGCCAGTGACGGGTCTGGCAACCCAGGATCGGCCTACTTCAGACCCATATAACTTAATCTGATCTTTGACAACCATAGGATCTTGGTCCTCAGTGTTTTCAGCATCTGGCTCAATTAAGTATTCTTCTATTGATGTGTCACCTCCAACTCCAAGCCCCTCAACAAGTAGAGCCATTTCAGCTGTTCATCCAAAAAAAAATATGTAAATGATATAACATTGCTTTAGCTTCCAATCTCCAATCAACAATTATACTTCCTTTACTTAAGTTTGACCATCATCTCCTTTGGTCTGTCTAACATTGATTATCATACATATTCATTGTCACTCGGCGAATAATACTTAGCTTCACTGAACTCTCAACTGTTGGTTTATTTGATCTCTTGCTAGCAAGCTTGTCTATTTTAACCAGAAAGTCTTCAGTATTATTAATCAAAGTAAAAAAAAAAAAAAAAAGGAGTAAGTGTCATTTCCAGTAAAAATGCAGATAATTTTGACAACCGGCTTATGTTTACAAGCAAAGTTCAAATGTAACTATGGAAGTAGCAGAAGACTAACCAGAGACATCTTCCCTGCCCCGCAATCGTTGAAGAACCATTTTGGCCTCAATCATTTTTCCTTTACTAACAAGCCATCGAGGAGACTCAGGTAAGAAGAATACAGTTAATACAAAATAAATCAGGGATGGAACAAAAAGAATCCCAAGCATCAATCTCCAGCTAGGTTTTTCCATTAATGACATCCCAAAAACCATACAGTACGCAACAAACATTCCACCAGAACCAGTAAACTGAGGAAGTGTATTCAATGTACCCCTTATTTCAGTTGGGGCTGTTTCTGATATATAAAGAGGAACAAGAGTAACAGCCAAACCACTTCCGAAACCATCCAATAGCCGACCCAAGAGTAGAACATAAACATTGGGAGACCACAACATTATCAAGGCACTAACAAAGAAGCATACAGAGGAAATAATCATCATAGGGCGACGCCCAATACGATCTGAAATCGGCCCAGAGCATGTTGTGATAATAGTGGCACCAATTAATGACATAGCCACAATTAAGCCTTCCAAAGTTGGTGCACTCTCCAATTCAAATTCTTTCTTAATATATAACACAGCCCCTGGAATAAAACAAAGATAAAAACCCCACCAAATTCTTAGTAAGTCTGAATACTGAAACCCAGAGATCATGATCCTAAAATTACTAACAAATCAATGTAAACGAATTCCTCAAAAACATAATGCATATATGAACAATCATGTACTCCCTCCATTCTTTAAAGTTCTTCCTACTTCCGTTTTCATCCATTAAAGTAACCACCACAAAGATCATTAATGAAAAAAGACAGTAATTTTCTTTTTATCATCATTCTTTCTCCAATTTTCCCCATTTCATCTCTTTGCAAGGGTTTTCCCATGTTTTTACCAATAATGTAAAATTGGCCAAAAATCCAACTTTATAGTTTACACATAATCTTAATTAGGCAAATTTGAGGAGCGTAAAAATAAACAATTAAACTACTGAAAAATCAATAATGGAAAGAATTAAGAATTGATGAGCATATTACCAGCAATAGTAGCATTGTCCCATCCTTGCAACAAATTCCCAACTGTTGCAGCGATTGCAACTAATACTGCCCCACTCATTTTTACCTCAAATTAATCTACTTCTTCAATAATCTGTCAGAAAACCCACAATTAAAAAAATTCAATTAACATCATTTAATTCTTAAATTACATAATGAAATTTAAATAAAAAAATATTGACACATGCAAAATACAGCAAACCCCAATTAATTAAGAATGGGAAAAAATCAAAGAAAAACAAAAAAACCCATGCAAGAAACAGGAAAATAGACTGACCCAGATGAGAAAATAGCCAATTTTCATGAAATTTTTGTTACTTACCTTTAAAAGAAATGATACTTCAAGTTAGAAACAGAATGGTTCAGAATTTCAGATAATTCTAATTACTATTAATCATATGAAAGAGATAAAATTTGAAATCTGAAATAAAATAAAAATACAACTTTCAAGAAAATTTGCTACTTAACTTCCAGAAAAATCGAACTTTTTCAGTGAGGATGAAATCAAATTTATTTTTTTATTTTTTTTTTTTTAAAAAAAAAGTATCTTAGAGAATTCTAACCATTGATGAACTGCAATTTGGCCAACAAAGTATTGGCTAGTAAAAAAAAAATAGTTTATAACTTATAGTACTGTACTAACAAAACCTGAAGAATATAATTGAAAAAAACAAAATAACAAAAACCCAAGATAATTAAAAAAACAAAAATGATAAAATAAAAATGTTGCAAAAACTGAGGTCATCACCATGCCCTTTGGAAACCGACTGATTGTGGAGTGAATTGACAGATGCCTTGCTGTTGTTGTTGGTTTAACACACCTAAGCTTAGCTCTTGTGTTTTCTCTCTAGTGTGACTCTCTCTGGAAGCAGAGTGATTGACGCAGTTTTTGTTGAGGTTCTAAAATATACTACTCAATTCATCATAGTATTCTATTCTGTTTTGATGATATTATTATAGGAATATTGGAATATGGTATTATGATGTTGTGCTTACTCTTGGCGCTATTCATTCTTTTGTTGACATCATCCCGCGTTTAGTTTGTATAAGTAACTGGTTATTGACTCGTACGATGATTTAGATTGTTAAGTATATTTAACAGTATTGTACACTCAATTTTGGTTTAAAAGATATTTATTTATAAGAGGAGAAAAATTTTGTTTTAATTTGCACGAAATGCAATTTACTAAATTATTCTGACTAGATTATATAGTTAGAAAAATGTTATACATACCCCTTAGAGCTACATATAAGCATTAAATACACACTAGAAAATCGTAAAAATTTAGGAAATCATAAAAATATAGTAAACACTAATTACACTGATTTACGCGTGTTTTTGTCATAAATTACTAATTTTATACAATTTTTAAGAGTGTATTTAATGCTTATGTATAGCCCTTAGGGCTACCTATAGCATTACCCACATGTATAGATTTTATTTGTTTGAGAGACAGAAATTTATAAGATTGTTGTGGATAAATAAATGTGACTTATTATCCATTTTTTTGGTTATATGTTTGAGGCTTTGTAATGAATGCCTATATTTGATTTGTTTTAATTGTTTAGGCCTTAATTGAGATGAGCATCATGCAATATAATACGGAGTGTTACAAGATCTTGTGTGTATAATATTAGAAACTTGAAGGTACTGTGTGATTGATTCTTTTTATTATTATTTTTAAAACTCCGTGTATGAAAAAATAAAACAAGTAATAAAATACAGATAGAGTACTAAACAACTCATTTAACAGCTATCTCTAATAATTATTACTCTAGTTGATTGTTTCTAGCTAATACACTACTCGCACGAATATCAGCTCCTACAATACCTAAATTTGCCTAAATGAATCATGTTTATAAATGGTTAAAATTTTGGGTTATTGTAATGCTAATACGAATTACTCTATATCACCAATTAGTGTAAATTAATCTTTGATAAACCCTAGTTATGCTGAAATACTGAATAAAACAAAAATTACTCAAAAGTTTAAATAATCATAAGATGAATCTAGAGTATATTATTCTGACATTAGTCACTTTCAACTATGCATGTCCATTCAATTTTTTAATCATGCTATTCGATTTAAAATTCTTGTATTCACTGTAAAGCAGGCAACTCTGTAAATTAAAGTTTGGTTCAATAATATACACTCAACCTACGATCTATTCCAGACTTTACAGTAAAATATAAGATTAATTATAAGATAAAGTTTTAATTATGCGATTATACAATTTATTGTTGGTGCGGATGTGACTAGTAGCTAGTGATCATGCATCTTTTAAAGTCATGGTTTGATAAAGATATATTCGTTTGATTGAAACCTTTTTTTTTTTTTTGGGGGGGGGGGGGAGGAAATGATACTATTCTTTTGATTGAACTTGGAGGTTGATTGTTTCATGGATTTAAATTGATTCTACTCATGTTTATATTACTGTACAAAAAATGACATGATTTCTTAACTAGTTGCTACTCATATAAATTTTATTTTGGGTTGTTCTAATTTAATTGTGTTTGTGTTGCTTTCAGCCTTTCATAATCTATCTTATTTAGAATTTGGTTACTTAAAATAATTTCTTAGGATGCACATGATAATAACAATTTAGTATTTATCCTATAAGAGATGTTATACTTTGTACTTTCTAATATTATACACGGAGTACATTGATCACATGTGTTATACTCGGATGAACTTACAAATGCTATAATATAAGAGAAAAACACTTCATAACAAAAAGTGTTCATTAATTAAAGATAATGATTGAGACCTCTTATTTCTACTAGATACATATTTATACATTTTTTTTGGTGCACGGAAATTAGGACACATGATTTTGATTTGTCAAAACAATGTACTTATGTATAGATTTTCTATCAGTTGATTGCCATATATTTTCTCCGTTTTGAGAGAACAATTCATCTCTCCCTTTTCATTTTATTTTCATTTTTTGAAGGAATTTCTCTTTTATTTTGATTGTATATAAATCGATCATGGATTTCAAACAAAAATTTAATTGATGAGTTGGTCCTTTTATATAGTATCAAGAGTCAACATGACAAGAAGATTACGACTTTTACGAGTTCAAATCTCATCCACCCTCTTTTCAAAGTGGGATATTAAGCTCTGATATGGCAGGACTCATGCTACATCCACACTTCAAGGCCAACAGAATATCATGTAAAGGTCGTGTTAGGGTATAAATTTTTTTTTTCGAGATAAATTGAAAATATGGATGAGGTGGTAGAATTTGATTTCTTGAGACACAAATTATCTCTAATACTACCAATTATATCATCTGAGAGACAAAAAGAAGTTTGTAGTGGTAATGAGTAATGACTAAAGAAACAAATCGAAAGGTCAGGGTCTTATAAGGTTTAACTTTATAAAGTGATGTGATGTTAATATAAATTATTATAAGCTACTACAATTTAAAAGATTAACCTAGATTACACAAGATATTTTACTTGGAATTTTTTGGTTCTTCCTGTAGTTTTTGGCAAATTCTGAGCCTCCTTCCGTATATAATTAGGCAATTAGACAGTTAAGTCTTTGAATTGATCAGTCATTAATTTAATTAATTAATCAATCTTTGTATGTATTATTAATTTTATCATAACAGTGAATGTGGAGTCATTTCCCTCATTTGTCCTCATACATCTATTTTAAGAAGTCCTTGTAATTTATGTACGGAGTACTTTGTATATGAGTTAAATTTAATGATAAAATGTTTAGAATAAGTGATTATGGAAGTATCATCGACAAAACATCAATCGAATAACTGTATAATTAAGGTAGTGGACAAATAGAAATTTGCAAAAGCAAGAGACTAGTCAATTCACATCTACTTAAGTTTTACTAGCAAAATTTTTTAGCACTTTTGTGAATTTTTTTTTTTTTTTTTCATATGTAGAATATTGCAATTAGTCGTGTAATAGACTAATAGTCGACTATTTTATAATAAACCAAATGAGTAATACTAATCTTTCTCAATATGATGATTAACAATAAATAAGTCTAAATAAAGTGAATATAACACACCCTAAATTACAACGAGAATAATATTTTCTCGGCTTAAAAGTTATTCGCTATGGATTAGGACTTTAGGAGCATTAATACTTGGTTTATATAGCTTCTGATTAATATCTATCTCTATGTTTTGGATCTCATTACAATGTTATTTCAATGTAGAGAAGAGGAGTGGTGTCATGAACATGATAGCTACTCCGCAACTGTGGTGCTTTGGCTGATATTCGAATATGCTGCTTTAATTTTCCCACTCCCCAACTAAAGAAAATGGTTCCAATGGGAATTGATAAAATAGCATAATCCACTAATTTTTTGAGACTTTTATTCTTTATTTTCCCCACTAAAAAAAAAAAGGATTAGTTAATTAAGACTTTATGTTTGATCATCAATTCTGGGAGTAAGATATTTTTTTAATACGAGTAATAACTAAATACTCCATCCATTTAATGTGAATGTATGTATGATAGTCTTTGGCACATTCGATTGAAGGTTAATTCAAGGATTCTGATTAAAATACTTTTTTAATACGTACTGTATTTTTTTTGCAATTTTTTATGTTCTTACTACGGAGTATGTCACAATGTAATACGAGTATTATTTGCTTAATATTTGCTAATCAATAAGTACCATTTTGTTTTTTGTGTTTTTTTCCCGAATAATACAAATTTTGTTTTAAACGTATTAGTTAACTTTCTTTTTTTTTTTTTTTTTAAGCCACCACAAGTTTATGATTTCATTATAACTTTATACGGAGCAGTAGTTTATCTAATATGACAATCTTATACGAGATGTACTAATTTCATAAGGAAATATTTTATCCTATTATGAAAAAAAAAAAAAAAATAAAGAAAAAAAAAAAAAAAAATACATTTCTCTATTATGACTCTTAGTATATTATGCAATTTACAAGCTTATCTCTTTTTTGAAAATTCCTACATAAAAAAGTCAGAGTTAGTGCTTTCTAGATATAACTATTTTTCCCATTTGCTTTTAAACAAGTACCATCAATCCATCACTAGACAATTCTTAGTTACTCCACTAAAAATCTTTCTAATTGCTTCTAATTTGGAAAGAAAACATTATTGCTTGAGCCCAAGTATTTTCAAGATTAGGACATTCTTCTTCTTCAATGAAACAATAATTAAGAATTGCTGTCTTTTAGCCCCAAGTTTAACTATGAATACCCTCCCAGGCCCAAAACCCCTAAAACATTGGGCCAGTTGGACTATGTGGAGACTTCTTTTGAAAATGGTCATATACATTGGGCTGGGCCTACATTTGAGATAGATGACCTAGTCTGATTGTCTAAAAGACTAAAATACTACTCTATATGTTTTCTTTTTATTGTCCTATTTAGAATCTTGATAGATTTCAATGCAAATAATGTTTAATAACTTATGGGAAAATAAATACGAATTACTTCAAAATATAGTCACGTACTCACGTGCGATCTTGTTTTATAAACCTTGATTTTTAGTTTTACTTATATCAAATATTAATACTACCTCTGCTAATTATTGTGTGCAACTTTGGGGTATGATTTGTGAAATATAAATATTTCAAAGTTGAACATAATAATTAACGAAGGTAGTACTTGTTTTTAATATACATTCCTAGAGATATCGTTATTAGACCCTGTTCACTTCACCTTAAAAAAAAATAATATTCGGTAAAAATAATTTAAGTTCCGCAAAAATAAGTTCAGTTCCGTAAAAATAAGTTCAGTTCCGTAAAAATAAGTTCAGTTCAGTAAAAATAATTTCAGTTCAATAATAATCAGTAACTTTAAAGAAAAAATATAACAGAAAATCAGTAAAAATAATTTTAGTTCAGCAAAAATAATTTCAATTCAGTAAAAATAATTTAAATTCAGCAAAAATAATTTCAATTCATTAAAAATAATTTCAGTTCAACAAAAATAAAGTGAAGTGGACGGGACCTTACTCTGTACTTCATAATGCTACATTAGAAGATGTGCAAGATTCTAAATGAGACAATTAAGAAGAAATAGGGGAATACTTCTATCGTTGTATTTGTGTTACCAACAATTTATGATTCCATTATACTTTCAAATAATTTTCATAAATTAATTTTACTTTAAAAAAATGACTATAACAATTAATTCTTTTTAATGCAAATGTGTTATGACAAATTTTTGGCACCAACACTTACAAAAATATACACACAATTGATTATCAATTTTACATAATACACATTTTGCGTTTGTGATACAAATATAAGTTGTGGATTTAGAGAGTCACAAAGGAATCATCGTGTAGACAAGATCCAATCATACATCGTACACATAATTTAAACTCGTAATGATCAATCTAATCGACCATCCACGCAATTGAATAGAACATAAATAAAAGTGTGAAACCTATTCAATTCCCTTCCCACCAAAAAAGTTCATATTTTTCCAATTAGCTCTAAACCGTATACTACAACATGTAACGTGGCTTTTGTCAAAAAAAAAAATGTAACGTGGAAGAATCACAAACGATAAACAAAACACAAACAAACTTCACAAATACATGTTCTTCAGTCATTCTAACGATCCTATTCCTCAATCTCTGACGTTAACAAAACAAACACTTTTCCCCTTTTTTGATCTCCCAAGAATCCTGGATTTCGTTTTATCAAAAGAATAATTTTTTTTTTCAAATAAAGGAGGAATCCTGGGGTTTTTTCCCCAGAAATTAGAACAAATCTGAAACTTAGAAAGATGAACATTTTAGAGAAAATGAAAGGGGTTGAAGGCAGATTTTGCGAGGAATTTTCACCAGGGTATTATGGTCTTTGCACCATTGGTGGAATGCTTAGTGCTGGAACTACCCATTTGGCCATTACTCCTCTTGATGTTCTTAAAGTTAATATGCAAGTCCGTTTTCTTCCCTAAAACCCTTCTTAAACCCTTCTTTAATTTCACATTTTGTTAGATTATTTGTTTGTTTATTTTCTCAGCTAATATCTGGTTTTAGCTTGTACTGGTAAATTATATGCTTATTTATGTATGTTTGAATTTGGTGTGTTGACCTTATTTGGTTTGAAACATGTTTGTTATGCAATTAAAGATTTTTGGATGATTAATGTGAGTGGGTTTTGATGGTCTATGTAGATTTAGTGGCTAACTAGAATATATATACTGATATACCGCTCATTTTTGCTAAAATTGTTGGATTTGCCTTTGTTAAATTGGTAACATTTTGAAAAAGGAATTAGCATTTCTCCTTAATTACTGTAATTTTTACACTAATTGTAAGAGCCAGCGATTCCAGTCAATGGGTTGATCGGGTTTGGTTTCTGGTCGATTTAAGGTGATACCGAAGATATGTCAAACCAAAGTAAACTTTGTAAAATATCAAATTATGATAAATGACTAAATGAGTAAACTTTGGATTATTTGGGTTTGGTTTTCTGTGTAACCTTAGTTGGGTCAGAGATTGCCAGCACTAAATACTCAAGCTTTCTAAATAATAGGTGCCATATTACTGTGGATTCTTTGTCAAAATAACCTAAATTTGGTTCAAATTGGTAATAGTATTTGTGTGTGGAGTTTATTTCTAATTTTAAGTTGTTTGAACTAGTAGGTGAATCCCATTAAATATAATGGCATTTCATCAGGTTTCTCAACTCTATGGAGTGAACATGGTGCTTCTGGCCTTTGGAGAGGTTGGTCAGGGAAGTTTTTCGGATATGGGATTCAAGGCGGCTGCAAGTTTGGTCTATATGAGTACTTTAAGAAGCTCTACTCTGATGTATTGGTAGGTCAAAACAGGAGCATGATATTCTTTTTGAGTGGCGCATCTGCTCAAGTATTTGCTGATGTAGCTCTCTGTCCTTTTGAATCAATTAAAGTCCGCGTGCAAACACAAACAAATTTTGCTAAGGGTTTAGTTGATGGATTTCCCAAAGTATACAGAGCTGAAGGCTTGTCAGGGTAGTTATCTAGAGCTTAAGCTTGTTCTTTTGCATTACATAAGGGTATGTGTTCTTTCTAAATAACATAGTGACTAATCTTTGTTTTTTTAATGCAGATTTTACAAAGGACTTCTTCCGCTTTGGGGACGTAATCTTCCATGTAATAATGCCTAACTTGCATTTCTCAAATGATCATTTACCTGCTTTCTTGTTTGTCAGTCCTAGAAGTTCTTTGTTAATCTGATGAGTTGAATGCTGCAGTTGAGTATCTGTAATTTCCTTAAAGTTGCAGATATGCTGATCTGATTGGATTATGTCAAGCTAAAAACCAGATCTGTTCGACAATAACATACCCTAATTTTTTCAGCATTAGACACTGATTTCCAAGTTTCACTGATTTTCTATCTGTCCACCTCCAGTAATCGTCTAATCGTTATATTCTGCCTGCATTATGAAAATCAATGTCTTCATAGTAGTAGTAGTTGGTGGTGGTGGTGGTGATGGTGTTGTTGTATAACATAGGGAAATGGATAGGTTCAATACAAAAGTAGTTGACATGAGGATGATGTGTCTCTGTGTTGTTGTTGCTGTTGTTGTTTTTATAATATTGGAAAGGTTCAATATGATAATAGTTGACATGATGATGATGTGTCTATGCTTGCATATTAAAGGCATTATTGAGTATTTGGTGCCATATAAGGTTGAATATGTTCACTGTTCATACAAATTTGATAAGAACTAAGAAGTTAAGCTGAGTGAAGGAGAGGGAGATTGAGTTATTGCAATTCTTTTCTTGTTGGATCATAAACTCTCTTTTTTAGTATATTCTCTTGTATTAGAGGATAAGCAAATGGATTCTGTATAGGTAAAACAAATGGACTCTTGTATAGGTAAAATATTACTATAGGGTAAAATGTACTCCTTAAGATTATCAGTTTTAAGGTAAAGAGTCTGGTGTATTCTTAAGAATTAGGGGATCTCTTTTCTTATGATTTCCTTATTCTGCCCCCTTCACAGTTTCCATGGTGATGTTTTCAACATTTGAGCATTCAGTTCATCATATCTACCATGATATCCTTCAGCGAAGAAAGGAAGACTGCTCTAGAATCCAGCAGCTTGGTGTAACTTGCTTGGCTGGTTATGCAGCTGGAGCTGTTGGCACTTTGGTCTCAAATCCTGCTGATGTCATTGTTTCCTCTCTTTACAACAAAAAGGCTGACACTGTGCTTCAGGTGGGGACAGTGTTTCATATGAATCCATGCTAGTAGACATCTTATAAGCAAACTGAAATATATTTTATTTCCTTTCAGGCTGTAAAAAAGATAGGGTTCCTGAATCTATTCACTAGGAGTCTGCGTGTTCGAATTGCACTGGTGGGGCCTGTAGTGACTATGCAGTGGTTCTTCTATGACTCTATTAAAATTCTAAGTGGACTGTAAGTTCAATCCTTACTAAGTTTATTTGTAAAGTTTATTGCCATGGGTGATTCTATAACAGCATTCCTCTATATATTCTGTATATATGTTGCCTAAAATGTTTTTATTTATAGCATTACATTAAGGTAATACTTGTATAGTATATTGAGCTCAGATAATGATTAGGGTGACAAAGTGAAAGTCATTTGGCGGGAAGCTGTGACTATTGAAAGTAAAATGATGAATGTGGGGAGACTCTCAAGTCTCAATGCACATTTTGTAATAAGTGGGATTTTATCAAGTACGCGAATGATAACAAGGGTAAAAAAAATGCAAGATTACAATGAGTGTACAACATTACAAGGCCCTGTTAATGCTCTACTTGAAATTGATCCAGAGTAATCTTATTAGTGTATTGCTTTAGTTCTCTGCTGTGGCTTGAATGCCTTTATCCTTCAACAACATGATGTTAGACGGCTAGAGAAATTAATTAATAAATTTGCACTTAAGAATTGGCAGTTAGCAGTCTTGGTACTTTCAATTTGGAGTCTGAACAATGCGTAATTGAACTCACTAGGCCGCAGCCTAGGAGAGGAGCTGTATGTATATATGGGCTATGCCTACTGATTGTCTAACTCACCTTTAACGATGATGGCTGGCTAGCTGCCTGCCTCTTACATATCCTACTCTCTAACAGTGAGTAGGGACACCTTGTTTTCATCTAACATTGGATGAGATCTAGGTCTTACATTGGGTGTTTGATGATTTCAAAGCATGTCTTCTAGCAAATACTTAAACCTTAAAATTCATGGTCCTAGTGCACATCTGCCCCATGTGGATCTTATGAACGCAGTTTCTTAGATCATAACATGTAAGTTCTGATTGATATATGGGTTGGTTGGTTGAAATGATGGTAAAAACTGCTGGTTGGGCTCAATCATTATTGTCTGTAGATTGATGGAACCTTGATGGAAACTTTATTCAAAAACTAAAAAAGGCCAGCTGAGACTAAACACTACTTGGTTTCACTTTTTTTTTTCTTCTCTGGGTTGGGAGGGGGAGGGTTTGATGACAGACGACATCTCACCCTCTCAGCACGATGAGATCTACAAGAGCAACTCAATTTACGTTTTTGTTTGGCAATCCTGATTACTACAGTATATCTGATATAGTTTTGTTTCAGTTTCTCATGATTCAGTGGCTACTCGTTTCACATTGTTCTTTTTAACCGTATTACTGACATGTTTGAACCGCTTTATATTATTCTCTGAAGGCCTGCAAGTGGAGGACTCCCAAAGCGTCTTGAAGAATCAATTTCTGCTGGTTAATTTTGAGGCTGCTTCCAGCAACCTCCTTTGGTATAGTTCTTCCTGACAAGAGTAGTTATAAATTCCCTCCACTCATCAGTTTGTATCAGTTCGATCACACGAATGATGGAACAGCGAAGAGGATGTCTGTACAGGTCTATATCAGTGCACACTGCACGTATCTGGTTTTGGCAAAAATAACTCAATGACATATTCATGAACTTGCAGTGTTACTCATGATTGATTTTCTGTTGATATAAAATCATCACATGGATAAAGAATTAAAGCACTTTTAGGCTTGGACCTGACCTACCTATCTGGAGTACATAGCCAACCTATTCAGAATTCCCCTTATAACCCCTCTCCTCCCGGCGATGAGATTCGATCCCGGGGTAGCTACCAAGTTTGAATTTTGTTTGTTGCTTAGTTTACTAGTACAGCGTCCATGAAGTCATAAGGCATGTAGCCAGCATTCAGATCTGAGTGCACTAAATCTGTGGTTGTGACAGGGCAAGTTGCCCTTGTAATGGGACCATGTTGTTCAAAGTCCTATTTCACTATTTGTATAGCATGAATGGAAAAAAAAAACATAATCATTCATGCACTCCCAAGTCCCACCACGTATGTAGCTCAATGATCAACTCTGTGCCATACATTGCAAGTATTTTTTCAAGTTTGGTAGTCGGATTTCTGTTTATAATCACTTGTTTTTTCTAGCTTTTTTATTTTCTTATTGGTTGACATCGTTGTATTTATTGTTCTTTTCTTGCTAAAATGGACCACTAAGGAAGTAAATGATTACTCCAAGATTGTATGATCAGAGAAGAAGAGGGGTGGGGTAGGGGTTGTGGTTGTTAGAACGACTAACCAATTATAAATCAAATAATACGGGGTAAAAAATGAAGTAATGTAAATATGAAACTCGGAGTAATATTTATGATAAGAAAATTTCATCATTAGAAATACTCTTGAAAGAAATATTCATACAATGGAATTTTTTAATAGACATTTAATTAGTATAAAAATCAATAATAATTAATTACTATATGTAATCATCATAAAAATAAAATAATTTCTATTGTTTGAATGAAAAAAGCACTACTCGTACTAAAAGCCTTAAAAGGTGATAATGAAAGGCAAGATAGATAGGTTACCCACTTGAACAAGTGGACTAGAAATTGCAATTATGTCAGCCTCTTTCATCTTTTTCATACTAGCATTGAAGTGTTCTGAATTTGGACTGGCTAGCACTATCACAACTTCGTTCTGAAGTGAAAATTATTTCTGGCTTTTGATATTTCTTGATCAAAACACACCTCAACATTTTGGATTATTTCTTAGGTAAGAAAGTTTTGACATTTTCTTCATTGAATATGAATCTATTCATAATTAAATTGAGATGTGAAAGATGATTTTGCTTCCACGATTATGACATTTTCATAAACCTTATAGTTTACTTTCTCTGGCCTTTGTTTCATTTTAATTGCTCCAATTTTTATTTTATTGTTGTTAATTTGAGTTTTCTTTATGGTATCAACTCAATTCAATTATAAATTACTCTCACCTATTTTGTTTCTCATCAGCTCAATCCAACTAAAAATGGAGTAAAAAAGTTACAAAATTAATGTAGGACAAACAAACGGGAATAAAAAGAGTAGTACTTTAGCAACGAATACACTTATACACCTTAATACCTCATGATATATCGTATTATCGTTACTATTATAAGACTGACTTGTACTACATTTTAGGTCTTTGTTTATACAATAATATTTGCCTTTAAGTATATAAGAATGATTTGCTAACAATAACTCTTAATTTCTAAAGATTTCCAAAAAATTAATTACGCTTTTCTAATAACATTAATAGGAAACTTATGAAAAACTTACACTTGTCTTAAAAAAATCTTATCATATATGCTTAGTATTTTCTTTTTCAATAACGATATTAATTAAGGATACGTTTAACATTTTTCTTTGTTAAACACAACCTATCAATATAAAAAATGTATTTTTTTTCCTTCTTAGAGAAAACTACTTATGACAATGATATAAGCAATTAAGTACAAGATAATGTGAATTGTAGGAAAATTAAGTTCTAAGCAAGATTTTTTTTTTTTTTTTTTATTACAGGAAGTTCTAAGCAAGACTACTTTGACTAGATTGAGTGGAAAAAGATAAGGATTAGACTTCCTAAAACTTGGATTGACCATACGTGAACATAAATAGTGAATCGTTGACTGCAAATCAGCCACAATTACTTTTTTTTTTTTTTTTTTTTTTTGTAAAATCCTAAAATTAGCAGCCTTTCATTGGATACTGTTTAACTGAACCGTGAAAAAGAAAAGTCAATACACCACCTTTCATTCTCCCCCCCTGTTTGGAGTTTGCCCACCTTCCCCTTTCCTAGAAACCGCATAATTCAGATTTTAGAACACTCAAAAATAAAATTAATTAATAAATTAAAATATTCCATCTTTTAATTATCTGATTGGTTAAGATTAAGTAATTTTGGCTGGATCAGATAATGAGATCTATGGAATAGGATCTACTAAAGAGCTGTTAAGCACTTTCTTCTTAGATCTTTCTTGCACCCTAATTACTTTATTATTTACTTCTTATTAACGCGATAGCGATTAGCTTAGTTGGTTAAGTTTTATCGGTAAAGTCGAATTGAATCTTATTAACATTATCGACTTATAGTTAATGTCTTAATATTTTATATACCAAGATTAAAGATATGTAATTATAAACATCCTATTAAAAGAAACACTTTTCATTTCATTTGCTTTTTTCTTGTTTACAGAAAAAAACAAAGAGACCCACCTCACAATTTTTTTCAAAATTCAGGAAAAAGCAGAAATAAAAACGTAATAAAGGAACAACCTTGATTATTCCTTGATTAAAATGGAAGATCTTTGACACCCTATTAATAAAATTTTCTTTTATTTTTCCCCCCAATTTTTTTTTTCTTTTGTTTATTCTCAAGAACATGAGCTAGGAACTTACCTTGAAAGATCTTCCTTTTGCCCTTTTGTTGATCATCTTAACCAATAAATCTATGTCCTCTCTTTGATACTTTTATTGACTTCATAAAAAGTTTTAGGTATTACCCTCTCTCCTTTCTTTCTCTCTCTTCAATTTAATTTTGTTCATCTAGATCTAGTTTACATTTCTAGCAATTATTTGATTCATTTCTCATATGGGTTTGTGATTTTATTGTTTGTTTATTGATTAATTTGTTTTAATTTTTGTGGGATTTTTGGTTTTTATTTGTGGATTTATGTGATGACTTTGATTGATTTTTAATGTTGTTATTTTTTGTTTGTTTAATTTCTTGTTCAGTGCAATTAAGATTGATTGATTGAATGAGAAACTTTGGTTTGGATTGTGAAAGAGTTGTTGACTTGATTGGGTGGAATTGAGGTTGTTTCATGGGCAATACATGCCGGGGATCTTTTGGGGCAAAATTTCATCAGGGCGAGACTCAGCCCGAGGATCATTCTGTTGTAAATTCGAACTCGAACACGAATTCGAATACCACTAGCTCTAATACTACCAAGAGAAACGATTCAGATTACTCAGATTATTCACCTAATAGTTTGAGAAACCAGCAACTTGTTAATCAGGAATTTGCTCAAGATAATCCTAAGAAAGATCACAATTCTGTGGTTGTTGTTCCAATGGCTAAAGATAATAATACCATAAGGAAGCAAAGTGATAATCAAGCTTATTATGTTTTGGGTCATAAGACCGCCAACATTCGTGATCTTTACACTCTTGGCCGCAAATTGGGGCAAGGGCAATTTGGGACCACGTATCTATGTACCGAGATCTCCACAGGGATTGAATATGCTTGTAAATCGATATCGAAAAGGAAGTTGATATCCAAGGAGGATGTGGAAGATGTGAGAAGAGAGATTCAGATAATGCACCACCTGGCAGGTCACAAGAATATTGTGA
Organism: Chenopodium berlandieri; assembly: GCA_034703905.1. Classification (NCBI taxonomy): domain Eukaryota; kingdom Viridiplantae; phylum Streptophyta; class Magnoliopsida; order Caryophyllales; family Amaranthaceae; genus Chenopodium; species Chenopodium berlandieri. Next base: position 5,571,894 of record CM068293.1, read on the forward strand.
CCATAAAGGGTGCTTATGAGGATCCTTTATATGTGCACATTGTGATGGAACTTTGTTCTGGGGGCGAGTTGTTTGACCGCATCATTCAAAGGGGGCATTACAGTGAGAGAAAGGCTGCTGAATTGACTAAGATCATTGTAGGGGTCGTTGAAGCCTGCCATTCACTTGGGGTTATGCACAGAGATCTCAAGCCTGAGAATTTCTTGTTGGTGAATAAGGATGATGATTTCTCTCTCAAAGCTATCGACTTTGGGCTGTCTGTCTTCTTTAAACCAGGTATCCAAGCAAATTATGTTTCTCCTTTTGGTTTCTTTTATAAACATCAATATTTGAGGAGTTGCGTTTTCTGATGCATATTGATTGTTTCTCAGTTAGCATACGCTTTATCATCGCCTGATAAGCATGAAAATATTTAATTTTTTAAAAGCATTTCAGGTGAGCATAGGCATGGCTGAATGCCACTCGGTTGTCATTTATTGAGATCCTGTGTTAGTAATTTCATGTAGTTGCGATGTCTGGCAATGAATACAGATAGCAAAATATATTTTAATATTTTTCCGAAATAATTTGTATAAATCTTTAAAGAAGTCCAGAGTTCTTATTTATTTTTCAAGTACATTTAACACTATTATGCCTGGATGGATGATATCATGTAACGTTAGCAAAGCTGAAAGTAGTCAGCATACAGTTTTCAAGGAATAATTGAAGGTGGCTGGCTATTGCAGGTCAGGTCTTTACGGATGTGGTTGGAAGTCCTTACTATGTCGCGCCTGAGGTTCTTTTGAAGAATTATGGTTTTGAGGCAGATGTTTGGACTGCTGGAGTTATTCTGTACATATTACTCAGTGGTGTGCCACCATTTTGGGCTGGTATGTAAGGGGTTTAATTTTTTGTTTTTTCTTCAATCATTACTTTGTGGATATTGTGTGCATCTTTCTTTCAGATGATATCATATTTATTCTTTTGCTTTTGTTGTTTCTCAGAAACTCAGCAGGGAATATTCGATGCAGTTTTGAAGGGTCATATTGATTTTGACTCAGATCCTTGGCCCCTAATTTCCGATAGTGCAAAGGATCTTATCAGAAAGATGCTGTGCTCAAACCCAAAAGAGCGTTTGACTGCTCACCAAGTTCTATGTGAGTTAGTACTTGCTCTTTGATAATCTGCTTACTTTATTGTTAGTAAAAGTTTTTTCTCGTTTGTTATTTGGACACTGTTTTTTTAAGAATAGCTACCTTGTTCAGGTCATCCTTGGATTTGTGAAAGTGGGGTTGCACCAGATAGAGCATTGGACCCAGCTGTAATTTCTCGTCTCAAACACTTCTCTGCAATGAACAAGCTGAAGAAAATGGCTTTGCGGGTATGTATAATCTACAAATATGACTTTCCTTGTTTGTACAATCACAAATGATTTATAGTGCTAGTAGATGCCATTTTATGGCTTATGTGATGATGTGAGGGGTTGTGATACCCCTGTGTCTTGCTTTATAAGGTATAATAAGTAAAGTAACTACAACTACACACTCTTTTCAAATACATAGTAGCAGTACCATATTGATTGAGTTTGCACTATGGCCTTTCCATCAAGGTTCACTTCACATTTATGATATATCATGATGAAAGCACGGGAGCATCGGCAGATTTTTGATTATCTCAGCTGGCTGTAATATGGGGATGATCTTCTAAAATTCTAAATGTATCTTTAGAGGGTTGGGAGGGTTGCAGGTGGCGTAAGTTAACTTGTTGAAGCTCTATTTAAAAGTCCATGCGTTTCTTTCTAACTTCTCCGCTTATGATTTTTGTATACTAATAGAAAGCACAATCACAACTTCACATGATTATGAAGGAAAAACTAAAAGAATTCAATAGATTCTAGTCAAAAGAATCACTTTTTGGTGTGTTACTTTATGTGTCACTAAGTTGTGATCATTTTAACCTTTTTATGTATTTATTATTATTTGGCATGATTACTTCTTCTACTTATCAACCTTCTCTTTTCCCTGTTATCTGCTTTTGGAAAAGGTTAAACTGCTTTTCATTTATGGTTTTCCATTTTGGACTTTCCCTTTTTTTTTTTTCTCCCCTCCCCCCCCCCCCCCCCCAATTTGGTCAAGGCTGCATTTAGTTGTAACTCTGTAGACCTGAAAATTGATGAAGCCTCTCTTCTTTATCCCCACTTCGTCTTTGTCTTCTACTTCCTCAATCTGATCTTAATGTTCTTCTTTCATTCACATATTCTGAATGCTTGTTTCTAGATATAACATGGTGAAATTTGCTAAATAATCTCTCATGTTAATTTTTGGCAGGTTATAGCTGAAAGTTTGTCAGAGGAAGAAATTGCTGGATTAAAAGAAATGTTTATGTCAATGGATACTGATAACAGTGGTGCAATCACATTTGAGGAGCTCAAAGCTGGCTTAAAAAGATATGGTTCAAACCTTAAAGACATAGAGATACGTGATCTGATGGAAGCGGTAATAATTTAGCTATTGTGAAGTTGATATTTTTTTTTCTCTATATTGCAACCACTCACCTGCACTTGTATTCACGAAACCTTCTTATTTGTTTGATATATTACCTTCCTTTTTTTGGTTCACTGCACTTAGTTAACATTAGTATGCCATGAATCTTATTGATTTGAGCTGTTTGTTTCTTTTCAAATTTGGCAATGTATGTCATTATTTTTGGAAACAAGACATGTGCATGTTGGTAACATTGTTTGCTAGTTTTTACTTGACTGAAGAGACAAGTCGAAGTAGAAATAATATAGGTAAACATCGCTACTGTTGATAAATATGCTGTGTTGAAGAGTTAAGACTTTGGTCAAAACTCTTCTTTGGTTACTTTGTGTGAGCCTGGTGTATTTAGCTTCTCTTTGGGCTCTCTCTCATGGGGCATCCCTTAAAATTAATTGTTGGCTTCCATTGCATGTACTCCTTACGTGATATGTATCCATATGAAGGTGAACCTTGCACGTCTTCCCAATTTATTGTCCTTGTACATATAAATTTGATAGCCTACCTGATTGTATAAGTGTATAATCTAAAAAATTACTCCTTCCTTTCTGTGGTTGTCCAATATATTTGTATGTATTATCAACAAAGTTATCATGAATCATCTCTTTTATTTAAATTGAGATACGATGAAGAGAGGCAGGTTCCTAATTATGACATCACTTTTCTTGTTTAAGCTTCTATTTCTTGTACATGCTAGTATGCTACATTCTTCTGAACCATGTTATATTTTGCAGGCTGATATTGACAATAGTGGTACAATTGACTATGGGGAATTTATAGCTGCTACAATTCATCTCAACAAGCTCGAGCGTGAGGAACATCTTGTTGCTGCCTTTCAGTACTTTGACAAGGATGGCAGTGGATCTATTACCATTGATGAGCTCCAACAAGCCTGTCAAGAACAGGGCCTTAACGATCTTTACCTTGAAGATGTTATCAGAGAAGTTGATCAAAATAACGTAAGTCTTGTCACTCTCAGTCACATTTTTCTGCTTCACCTTTTGTAATCTTATCCGCATACTGTATTATTTTGTGCTAATTTTTTTTTCAATTTCTGAAATTTGGAATGGCAGGTCATTGGCCTCATGTTTTTACTTTCCATTCATATCTTTCTATACATCTCAGTATTGTGTTTGACATACATTTCAGGATGGCACAATTGATTATAGTGAATTTGTTGCGATGATGAGAAAAGGTGATGGTGGGATTGGAAGGAGAACCATGCGTATGAGCATGAGAGAATGAGAGATGCACCTGGGTTTTACTAGACTTTCACTGTAGTTTTATTTAAGGTACTTGTTTTTCCTCTCCTCACAAAGTTATTTAGCTGATAAAACAGTGTAAGAGCAATTGGTGGATTCTGTGAAGTAGGAGTCTTACCATGACATTTGAAAGAATGGTGTATCATTGCTGCTGAAGGTTCTTATATGTGCTAACAAAGAATGACAATCTAAAATCTGAGCCATTGATCTTCATAATAATTTTAAGTTTTCTTGTAAACTTGGAGGGTTTTTTGAGGAAAGATGCTGTTGTTCTTTTTAAGAATTGTTTCAACATTGAAAGCTAACTTTCTTTCGATGTTTTAAACAAACAATTTTCACCTTATGACGTAGCTTGCAGAATGGGTGCATGAAACTTTGGATTTTGTGTTATGCACATTTAATTAAGTGAAAATAGGAAAGATTACAATATTTGTTGTATTAGCTTGCAGAATGGCTTTCATGTCTTTTTTTTTTCTATAATCTCTACTGAATTGATTTTAGCTCTTACCAATTTTATGATTACATCTGAGTTTTGTTGATTTTTACCAATTTAAATTGATTGTTCATAATTTAAATTGATTTTTTACCAAGTATGAAGTATAACTATTTTTTGTGATTTAAACTTTAAATTTGAAAAGAATGCCTTGAGCTAGAACAAGCAGAAGTAGATTGTTTACTCTTCTTTCCAGTGTGGTGCTGATAGCGTAGTGTGATTTACAGGTTTGTACAGCAATGGATGATAAAACCATGAGATGTAGGTTCTTCCTTCGGCTCACCAACTTCCTTTTGTGGGGTGTTTATTGTAAAGGTCGTGTGCACTATAGAGCAAAAGTTATAAACTCTCTGCGATACTGGTCTGAAATGGATTCCAGCTTACCATGTCTATAGATGATCTGTGTATGTTTGGAAGAACAAGGTTGATCTACTGTTTCTTCCTTTGCAAGCTTGGAAGTTTGTGCTCGTTCTGTACTTTTAACTTGTTTGATTGTACTTTAGAAAAATGATATTTATTCTAGCGGCTGTCAATGACATTTTAAAAGTGCTGTTGTATGTTGTTAAATGTTGAGATTTAAACCTTAGATCCCTTTGTATCATGAATGAAAAGAGGACCGTTGTTGAACTTCATTCTAAATTTTTTGTTCTTTATCAATGTTGCTCCCTTTTAATACAGCAGAGCTGTTATGCGTTGCTATATACATCTGATATTTACTCATCTTCTGGACTTATGGTCTATGAATCGCAGGAGACTGTCGTTTCAATGAGTTAGTGATAGCTACATAACTTTATACTCCACGTATTAGCCCTGAATTAACATGGCAACCCTTTTGGACTAAAGGCGATGTTTAACAAGAGCTACATTGTTACAGCAACATTGCCCCAATGTCTTTAAAGTGTTTTTCGCCTTGGACATAGTTTGAGCCCGCCAAGATAGGGTAAAGGAGCTACTTTGATTGTTGATCCAATGATCATTTACTACTTCACAGTCAATAACAGGAATATATTCATTTCAATGGCCTATTCAGGCTAATTTTTAATAGTTACAAATCACAATCAAAAAGCCAAAGAAGATTGATAATCTATTGAAATGGATACCTCTTGTTTACCTTGGCATACTCTCTCCATGTATCTTAAAACACCGTCCTATTTTCCAATGATTTTCCCTTCCCCCAACGCCGTTTAAAAATAAGTCTTGTTCTTAACAAGTGAATAGTGTTTTCATGTAACTCGTTACATTAATAAGCAACACCTAAAAACCTAATATTGTTCTAAGTAGATAGATTTAACATTGCACGAGGCTGATCGTGGACATGAAACTTTATGATCAAATTAAACTACTAAGTGTAATAGCCGAATAAAGATCCACGAGAGAAATATCTTGATTACCTAAATGTTTAATTCTAAAAAAAATCTCAAAAAATATATCCGGAAGAGCTTTAGTCCACTCTCAGAGATGGGTCGATCATCCCTTTAGAATAAGGGACTTATACACAACATAAAGTAAACATACAATAGCTTCCAATAATCAAGATTGCAAATTTGCATCGGGACTCGAAACTATTCATTCACGTATCAAACTTTAGCTAGACAATCAAGAGTAAATGAATCAAACATAGTAGCCACAAAAGAACAAATCAAAAGTTGATCCAAACATAAACCAGACATTACATGAAACTCTGTATTAAAGGTAAATGAATAAGATCCTTACATAACAAATTAACAATCATACTGAAACAAAGGTGAGTACTGAAATATATATAAAATCTGCTCTTATAATAAATTCATCGATCAAATGGAGATGAAACCTTCATGGACGATAAGAGCAAACACGAGTACGAGGAAGCCAATGGCAATACAATTGCTGGAGGAGAAGGTTGTTTGAGAGTAGGCAGAAAATGTAATTGCTACACCTACTAATCCTATTGCCAAAGCTTTCGCACTTTGGTTCATTGTTTTTTATTTTTTCGTGGTCGAATTTGATACGAAGTATAAGAATATTGTGTTGGTTGATTAGATGAACAAGAGATTCAAGATGAAGAATGAGAGATTTGAGTTTTTATGTTTGAGATCATGTATTTGAAGTTTGAAGTTATTAAGTCAACGATGCATGAGGATTGGCGGATCTGGCCTCGTTGACTAGTTGCATTAATGTACTCGTAACTCGACAACTCGTCACTATTTTGATAAAATATTAGATTTGCAGCTCTTAGAGCATCTAAACTGACATAATATGAGTATGTCTCAACAACCAAGGGAGACTCCAAGACGTGAGAGATAACAAGTACTCCCTCCGTTTTTAAATACTTGCTCTATTTCTTTATGCGCGGGGTTTTAAGAGAAATTGGAGAAAGTAATAAAATATGGAGGTAGTGGGATAGGTGGAAGAATAAAAAATTATAAAAAGCAAAAGTAGTTGAGAGAATTGGAGAGAATATGAAATTAATAGAATATGATTTATGTTGGGTCCACTAGTTGAAAAAATGAATTAAATATTGTAAAAGCTTTTCAAATAAGGAAATAGAGCAAGTAATTAAAAACGGCCGAAAATGAAAAGTGGAGCAAATATTTAAAAAACGGAAGGAGTATCTTATTTTAAAGAAAGATTGATTAAATCATTCATATCTAGTCATATTTTAGAGGTGACAATTAAGTTGTTCGAATACAACCTTAGTTTACAATAAATTTTCTATCAGCACATTTTGGATTGCACGTACATATGAATCTTTTGCCAAGTCAAGGGTGGTACTGGTATATAGCTGATAGACATGGTTTAAGATTCGAATCCTCCAGTTAAGATTCAGAATTTCTCATATTCCCAAAATAATAATAATTGTATAAAATACAGGAATCAAAATACATAATGATCAGCACGCTAAGGGTAAAATTGCATACATATTGATATATATTGGATAGTTCAAAAGCTAAGTACAGCCCCTGAGATGAGGCTATTTGTTGTGTTCAAAGGGGTTATAAAATGAGAATTTTGCATTATATAATTCTATTAACAAAAAAAGAGTGCTCTTTGACAAGCTTAAAAGAGCAGAAGCGTATACTGTATATAATTATATTCATATTAGATACTACTATTTCAATTACTAGCTGACGTCTCATGCCCTATTGATATTTCCTGCAAAAAAGAGTGAAACAATGTGTTTTAGCAGCTTATCTCGGCAGATCAGCAATTTTGACTATTGCCAAAAATCAAGTTTTTATTCAGGCATACCTTTAACTTGCCATCACTTGAGAAAGTGCATCTTGATGAAATAGCGAATCCAGGATCTAGTAACCATCCTACCTCTCCACAAGTTTCGCCGATTCCACTTTCCTTGAGCGAGCACCACAATTGTCGCGGTAACATAATCAGTTCATGCTCATTTCTGACTATTTTCTGCGTACTTCTTCCTGTAAGTTCTTGCAAGGGTTTCTGCCCAATGAAAAGGAAAATCGGCGTTAAGCATACATGATGCTGTACGTTGTAAAAAATATAGTGATCAGTTGATCAAAAACAAAACAGGACTCACATGAGAAGGTTGGTAGCTAGCCACAGCGTCCTGACTCTGCCAAACACCTGTAACATCAGAAGCATTCAACGCAGGTGTAGAAGCGAATGCAGAATCACGTATAGCACAACCACCAAGCTGATCTCCATTTCTGAATGGTCCATACCACAGCTCACAGAACACTTTAATTTTCTGCAGTTTCAACTTTGAATCCTCCAAACGAAGTGTCTGAATCACCCTTACTCTAGACTCCTTATCTCGAGGGTCAATCAAACAATGCTCCAACTCCAATACTTTATACACTTCATTCTCCAAAACTGACCAAAGGGCCACATAACAGCCGGTGTTCTGAAACGCAAAGGCTAAGATACTGTTGCTTTCTTCGCCTCCTATGATTCTGTCATCGCTGTTGTATACTGTTGCTGCATCAGCCTCACAGCCTACTGTGGGAAGTAATTTCACAGACCTGTAGGAAAGAAGGAATTTCTGTGGATCGGCTAATGTAGGGCATTGAGTTTGCCAGTCAAAGACCTTAACTTCCCATTCCCTGTATGCTTCAGGTACTACTGATTCAGGAAGTTCAATGGGTTCCCCAGCAGTTGTGAAATCTGCTCCGAATCCATCCCACTCTCCTGAAACTTTGTCCGCGAATTCTGCCCAACCTTCAAACAAATTAACAACAACCTTGTTGCATCAGTTTTATCAATTCAGGTGATAACATTAGGAATCTTGGATACTACATATAATTCAGAAAGGTTAATAAAAAAATCAGTCTTATAATCGGATAATCCCTAGAAATGAGCTTGTATACAACTAATATAGTGGATAAACGCCAATGTGAGGTCTTTTTAAATCTATCTCCAGCACAAAGACTTTAATCAACTAAGCTAGTTGACATCCATAATATAATACTCCGATAACACAGGGGTATTTTGGATTACCAAAGGGACATATTACTATATTAGTGGATTATCTTGGAGAATAATTAGGCCTAGGGTAGGGAATATACTTCCTTTGTTTTTATTTAGATGCATCACTTTCTAATAATGAAAGTTTCAATTTAGATGCATTATTTTCCCTTTTAGTTAATAAATTCACTCTATACCTCTCCTATCACATGTGACCTTTTATTTTTCTTTCACTATTTTTCTCCACTTCAAAAATTGTCGAAGAGTCTACAATTACAAAAGTAATGCAACTAAAAAATGGAGTTATAATGTAGTTTCTCCCCTCAACATCACATCGAGGTTCAAAAAGATAGCTAATTTTACTAGTGAACTCTTCATTCAACACTCTAATATAAAATTCAAACATATGAAGTATATAATTCATAAATTCAAAATCAACAACAAAATAAAAAATCCAAAAACAATTAATATCCCAACTTAATCACCTAAATAAATCAAAGACCAAGTAATAAAACAGTAAAATAAAATAACATACTGGAATTTGGAGAAGATGGACTAAAACTGCTACTTTGTTGTTGATCAACCTCAATTTGTGAAGGAATAATCTTAGCAACTGAACAAACAGTAAGTTTACTATTAGAAGGCAGGGGTAATTTTGAGGGAAGAGAAAGTGAATTAGGGATAAAAGGTAAAAGAGGGTAATTCTGAAATATTGAGGAATTACTGTAGGATGGTATGAGAGTCCTCTTCTTCTGTGAGATTACAAAGTGATAAGCAGAAGAAGAAGCCATTTTTTAAACACAAATTTATTTATTATTTTGAAACAAAAATACATAAATTTTTAAATGGAAGGTCTTATCTTTTTTATGAAGTGAATTTATTATCTTGAGCAAAGAATACAAGGCTGTAGAGTTGAGTTGAGATGTGAGGATAGTTTGCAACTGTGAGTCTTGCAACTGTAAGTTAATTCCCCCTTAGAGTGGAATATTCTTGCATATTGGCCACTATATTCTGGCACTTTCCCTTTCTTTGGCCTTATTTGATGAAGAAAATAAAAGTACTTTATTTTCAATAACCATTATTAAACTACGATTATAACTAGTTTTTTTATAAACATTCTAAATATATAGTTGACAAATTTTGATTATAATAAAGGATTATAAGAGATATGTTAAATATAAAATGATGTAGAATGATTAAAATTATGTTAATTAATTTTGTTATGCTATATAAATATTTGTGTTAAACATATGTCAAATCTTTTTTATTATAAGTAATTATATTGTATAAGATTAGGGAATTATTTTTGTATAAGATTTGTTTCTTTAATTGAATTTCATTCAGGAAAAAAAAAAATACCAGAAGATGACACGTGTCATTACTGGTGTGTCTTTTAGTATATTGTTATTGATAATAATCTTCTTATTTGTAATCTTGTTAGTATCTATAAGATAAAATAATCTTCTAACAAAGTAGTTATGTTAGTGAGTACTTTATCAATATTGAATTGTTATACTACGTATTTTTTTTACTAATCTACAATTAAAGATATCTAGTACTGTCAAAACGGTTTGATAGCTCGGTTTCGGTTCGGTTTGAAATCGGGTCGATTTGAAATCGGTTCAAGTGTCTTACGGGTCGGTTTCAGTTCGGTTTAAGTAATTATCAGTTCGATTCGGTTTCGGTTTATCCTTGAACGGCTTAAATTCGGTTCGGGTTGTAAACGGTCTGGGTAGTAAATGGTTCGGTGCAGACGGGTTGCGGTTTGTTAAGGTTCGGTGTAAATGGTTTTTATCCCGGTTTAAATTCGGTTCGGGTTGTAAACGGTCCGGGTAGTAAACGGTTCAGTGCAGACAGATTGCGGTTTGTTAACGGTTCGCTGTAAACGGTTTTTATCCCGGTTTAAATTCGGTTCGGGTTGTAAACGGTTCGGTGCAGGCGTGTTGCTGTTTGTTAACGGTTCGGTGTAAACGGTTTTTATCCGGTTCAAACGGTTTCGGGTTAGAAACGGTTCGGTTCTTTTTTGGTTCAGTTTTATTTTAGTTCGGTTCGTTAACGGGTTCGGTTCTTCTACAATTTAACATTATTCGGATCGGTTTTATTTCAGGTTTACTAAATTACGGTTCGGGTCTTTTTTTATTTAAAAAAATTGGTTTTTTATCGAGTCGTTTGGATTCGGGCAATTAAACGGTTTTGGTTTAAAAATTTGATACTACTTTCTAACTTTTTGCTGGTTAACAAGTTTTATATCAAGCCGGGACTTCATCACTTCATATTGAGGCATCATATTGTATGCAAATTCTCATTAATTTTATAAATACATATCATGTTATGTTTCAAGTTTAGCCATACTAATCTTACTAATTTATTATGAAGTAGATAATAAAAGTTTAGTGCATTAATGTATTATTGTTTTACTATCAGATTATTATCTGCTTCTTATTTGATCATTTAATTAATAGTGTCATAATCATGATTTGATGAGTTGTTGTGACATCGAAATTTGCAATTTGGTATTCGATACTTAATTAGTCAACAAGACTGATAATTAAGACTCGTTTGTCATTATATATTTGCATAAAGTTATATATGAAGATATGACAAAGTAGTTTGATTTGTATAATGAAAGAAAACATTAATGAATTAGAAGGTAATATTGATTCTTTCAATCGATTATACATATAAATAACATCTAACCATCTCATATTCTCATAGTTAAATATTTATTAGTATAAAGTGATGAGAGTCATAAGATTATTATATTTTTGTATATCTTTTACTGGTTTACCCCTAAGGCTTAAGTCACTAATTAGTAATTAGTAATTACTTAATTAGACTAACAAGTTAATAAGAAAGAGTAACTTTTAACTTGAGTCTAATAGATCAAATACAGAAATGTTATTAGTATATTACCGAGTAGGATATTTTAGTACACTGTTAATCTGTTATGCAAATATGCTAAATTGACAATTGCTTATATAGTCACATTAGTCAATCACTCATGTAGTCATATGACTCATATCTAATTACGTAATTTGTATTTATGCACTAATCTACTAGTCAATTCTATCATTTATAAGTTTACACGATTACATGTGTATTGCTTACAGCCTTACAGGCACAACTAAACTGATATAAATATAATCATACAACAAATCCATAGTACTTCTAACTCTCTAAGATATGACGTCATTAAATTATTAAACGGTCTTCGATTTTTTATTAATCGCAACGCTTGACATTTAACCGATTCACATTTTATAATTTAAATAACTTAATAAGTTAATGTGTGTGTTACAAAAAATATAAAAACTGATATTATGAAGGTATATATCGTTTTATCAGAATTCGAGAAATGTAATTAATTTTTTTTTTGAAGCCATGTGGTTAATTGTATAAACGGCTATTTCACCAAATGCCACTGAGTAATTTCGAAATTCACCAAATGCCATCGAACTTTTCCAAATTCACCAAATGCCACCGAGTTTTAACAAAATTCACCAAATGCCATTGACAACTAGTATATTAACACAACGTGCCATTAATGACTGACAGCCGTTAATTGACCGTTAGTGGACCCCATCACTTGCCACGTGTCACTTTCTAATTGGTCCATTTTTTAAAAAAAATTAATTAAACAAAAATTATAAAAAAAAAGTTGAAAAAATTTTTAAAAAATGGAAAATAGTAAAATACTTGAAAAAATTAATAAAATAAAAAAAAAAACAAAAAAAAAAATTCTGCTGCCACCACCAGCCTGCCCACGAAGCCGCCGCCGCCGCACCCTTTTGCCGCCGGGGCTAGAACCGGCAGGCGCGCCGGCCGCCGGCGACCCTTCCCCTAGCCTTATCCCGTCGCAACCCCCTCCCCTAACCCATCGCAGCCCCTTCCCCTCCCCTTTCCCGTCGCATCCCCCTCCCCTTTCCCGTCACAGCTCCCCTCCCCTTCCCCTCTCCCCGTCGCAGCTCCCTCCCCTTCCCCTCCCCTTTCCCGTCACAGCCCCCCTCTCCTTCGCCTCCCCCCGTCGCAGCCCCTTAACCCGCAAAACCAAAGAGTAATGGGAGTTTAAAGCCGGAATCTGGAGAGATTTTGAGTTTTGGTGGGGGTGATGTTAAGAAACCTGTTAACAATGGTAACTCCAATTCAATTTTTGGGGCGAATTCTCAGTTTTTAATGGATGAGAATAGCAATAAGAAGAAGCGTTGTTCGCCTAATTCAAGAATCCCTTCCCTACTCCCAAAAACACGTAACCCACCCCTGAAACCTCCGTTTTCATTGGTGGGTTTTTGGGGTTTTGACTGGTGGCTGCGATTTAGGGGTTACGGTGGTTGCGTGGGGTTTTTTGGGAAGGGGGAAAACGCCGACTCAAGGGATGGGGGGAGACGCGACGGGCTGGGCTATGGTGGTGGAGGTTAGGGTGGATCGGTGGGGTGGCGGGTTGGGCTGTAGTGGTGGAGGTTAGGGTGGATGGGGGAAGGGGAAGCTTGGTGGGCAGTCACGGAGGAGGTGGTGGCTGCCACCTCTTAATTTTTTTTTTTTTTTTTTTTGTAATTTTTATTTATTTTAATTTTTTTTTACTTTTTTTAAAAGTTTTTAATTTTTATTTTTGTTATTTTTTTAATTTTATTAAAAATATATATATTTTTTTAAAACGGACCAATCAGAAGGTGACACGTGGCAAGTGGTGGGGTCTAACTAACGGTCAACTAACGGACATTGACGGTCAACTAACGGAAATGGCATTTGGTGAATTTTGTTAAAACTCGGTGGCGTTTGGTGAATTTGGAAAAGTTCAATGGCATTTGGTGAATTTCGAAATTACTCAGTGGCATTTGATGAAATAGCCGTTGTATAAAAGTTTGTATAATGTTATTAAAATAAAATTAAAAATTTTGATATTTACAAAGTGGAAAATTGATTTCACTTTTTTTTTTGTTGACAATTTCGTCAAAATATGAATGGTAGGAAATTTCCCTCCAAAAACCAAAAGGCAAAACAAATTTTAGATTTTAGTGGAAAATTCTCCTTTCTCTTTCTCTCTCCTCTTCTCTTTCCCTCACCGCCTCTTCTCTTTCCCTCACCAATCTATCCTTTTTCCCCTCTCTCTTTCTCTCTCCTCTCAACAACAACATCAACAACCACAACCGCAACAACCAGCCACGCGTCACCTCTTTCCACCACAACCGCATCACCTCCAGCCACGCGTCACCTTCAACAACCAGCCGCCGCTCAACAACAACATCAACAACCAGACGCCGCATCACCTCCAGCCAACAACAACATCAACAACCGTCAGTTTGCAGATCTAGTTTTATTTTTCACAAAATTTATGATTATAATTATTTTTTAATGAAAATGTAATGTAAGTTTATAAATTTTGTAATGTAAGTTTGTAGATCTGGTTTTTCGGATTTTTGAACTATGTAATGTATAAATTGTTTTTTTTCGATTTTTTGGTTGATTTTGGATTTTTGTTTCAGATTTTGATTTTTTGGTTTTACGAATTGGGTGCTCTGGTTTTTTTTTTATTATTTATTTATTTTTTTCGTTGGGGTTAGGGTTTGGGTTAGGGGGTTGGTTAGGTGGGGTGGTGGTGGCTCGACAGGGGAGGTTTGGTCAAGGTGGGTAGGTAGGGGAGGTTTGGTCTGGGTGGGTGGGTGAGGTGCGGGAAGTTTGGTTTGGTCAGGGTGGGTAGGTGGGGTGGGGGGTCTGGTCTGGTCTGGGCGGGTGGGGGGGGGGGGGCGTTTGGTCTGGGTGGTGTGGGGTGGGGTGTTTGGTGTGGGTGGGTTGAAGGTGGTTAGGCGTGGTGGTTAGTGTGGGGGGGGGGGGTCTGGGTGGGTTATGGTTTGGGTTAGGGGGTTGGTTTGGTGGGGAAGTGGTGGCTCGATAGGGTAGGTTAGGGTGGTTGGGGCTGGTGGTGCTGGTTTTTTTTTTTTTTTTTTTTTTTTTTTTTTTTTTTTTTTTTAACGTTAAACGGTTCGGTTTCTAAGCGGTTCGGTTTATAAACGGTTCGGTGCAAACGGGTTGCAGTTTGTTAACGGTTTAGTGTGAACGATTCTTATGCCAGTTCAAACGGTTTCGGGTTAGAAACGGTTCGGTTCATTTTCGGTTCGGTTTCCTTTCAGTTCGGTTTATGTTTGGTTTGGTTCGGTTCTTAAACGGTTTAACGTTTACTCGGATCGGTTCGGTTTCGGGCTTACTAACATGCGGTTCGGGTCGATTTTCGGTTTCCTAAAATCGGTTTTTAATCGGTTTGATTCTCATTCGGATCGGTTTGAACTAGTTCGGTTCGATTTTTTACAGTACTAAAGATATCTATATTAAAGTAAATCATTGACAAACGTGTACAATTAAAATAGAAAAATCATTGTGAAATAATGTGGGTATCTTTATAGTGTAATTCTTTATTTATCTTAAAATAATACTTGTACTTCCTTCATATTTATGTCTTTTTTTAGGATTATGCAACATTGTTTGTTAAGTTGGAATTCATGCAAGGAATTGTGTATAAAATTGAAATGTGATCGTATATTGATAATTTAAATCAAAAAAATAAAGGAGGATCAATGTTGCAAATGACAAATTATGTAAATGATTATAAAAATTGAAGTGGAGGTGTACCCATGTAGGGTTTAGAGGGTTACTGGTACAAACGCTATTGGGCCGAGTGAGTAGTGACCCAGCTAAGCTACCACTGGAGGCCCAAGTCTTAATGATGGACTGAAAATAGAAGTCTCACAAATAGGACGCTTGAAACGAGTAGATACATTGAACTATGTTATTGTATAGTATACGTCTGCATGATTTGTTCACTCCATACTCATATGTGATCCTGGGTTATGGTGATTCTTTGTAAAATCATAGCACCACCTAAGTGATAATGAGACTACCGAATTACAGTGACAGTATTATTCGAGTGGTGGGTCATTTGTTTTAGTCTTGAGCTGAATTTTAATACGAGTATTAATTATTAAAAAAACTAGTTTAATCACATAAACTATTAGTAAGGCCAAGCCATCAAGTTCAATTCGATTTAAGAAAAGTAACATCTTGATAAATAATTCCGAGAGGTTTGGAGTATGACTGTATGAGTTCTTAATAATTTTAGCTATCATTGATAATATGACCTAAACACTTGCCAATAAACAATTTCAAAAAATATCATTGTAATGGTAAAACAAAAGGAGAAGGAACCACCACATTGTTTTGTACTCAAGTAATTATGGAAGGCTAATTAATGTTTGATTTGTAAGTTGCATGCATATGGTTTGGCTAAAGTCTTAATAGCCAGCAAACCCAGCATTGTTTTCGGCATATTTTCCATCTGTTTCTGTCGGTGGTGTATGGTAGGAACCATGTGATCTTAATTATTAATCATATTGCAACTAATTATTATCACCTAAAGATTGATGTTATGTAATCATCATAATATTCCAATATAATTACTTGATGACCAATAAAGAAATGTGATATGTACAACTTTAAGAGTTTGTTAAATAAGGAGGTAAAAATAGAAACATTAGTATTAGACTATTAGTAGATAATGCAGTAAATCAGTAATACTAATCGATAAATGCGTGATTTTTATCATTACTTTTGTTGGATATATATTTTCATCGTATGTAATTGAGGTAAGTATGATTTACCCACTCATTAATTGTTAACCTTTTCTCAATATTGGGCAACATAAGAGGTAAGAAAGACACATCAAAGCAAATAAGATGTCTTAATTCTTGCAGTCAATGAACAATTAAGCTTTGTATAAACTTGAAAACAACGGTTAGTCTGCAGCTTTTGTACTCTACAGTCTACACATAAGCTTCCATAGGAATATAGAATCAGACATTTTGACAACTTGGATTTTTATGTCAGACCTCCTATTGAGCATATATTTTGTGGGATATTGCTCTTTTAATGGTTATCTTTTATATTATTTCCTAATTTCCAGTTATCTAAGTTAAGGTAATTGTAGGATTAGCATTGTATATATTGATGTTGATTGATTAATGAAAGTTAAGCCGTAAGTTTATACTAATTCTACACCTCCCATATAATTGCTTTAATTAATAAACTAATCATTGTCTTTTGTTTAATACTTGTAGCTAAGTTAGCTGGTTCTTGATAAACCTTTTAGACAAAATCTTATATAAGATGGTCGTACAATAACTTATAACCCAGAACACACGATAAAAAAATTGCTCCGTAGACCGTAGTACATGTTACAAATCAGAGGGATCACGAATCGCAATTAGATACTTCATGTCTCCATAGTATAGAAATTACTGTAGTATGTTAGAGTTGCAATGTAACGCGTTTTAGGAAACTCTCTCTTTCCGAGTTTCGATCTGCCAGAACAACTAATAGCACGTGTATTTGATTAAATTGCGTGATTGTTAACTTTGACTTCTCATGTCTTAGTTGCTTATAAGTTATAATTAGTGGTTTACATGTACACCACTTTGTATTTCTTTGATTCAAAATTGAATTGTCTTCTGTCAATATTATAATACTCGTGTTAAAATTGAATCTTCTTAGTATTTGACCAATTGTCAAAAGTTGTGGAAGGTCTCTTTTCAATATATTCATAGGATAGTTAACTTTTGTAATGTAGTAAATTATTCGCCAATTAGTTTATTGATGAGCGCATTTATAGGAATTAAAAAATAACACGTATCTAATTGAAGCTTTTTGAATAGTTATGAGTAAAAACTTCATAATGCTTTATACGAAAGAAAGCTGTGTGGTATATTTCGTAACTTTTAATGTGCATGCATTGTATGGTGCTTACTACGCATAACAATGCAAGATCCCTCAACGATTTTAATGCATATGATAATATGTAATGACACGCGAACTTGTAATAGAGCGCATATTAAGTCGGCAACATGTCCTTGCTCCCACGTCCATGATGTAGTTTGCAAAATACGAGTGCAAAGTAGCACATAGGTATTGTTCTTCTTTCTATGTAAAATGAGCATATTATTGCAACTTTAACAAGCACCAACTTTGGTTACTATGCTCCATTTAAAAGCAACCTTTAACTTGCTATGGAAGTGTAAAAATCTCTGTCATTTCCCCTTTTCCTCCCTAATAGAATCTTGTTTTTTTTTTTTATATATATATATATATATTATTTGTACAATAATACAGCACTACTACAGATATGAATCATATGATGTAGGGGCCAAATTAGCCTCTTTTACGTGTGAAAATAATGGAGAAGAAATAATATTGGCCTTTTTCTATTACCCATTCTTAAAGAAACAACAAAACATTCAAAATATAATTACTTGTACATACATTTTTACAAATTACCAAACAATTCTACCCAAAAAACAATACTTGTACTTGTAAAAAAAAATCAACAAATAATAAAATTAACCAAATAATAACGTGTAATATCAATCATATTAATCACTACTAATAATATTCTATATACCCTTCAAAATCCTACCTCCAAAACACCCACCATTTTCTGAATTCAATCTTCCTCTCATCCTTTTCATCTTGTTTGCACAGATCTCCACGCATACAATATCACATGAAAAAAATTACATCAATTATTCATTATAAAGATTTAATCTTGATCAGATTAATTAATCAATCAACCAAGCAATACTCTGTTTTTCTTAATAATAATTTTCAACCAAGAGTAGAACCTCTTCTCATTGAACCATTATGATTTTGATACTTAAAAGTCTGAGGAAGAGACATATCATCGTATCTAAGAAGCTTCCTAACCTCAGATTTAACCTTAAAAAACAGATGCATTAAACTTCCCCTGTTTTGAAACCCAAGAAAACGTTTCTCTTCTTCATTCATTTCCAGATCTTGAACAAAAGTGGGCTTTCGAGACAAAACCCAAGCCCAGCCCAAATCCCACCATTTCTTGATCGAGCTTCCCGCGTTTTCTCCCATGGAAGATAAAGACTTGGACCGGTGAATAGCCCATGAAGTTGCCGGAGAAGCAGAGATTGAAGAAGGATGAAGATTTAACGAAAGCGACGAAAGCCGCCTTCGTAAACTTGGTTGATCATCTGAAGAAGATGATGATGATGAAATTGGAAGTGATGAACTCTTTGTTGTTCTTTGTTGAATAGTTTGAACTATTGAGCTCATTGCAAAGCGTCGGTTATTTTGTTGTTGAGATGAAAGCGTTGAAAGAGAGAGTGGAAGTGTCGGTTTAGAGAGAGGGAGAATATAGAGGGGAGTTTGTTTGAGGGAAAATGAGAAACAGCTAATAGCTAATAAGGGTTTTTGGAAACAGGCTGGTTGATTCCTTCTTTTCTTGAATTACTTTGTTTTAAGGCATGGAAAGAAGGGATTGGAGGGTGGGGTGATCATGGTAGGGTCGGTTTTAGCTTATTATTTGTATGTATGTATTGTAATGGTGACCACTTTTTTAATTTCTTAAAATTGATAGTGTAACGATTAGTACATTAAAAGATTTAGTTTGTTATTAACGAGTGTTTGGATTATATAGGACTATAGTTTTTATTGTTTCAATGAAGGTTGTGGGTTCGAATCTTGATAGTTGAGAATGACAATAATTTAGTTGTTGAGTTTTTAAAAGAGAATTCTTCACAATTGAGATCTATAAATTATAATATTATACGCAATAACTTGTCAAATTAGTTATCCTCAATAAAATAAGAGCTAACATGAAATTTTAATTCACTTTATGTAAATTTGAATTTATTCAATTTGATTTAACACTGTCACCTTATACATAATATTAATTACATTGAATGGTTTAAGGTCGCAAGGAGCATACTTAAAATTTCAAATTGAATCTTGTTTATATCTTAATCTTCTCAAATTTAATTTTACTAAATAACATGATCTCGTATACGACCTCCTATATACCTAAAGACGACATACCAATGATTACAATAACTAACACTTTCTATGTGGAGAATAGTTGAGCTGATATTCTCTTAACTTTTTTAATAGTTCTCATTCAAATTAGAGAATAATTTGAAGTTTTACCCCAACATCAAAACCAATTTTTACGAGTAGTTTTAAAGTACTGCAAATTAAGTAGATTACAATTAATTGGACTGCGTAATTTCATCCAACTTTAATAATTTAACTTAAAAAATAATTTAGAATGTTTAACCCCTAGAGAATTCTCTCATCCAATTAAATCCATTTATTTCATTACATATAATTGAAGCCACTTTTGTTGCTAATTCGAGCGTTATTAAGAGCAAACTAAAGCTTAATTAAGCTGAGTAGGATGAGTTGAGCAATATAACAGATTAACACGTGGCGGGAACCCTGGACTATAAGAATGCGCGGGAATGTCACAGAGCGGTGGCGTGTGAAAGTGGGACCGTGTGAGGCTGTCGGTTGACAATACGCCGCCGACACTATTATTTTCTCTTTAAACAAAAAATCTGGCTTATATTTCTTTTTGTACGTACTTATAAATTTCTACAAATTTTTCCCTAGACTCTAATGTATGCAGCTTCCCCTATACCCCCCTTTCTATACTACGTCGTTTTATCTAGTAGCACTTTTTGTATTATTTTTTTTTTCTTTCCTTCTTTGCTTTCAATTCAAACAAGAATATAAACATTTTTACAAACCTCATTTGCTTCATTTTCTCTCTCTTCTTTTTCACTAATGTCATTTTCTCTCTCTTGTTTTTTCTTTTTATTATAGTTTTTTAAATTTCTCTCTCTTCTTTCATGGAGATCAATGTAAATAATTCGTACTTTTAATGATAATCAGTCAATCGATTTTGATAATGCTTTGTTTTATGATTGTAATTGTATGATTATAATGTTTTGATTTCATAGTTTTTGTTGTATTGATTTTAATTTTGATAATGCTCTGGTTTTGGTATTATTGTTGTTGTTATAAGTTGATTAATAATTTAGGTTGTATTGTTCTTCTAATTCGATTGTTTTTTTTTGTTTTTGTTTTTGTTTTTGTATTTTTTTTATTGTAATGTTATTATTTGAGTGTTGTTTTTTTTTATAGACTTCATTTTCTCTCTCATTTCTTTCACCAATTTCATTTTCTCTCTCCTCTTTTTCACCAATTTCATTTTCTCTCTCTTGGTTTTTTTTTTTGATTTATTGTTTTTCAATTTTTTCTCTCTCTTCTTTCATGGAGATCAATATAAGTAATTCTTACTTTTAATGATAATTAGTCAATTGTTTTGATAATGCTTTGTTTTACAATTGTAATTGGATGATTATAATAATCTGATTTCATAGTTTTTGTTGTATTGACTTTAATTTTGATAATGCTTTGGTTTTGTTATTGTTGTTATTAGTTGATTAATAATTTAGTTTGTATTGTTCATCTAATTCGGGTTTTTTTTTTTTGTATTTTTGATTGTTGTTTATTCCAGTTTTGTGCGTTTCGTATGAGTATATATTGTTGTTTTAATTTTGCTATTCGATTATTTTTACCAGTTTTGTGCGTCGTAAAAAAATAATCTTAGTTAAAATAATGATCATTTCTGTAACAGTAAATGTTCATTTATATTTAATGTATTTTTTATGTATTAAAATACTTGTATATGTTTATTGTAGTTGTATTTGAATACTTATGTTGTACATGTGAATTTCAATTATTTTCATTGTTCTATAAATGCTCATATACATTTTAACTAGTGAATATATTTTATATTTGTTCTATTGTAATAATGTTCATTTATGTAATTATAAATGTTCATTTATATATATACTTGTGTTTATGGAATTATATGTTGTACATGTGACTTTTTTTAATGATTATCACTATTTTGTAGTTTCAGAAATAATGTTCAGTTATATGACGATAGATGATCATTTATGTTTTACATACCAACTTTAATTGACCAAATGCATCATTATAATTGAACATTATTGCTAATGTAATTTATTACATGTTACATTATTGCAGTGGGAAAAAAGGATATTATTATTTTTGAAGAAGCAAGTAAGTCTGAGTTAGTGGGGAACGAAACAATTTAAAACTGCTGATGAAGTTTATGAAATGTGTTCAAATTCCAATTATATGGTCAAGCAAATAATCAAGTTGCTACTAGTGTTCAAAAGATCGAGTGCTCAACTTCCTCCCATTATCTTCCAAAAATGTAAAAATTCCTATAAATGCTCAAATGGCTCTAATATTTATAAGAATATCTTTAACCTTTTGTTATTAGGATCTTGCTAACGAGCGCCCCGGGGCGTTAGATAAGGTTAAATTATATTGGTTGAAATAATATTAAGTTAGGAATTCATGACAAAATCATGCGTCGTTCGGTGCAATTAATGTTAATTTTACTCTAATATTTGCACTTTAATTCTCTTATCTAACGCCCCGGGGGTGCTCATTAGCTTTTGCCTTGTTATTAAGTATTATTCTTCTTATTGAATATTAATTTTTTAAAATCTTCTATAAGTGAATATTTTAGTATTTGTAATTGAGCATTTAGTTTTAAAAAATGATCATTAAGTTTTTGTAAAGAATCATTTAGCTTTTGTGAATAATCAAAATTGATTAACATAATACTTTACATAAAATCCGCAATTTTCATATAAAATTGTAAGAATTATTCTATAAACAAATAATATCTACTCCGTATCAAACTTTAAACGTATAAAATTAAATAGTTAATCACATAGAGTAATTCTGTTAACAAATAATATCTACGAAGTATAAGTTTTATCAACCAGCTATGGACATATATCTATCCATAAGTGAACATATTATATTATGCCTTTGCAAATCTTCTTGATGTTATTCTATTATTCTTAGACTCATGGTTTTTCTTCAGTAGCATTAGTTGAGCAGTGTATTGCAATTTGCATCCCCAACCTTGTGATTTAGCCTACATGTTAATGAAAATGAATTGTTATTAAAATAAACAGTACATTAAGTGTTATATAATTGAACATTATGTGCTACAAAATTGAACACTAAATACTATAACTTGTTTATTAAATTTTACTTAAAATGTTAGCTTTAAAGGCACAAACATTATGTGCTACAAAATTGAACACTAAATATTATTTTGCCAAATCGTTTATTTTTATCACATTGGTGTATCGTTTAAAAATACTTTTAGTAAAAAAAATGATCACTTGTGTAATAGTAAATGTTCATTTATGTTTAATGTATGTTTCTGTAGTAAACTATAGGTTTATTGTAGTCGTATACGAAAATATATGTTGTACATGTAAATTTGAATGATTTTCATTCTTTTAAAGATGCTCATGTAAATTTTAACTAGTGAACATATTTTAATATTTATTCCCTCAAAAAAAATAGTTTAACATTTGTTATTCTGTTTTGTTGTAATAACGTCCAATTATGCAATTATAAATGTTCATTTATATATACACTTGTGTTTATGGAATTATAAGTTGTACATACAACTTTTAATGATTATCACTGTTTTGTAGTTTCATTAATAATGTTCAGTTATGTAACTATAGATGATCATATATATTTTTACATATGGTAATTTTACTGTAATTGATCAAATGCATTATTGTAATTGACCATTATTGCTACTGTATTTGTTCATTTATTACATTTTTAATTATTGCAGTGGGAATAGAGGATGCTGTTATTTTTGAAGAAGCAAGTCACTTTGATTTTCGGAGGAAACAATTTCCTTCGGTAGATGATGCTTATGAAATATATAATGAGTATGCTTTTATGAAAGGTTTGGGATCAGAGTTAGGAGGAGTAAGAGGCGAAAGGATGGCTCATTTTTTATGAAAGGATTTATTTGTTCTAATAAGGGGTTATAAAGATAATAAGTGTAGAAATATTAGATCCTATGAGTGACTTGATACAAGAACTGAATGTTTAACTTTTGTACAGTTTCCTATTGATCGTTAACGTGTGTTTATGAACATATTCTAATATAGTTAGTGAATGATGGTTCAAAGTCGTAAAAAAATATTAGTATTATATATATACTATTTAAATGTTTGCTATTGAACGATGTGATTTGTAATAATACTTTGGGAAACAAAAAGTTTATATCCTTCTTATTAAAATCAAAAAGAAATTGTATATCACCAAAAATTAAACTATTGAATATCAAATATACAATTCAATTCTACACATATTGATGTTGCGCGAATCCATGCATTCTTGATTTCCTTATTTTTGTCGTCTGATCTTTCTTTTTTTTCCTTGCTAAATATCCACGATTCTTTGTTTAACTAATCGACAAAAACAAGTTTTTTTTAGTTAGATTTGAGCAAGAATAAGTGTTGAAATGAACCAATTTTCATATGAATATGAAAATATAACAATTGAAATGATCGATATGGAAATGAACATATATTAATATATAAATGAACATATATATTTGTAGAATTGATCATCTATTAATATGGAATGAACAACTATTAATACAATAATGAACATATTTACATAATTGAATATGAAAATGTACATCTATTAATATATAAATGAACATGCATTAGTTTAAAAATGCCTATGAAAGATATCAATCGATGAACATGAAATATATACGTAAATAACACTTGAAGCTATCAATATGTGATTTATCATACATCCATCTGAAAAAAGACATATGTTGAAACTCAAAATTTAACCGAGCATGAAATATTTGAAGAAGATGACCAAAATATAAATATTTATCAAAATTCTAGTAATCGTATATTAATATGTGAAAACCATATACTTTTATGCGATTGAACATCTACCAAAATACAACCGAATATTCATCTAAAATCACTTTCCACTCCAAACTATGAAAAAGAATGACATTTATATATACAATGACTATGTAGTAATAATTTTCCACTCCAAACTATGAAAAAGAATTAACATTAATACAATGACTATGTTGTGATATATAAATGTAGTAATATATTTATATTAATCATCTATTAACATGTGAATGATTGTATACTAGTATATAAATGAACATTTATTGAAACGGAAATGAACATTCAGTAAAAAAGAAACGCTACAAACTAATTCAATTAATGTTTACTTTTCTCCAAATTCTTTGATGTTCTTCTCTGAAACTATTTCCTTCAACTGCCCAAAAAAAAAGAGAGAATACTTCATAGTTCATACCCAAAAATGAAAAGCTACTTGTTCAGATTACTAGTTTTTAAACGAAAATTAGTAAAAATTACTAAAATGCAATAGTTCATAATCTTTTTCTATGTTTTATACTTCGATGATGATCCTGTAACACAATTGCAACAAAAAATTACTAAAACTAGGGTTCGTTTATATTCTTTTTTGAACTAAATATGAACAAAATCACTTACTCCTTTGAATTTCGACCTTGATTAGTTGAATTATGTAGTAATTGAACAATTTTTTTTGATAATTTGTCACAAATTTATAGAAATTTCATATTTGAAAATGCAAAAAATAGATGTAGAGAGAGAAAATGTAGAAAAATGGGTGAGGAGAGAGAAAGTGAAATGATAATGGTTTTTTTTTCTTATGTATATATGGGGTGGGGGAAATAGTACGGATATTACTATGTAGTTACTGTAAAAGTGAGTATTTGGGGAAGGGGTGTTAAACGATGAGTTTAGGGAGGGGTGTAGGCTAAGATGCCTAGACTAGAGTCTAGCCATATATAATCCATAAATTTCAATGGGTTATGGACTATTGGGCCGCCTCTCAAGTAGGCCCATTTCCTAAAGTCTAGCAGCTAATATGTACATTTTCCTATTTTCGTCCTAATAATTGGAAGAAAATTTCCCAATAGTGAGAAACAAGACATAAATCTTGTTTACATAATAACATTGTTATTTGTTACCTCACCTTTTCTCTATCTTGTTCCTCATTGTTTGTACCTATCAATTGTCCAAACTAAATAAAATAGAGATGTATTATTATCGATTATTTTGAAGTTATGCTATTGAATATTTATTATCTATAATTACAAAACAAAAACAATTTTTAGTTGCAACACTTTTGGTAAGGTATTGTTTGGTTGGATTAATTTTTGGTTAACCCAAAAAGTGCAAAATGGTGGAAGTTGAAATTTCTAAGGAATGGACTAATGGAGTTCCTACATAATGTAGGAATTAAATTACCTAAATCTCCTAAGGTCATTCATAATTTTTATGTTTTGTGATTTCCTTAATATCTACTAAATACACTTAAGCAATATCATAGAAATTTAATAAGGGAATAACTTTCTTAAATAGTAAATTATCATGGGAAGTATTTTTTCATTACAACCAAACAAGGTCTAAGTATAAGGAGTTGTTTTTTTAGGTCTTGCATTCAATAAACAATGTACCGTTTTACTTCGTAGCAAGTATAGTGAGTATAGCAGGCAATCGGGTCATGTCGTGTTCGTGTCCGAATCAAACGGGTTGGGAAGCCTCAACACCAACCCAACCCATTTAATAAACATGTCAAGTCATGAAACGTGTTAGAATCCCTTGTCCGATTGTCCCTTAACACTAACCTGTTTTTTTTCGTGTCGTGTTGTTGTGTTATACGAAAAAATATTCGCCTCATTCAATAAATTTATCATAATTTCCTTAATTTATTACCGATTTTTTTCTTAGATGGGTTGAGTCGTGTTGATTTCATGTTGGAAGTCTCAACATTAACCCAAACTATTTAATTAAACGTGTCGTGTCGTGTTAATCCATTTAATTAACTTATCGACAACCCAACCGTGATCAGTTCGTGTGGTGTCTACTTTTGCAAATTTCAGTACCGAGTGGTTTTGAGTTTTAACAGTAAAGTAACTGGATCTCACAAAGCACGATACCGCACAGTTCGCTCGACGCTCTTCAGTCTTTTGTTCAGGGCACGAAATCGAACACACTCCACTACACTACAACACTGTGAGTGACGGTGTGTAAACCATTTCTTCTGAAGACCAAATTTCTCAGCAGAGTTTGATTTTGCCTTCTTCAATGGAGTATCGCAAGATCAAGGATCAGGTTTTTCTCTCTCCTTCGCACTATTTTATCAATTGTTTGTTATTCTTCGCAGAAATTCTGTATTTTTATCAATGTACGATTTTCTCCAGTTCCAGATGATAATTTCTTCTCATTTTCAGTTATTGCAATTGAACCTTTTAATTTATGAATGCGATTTCAACCTTCATAGTTGCGTAATCATCACGTTTAATTTTATCGCGATTATTGGAGAAAATTTGAATTTTACAATTAATTTGATTTGAATGATCCAAGTATCTATTCATTATAGAACCTACATTTGATTGCTGTAAACTAAGTGAAAACAGAAGATTTGAGAAATGATTTTGATTTGTTTTAGGATAAAGATGAAGAATCCGCGGGTGACCTAGAACTTTCACGAGGGAAACCTAATTCAGGTTTATTACCCCCTAATTTGATCGATTTGAAATTCTTGTTACTTAATACTAGAATTTTTAAGTGTAAATTTTAGTTATCTCGTTTCCGGCTGATTTTCCTGGTATGATGAATGATGTAGCTGCTTTGGGAGCTTTATCTGGTGTAGCACCTCAATGGAAGCGCAAGTATGTTTGTGTTCTTTAATTTAGCTGATTTTAACTCTACATTCGACCCCACTTATAGGATTAAGGCTTTGATTGATTGATTGATTGTTATGTATAAGAAGTAGATGTGGTTTAGACAGAAATCTAGTAGTTGGATTGATTGCTATTGGTTATTGCCTTTCTTGTCATGAAAATAGGTCGATGGTTACACTTGCGCTGACTATACTTACTAGTTCACAAGCTATACTTATTGTCTGGTCAAAGAGAGCTGGGAAATATGATTACAGTGTTACAACTGCAAATTTTTTGGTGAGTGAAATCTTCGTTTGGCTGAGATTTTAGCACTATTGTCTGTGATCACATTCTCTTTTTTGTTTACTTTGTTACTTAATTCTTGGACAGTTGATATGATTCCTTGAAAAATGACGCATTGCCCCTTTAATTGCTGGTAGCTGAGCTTGAAAACATTGTTTCTGTGACTATTCCAGCAGACCTGGACTTCTTTGATATTGATTTAAAGTTTTCTTCTGTTTTAATTACACAGTTCTTAATTTCAGATCCTACTCTTTGCTTTGCTACCAGGTTGAAACTTTGAAATGTGCATTATCACTTTTAGCCTTGGCAAAAATCTGGAGAACTGAAGGTGTTAATGAAGACAATAGGTTATATATTGTTGTATACATATTGAGAAGTTGGCTCTTTTTAAATATTACCCAAGGAAATGATGCTGATTTGAGTTTCCATATGGTTATCATACTAGGTTAAGCACTACAGTGGATGAAGTAATTGTATATCCTATACCAGCACTGCTTTATCTTGTCAAGAATTTGCTTCAGGTTGTTTTCAGTTGTCTGGGTTGCTTCTTTTTCTTTCTTTTTTTAATGAAAGATTCGCCTCTCTGGTTTCTCACCATTTTCTACCTGACAATACCAGTATTATATCTTTGCATACGTGGATGCTCCAGGATATCAAATATTGAAAAATCTGAATATAATCAGCACTGGTGTTCTCTATCGTATCATTCTTAAGAAGCGGTAAGCCCCTTTATGTTAAAGATATTTGACATCATTTCCTGTCCGCTAATAAAGCATATGTTTTGTTCTGCATAATCTTACTTGAGAAAAGTTTAGAGAACTCTGTTAACCTTCATGATTTTTTTAGAAAAGTTAGAATTATTCCAGAATGCTTTAAAAACTCTAGGAGCTTCTCTGGGAATCAAAATAGCCAATATTATGAAAATTTGGAAATCTGACATACCCTTGATATTATCGAGAAAATGAAAATTTGATAATATGATTTATTTTAGGATCTTTTCTGTTGAAACAGCCTGCAGTTTGATGATATTCTGTTGTCAAATAATTTGATTTTGAATGTTGAACATGGCTGCTGATATTGATTCATGTCAGAGTAAATGACCATTCTAATAATATATTTGTGAATTTTCAGGTTAAGTGATATTGAGTGGGCTGCTTTCATTCTACTGTGTGCTGGGTGCACCACTGCACAGCTCACCTCCAAGTAAGAGTGGTCATAAACTCATTATTCTTTTGACTAGATTTATAAAACTTTGTTATGTGGGTTGGTTATAAGCACTGTTGTCAATGTTATTTTCAGTTTCAATAACTAGAGGAATAAGCTCCTTAGCTTCAGTTGGTACTTTGGCAGTTGATAATTTACCAATTTTCTAATATATACATAAACATAAAAAAGAAATATATAGGAAGATGAAAGGGGTAGGATAATTCTCTGGAGTGTACATCATTAGTCATAAATTTGTTATAATGGTCGAACAAATACATTATTGACAGGTGTAGGCTAATTTATTAATTATTTTCCTGAGGATAAGTTTGCTTAGATTTACATGTAGATGTATGGATGTCCAAAGTAACTTTTACTTCCATAAATTTTGATGTGAGTAAGCATCTTATAAACCATGGCAATGTGTTCCCAAAATGTACTATATCCCTAAAATGTGTCCCTAAAAGGTGATGTCCTCTATTAAAATCATGATAATGGGAACACTCTACTTTCAAACCTAGACCTTTTGATGTTCTCAAAGCTTATATGAATGACTACTTTGATAATTGATATCATGACAAAGTGTGTCTCAAAGGTTCCAATTAAAGGTCGTGTCCTCACCAAGCTTAACGCAGGCCAAATCTTGTCTTATCAGCTCCTGTCAGGTCTACCTTGTTTTCCTTAGTGTCTCAAAGGTTCCAATTAAAGGTCATATCCTCATCAAGCTTAACGCAGGCCAAATCTTGTCTTATCAGCTCCTGCAACTTTTCTCAGGTCTACCTTGTTTTCCTTTACAGCCCCTTAAAACTAATTTTTCACTCCTCAAAAGGGCTTCTGAATGCTGCCTCTAATGTGCCTGACCATGCTATTTGATCTATCAAACTTGCAGTATAGCCATTGCTTTTCTGTGAATCTATCTTTTCTATCTTTTGTGCTATCTTATCACAGCTGTGGAATAATACTTGTACAAAATATTAGTTTTATATGTTCTCTGCTTAAAACATTCCTTCCATCCATGCAGTTCTGATCATGTTCTTCAGACTCCACTTTATGGTTGGGTCATGGCCATTGTAAGTTTTTTGTTTATTTAAAGTAATTTTCCTGTCAATTTCAGACTAACATTGGATATTTTATTTTGGAATAATGCTTTAGAATTTCTTGTAGGTCATGGCTCTTTTGAGTGGGTTTGCTGGGGTCTACACGGAGGTAACTTCAGTAGATATAATTTGTCAATTTAGCACTTATTCTGTGTTAACCTCTGTTAAGTGAGCTATAGCTATATTGATGCAGAGTAGTAAGCAATAGCTGACTTGATCTTTGTGTTGATAAAATGTTCTTTATTCCCAGGCAATTATCAAGAAACGTCCCCAAAGAAACATAAACGTGCAGAACTTCTACTTATACGTCTTTGGAATGATTTTCAATGCCGTTGCAATAGTGATTCAAGATTTTGATGAAGTTGCAAATAAGTATGTACTTGTTCAATTATTTATCTATTATGAAAAGTTCTACATGCCTCTACAAGATCTGAAAAGCCTGTAAAATTTTATTCATTTAGTGAAGAGAGTGGGTGGGGAGATTTCCAATGAGTGGATTAACAAATTGGTGATCCTATTGAATGTTATTAGGCTGATCGTTGTTTGTAGGCTCAAAGAATTGGGAAAATTTCCTTAAAATCTATAATCTGTGACTATATCATGCTCCTGATGGAAATGGAACACTTTGAACTGTAAAATACTCGATTCCTTGTGAATTCCACTAGATCCAGTTTTATAATATAACAAAGATATTATCTTCCCCATGCTGACGTGTTTTCTTGATCAAACTGCTGTTTGTGAGCTGGTAAGCATGAAGTTTAATTTCGCAAATCTTTCATGAATATGCTACAGAGTTACTTTATGATGTTTACCTGGATTCAAATCTGATGTTGTTTTTAGGGTGTAATTCTCCAAGCTGGATTTCTTTTTGTGAACATATCTGTTTTAGTTCATCAAGCTGGAGACGAGTGGGCTCCTGCATTGCTAAGGAAGCTAGAGTTGTTGTAAAGCTTATAGAGCTTTACAGGATTTGATGGAAAAGTTCAGTGACGTATGATGATTGGAGTCATATCATTAAAGCTTATAGATACCGGACATCCTATTATTTGGTGGATGGCTGCGAGTCTGTGAGAGATAGGCTTGGCACTGATCAGCTTCCAGGGAGTAGGAGTTAGCACCCTATGTTACTTCGACTCGGGTACTTGTTTCTGACGTGTTTATGTGTCCTTTGTTAGATTTGGCTATTTTGTGAGAACTTTCCTTGATTGGCCCAACATGAAGTGTCCTACCCATGCCAAAGGGTTAAGGATCTGACTTGGGTTCTTGAAGTGATGAAAAGTCAAAGTTACATTGTTAGCACCTAATGATAAGGTTTGTTTCAAATGTGATGAAGGCTCCACACTCCAGCCTTATAACTTTATTCACCACCCTGCTTGTCACCAGGCTTGGTGTGGTGTACTTTGTTTTCCTGGGATACTGAATCGAACTCGGGGGCTAAAGAGAGTTTTAAGGAGTTTTTAGAAAGCTCAAAAACACAAGCAGAAACTGCAGTCTCATAGCTGCCATTTCTGAATTTTGGATTGACAGGAAATTCCAAGGGAGCAATAGACTTATTATTGCTGAATTCCAAGGTCAATTTGTTGCTGATTATTAGATAAATTTACAAAGTCCTTTGCCAGCATATGCTTGATTTGCTCTCATCTTTTCTCGTGTTTTACTGCTGTAATCTGGAAGTGCTGTTTGTTTTACTTAGCTATTTTGGTAGCCCTTTTGAATCCTTCTTCTCTGAGTGTGCTTATTATCATCCCTTGAAGATGGCAGTATGATTAGCATTGTCCAAGACAGTAAGGACCCTATGCTCTGACTTGTGTTCTTTGTGCTGATTAACTGATTTCTCCATGTAATTAATTTTTTCAGTTGCAATGTCCATTAATTATAGATGATCCTGAATGATTTTATCTAAGATTCTCCATGCATTTGGATGCTAATTTCATTTTTTCTTTTGCAGGGGTTTTTTCCATGGCTACTCGTTCATTACTGTACTCATGATTGTAAATCATGCACTCAGGTATATTTTACGTGACCTCTAGTTTTCCTGATTGAAATGGCTTAATAGGTGATAATTGCTCTCTTCTATTTTGATGAATCATGCTTGATGGAGAGTTATCCTCCAATTTACAATATAAGTTTTAGTTGATTAAACATGATCTCAGAAATTGTTCATCCATGGCCTAGTGCACACTGGTTGAGATATGTATACTATAGATGAATTAACTGCATATCTTGGATGACCCCAGGAGGTTAAGTAGGAATTAGATTTAGACTACTTCAGATGCCTGAAATGGTTTCTTAAATTATGTCTTGTACGGCCTATACCGGGGTATACATAGTTTCATAGATGGACCATTGGTAATTAGGGAAAACAAGGGGCCTTGCCAACATTATTTTCTAACATTTCTCAATAGGCTTTTGGAGTGGTTTCTCAGGCCTAATTATAAGCTTTGAAAATGGGTTGCCAAGATTATTTAATGTTTATTTATTTTTTTTTTTTTTCCTTGCTGCTGTTCATAGGTATACATTGTGTAGGATGAACTTTGGGATTTGGCAAAGTATGAAGGTATACTTGAAGCACGTATTTTTCCAGAAAGATGATTGGTTTGCCGGCATTAGGGCTTTTATGACACAATCAATTCTTTGGACTGTTTTTATTTGGACTTGCCCTAGCCTCTGATACCCATTAAATCTACTCTTCACCTATTTATGTGCTTACAGTACAAGACTTGACTGCTTAAGCTGCATTATATGCAGATCACCACTGCATAGCAAGCTATATTTTTCATTAGAGATTACAATCTGAACCAGAATGAACATTATGTCCACCTGTTACATCCCCTTTAAGCTGTGCTAGACTCTTTCTAGAGTTTCATACTTTAGGTCTTCTTGTTCATAACAGTGTCATGCTTGCTTTTGGAGTCTTTTGTGGTCCATATGACCAATATCAAAGATTGAACTTGGGAAACTTAAGGTATTGCTTGGTAGTAGTGCAAGAAGCTTTTCATAGGTGTTCAAATTGGACCTTCTAGGTATTACTTGGCTGACCATGTCCAGCCTCCCTGGAGGTTGTAATCCTAGTTCCTTTTTAACATTTTGTTGATGTATCTTAATATCCTGTATTTCATATGGGTACATGTGAACTGTTTATATACTCCTTTATTAATAATAATTTACAGCATTTCCTTTCTTCTCAAATCTTTACATCATGGCAAGTCATCTAGCTACTACCCTGCTCTCCTATGTTCCCAGTATTCTCAGTTATATTACATTGGATAATTAATTTGCTACTTTTCAATCTTCTTCATGCAGTGGCATTGCTGTCTCGATGGTAATGAAATATGCTGACAATATCGTGAAGGTAAGACCTCTTAACATCTTGCTTCATTATTGAGCTGGGAGATACGAATTTACCTAATCGTGAACTGTGTCTGCCCCCAGTAAACTTTTCATTTCTCTCAAAATACTTGTCCCTTGATAAATTTCCCATTTCCCACTTTGAATTGATATCCACATAATTAATAATGCTTCGATTGTTATATCTTCTTTTACCTTCTGTACCTTGGGTTTCCTCTCTCTCACCTCCCTTAAAAAAAACAATAAGTTATACTCACTGCCTTTTATTTATTCAGCTTTATCCAACAAAACCCCCCTATAATTTATCTCTTATATACTTGTGTACAACCCAAAGTAGAAGTTAAATGGGAGATGAAGGCAATGCACGGAGTAATATTTAAAATAGCATTCTGATCTTTTTCTTTCGTGCTATCTGTTTGATCTGTGCATCGTCTGCTGTTGCTCACTTGCTCGGTTGACGAACCCTCATTTCTTCAAATTTTTGCATTGCTTGATTGAGTGTACCCTATTTTAATTTGGTCTATTCCTAGTTTATAATACTAGATGGTTGTCTTGGGTTCATTAGCCTTTTTACGATATGAAACAACTGAAACATTTTCTTATCCCAACTTTCTTAAATTTGAACTAGTCAAGTAATAATGCATTGACAAGCTTGGCTTCTGGATATTCTTTCAGTGTCACTTGTCTCTTGGGCATCAGAAATGCCAAACTTGATGCCTCCAGGATTACACTTGCATGCTTTGTCTCTACCTGATGCCTTTAAACTTCACTAGTTTACCTGCATGTTTAATCCTATGTAGATTAGATTTAATTTACATTGATAACATTTTGCAGGTATATTCAACTTCGGTGGCAATGTTGCTGACAGCAATTGTTTCTGTTTTTCTGTTTGGATTTCATCTCTCCCTTGCCTTTTTTCTTGGTGCTACGTAAGTTACTGTTCATCTTACAGTATATTTTTTTCAACTGTTGTACTGGACAAAGTTTTCTGAATAGCATGTTTTGGCAGTGTTGTGTCTGTCTCTGTGTATCTACAAAAGGTTGGGAAAACGCCAAGGTAGCAGAACGCAGCAATTCCTCTCTTTATGGTTGGTCCCATTGTGCTTACAGAATTTTTGCTAACAAAATGAGACAGATGATATTGTGGAATTCATATTGACAATGTCCTGAAGCTAGTGCTGTCACGATTGGTGCTTCCGGTTCTAACAATTTCTAAGCCGGAGGAAAGGCTATAGTTTTTCTGGAGCCAGCGTGATGATCCTGCTACTAATCCATGTGAAAGGCATATAGAACTTGTCATGTCATATTGCATTAATTTTGTATGGATCATTGTAAATGTCAATATATACGTAACATTTGAGCTACTTGTGGTAACATCTTGTTAGGTTCATACTTGGAAAAGCTGCTGGTACAGGGGCGGTCTGCTTTGTACCGTATGCGTGTCCCTTTAATGTGCTGTATAATGTATATGCCAAGGTTGCCTAATTCGAGTACCTTGTCTATTGTCCAAGAGTAGTATCTTAATTAGCATCTCACTCTCGAATATAGTTGTGTGAAATGGGATTATTTTTACAATTAGAAATGATTTTTTCATTATAACTTGAATTTTTAACATCAGGACCAATGAGTTTGGCCTTCTCTTTTCTACCACGGTTTATATTGATATCTGAAAAATCACTCTGGTAAAGGCTTGTGGCAGATTTGGGGATCATTTGTGAATTTGTGACCTCGTATACTGGGAAAAAAAAAGGAGTTGAATGCAGTAGTAAGCTTGACTGATAAATGGCAACTAATAGATAATGAGGTGCCCTTATATAAATATTCTATGGATAATCATAATCTCTAACTATAACAATAAAAATCACTTATATCATATTTGCACACGTGTTATTTTCTTATTTTAAAAAAAAAAATTCCGCCAAAATCGTACAGTGATATTATTTTTTTATTTTCCTTTTGATATTTTGTCATTCTAAATTCAATCATTGGGAAATTAAATTTTTTAAATAAATAAAAGAGTTAAGTATTACTTAACCAAAAATGCATTATTGGCTTTTTTTTTTTTTTTTTTTTTTTTTTTTTTTTTGGGTTGTGTAATTTGTTGCAAAATGAAATAACTTTGTTTATATCTACATTGTGCATTGCAAGAATACTAATAGACTATTGCCTATGAGCTAGGCTAAAGTGAGTCCATCAATCCCACTTTATTCAAAGCCATATAAAAATATTCCAGACTAGCAAGATCAAATTTTCTTAATTCTGTTCTTTATTGTCATCCTAGTACGTCATTAAATTTCATATTTGTAAAATTTATGAAAATTATATACGAGAAAAATACACCTAAAATATTTCAATTTTTGAGTATCAAAATGATAAAAAACAATCCTAAGTAGGCAGTTTTCCTTTAAAAAAAAAAAAAAAAAAAAAAAATGAACAGGATTTAACACAGGCCAAAAATCCAAAAATTGAAGTGGGCAGTGATAATTGATAGTAGCTGTTCTCATCCAAGCTTCTTGGAGGTTTAGCTGCTGTTGATGGGATCTGTAACTCTGTAAGCAATGATAGTCTGTATCATCCAATCTTTACCCCAAGGCTTATCCTCGCTCAACCTGTACACAGGGGTAGTACTCTGGTTGATATTGCTAAATTAAATGGTTGAACGATATCCGATCACTCATGAGCCAATAGAACCTGGTTCATGGTCTTTAAAGCGGAGTACCAATTCCAAAGTTTTTTACCAGTCAGGCGATCCAGTTTTCCATAACCGGAAAAAACATCAAACTCTCGATGCAGTCCTGAAAAAACCAGCAGTCCAGCACGTTTAGAATTCATGGAAGACAAAAGTTGTACAATCACTTTCACCCCAAAAAAAAAAAAAAAAAAAAAGTTACTACTCGTCTATCTTATGGCTTTTGGAGATCTGTCAACAGTAAAGTCAAATGGTAGCAAACATGAAAGCTTTATACTACACATGTGAGTTCCAAAATAAATTCAAAACGAAAAATTGATACAGAAGAGGTGCAAAATAACCTACCTAGGAAGTCGATGTTATCTAAGAGGTT
Source organism: Chenopodium berlandieri (assembly GCA_034703905.1). NCBI lineage: Eukaryota > Viridiplantae > Streptophyta > Magnoliopsida > Caryophyllales > Amaranthaceae > Chenopodium > Chenopodium berlandieri. The sequence continues at coordinate 5,608,060 of CM068293.1, forward strand.
TTATTCCCTGCAAACGTTAAACCAAAATTTAAAATTCAGCTTCATATATACTATCACCAAATATGCAACCAATTAATAAAATCACATGCAAAAATCCTAACAATGGTATAATAAAGGGAAATTGGAATTATGTGAAAATCTAGAAAAGATGTCATTCAGTATAACTCAACTTATGAATACAATATATGCACATGGTTATAGACCTATAACTTAGACACATCCCATTAAAAAAACCAAGTGTGACAATTGACCCATAGACATGTAAAAGCTAAATAGTTTGAGTTGCTACCTTCGAAGCTCTTAACTCATTTACTGCCCCTCGAAGGCTGTCATCAGAGAGAATAAGCCGTGACAGTGCCCCTGTGCTCATCCTACAAGTTCAACAAGTAAATAGCAATATCAACTTTAAATAAACAGTATGTGTACATGCAAGCTTACCTTTGTGCTAGATGAGTATTCTAACTACATAACATTTTTCTAGGAGCTCCTTCATGCATATAAATCCTAATGTAAGACTACAAGCTAAACAATAAGATATGGTCCTAAAGTCAAGACTTGCAAGACTTAAAAACTAATCAGGAGATCAGAGGATACACAGGCAAAAAAAGTGATTCATCTTATAGCAATAAGAGATTCCACAATAGCTTTGCAAGTACATAGCAGTTACATAGTTACAAATACACATTGAGATTTTAGGGAGTCATAATTGAAGCTTCACACATCAAACATATCTTTCAGTGTCTTTTGCTGCATGAACCTCTCTAACTGACAAAAACAAATACCATGTACCTATACATAAAGCAAGGAATAAATAAAAGTTGACAGAATTTACAGAAATACATAATGACGTTACCCCAAGTACTTGGAAGCGTCTGATACAGAACCTTCAACTGCATAGATTAAATCTAATAATGCTTGCATACCCTAAACACATAAAAAAGAAATTTGGTCTTACAAACCTTCGTAAAATTGTTTTTAAATATAGTGGGGTTGAATTTAGATGTTTAATAAAAACATGAATCACCTCATTAAATTTTGGATTATTGGATTTAATTTGTGGACCGCATTCTGATCCCCTGATAGTAGATTTTGTTGGAAGAATTTGAAGAAGCTCTGGTGGAGGAGAATAAGCATTGAGATCCACAGGTCTTCTTACTGTCATACAGAAGATTAAGAAAGGCCAAAGTCTTTTCAAATTAGTGTCACAATACTAGTTGATACAGTAAAGAACCCTATATCATGATCAAAAGACCTTCAGTGTGTTGAGGATATTCGTTGAAAATCTTAGATAAAAGATTCTGAAGCATCATTTCAGGAATTCCCAAGGTTTGTATTAGTCATCTTAAAAACATAAAATTTCCATCACCAAGGAAAGCATATTCAAAGGCCATTAAATCAAGCATAAGACTTCGGTTCAAGCTGGTGATGAGCTCACCAAGAGCTTAAGAAGCAGCTCAATAAACTAAACCCTCATGAAGCATAGGTGGCACCAGAAATAAAACTATTACACCCTAGAAAAGGCCTCAGGTCATGGGTGAGAAACCTTTTTGACACATCATTACAATGCATAGTTATAAGGAAGGGTTCCTGCGAACTCTTTTAGCTATGTTAACCAAGGTCATTACAATGCATAGTTAGAAGGAAGGTATCCAGCAACTCTTTTAGCTATGTTAACCAAGGACCCAATTTTTTTCCTCAGAAAGTCTAATTTGAAGCCTTGAAGGCTATAATTAAATCAACGGAGAATCTTGACAAATGTTGAGGGAAGGCTCCTGAAGTTTGCACCATGCAAACACAGGATAGACACAAAGTCATATCTAAAGATCTCAAATAAAAACTAATTGGATAAACCCCCAACTCCAGAGCGACTTCACAATATCACTAAAGGCCCATGTCAGCAACCTAATATTTGAATGACATCGGACAGAAAATTGCTCCTTAAGCTTAATTAGGGGGTCATAAGTTATAACAAAATCATGCCATAAAAATCCATTTAGAATTAGAGAATAGGCTCTTCAAGTTGCCATCGGCCCCAGCCCTCTTGGGCACATAATATACCAAACATAACACTAGTTGACACCAACAAAGCAGTCATATAATCCTATTGAGAACTAAATTGGCCACCTACACCGTACATGTAGCTAGGTCCAAAATTGCCTCTTGGAAGCCCAATATGAAAACTAATATACCCAAGTGTTTATTTGGGGTGATCAGCCAACATTAAATTTAAAAAGCATCACAAAGAAGACATATCAAATTGCCTAATGATTTCCCCAAATGATCCATATTTTACAGTACAACACTACTCCTTTGAAAAGCCTCCTTTGATACAAAGCATTACTACGTGAATATGTACTGAAGCCTACATTTCATGGCTTCGAGATCTATGCTATGTATAAATTTCCAATGAATATTTTTCAGAAACCATAGTGTCGGGCACAAGCACAACTAGTTTTTCACTAAATGCTCTATATTTGAGGTGCAATAAATGGTCATTTGCTTACATAATTCATAGAGAAAACATTCTACTCACGAAGACTAAATATAAGTTTATAATCATGTAGTTACAAGAAGTAAGCCTGAAACAACTAGGAGTACAAGTCTACTTGACTCATATGTCTTCTTTGAAATTTTTTAGATTATACATCATACTTAAATATTCAACTAACTAAAAGGGGCTTCAAACTAACATACAATCAAAGGAAGAGATTGTGAGGATATGGCAGCAGTTGGCACATCGCTGTGCCTTAAAACCATTTACACATATAATACTGCACAATTTCATAATCACTACATGAGGATTTTGGGAACTTTTCGCAAAAGCATCTTATCAACTTGATTCACAAATTTCTCCATGTCATCTTACAAATGCCATTAATATAATGCAAAACCCTCATAATCTAACTCAAAGTTCCAAACTTAAAATTCAGAACAACCAAATTAAGGTCAAAACAGATACATAAAATCAACACCTCACCTTTAAGAGCTAAAAGAGCGCGAAGCCGGGCTAATGCCGAGGCACGATTCATATGCTGTGATCGATCCTCAGCTGCCTAAACATTGAATACAAAACAATCATCAATCAAAAAACCAATAACACAACACAAAATTAACACATAAAATACACAATCAGAAAAACATCTTCACAAAACCTGAGCAATAACCCCAGTTGGAAGATGTTTAAGACGAACAGCACTCTCTCTCTTGTTTCGATGCTGCCCACCTGGCCCAGAAGACTTGAATGTCTCCATTTCGCATTGACCCATCAATTGTTCATCTGATAATTTCAAAAACCCAGCTCCACTTTCACCATGATTATCACACACACTTCCAATTTTCTCACCTGCAGCAGAAGAAAACCCCAGAATTCTTTGATGATAAACCCTTAAATTTGGCAAATTCCTTTTATATGATACAATTGGGTTTTGGTGGGGTTTAATTGAAAAAGAAATTGCCCTTTTTGGGCAAAGATTGGATGATAAGTAGGGCATAAATTCTATAACTTTAATTCCTCCCAATTTTAAACAAAATGGAAAACGACCCATCAAGTATAATAGAGAAATTAGAACAAGAGTAAAGAAATTCAATCAGTATATCAATTTGAATATGTAATAATTAAGATGAATATAAGAAGAAAGGATGTGAAGAAGAGTTCATAAAATGTGGGTAAAGATTGTAAATATATTTGGAAAATTGCTCAATTTGTGTGATTTTTTTGTTATTAATTTGGTTAAAGTGGAAAATTTTGGATTGTTAATGATGTTCAATGAAATTTGATGATTGGTTGATTTGAATGTGAGAAGAAATTGAGAGGATACAGAAAGAGATAGTGAATGAGCTATGTTGATGGGTGAAATTGAAAATGGCCGAGAAATTGGATCTGGATAGTATTTGTTTTCGCGTTTACTGGGTTACTGGGCTGAGCTCTACCCAGATTAGTTTCTACTTTCTAGACAGAAACCAATACAGCTCAAAAAAAAAAGGACATACGAGAGTAAAAGGGTAAAACATATAAGGAAGTATAAAATAATTCTAAGAAAAATTAAAATAAAAAAATCAAAGTAAATAGTACTATACCAATTAGTTTGGTTAAAGTGTTTGGGAAATTGAGGAGATACTCAAAAGCTGAGATTGAATTCCGTCTACATCATTGTCTTTGCTGCTCTTTAAACCATTTATTTTTTTCTACTATTAGTCTTAATTTACATATGGGGTTAGAAAGTTGTTGCAAGAAGTCAAGAATAGGATGCTCAAAGAGTATTAGAATAAGCAAATGGTACTAATTGATCATATTTAATTAACTATGCTGCCAACAAACAATGGAATACCTTGCAACTAAAGTATATCAGAAAAGATCCATCCTTAAAGTTTTGGTTATCTTAGATATTAATCTCGTCTTTACTTCTAAGCAATATACTACATGAAACCATAGCATATAAATATCCTATCAAGCTCTGCACATATCAAACCAATCCAACCTCACACATTACTAGTTTACTACTACTACTACTTCCATATCAACAATGTCATATCCACTGAAAACAATCTTTTATTTCACCTTCATTGTATTTCTAGTTGCGTATCCAGCTTTCGCTCATGACTTCTCAATCGTTGGTTACTCCCCTGATGACTTGGGTTCAGAAGAGAGACTCCATAATCTATTTGTAACATGGATGTCAAAGCACCTAAAAAATTATGATAGTCTCGAAGAGAAGCTGCTTAGGTTTGAGGCATTCAAAGATAACTTGAAACATGTTGATGAGAGTAATAAGCGTATTAGCAGCTATTGGCTTGGCTTGAATGAGTTTGCAGATTTGACCCATCAAGAGTTCAAGAATAAGTACTTAGGCTTGAAAATTGCACAAGACAAACAGGTGGATTCTTCAGAAGACTTCACCTACAGAGATGTAACGAATGTACCAAAGTCTGTAGATTGGAGAACGAAAGGAGCTGTTACACCAGTCAAGAACCAGGGCGCATGTGGTAAGCTGAAAATGTTCCTCATTAACTCAAAATCGTTACAGTATATAGCTTGAAGTTTATCATGAACTTTGATTTTATTTCAATACTGCAGGAAGTTGTTGGGCATTTTCAACTGTTGCTGCAGTCGAGGGCATAAATCAGATTGTCACAGGAAACCTAACCTCACTGTCTGAGCAACAACTGATAGACTGTGATATTAGCAATAATGGCTGCAATGGTGGGCTAATGGATAACGCATTTAAGTTTATAGTCTCTAATGGTGGACTTCACAAGGAGGAAGACTATCCTTATCTTATGGAGGAAGGAACTTGTGAAACAAAAAAGGTATGTACTACACAGAAGCTCAAACCACATCTGCTAGGAGATGATGCTAGAAAACATGCTCATCTATTGATTTTGTCTATCTTATGTGACATTTTCACAGGAAAAGATGGAAGTAGTGACCATTAATGGTCATAGAGATGTTCCAAGGAATGATGAAGCAAGTCTATTGAAGGCACTCGCTCACCAACCTATTAGTGTCGGAATTGATGCTTCTGGGAGAGACTTCCAATTTTACAGCGGGGTAAGCTCTCCTGCACAAATTTTCTACATCATTCATCAAATACTATTCATAACCAAAAATGACAGCCAAAACAGACAATAGGAAGGGGGGTTTCACCCTTCCTTGATTCATCTTTGAAAATGGACCGTTGATTTTTACCGTGTACTAACTAGCTTCATTTTTGTTTCTTTTGTGCAGGGAGTTTTTGACGGGCCTTGTGAAACTATGTTAGACCATGGAGTAACAGCTGTAGGGTACGGTTCAACAAAGGGATCAGATTACATCATTGTGAAGAACTCATGGGGACCAAAATGGGGAGAACAAGGATACATAAGAATGAAAAGAAACACTAGGCACCGCGAGGGACTTTGTGGTATTAACAAAATGGCTTCTTATCCAACCAAGAACAAATGAAAATTTTGGCACAAGTTTCTTTCCTCAATCACCCTCCTTCCTGCCTTTGCAGCAATCCAAGCAACAAACAATAATAAGTGTATATGTTTATACAAGTTTATCATTGAATATGATAAACATCATTCTATGTATTTCTCATGAGAAATAAGGAAATTCAAAACATTTATTCAGATATCTTGTTGGTTCTCACATTAGTATTACTAATTTCGAGTACAATAAAAGAATGGAAAGTATTTCTGTTCCACAGCTAGAGCATTAGCATACCAATACAGGTGTAAATAAGACTATGAAATGGCCTGTCAAAATGGCATTCTACATGAGCGAATTAGCCTCTGGTTTAATGCAGAATACTCAAGGAAATACCAATAATATGCTGTACAGGAAAACCAGCACGACACCAGGTCCTGATATTGTACATCTGTGATACTTTAAAGAGAGTAAAAAGGTGATTCTTTTTGTGGGCATCAAAGATTTACATCAATCAGAGACCTCATTGTATTTGAAGACACAATCGTAAAGCCTTCCTCCTAGAAACTGGGCAACTTCTGGATGCTTTACCTGTGACCAGCACAAAGGATGAGTAAGTTTCTCTATGCATGTGAAACTTTCCTGAACTAAACACAGATAAAAGGGGCATAAACCATATATATACCATTCCAATCTTGATGGAGTCACACTTGAATTGAGCATACAGATTTGTCTCTATTCCACGCCCCTGCAAAAGTGACGAGGAATCCAAATCAGTATTATATGAAAGCTAGATACACAGTTCAATAGGTGAGGGGGATTTACTACGTATCAGCAAAACTGATAATATAAGTTGCTACAATAAAAATAAACAATAAAAAATAATATAAAGAAAAGAAAAGGCATCAACTCTACAAACTTCAGATTTCAGCTTTTGTTCTAAGTATCCATTGTGGTATGATATGCGTAGACCAAAAACTTAAAATTAGTCATATTCACACTTGTCACATTATTTTTAAAAGTAACGAAAGCTGAAAACAAATAACTATTCTAGTTTTCTGGCTTAAATAAAACAAAAACCTAAAACTCACAATGACAGAATAAGCCCTAAGCTTCCAAGAAACAACAAAACTGCTGCATTAACTAATTGCAACAGGAAGTTTTGATGATAAGAAATCCTGAGGGAACAATGAAAGTAGATTAATTGAGGTATGTTAGTCTTGGCAAATTGTGAAGTCCAAATTATTCTCTAACCTTTTTCAAAATTTTCTTAAATTACTAGTTTCCATTAATGAAGTAGAACATAAAAGAATGAACATAGTAGTTTTTTGGGGTTATAGTTACTGGATGGGTTCACTTTATTAATGTTTTTTATTAGGAAAGTGGAATAGATGTGGGTCCAAAGGGAGGGGAGAAACATTAAGAGCATGTTTGGTAAGTGTTTTTTATTGGTTTGGAAATGGATTCAATTAAACCATTACCGTTACCAAGTGTTTGGTTGGAAGGCTTGGGTAACAATTACCATTACCTAAGGGTAATGGTTTCCACCCACTTGTTACCTCTCTAAAACCTAAGGTAACAATTACCCTTACTCTCCTCAAACAAAAATATAGGGAGATAGGTTTAAATGATTCCTTTTCATGATTAAACCAAACAAATGGAAAGGTAAGAGTTAAATGATTCCTTTCCTTTCCTTTCCCTTCCATTTCCATTATTCATACTAAACGCCCCCTAAAATTATTTGTAATAGGGAGTCCATGAAAGAAATAGTAGTATTGCAAGTAATATGGGATAGGCCAATAAGGAGGAGCTGCTAAAAATATGGGAAGGGAATAATACAGAGTAACAGAGTACTACGGAGTAGTTTATAGTCTTCTTAAGAAAAAGATAATATGAAAAAAGAGGTGTGGAATCATAGTACATGAACATACTGGTAGTAAATCTTAATCGTGATACAGAAGTAAAGTTTAAAAGCCCAGCTAAAGGGTCTTCTGTTAGAAAATTCAAATCCTAGTTGTTATGACTTAAAAACATGGCCTTGCAAATAAACACACTATGACACTACTGTACCATAATTATGCAAACTCTGAAAATTGAATTCTCTGCATGACTGCATAGCACTCTAACAGAATCCAATCACCTATAACAACTACAAAAGAAGCAAAGAGAACAATGCTGAAAGGCCCGGACAGCAATCAGAAATCTGCTGAGATTGCCAGATCATATGTTGTGCCCTTGTCTATTGACCCATCAATTGGATTTAAGACTGAGTGCTGGGCTTCGTTTGTCCTACAACTTCACTAGCGCCTGTTTGCTCTTAAGTTCAGAAACTCTAAAGCCTGGTGTTACCAAAAATGAAAAAACATATACTTTCCATATATAAAGGAGATCTACACTGGTAACTAGTAAGACAAATAGTTCGAGAATTCATGATGAACCAATCAGTCCGGCTTAGATTAGAGTACTGAAGGAGACAACATCAAACCCCTACAGAAATGTGTGAACTAGAGTTCTGTGATTCAGTCAAGCACTATTCTTGTGTTGGCTAAAAAGAGACCATCTGACCCATACTGCACATTTTGTTGATGGGTAGATGCATGTTTTATGGTATACACACATACCAAAAATCATTAGAAGCACGGCAAATTAACATACCATTCCTTCCAGAATAACTAGGTCAGCATCACTGGCTACATATGCAAGTTCTTGTGACACGCTTCTAAGATCAATGACCTGTCAGACAGTTAATATGAAGGACATCATATAACAGATTCCAGAAGAAAATGCATTTGAATTCTGAAAGCTAAATTTAAAAAATTTCACTGACCGGCAAATCATTGCCAGAATTGGCAATCAAGAGTTTAGAAGTATCGACACCCATGAGCTGTCCATTTTCATCCTTCAACTGACAAAGAAAATAGGAATACCAGCAAGCCCATAAATTGAGAGGCATTACAAATGGACAGATTTTAAGAAAGACATAGTGTGAGATGCAAAAATACCTGCGATAAAATATCAAACAATTCTGTATATGTAACATCATTGATAGAAGGCAATTCATTGGCTGCCAAAATAACCTGCAACATTACAATATGTTGAAATCAAGGTAATGGAATCATCTGGCATACAATGTGTATAGAATATAACATAATCTCAAAGCTGATCATTGGAAAGGTACAGTTAACCAAAAATTAAAGCTTCTAGACAATAAATGCATGTTTGAGTCTTATTTTATTAATTTCAAAGTATATTTTTCCATAAATAACCATACCTCTTCTTCCTATTTACCCCCTTTTCTCGTCATCCTTTTAATCAATTTTCGAAGATTATTAGTTTTTAAGTGTATTACTGTATTGCTCACCTTTCTTAGCCTTCTGTTTTCCATATTTTTTTGTTATGTGTATAGAAATTAAAGGAATTACCTAAAGAAAGAAATTGTTCCCCTATACAATTATAAGTCAGTGCAATCCAAGGTCGAGGGAGCAGTTCATTGCACAATCTTCTATATTAAAGGGCCACAAACACATCACCAATTGCAGCAGTTGAGGTTTTATCTTTTTTTCCTCCTACTCTTCAGAAGGTCAAAAAAGGTATCCCCTTGTACTTCCTTTCCTTTTTCTAATTACATCTGGTATTAAGTTCTTATACTCTTCCGAATTTCCAATCCTCATCGTTTTTAAAATGAACCACTAATTTCTTTAAGACAGCTCCATTATAATTAAACCTCACTTTGTTGATTGACAAGATATATTGTCCTATTAAACACAAACAAGATTGATTTACAAGAACATGGCACATTAAAAGAGATAATTCTTTAACTGTGAACCAAGCCATATCATAGTCTGTCAAGCACCATTCTCAGATTGCAACAGGCCCAACTTTCCATACATATATTTCATTGACAAAGACAAACCAGACAGATTTGCAAGATAACTGTAACAAGAAAGAATTATTTTGCATTCAATAGATAATGTCAGTACGTCACAGCTGCTGTGAACCAATCCTATGGTCGAGGACCAATTTCATATGATTTTGTATTGATAGGTGACGTGGAAGGCTTCAGATTTTGGAGGACTGCAATCCTCCAAGTCGGTGTGTTAGTGCAAATTGTGTGTGTACCAGAGTGTTAAGTGGCACTGTGTGCAAATCTTGCAAAAACAAACCTGTGTACCACGGCGTAGTAATTCCCTCGCAAATGGTAAAATTCCCAAGATTATATCTGCACCAGAATTATCAACAAAAAACACAGCCTGTCATATCGAAGTAAACAGACTGACCGTCAGCACAAGAATTACGAGTAAATAAGAATTATTTGAATGCAGTACTATCAATCCAATTAAGAACTCGCCTTTGTCCAAGACTTCTTACTCCAGTTCAGTTTGAAAGTGTCAAGATCATCAACTACCCAAGGTCGAGGGAGCAGGTTCTGACAACTGGCCAGAAAGGACATCCCATCCTTTGAAAATACCTCTGCAAGCTACACAGTATACAGAACATGAAAAATTCAGCAAGCCAATATTTTATTTTGACAGCAGAAGAACAGAATTCAGACAAATCTTTTGTGCTTATTTTTATAAAATAACTTTTTTTTTAAAAAAAATAAATTAAAAAAAATAAAAAACCAAAAAATATCTACAAAGATCCAATTGCAATCCAATTCTTCTGGCTAATTGTATTTTTGAGATGAACAAATAAAGTCATCATATCAATTACTAAGAAGACAGTGACCAATGTATACAGCACAATGTAGGGGTACCTCTGCAGACCCAAGGTCGAATATGTTTCCAGCAAATATTCCTTTGACCAGATTCTCCAAACGTTTAACTGGATCCTCAATAGCATCATTAAGACTCACCACATTGTGAAATAAAGATATAGCCTTTGCATTCTCGTCATCCTACATATAATAGAATCGATATAGTCAGTAGACATATTGACCAATTGTACAACAGCACAAGTATCTAACTCATCTCATATAAGTTATTATAATGCAGACTTTATGTGATGACCGTAAACACTGGAAGAGCTAAAAAATTATCAATAACCAAATCTATTACCTTAACTTTTTTAAATATATCTCTAAATCCTAATTCCCGAAGCACTTGCTCCCGAAGCCTGCAAAGTAGCTACATTGAAGAAGAAAAGGGAAAGCTACAGTGAGAAAATTGCTAGGATCAAATATATAAATCACAAAAAATATTTCAGCAGGACTTCTATAAGGCTACAATTATCGCTTACAATGCAATCAGGAGGGCCACCATGACTCTCTGGGTCTTTCTTCAAATCTTCAAGTATTTCACCATATCTTCATAAATACAGATGGTGTCAAATAGTATTATTTGGATTACAAGTTTACCAAAAACAATGCACTTCCATTATTACACTAACACTCAAAATCTTAAAGCTAAAGTACTGGTTCTAGCACAAATTTAACACTCTTCGCCAACCATAGACACAGGGGTACCAATTTCCCCACAAATCTTTAAGCTACTATGTATTTAGACCATATAGGCAAACACTAAGGTAGAAGACAAATTACATGTTGCATATTAGTGCACTAAAAAATTGCTTTTGGTCAGATTAGCGTAAAGTTTCAATCATGTAAGACATTATGAATCAGAAGAAGATTCGCGGAATGCCAAATAAATGAAAAAACAAAGAAAGAAGCAACAAAATTATTTTGTAATCTCACAAGCAACTTGAATAAACTACACTTCTCAAGATATTTGCATCAACTTTAGGAGTTCAACCATGCAGAGAAGAACTTCAGCAACATATAGAAACTTGAATGTAAAATCTACCTTTCTGCAAACTTTTCAGCTCTAACTTTAGGATCTGGCACTGTGTTATCGTTCTCTGCCCGTTGTCTGAAACAGAACCAAGCAAAAAAGCCTTTCTTTATAAGCTTCATGTAACATATGTATATAAAACTAAGCAGCTCAGAGCACCAAGGTGCACTGCACAACATTGTATAGCATACTTGACAAAGAAACTATCCAAATAGATAGTAAAATAAAGTTAGGCATTCAACAACTTCACAACAGCATCATACAGCAACTTGATCTTATAAGAGACGACATTATCAATTATCATTCTTTCCCGCTGATGGATGAGCGTAAGTTAGTTCATTATACAACTAAAATAAGTTTTAATACATTCGAGTAAGTTCATATTAATAAGTTCGGATTGGAGCTAATAAGTTGAAAAGAATGAAACTTATAGCCTAAACTTTTTTCTATTTATTATTTCCATTAAACATTCAAGATAATATGTTTAATGACTTATATTAGTCATCACTTCTTTATTAACATCCGAGTCCCAAACCCAGCTAATAAAAAATAGCTAGTACTTATAATTTAACCCGCATATAATTAAAAATTTAAAATGCTTCTCTACAAAAATGAATTAGGCCATACTTTTCCAGATTTCACTCTAATAAATTAAAATTTAAGGCCTAATTAATTCGCATTAATGCTAATGAGTTCGATACACGACTTAAAATAAATCACAATAAGTTCAGATACGGGTTAATAAGTTCAGGAAGAAAAGAGCCACTCAACCTGTTAAAGGTCAAAATGACCCCAATCCCCATCTCCTCCTCAAAAAACATTAAACAAATAAAAAACAGAAAAACGACAAATTTAATGATCATAATGCTTGAATTCTACTATAAGTGATGCAAACAAGAATTGAATCCAGTTAATAATACACCAGATGAAAATCTGAAAATCAAAAAATCTCACTACAACATTACGCAAACATCCAATTAGCAAATCACAAAAATTCAAAATTCGCAACAAAATGAAACATCAAGAAATGAGATTTAAAAAGGAGAAAGAAAGAAATTACTTGAAAGAAGGAATGGAATTAGCGAAGAGATTGATCCAAGAAATTTCAGTAGGAGTCGGCTTTTTAGGGTTATCATTCGGAAATCTGTAAGGAATAGTACAAGCTCTATAATTCGATTCAATTAACAAAGGAAATGCCACCATTTCCGATGAACTCTCCATTGATATTCTCACTGTAAAAAGCTGTGTTGTTGAATTTGGGAGTATGAGAGAGAATTTGAGTGAAGAAGGAGGAAGATGGAGAAATTTGGAAGAAGAGGAGAGAGAAAAAATGTTGGAGAAGCAACCGTGTGTAGTGGTAACGAATGATCCAGGGGAGTGGGACTTTATAGATGCCACTTTTGTTTATTGTTTTATTCTCTGTTTTTGGTTTGTTTTCTACCTTGGTTACAATGGTATCGACTATCGAATATGGAATTTTTTTTAGGTGTACTCGGTATCATCTATTTATTTTGTTTTAGGAAATTGTTTTCGAAAATTATATATGCTTGTCGATATTGATTTGACGATGCGTCGTGTAATTTATTGATGCTTAAATATGTGCATTGAAAAAATATAAATGAGACAAGTAAAAAGGGACGAAGGAAATATTCCTCATTTTTTTCTTTTTCAAAAAATTATTTCTTCCATCGAGTTCGATTATTTTTCACACTATTTTAAAATATTCTACTATTAACACAATGCCTTTTTCGTCATGTTAAGGTTAAGGAAGTTGAATCCTATTTAGTTCTTTTGTGGCCTCTCCACTTAAAATGGGTAACCAAAATGTTTCTCTTTTCCACGATAATTTATGCTTCCCATCTTTTCTACTTATTTGTACGATTTGAATTTCAGTGACCAAAAAGGGTTAAATCCTGCCAAACCACTAGAAAATTGTCAACCACGGGCGCTTTTCAAAAACCATTTGCTAGCAATAATTTAAGTTGACACGTTTGCCTTCAACTAACCTAATAGGTAAGATTGAACAAGTGCTTATGTACGCTTACTGATAAACTAAATCTTTTTCCCTTACCAATAAAAGAGATTAGTAATAAAAGATCAAAAAAGAGCATGATAAGTGCTAAATTGACTAGGGAATAAAAAGAAGTTCCCTACTTGAAAGATGGCATGAAGCTTCATTCAAATGTTTAAATCTATGCTTCAAGCTCTATAATTGGCACTAAAAAACCGACTTCAAACCAGCCTTGATTGATAATGGGCCACTCACTAATAGTTCGTATGAACCTTCAACTTTTTCTTTACAGATTTAAGTATTTGACCAACTGTAATCTTAAGGTCCAATTGGACCATTTAAAGTAAGTCATTATCTACTTAGGACCTAACATAGTGTTGTCAATGTCTCCAACTATTGTATGATTGAATTATGCATAGAAATGAAGTAGATAAAACTAAAAAGTCATTCTCTCAAAACAAAAGATTATAGTACTCATCCACACCATTAGAAAACATTAGTATTAGCACAAAAATGTTCCATCTAAACTCCTCAGCTAACTGATACAACAAATCAATCTCAGCCTACTTGTTACTACAAGATCTACAACCCTTATTAAGGGCATGGAGGAGGCATCTGGATACCAATGTATCTTGCTTTTACATTCTCACATGTCGAAACCGGATGTCGTTCCCCTGATGTCAAATTCAAGTGAACATTCTGCAGGAAAATGTTCTTGCATGGAATTCCCTTACTACATGAAAGTGTCACTGCTACTTCAGACAGTGAAGTACCCCTGATGTTCTTAAAGTATATGTTACTCAATCTTACCCTTGATGGTGCCTACAAGAAAAATTGCATTGTAGTTACATAATGTCTGTTAAATTATCTCATTTAGCTTAAATTTGGTGGACAAAGATTATATTGATGTGGGGATTAATTACCTCAGATGAACACGAGTCGAAGGGGCAATATGCTTGATCAATAATAATTGGATTCCTTACATGCTTCATCACAATGTTCTCGAATTTTATGTTAGTAGCCGCGCTTCTACCAGGAGAATTAGCCCATGTTTTGATCCTAATCCCATTTGTAGTCCCACTAATCGTACAATTTCTTACAAAAAGTCCATTTACATCTTGTTCATGCAGGTATTTTCCCAAGCTTCCAACACTAAACAATCAACAAACTAGATTAATCTAAATCACAAACATTAAACATTAAACCTACTAGACTATAAAACAAATGGTCTTATTCCTATATATACATGAATTATGAATGAATGTATGTAGGTTATACCTTATACCATGACCTGGTCCACAAGTGATATTTGATATGGAAATTTGAGAATTTCCTTGGCCGATAGAGATGCAATCATCCCCTGTACCAATGTTCAACCAAGAAAAACGAACATTAGAGCTACGTTCGAGGTGAATGCCATCCGTGTTAGGACTGTCTTCTGGGGCCGAAATCTCAAGTTTACTCCCTTCAAAGTCTCTGCATTCTACAAGAGCTAAATGAAAAAACTTGCTGTTCAGTGAAGTTATATCATGAACAGTCGTTCTGTTCATACCCACAAACTTCAAATTCTGCCACAAAATGAACAAAACAAACAGTTATTACACATAGAGTATAACACAAATTTCACCACAAATTTCGTTACAAAATCAACATTTTCATTTTCAGCAATTTCTGTCCTGTACTACTGCAACATTGAACTGAATTTTAGTAGATAAAGTTCTATACTTATATCAAAATTTGTAAGAGAATATTGTGACATACAGTAGGAAGGAGGTCACAATTAGAACTAGTAGGGCAAGTGTTGTAAGGCCAAGCTTTGGCACCTTGACCATCAAAAACTCCACCTCCTGTCAAGGTCAGCCCATTGATCCATGCAAACTCGATCCACCCGGATCCAAATTCGTACTCAGATAAGTCTGTTTTCGCTTTCAAAATACCCTGTACAAAAAAGATCAGTATAATTTCCTCAATCTAGCAAACTTTCTACAACATTTATAGATCAAATTAAAAGCTATCATTTAAAAACTACCGCATTTTGTTCATCAATTTTACCTTGAGTAATACTGTGAGAGATGTTACTTGCTCACAAGGACCTCTTAACTTAAGAGGTCCTACGAGATAAGTTCCATTAGGTATCAAAACAGTAACATTGCCTTTAGAGTTACATGCTTTCTCCCAAGCTGCATTAAAGGCCTAATCCAAAATCATGTAAACCAACATTAATCAATAATCCCATTTTCATACCAAATACCAGTTTTTTTTTAACAGAGATGAATTACCCTTACCCAACTATCATCGCTTCTACCATCAGCTCGAACCCGAAAACTCCTGACATTGATGATAATGCCATTGCCGAGTTGTAAAGTTGTAGAGTTTCCTAGATAAAATGTGTTAGCAAAGATTGCATAGATCAAGAAGTAGTAGTTGATTGTGGAAATTCTGCTCATTGTTTTTGGTTCTCCTAGTAGTAACTGAAGAACCGTTTTTATAGAGAGTGCTATGCAGTTGCATGGTTAAATTCTACTGAATTTATGCTAGTGGACGGTTATTTCTATAATAACCCTTAAAAGTTTTGAAGTCAAGAACTGTGTTACAACTTCCAACCACGTGCTACTATTAAATTTTTTTAAATAAAATAATTTCTATAATAATTTTCTTTTGTAAAATCATTTAGCTAATAATTTTTCCTTTAATTGGATAGTTTTGGCTGGTTATTTTCGTTATTGGAGAAGATGGAGAAAAAGAAAGGAAGAAGTAGAAAGGGAAGTTGCATGATGTTACTCCACTTCACAAAGGAGTGACATTTTTTATTTTTAGGCTGTAACATTTATTTTTCTTTACAAAGTTGAGTAATTGAATTTTTGAATTTCATAAAATCTTGTGCTTGGTATTCAACCCCTAAATCATATGAGGATGACGATGGTGGTATGTTTACAGATGATACTTTATGGTTCAAATAGTATTCTCTGTTAACCTCCAGCTATAGTCTCGGCGCTGTGAAGCACCAAATTGCTGTGTTGTGTTTATGTTGCCTTTGTTGGTGGGAGGGAATGGGGGTATTTAAAAGCGCGGGAAGAAGCAGTAATGCTGTTGAACATGAAAAGTCCACTAGTATACTGTTAGGTTCAAATGTGCTTAGGCTTACTGTTAGGTTCAATAAGAGTTAAGTATACTAGTATGTATCAAATGTGAGTGTACATATGAATACTAGTATGTGTGAGTGTGCAAACGCAATAGCGTATCCGAGCACTACATCATCACGTGACCGCAATTTCAGTCCATCCCATCTGTAGAAACATGGAAGAGAAAGGGATAGCAAATCAACCATGGAGTCTACAACAGGTAACCACACAAAAATGACGGGCGAAAAAAAAAAAAATCAAAATCTTTTGCTTCTGGTAACTGCAGGTCATCTTTCAATTGCTGAATAACCATATGCCACAGAGACGTATATGTAGTTCCTATTGCAATTATAAGCTACCATGTACAAAAACAATTAATTGAAATGAATATGAACTTGCTCTGCACATAGATGCATACAGTTACTCTGAAAGCAGCATACAGAGCAAAGTTTCGCCGAGATTGCAGCTACTGAGGCAAGTAAGCTGAAGCCAATAGCAATCATTTCTTAGCCTTTGAGAACCTCAAGCATCGATATTTCTCCCCACTGACAGTGATCTCAAGTGCTCCATCCTGGTTATCTTGATTTGATGCAGTTCCCATGAGAACACTTTTCTCTTTCTCCAGATTCTCTCTTTCCATCTTTAGTCTTGCTTCTTGACGAGCAATCTCGGCCTGCACAAAGAGAACAAGATCAATTCCTCTGAAAAAAATTAAAAGAACAATCAATGAGAAAGAGAAAAATTAGCTCATATGGCAGAAAAAAGAATCAGCAACACACGTACTGCACAATCGTCACCAACTTATAATGATGGTGCAAGAGACACGAGACATTAACTTAAATTAAAATGGACAGCAGAAACTACACCGTTTTTTTTTTCATCTCATAAGCTTTCTTATGATCAACTCTGACTTCTGAACTATCCTAAAATTCACCTGCTTAGACATCAAAATTCACCTGATCCTAAAAAGGCATCAGTTCACACTAGAAACAGCATTTCTATACTACATCATTGTATTCTGTACAAGACAAGAATATCCAAGGAACCTATTCATTAAACATGGATGCGTTTTCAATTGCACCTGTGACACTAAACTAAGACTTCCTAACTTATTATGACAGCAAAAGCAAAGAACTTCGGAAATTGGTTGAGCCTGCCTTAGCGAATGAGAGATGATCGTCTCATTGTCATAGATTATTACAAAGTCATAGTAATCTTACTAAGATTAAGCAACTTTACCAATAACTATCATTATTTGAAAATGCGCGATGGCAGCTTAGCTAATGATACCACTTAATAACACCCCAAGGGTTACCATCCATTACTCATTAGCTGTTTCGTCTTTCCGAACCCATCAAGTTATGCAAACCTCAAACTAGCAGAGTCAGCACTGCAGTTGTAAGAAATTTAACAAAATCAACATTAAATTTCCTCAAAACTAAAACCAGCTTCAATCCAACCCAATTGTATACCAATTCAAAAATGGGTCAGCAAAACTACCCTAATAATCAACAAATGGCAAAAATTTAACAAAATCAGCACTACAATTTCTTGAAACAGTAATTAACATAGCCCCTAATTAACCAATCATTGGGTCAGCAACACCATACATAAATACCACATTAATTCCCCAATTTCGCAACCAAAACACCAATTTAACCAAAACCCAATTGAATTGAGAAATCTAAGAACAATTTCATCAAAACAACAAGAATTTGAAGAAAAATGAGCTGAAACATACCTCTCGACGAGATAATTCTGCTTTCCAAGCAGCTTCACGTTCAGCGACTTCACGTTCACGTTCTTCGATGTAGCTCTGCATTTCTCTCTCCTTCATAATTCGATCTTGAATATCAGCTTCCAAAGCTTCCTTTAATTCTTGAACAAACTTATCAACTACTGATTTAATCCTCAACGACATTGTCACTCCTCAAAAACAAATTTTACCCAGAAATTGCAGGTAAAAATTAGGGATTTGAATGAAATCACATTGATGACTGAAATTTGATGACAGAAAATTAATGGGTTTTCTGGAAATTGTTAGTGCTAATTTGGGGAAATTGCGTTGTGGACTAGGTTTAATTTAGAAAGTTGGGGAAGAAAGAAGGAAGAGTGTACGAGTGATTGAATGGAAGCAAAAAAGTGGACGAAATGAATATTGGCCTGTTGTTGTAAGGTTTGTGTGGAAGGGTATTTTCTCGGCCCATTTTTGGTGCTTTTTTCAATGAGAGTGATAGATAAGGAATCATTTATTTCATAATCATGGGAATATTATGAAATTTTAGACAAGTTAAGTGAAAATTAGTATTGATTTTTAATTAAATAAGTTAATGATCTTTATAAACATTTATTACATAAGAATGCGTGATAAAATACTCGTCAATTGATTTTATTGATGTTAACCATACTTAATGTTTTGATTTCTAACTCGACATGTAGCTCTAAAGGGTGATACATCAGTTTTCTTTATTTGAGAATGGTTATATGAATCCCTTAATGTATGGATTTCTTAATGTATGAACTTCTTTCAAAAATTAATATTCTCTACTATGTAGTTGTGGATTAATATTACAAATTCCCTATTTTTTTTTATTGATTTAGCTATTTTACTATTTTTGAGCTAGTTATAAAACTTAAAATCCTAAAGATTACACAATTTGGCCATCTATTTGCCAGATTTCCCATGTAAAAAGGTACCATATAAACAAAGAAGTTGGATGTCTATGCTATATGATAAACCTAATAAAAAAATGCACGCTAAGAAAAAACTTTGGATAGCCTACAAAGTTTGATGAAAGATTGGATTTGATGATGAGAAATTGACACAGTTGGACCATGGTATGTAAGTTATGAAACATCCAATATGTTCCAATTGTAGCTCAAACGGTCAAACCCGTCAAAAACTAAACAACTCAAGCTTACATATAACAATGTTGAAAACAAAATTATATGTTATAAAAGCTTCATCTTAAACATTAGTACAATACTCAGTTATACGAAATGTACATCTATGAATCTATACTCCACATGGACCACAAGTATTAAGATAGCCACCAGGCACATCCATATGCACCACACTCTTGAAAAAGGCCCCAAAGCCTACACTCACTGCAATCTGGCCACAAGTTACTCAAACCTTCCAAGCTTACAATTTTGGACAACATAATGAAAAAGTAGTACTCACA
Organism: Chenopodium berlandieri; assembly: GCA_034703905.1. NCBI lineage: Eukaryota > Viridiplantae > Streptophyta > Magnoliopsida > Caryophyllales > Amaranthaceae > Chenopodium > Chenopodium berlandieri. Next base: position 5,628,075 of record CM068293.1, read on the forward strand.
AGATTAAGGACAAAAGTCAAAAAGTGAAAAGGCAGTGAAAGAAGAGTTGGTTATATTACCGCCAATTACCAAAGATTTCAGCGTCATCATCGGAGACTAAATATGACAAATAACCCAGCGGCGTTCTTATGTCTTTTTCTCTCCTCTCACTCCTCCATGGCTCCACCCCCCTTTCTTTATTAACTGTTTTTTTGCCCCGCCCTTAACATGTTTTTTACCGACATATAATCACGCGATACACCAACTTTAAGTCCAAAAATATACTTTCTTCATTTTTTTCAAGTGTTTTAATTTAACTGTTGCATATAATTGTATACTAATGCGAATTTAATTGGACAGATATAAAAATGTGATTTATACTCCATAATATCCATAACTATCAGTCTAATACAACATTTTTTTTTACATGTAAAAAATCACTAATAAAGTAAAATATGAGAATAGTATATAATTCTAATGTATAATTTTGACCTTTAATATCGTTATTTGCTACAGGGTATAATAAATATATTTAATACGAGTATAAAAAAATGATGAAGTAACACGTTAACAACCCAACAACATATCTTCCAATTCCATTTTTTGTCTCTCTCATTCCACATTCTTTCACTACTTCTACTCGCTCACTTCTTCTCAAACTATCTATCTTCAAGCCTTAATCCAAACACTAGAAAATTATTATATGATCACAAGAAATCCACGAAACGCTGTCGTATCGACTCCAATGGCGAAATTACTAGCTACTTCAGTGGCATTATTACTGGCAATTGTCATCGGAGAATCACGGGAGCTTCGGCCATCAGAGCATGGATTACCGTACCAGAATCTTCCAGTGAAGTCACCGGACATGATGATGTTCTTCGGCGAACAAGCCTCTCCGCCGGAGAAAAAGCCACCTTCACCGGAGATTCTAGATAATTCGAACAAAACGGCGTCGTTGGATACGTGGTGGAGAGAGACGCCACCGGGTAAGAAAAAGGAGAATAAAGTAAGAAAGGCGTTGTTAATTGCCACAGTAGTTTGCGGAGGTACAGGTGTCGTTTTGTTATTGGCTGCTGCGTTTCTGTTTGCGGTTCATTTTTATAGGAAAAGATTGGAAACATCGTCGGGTTCAGCTATTGTTGTTGCTAATAATAATGTCAATCAATCTGCCTCTGTTTCTGGTAATGATACTGGTGCAACTGTTCCCAATAATAAGTGAGCTACTGAGCTCAGATTGTGGAGATTTTATTTATTAATTTATTTTATTTCGAAGTTATTAATTTTTTGTGAGAGATGAATTATCGTTGTATTGTAAGAATTTTGGTTGATTTGTCATGGAATGAGATGCACAAAGTTGTTAATTTGAGTGGTATTGACTCCTGTAGTAGATTTGCTAGTGTGGTACATGTACATCTTTTAGCTATATCATCGGTTTGTAGATAATGATTCGTATAATGGAAAAGAAAAGTTGTAACTATCATAATAATCAACCTATTCAATTGACTTGAGTCCACTTGATTTGAATGTAAATATTTAGAGTAAGAGAAAGATTGGTTGATTTTTGGTCTAATTAGAGTGGATTTGTCAACTTAAATCTTGAATAATGCATTATATTTGGTGTTGCAATCATAAAGTGAGAACTTAATTTTGAATTGAAAAAAACTCCAAATATTTAGCTAATGGGATATTGGGTTAATTGGGATGTCATTGATTTTCTAAGTTTAATTTCAGTTTACATTTTAATATAATTATATTCCGTATAATATTTACAATTTTCAAATCAAAAATACAAAATTGATGGGAAATTGAACTTGCTAATAGATGTTGTACCGCTTGCATCATTACTTTTGGGATCATAATTTACAAATTTGACAATAACAATTAGTGTACGCTCTTTATGCATGGGAGAAAGAAAATTAAAGGCCAAAACAGAATCTCTCAAATGATTGCCAATCTCTTTATTCAAGGATGATTCTACAAAAAGGAAAAAAAAGATGAATAGAATTGCCTTATATTGGAAGGAAGAATACTAGAATAGGTCTTCTACTTGAATTGTATGAGGGTTTTGATTGAAGGAGTTGCCAATATTATGCTTTAGATATTTTCTTAAAAATATTTTATAATTTTTTTTTTGAGAGAAATATAATGCTTTAGGTAAGAATTTGCTTTCTCTACAGTAATATTTTTTACTCTTTGTGGATAAAACATAAAATTTAAATTAATATGGCCCATCCTCACATGCTGCTAGGATGTCTTCTTTTTTTCAATTAGTCATTTTGTATTTATTCCAAGCATCATGTTTATCAACTTATATTATCCTCTTTCCATGCGCTACACTAAGGCGTTGTTTGGCTAACCCTCAAATATGTGGGAAATGAAAATTTATGAGAATTTGCAAACAAGGTAGTTGTTTGGTTAACAACAAAAGGTGAAAATGGAGGAATTGGTAATTCATGGGAATTTTTGACTTCTCACAAAACATGGAAAGTTAATTACCTACCTCTCCTTGGTCACTCAAAATTCCCATAAATTTCAAATTCCTTTATAAGAACCAAACAACTTATGGTCATTTCATAAAAATTGTATGAAGGAAATAAATTCCCATGAAATACAAATTACCATAGGAATTTAATTCCTATGTTAACCAAACAAGTCCTAAGTCACTAACAACCTCATATGATCTTATTTGCATATGTTTATCCAGCTATAGTTATTACATCATCTATATAGCTTTGTGTAACTTTGGTAAACCTTTCTAACACTACTAGCCATATGTTAAATCTATATATGTTTCTTTCTCAAAATGTTAAATCCATTTAATATGATAAGAAGTGATGGATAAAACCTGACATGGCTACACGAGTTAACTTGATCCAACTTAGCAAGTTAACTCCACTGAGAGTTTAATATAAAGAGAATCTCCCTCCTCAAAAAGCCCAAAGTCGGGCTCAATTCACCAACCTTAAGTTTTGTAATATAAACCTTACCAAATAAGATGATTAATACTCAATATCATAATATCTAATAAGAAATAGATTAATTACAATATTTAAAGGAATGGGAATCTTAATTTTTTACTTAATTATATTTAATATTAAGGTTTGATTGCTACCAAAGCAATACCAACCAAATGCTTCACATAGATTAAAAAAATAAAAATAAAAAAATAAAAAAAAAATCCAAGTAATAGTTATTTCTAAACTCGTTTAACAAGCTAATTAGGTTCGATTCTCATTACAAACTTGGAAGGATTTCTCCCTTACTATCATCATTTGTCAAAACTGACTTTTTATTGATATGTACCCTGTCATACTGTCATAGGCCTCATAGGTGGTTAAATTGCACTAGTAAATGATTCACTTTACCTTAGTAGGGGGTGGGTGGAAGCTTATACAAATCAACCCATTCTTACAAGATTAGACATCTTACCATCCAAAACATAATCAATGAAACCTAATAAATGCACCATATATCTTGTCAAAAAAATAAAAATAAATGCACCATATGTCATCAATTTTGGTAGGCCATCACACGAATGTCTAAGAAGAACAAAGGCCCAATGTAATAGACCTGATTAAGTTTGGCCCGACCCGATCTTGGGCGGGTTTTGGACAAAATTTTCTGGCCTGAAATCGGGTTGGGCCCGACTAATTTTTAATTTTTTTGGATGAGTTTGGAAATGCGTTTTTATGCTTATTAAGTTGATTTTTTTAGGCCCGGTCCAAAAAAACCGCACGGCCTGACCATTTTGGGCAGGTTTGGGCAAAAAAAATCCAGCCCAAGAAGTGGGCTAATTTTTTTAGCTCCGGCCCGGCCCGCCCAATGATCACCTCTACAATGTAATATCAGTAGTTAATGGCCGAGGTCACGCTCAGCCAATGGTCGTCGCCAAAATTGAACATTTACTATAACAAAAATGAACATTTTTTAATCAAACATATTTTACAATCATTTTGTATTTCTCAATAATCAAATGTTCATTTTCACGCAGTATGATGTTCATTCTTATAAAACAAATGTTCATTTCATGCCGTATGATGTTCATTCTTATAAAAATAAATGTTCATTTAAGTTTTTAATTAATACAAATTTTTGTATTTGTTTAGTTGTATAAAATGTTCATTTTTATAATAAAGGACGTTCAATTAGCATCAGTATTTATAATTTTAGACATTAGCATTTTGTTCATTATTAAAAAATATATTGTTGATTTATTTAATTGGTATTAAATCATATAGCTGAATTGCAAGATATCTAACAAGAGAATTGAACAAATCAAGGTTTTTAACTTGAAGCTTAAAAAAATTGTTGATAAATAAGCAATAACATCATATGTTCATTTTTATTTACAACCGAAATGTTCAGTTATATAATATTAAATATATAATCGTTTTTTTTAATTTTATAATCTCTTTATTTTACTCTTATATTATAAATATTTATTTTTATATAATACAATATTCAAAAATAAATATTCATTTTTCTTCTAGTAAATGTTCATTTTTTTTTCTAGTAAATGTTTATTTACTGGGCGTAACCTTAGCCTGGCTTAGCGCGACCTCAACCAAAAATTTATGAGATATTAGTGTTTTTAAACATTTCGTGATTTTACTACACTTTCATCCCATTTTTTTGCAATTGCATCAAATTCTCAAAATGTTGATAGATTTTATACTTTAATCTGAATCCCTGAAACAATGTAATTCTAATCTCTAACCCCAGTCAACTATGAATTTAGTATTTTCAAAGTTAAAATCAATCGAAAAATGCTCTCTGTTCTTCTTACGTTCATACTTAGTACCAGCAAATTTAACACAAAATGCAGCAGTTTTTCCAAATTTAATCGAAGAATTTACCAAATTCTGCTATCAACGAGATTTACCCAGATCAATAAATTCTATGAAAAGCTTGGAAAATCATGGTTTAATGGCGGATTGTGTTGCTTACTCTGAACTCATCAAATGTTGCATTTCTAAAAAAGCAATTGAGGAAGGAAAACTTGTTCATAAGCATTTGGTTTCAAATGGGAACAAACCCAAATCTTTTTTACTTAGTATGTTGGTGAATATGTATGTAAAATTCAACCTTTTGGGTGAAGCAGAGAAGCTGTTTGATAAAATGCCTGAGAGAAATGTTGTGGCTTGGACTACAATGATATCAGCGTATTCTAATGCTAAGATTAGTCATAAGGCTTTGGAGTTCTTGATTTTGATGCTTCGAGAGGGTGTTAGTCCGAATATGTATACGTTTTCCTCTGTTTTGAGAGCTTGTGATGGGATGTTGAGCCTTAGCCAGGTGCATTGTGGTTTATTTAAGTATGGCTTAGAGTCCGATGTATTTGTAAGGAGTGCTTTGATTGATGTTTATGCTAAGTGGGGTGAATTGGATAATGCACTGGCTGTTTTCGAGGAGTTTGTGACCGGAGATTTGGTTGTTTGGAATTCCATAATTGGAGCTTTTGCACAGAACAGTGACAGTGATGAGGCTTTGAATCTCTTCAAGAGAATGAAGAGGGCTGGTTTTGCGGCTGAGCAAGCAACATTGACAAGTACTCTGAGAGCAGTTACTGGGTTATCATTGTTAGAATTAGGGAGGCAGGTGCATGTTCATGTGCTGAAGTATGATCAAGATTTGATCCTCAACAATGCCCTTCTAGATATGTATTGCAAGTGTGGTGGGTTAGATGATGCGCGTTTGTTTTTTAGCCAGATGAAGGAGAGAGATGTTATCTCTTGGAGCACTATGATTATTGGATTAGCTCAAAATGGATTCAGCAGAGAAGCCCTTGATTTGTTTGAGAAGATGAAACAAACTGGGACCAAACCAAATTATATTACAATGGTTGGTGTCTTATTTGCTTGTAGCCATGCTGGTCTATTAGAGGAAGGGCAATATTACTTTGAGTCCATGAAGAAGCTGTTCGGTGTTGATCCTGGTAGAGAGCATTATGGATGCATGATTGATCTTTTAGGAAGGGCAGGTAAGATTGATGATGCTGTTAGATTACTCCATGAAATGAACTGTGAACCCGATGCAGTGACTTGGAGAACTCTCCTTGGCGCTTGTAAGATTCACAAAAATGCAGATATAGCTATTTATGCTGCCAAGCAAATCTTGAAGCTAGAACCAGATGATGTGGGGACGTATATACTACTATCAAATATCTATGAGAACTCTCAGAGATGGGAAGATGCCATGAGTTTGAGAAAGACAATGAGAGAAAGAGGACTTAAGAAGGAACCAGGATGCAGCTGGATTGAAGTAGATAAGAGAATTCATGCTTTCATCTTCCGAGATATGTCACATCCTCAAATAGATGATATTATCAGAGAGCTAAATCAGTTAGTTCTGAAATTGAGAGGGGTAGGTTATGTTCCTGATACAAACTTCATCTTGCAAGATCTCGAGGGAGAGCAGAAGGAAGATTCGCTTCAGTACCACAGTGAGAAACTCGCGATTGTATACGGGTTAATGAGCTTGCCTAGAGCAAGTATTATTAGGATTAAGAAGAATCTTAGAATTTGTGGGGATTGCCATCTCTTTGCAAAGCTTGTTGCTAAAACAGAGAAGAGAATTATTGTGATTAGAGACCAAGTAAGATACCATCATTTTCAAGATGGTACTTGTTCATGTGGAGATTATTGGTAGGAAAATAGGGTAGCAAGTGAAGTACTATAAAGAGATGAAAACAACTGTGTCGTTAATGGGAGATTTCTCTCTTTGTCTCTCAGTTTTGGGAAAGAATGTGAAGAACTGTTCAAAAATACAGCAAGAAGATAAATTCTGTACTTTAACTGTATCCTTGAGCAGGACAGATTCACTGTGGTTGTGAATTATTTGTTGTGATACTATGTGTAATAACTTCGGCTGAATATCTATGAACAGACCAATCGGAATAATTTGAGGAATGGAAAGCTTCATTGATCGCCATTTCTTCCCTCCCTCATTTTTTTTCTTGTGCGCGTGTGCAAGAGGTGGGGATGAGCAGCCAAATAACCAAATTATAATGATATTTGTATCTGAAATAATAAGTCACGAAACATTTGTTTATTTATTTATATTTTTTATTGTATATAACAAAGCTACTGTTGAAAGTCGAAGTACAAAGATGAATTCAGAAACTTTCTCTATAAATAGAAACTAAAGTTAACCAACTAAAAACTGATGCATTTACAGACCCCTATAACTTTTGCTCAATTGACATTCTTGAAGGATTCGAGTTGCTGCAGGATGATTACATTACAACCTGTGAGAGCAGTATCCCAAATCCACCTTTCTGAAAGTGCTGATAATTTTCTTACTACTCGTATTTAGAAGCTTTTGCTTCTGTCTGTTCATCATAAGACGCAAAAGCTTTGATAATAGCAGCATATATGTCTATACCTTTGATATATTCCTGCTGATTTAGGAACTGCCAAAAGTAAATTCATGACTGTTAGAAACAGAAGAATAGATTAACTTGAATTTAGAATTAACACTGCAGAAGTGAAACAGACAATCTGAATCAAAAGTACAATGCATGTGAAAACAGAAAGAACAGTAAATATAAGTTTGCAGCAGGTAAATCAAATACTTACTATGAATACAAGATTTTTTGAGAAAACCATTTCATGACAGCATGGAAGAGAATGGTTTTCAAGATATGCAATGCAATTGCCTGGCTACTTTCAGCCTTAAATTTTCTGATTGACGTAATCACGAATAGATAAATTTACTATCTACCTCATTATGGTCATGTGCAAGGCTTGGAGTATTTGCAATGGGAGAGAAGCCTATTGCTGGCAATCCTCGTTGTCTAAAGAAACTAGCATCTGTTGCACCACGGAATATATCCGGCTTTTCCAGTTTCCCTCCAGCATTCTGAACAGCTTCTTCTAAGAGAGCCCACCATGGATTTGAACTATCAGCAATCGTGACAGCTGGCTTACCAAATATGTCAAGTGTAGAAAACTTCTCTGTAAACTGTGCATATGGTACTTATCAGCCAAATGGAAGAAGAAAGAACAGAAAAACTAAATTTGCAGGGATAGAGGAGTGAACTTGAAGTGGAAAGTAAATGGAAAAAGAAACTAGTATATCAACCACCGGAAAACTTAAATGAAAGCAAGTATGTTATTGTCAAATAATGACTTGGTTGTTTATCTGAAGATCAAATCAAAATACAACCATAATGTAAGGATTGAGCATCACTTCAGTTAGACAATAAGTAGGAATTTAATTTGATTATCACATTCCTATAGGCAGCACCTTCTACCTCAAATGTCATGTTACGCGAAGCAGGGGCCCATTCCTCAGCAATTCGTCTTTCCAGTGCTGCTTGATCAGCTGTTGGTGGAACCCGAATATCAATACCTGCTTCAGCTTCAGAAGGTTGCATATTCATGACAAAACCCTGATAAACAAGATTACCTCTTCATTTTAGAATAAGAACTAAGGTAGGTCTACCCTCACTATAAAATTAAGGCCCCTTACTAAGTTGTTGCACCTAATGTAACATATGCATATATGTGAGTTATTGAAGTAAAATCTGAACAAATGCAGACTTACAGTATGAGATTGAGTGCCAGCTTTCAGAAACACCAAATTTACTGAAATCAACTCTCCTGCTGTTTTCAAACCAGCCTTTACCATGTCAAATTCTGATGCTCGAAATCTCCTTATACTTTCAATACTCTTCAACAAGTTCTCCATTGCAGTATTATCATACAACTTTGCCCCATGCCCAGGTGCTCCTGCAGCCTTAATCACCAGCCACATCGGTGACCTGTCTGCATAATATACCCGATACTTCTCATCTGCTGAAGGTCCTCCTTCATCTAGTACAAAAGCCACATTCATTTTTTCAAACACATCAGACTCCGCCAACTTCTCAGCCCCATCACGTCCCCCAATCTCCTCATCAGGGACGTAAGACAAATAAATGGTACGAGTGGGCTCAAAACCAGAATCCTTTAGCTTCCGAATAGCTTCTAAGTACTGCATACCTACACATTTCATGTCCTGCACATACATAGACAAAACAATGCATTAATTCGTCGTAGACCCTTAATAGTGCCATAATTAGTTTCATTCAAGGTTTAAAACAGCCTCATAGGAACTTATGGAGAAATGACTGGAAATTTTGACAGAAAATAAATCAGTTTTAGCTAGCATTAGCTGCAGTTGGTTCTTCACAGGCCATAAGCATGATACAAATCTTTCTATACACCTATTTTTCAATTTTCAAAAGAAAATCATATTTTAGACCCATAATTTTACTTTAATCTAATAGTTCATTCAACTCACTATTTCAAGCTACTATATACTACTCCCTCCATTTTTTAATACTTGCTCCACTTTTCATTTCCGACCGTTTTTAAATACTTACTTTATTTTCTTATTTGAAAAGCTTTTGCAATATCTAATTCATTTCTCTCAGCTTGTAGACCTAACACAAATCATATTTTATTAATTTCATACCCTCTCTCCTTCAATTCTCTCAACAACAACTTATGCTTTTTACAATTTTTTATTCTTTCCCTACCCCACCCACCTCCATATTTTATTACTTTTTTAATTTCTCCTAAAATTGCGTACATGAAAAATAGAGCAAAATATTTAAAAACGGAGGGAGTATAAGTCACTCCCACATCATTTAGGCCTTGTTTAGTTCACCTTATTTTAACTTATTTCAGAAAAAATAAGTTCAGATCAAAACATCGTTTTATGTGCGGTTTTTTATCGCTAAATATTCTTAATTTCGTAATGAAAAAAATTGTGAAAATTAAATATTAATAAACTACACATTATTACGAATCTAACAAGATCCCACTTGATATATTTTTTCCTTATAGATTATCGTACACTTAAGGTCAAAGTTTGGTCAGATCAAATCAGACCAAGTCAGACCAGATTAAATCAGCAAAAATAAGGTGAACCAAACAAGACCTTAGTGTATGAAATTGGGTATAGGAACATAATTCGCTACCTAATTTTGTCAATCGCTTTTTCCAAAGATGTCTCGTGGAAAAGCCCTTAAATACGAGGGACATGACATTCTAAAGTATTGAATTTTTACTTGGGTGTTAATATTCATCAAGTTTGTCAATTAAAAATACAAAATAACATCACTAAAACAAAATTAACCATAAAAAAAATTGTGAACTTGATAGAAGTGCTTGCCTGAGAACCTCTGGCATAAATATTACCAACAGAATCAATGTGAGCTCCAAAAGGGTGATAAGTCCACTTCTGGGATTCCACCGGAACGACGTCGGTATGAGAGTTGAGGAGAACTGAGGGCAAATTGGGGTTTTTGCCAGGCCATTTGAGCAAGATTAAGGGTTTGTTTTTGACAAATTCAATAGTCTGAGATTCAAGAGACAATGATTCTGCTTGAGATAGGATGAAATCAGCAGCTTCATAGTATTTGGGGTTTGGATGAGCAGTGTTAATCTGCAGATATTCTTGGAATCTGGAGATAATTGAAGATGATGGGTTTGGGCCATTTGGGGTTGTTTCGCAAGTGATGAATAGTAGAGAGAGAAAGTAGAGATGGAAAAAATTGTTGCAGTTGACTATTTTCATTGGTGTCACCTGTGATTCTGTGAATCAGAGATGGGTTTTACTTGATGTTCTCGGTATAAAGGCACAACTGAAAGGAGAACGGAGGCTATAAAAGTTCTATGCTCCGGGTTCGAATGCCGGGTGCTAAGTTATGTTCACAAGCACCATGGTAATCCCCACCTTTTTTCAGGTAGGGGTATGATACTTCACGCACCCGGGGCACGTAGCTGTATAATTTGTTTGCATTTATTGGCGCATGAGGTGTACGCAACTCCTTGGTACATCTATCATAAAGTGGAGTAGTTGCTAAACTGATGCAATAGTTTTATTTATTTATATACACGCATCACAAAATTATTGTTAAATGAGTATTGAAGTACTTGTAAGTTGTAACACAGGCTTTTTACACACTTCGAGTTCGTAACATGTGCCAAAGTTACAAAGCATTGACTGAATTGTTCTTCTGAAAACTAGTTTCTGAAGTCTGAACCACAATTTGATTAAATGGAGGTACTATAGGATGACTACAATGTGACAGAAGAGTGGCGAAATCCAGATATCTCAGTTAGGCTTGCTTGCTGTTCTTTTACAGCTCATATTTAAAAGCTTTAGCTTCAGCAGGCCCAGCATATTATATTATGATGCATAAGCTTTGATGATTGATGCGTATATGTCAACTCCTTTCAGATATTCCTCTTGGTTTTAAAACTGCAGAAAGAAACATGTTTTTGTTAGACGAAATGCCAAATTCTAAGCTAAAAGTATGCTTGGACTTAAGACTGCAACATTAGATTTTCTCCAAGCATACAGGAAAACTGTATGGTTTCCCATGTAAACGCCAGTTTGCATTGCCATTAGCAAACACTAGAAACTGTTGATTAAATTACATTGCTTAAAGGTTCAGCTATGGAAAACAGATGTTCACCAGTCTGTCGCTATCTGAATCAAAAGAAACAGACAATCTGAATCAAAAGAACAATGCATTTAAAAAAAGAAAGAACAGTAGAGGATAAACCGAAACTTGCACCAGATAGATCAAACACCAACTGTGAATACATGTTTTTGAGAAATCTGTTTCATGACAGCATGAAAGAGAATGGTTTTCAAGCAATGCAAGGCAATTGCCTCGCTAAATTCAGACTCAAAGTTTCTGATTGACATTCACAAATACATAAAAAAAACTACTATCTACCTCATTATGGTCATGTGCTAGGCTTGGAGTATTTGCAATGGGAGAGAAACCGATTGCTGGTAATCCTTGTTCTCTAAAGAACCTAGCATCTGTTGCATCGCGGAAAATATCCAGCTTTTTAAGTTTCCCACCAGCATTCTGAACAGCTTCTTCTAAGAGGATCCACCATGGATTCGAACTATCAGCAGATGTGACAGCTGGCTTACCAAATATGTCAAGTGTAGGAAACTTCTTCAACTGTCCACATGATACTTAGCAGTCAAATAAAAGAAAAAAGAGCAGAAAGTCTCTATTTGCAAGGATATTGGATTTAAGTGGAAAGAAAATGGAGAAAGAAACAAACATGTCAATCAACTAAAGCTTAAATGAAAGCATGAAAGCAATTATGTCATTGTCAAATAATGACTTAGTTTTTCATCTGAAGATCAAATCAGAATACAACATGAAGGAAGAATTGAGTGTCATCACAGTAGGAATTTTATTTAATAACCACATTAGCCAATAAAAGTATTCCTATAGATAGCAAATCTTACGGTCGTACCTCAAATGTCATGTTGTGCGAAGCACGGGCCCATTCCTCAGCAATTCGTCTTTCAAGTGCAGCTTGATCAACTGTTGGAGGAACCCGAAGATCAATATCTGCTTCAGCTTCAGAAGGTTGCATATTCATTACAAAACCCTGATTGACAAGAATAAATCTCCATCTAAGAAGAAGAACTAAGAAATGTCTAGATTGTCGACCCTCACTACAAAATAAGCCCTCCTACTAATTTCATACACCTAATGTAAGTAATGTGTTACTATGTTTTTTTTTTTTTTTGGTGAAAATGTGTTATTTATGTGTATATGTGGATTAATGATATGAATTCTGAACAAATGCAGACTTACAGTTGGAGATTGGGTGCCAGCTTTCAGAAACACCAAATTTGCTGAAATCACCTCTCCTGTGGATTTCAAGCCAACCTTTAACATGTCAAATTCTGATGCTCGAAATCTCCTAATACTTTCAATACTCTTCATCAAGTTCTCCATTGCAGTATTGTCATACAACTTTGCCCCATGCCAGGTGCTCCTGTAGCCTTAATCACCAGCCACATCGGTGACTTGTCTGTATAATATGCCTGATACTTCTCATCTGGTGAAGGCACTCCTTCATCGAGTACAAAAGCCACATTCATTTTTTTGAACACATCAGACTCTGCTAACTTCTCAGCCCCATCCCGTCCCCATCTCCTCATCAGGGACATAAGACAAATAAATGGTACGAGTGGGCTCAAAACCAGAATCCTTTAGTTTCCGAATAGCTTCTAAGTACTGCATACCTAGACTTTTCACGTCCTGCATATACATACGTAAAACAATACTTCGTCATATAACCTTATTCGTGCCATAATTTGTTTCATTAAAGGTTTTTAAAAGCCTCGTAGGAACTTATGAATAAATGGCTGAAAAATTTGACTATGTATATACATTCTGTTCTAGTTAGCATAAGCTGCTGTTGGTTGTTCATAGACCATAAGCATAATACAAACCTATCTATATAACTTGTTCTTCAATTCTTAAAAGAAAATCATAGTCAAGACCCACAAATTTCCTTAAATCTACTACACAACACACTATTCAAAGCTACTACACTATAAGCCTCCGATAATTCGCTGTATTAAATTGGGTACGGGAACACAATTTGCTACCTAATTTTATCAAAGCTACTATATACTATAATTCTCATGGAAAGCCCTTAGTTATGATAAAGTACTGAATTTTTACATACAATTATAATATTCATCGAGTTTGTCAATCAAAACAAAAACAATTAACATCATTTCAGAAAAATTAACCATAAAAAAAATGTTAACTTGATAGAAGTGCTTGCCTGAGAGCCTCTGGCATATAAATTACCATCAGAATCAATGTGAGCTCCAAAAGGGTGATGAGTCCACTTCTGGGATTCCACCGGAATAACATCATTGTGAGAGTTGAGCATGATTGAAATTTGGGGTTTTTGCCAGGCCATTTGAGCAAGATTACAGGTTTGTTTTTGACAAATTCAATAGTCTGGGATTCAAGAGACAAAGATTCAGCTAGAGATAGGATGAAATCAGCAGCTTCATAGTATTTGGGATTGGGATGAGCTGCGTTGATTTGAGGATATTTTTGGAATCTGGAGATGATTGGAGATGATGATGAGATGATGGGTTTCGGGCTGCTTGGCAAGTGATGAATAGGAGAGAAAGAAAGTACAAATGGAAAAAGTTGTTGCAGTTGACTATTTTCATGGGTGTGACCTGTGAATTCAGAGAGGGGTTTTACTTCACTTGAAGTTCTCATGGAGGTAAAGGATATGAAGGCTCAACTGAAAGAAGAGAACAAAGGCTATAAAGTTCTATGTTTCGGGTTCGAATGCTGGGTCACACGTTCAACATTCACAAGCAGCATCACATCCTGAACGCATATCAAACTTATGTACCTTTATTTTTCTTCGGGAAAGTTTATAATATTTTACGCACCCGGGTGCACATAGCTGCATTTTTTGTATGCATCGGTGGGCATGAGGTACATGCAGCTTCTTGGTACATCATATAGGAATTTGGGGGGGTGGGTGGTTTTATTATGTATCACAAGTGGAGCAGTTGCTGAAATATTTTATTGTTAAAAATGACTATTGAAGACTTGAAGTATTATACAGGGTTTTTACATACACACCCATAACATTTGCCAAAATTGACAAAAGCACTGAATTGTTCCTCTAATAATTTGATAGAACGGAGGTGCTGCAGGATGACTACAACAAGACAGAAAAGTGGGAAAATCCAGATATCTCAGCTAAGCTTGCTTGCTGTTCTTTTACAGCTCATAATTAGAAGCTTTAGCTTCAGTATGCTCAGCATATGATGCATAAGCTTTGATTATTGACGCGTATATGTCAACTCCTTTCAGATATTCCTCTTGATTTAGGAACTGCAGCAAGCAAACATGTGGCTGTTAGAAGAAATTACAAATTTAAGTTAAAGTATGCTAGGACTTAAGCTTTTAGTGCTAACAAATGCAGAGAGAACGACAATCAAACACCAGCTGTCACCGCTTGCAGCCTTGCATGTTATTAACATATAAACTTCTGTTTCATGTTTTTGAATTAAATTTGCAAGTAATGCTATAGCAAAGAGGCGAGAGGGTTAAGTTTCAGCCACTTTCAGGCTACTCACTAGTTATTACGTCACGTCACCCAATAAACCAATATTATTGTATAATACGCCACATCACCCAAGTGACCAATATTACTCTACATAAAAACATAAAGATAAGGAGATTCGCACCATCAATCTCTTATAAGAAATATGGCTATTTAACCATCTAAGCCACTTATCAACTATGTTATTACTACGTAAAATAATTTATAAAGTGCAAACCACAAACTAAGGTTCAATAAAAAATATAAAGAATAACTCAATTTTGTTTTGACAATGACAATTTCAGTTTGAAATAAAGCCTTTAAAAAAATTACCGATTGCACGTCTACAATAGTAGCAACCTGGGGCAACGCCAAGGCTACTCACTAGTTTCCAATTATAACACGGAATTGTTGATTCAAGACATTGCAACTACCACTACAACTCATACCCACTTCTATAAATTTTAAATATACTGCAACAATGGAAGATAAATGTTTACTTATGGACATGTATTAGCTCGGAGTGGTCAATTAATAATTAAAAAGAAAATTATCATGTACCTCATTGTGATCATGAACTCGGTCTGGAGTATTTGCTATGGCAGAGAATCCTATAGCTGGCAGACCTCTTTGCCTAAAAAAACTAGCATCTGTTGCGCCAAGGAGAATCTCCGGCTTCTCAAGTTTTCCACCTGCATTCTGAATGGCTTCTTTAAAGAGGAACCACCATGGATTTGAACTGTCCGCAACTGTGAGGATTGGCCTTCCAAACTTGTCAAGCAAAGGATCCTTCTGAATAAACTGGCAAGCAACAATCACCATTCACCACAGTCAAAGCAAACACAAATAAGGAATAGAAAACCTCAATTACACACACAAGGGCAGAATAAAGTTATACTTAGAAATTGCTTATGGATACATACAGAGTTACAGATAAAAGTTATCAAGCACCCATCTATGTGAGAAAGTATCAGATACATAGCATTAGAAAGACAAACAGCAAGTTTACATGCATTAAGTAGGCTGCACTAGGACCCAGCACTTATTCACTCCAGATCTTGCTGCCAGTTTTATTTCCTTTTACTGAACCCTCCCCTCCCTCTACTCTTGCTGCATCACATTTTCTTTAAGGCCAATACAAGAAAATCCCAAACTGTTTACTTCGTCAGCTGAGAATTTACAAAATGAGCAAATTAATTATATGGACCAAGTAGTTTTTTGGTTCTTTTGACAGTTTATACATGTAATTTAAGATACACTGAAAAATATATATCCTAGGACTCTGGAGGGTAAATCATATACCTGAGTACCTGACTCAGTCTTTGTTATCAAGTTCAAAAATCTAAAACACAACAGAGGAGGAAAAGATTACTACTGAAGCATATGGCTGGTCATCAAAATAAAGGCGGGACATTTAGGAGGTCATTGATTACCATGGAATTAAAAAAAATTGATCCTTGAGACAAACAACTCCTACCTCAAATGTCATGTTGCGTGAAGCAGGGGCCCACTCCTCAGCAATACGTTTTTCAAGGGATTTTAGGTCAGCTGTTGGTGGAACCCGAATGTCAAAACCTGCTTCAGCTTCAGAAGGTTGCAGATTCATGACAAAACCCTGACAAACATTAAGAAGTCCCATATTAATGGAGCTGAGACAATAATTAATTGATATGTTATAAAGCTAGATTAAGCAATCATAAAGATTGTGTATTTTCAATCCGGGTAACAGGGACCACACGTGTATCAGTTTCAGAATGAGAAATGGTGAATTAAACTGGATAAAAAAGCTCACTTTTATGCCTGCTAAAGCTTTGCCCGAAAAAAAGGTAAGCAACCAGTTCCAAGAACACAACATTAGCTTCTTAGAATCTAGAAACCTTTCTAAAGCTCTGCATAAAGTTAAGACCTTTATACTCAGACATTTGTTTGTAAACAAAATCCACCAAACGACCAATGACTCACAGTTTTAACTTTACATAGTCAATTTTATGGATTAATGAAACTGAAGTCACAAACTTACTGTAGGAGTTTGTGTGCCAGCTTTCATAAACACCATATTTACTGAAATCACCTCTCCCTCATCTTTTAAGCCAGCCTTTACCACATCAAATTGTGATGCTTGAAATCTCCGTATACTCTCAATACTCTTCAACAAATTCTCCATTGCAGTATTGTCATACAACTTTGCCCCATGCCCTGGTGCCCCAGTAGCTTTAATTACCAGCCACATTAGTGACCTCTCTGCATAATAAGCCAGATACTTTTCATTTGGTGAAGGCATTCCCTCATCAAGCAAAAAGGCCACATTCATTTTCTCAAACAATTCTGACTCAGCCAACTTCTCAGCCCCATCAAGTCCTCCACTCTCTTCATCTGGCACATATGACAAATAAATAGTACGAGTAGGCTCAAAACCAGAATTCTTTAGCTTCCAAATAGCTTCTAAGTACTGAGTACCCACACATTTCATATCCTGCATGGATAGTGTACATGGTTATTACAATCAACTATCATATCCACATACACACAGACAAATCAATGCATTAATGACAGAACACGCAAGATACCCATATAGATGATAGTGTGCTAGCATTGGTATAAGAATTTCTTCAGACCCAGGAATGATACAGGGTATACAACTATCTTATAAAAAACATTACTATTCTCAAGTTTAGAAAACATCATAGTAACTTACAGATTAATGGATAACAGCCATTAGTTCAATGAAATACAGAACTTTTTACATATTACAATTTCATTTTTCACCCTTATTAGAGTCCAAAACCCACTATCTCAATTCTCAAGATTCAACATACAACGCCAATCTATAATTGCTGAAAAACCATTGCCCTTTAGACACATAATTCAATACTCACCTGTCCTGGGAATGAAGTAGCAAACTAATAACCCCACTATCTAGAAAACGGATACCCTACTTCCCATAATACTGGACACAGTTACCATTTTTGCCTTGTCCCAAAATACTTGACACGTTCCTAAATATGAAATGGAACCACTAATAAAAAAAAAAAAATTTCTATACTCTTGTTGGGACCACAAACCCCAAAATTCAATTAAATCCTACATTTTCATTCTCTCCTCAATACCCCTACCTCCTCTAAGAAAATCTTTTATAGAATAAACAAATATTTTAAATATTATGGGACTAGGGGAGTACTATTTTATATTAACTTTTACTAGAATGCTAACCATTTAAATCGAATGTTAACAAGTATATAATTTCTCAATAGACCCTTAATTACTTTAGGTGTCTTCTAATGAATGCATATTATAATTTTAATTACAAATGTGACAATTAATGGACTTATCAATCAAAAGATACAAAAAGAATAAATTTAAATCAAAAAATTAAATTATTGATTGGAGTGCTTACCTGAGAATCTCTAGCATAAATATTGCCATCAGAATCAATGTGAGCACTAAAAGGGTGGTGCGCCCATTTGTGGGGTTCGGCCGGAACGACGTCGGTGTGAGAGTAACTGAGGGCAATTTGGGGTTTTTTCCAGGCCATTTGAGCAAAACTAAAGGCTTATCTTTGACAAATTCAATAGTCTGGGATTCAAGGGATAAAGATTTAGCTTGAGAAAGGATGAAATCAACAGCTTCATAGTATTTGG
This sequence comes from Chenopodium berlandieri, assembly GCA_034703905.1. Taxonomy (NCBI): domain Eukaryota; kingdom Viridiplantae; phylum Streptophyta; class Magnoliopsida; order Caryophyllales; family Amaranthaceae; genus Chenopodium; species Chenopodium berlandieri. Next base: position 5,646,601 of record CM068293.1, read on the forward strand.
GATTTGGATAAGCAGTGTTAATTTGAAGATATTCTTGAAATCTAGAGATAATTGATGAAGATGAGTTTTGGGTTGCTTTGCAAGTGATGAATAGAAGAGAAATAGGTTTTTCGCTTAAGCCTTTACTTAATTTGCTTCTGTCAAGTTTGTTGGACTTTCTATGACAAAGCATGATTGTATTAACCTCCAACTAATTTGGATTCGAATCGGTTGTACTCCAATTAGGATAAATACACTTGTAACAAAGGTTGAATTACCGAGTCTAAGCATTGAAATTAGCATGCACTTTTAAGTTTATAATACTGTGAGTTAAAACTTAGAAGCACATAAGGTTGTATGAATGTCAATTAACTTTGTTGGTATGATAGTTAACCTGCGGAATTGGGTGACTTAACCTATGAGATGTGATGGTTCAGTAGAATACTTTATTTACTTAAAATAAAATAAAAAAATAAAAAAAAATAACTTTGTTGGTATGATATTTGATACATACAGGCATACAGCTTAACGTCGGTTTAGTTCAAAGTGATGAAAGGTGAAGGGAAAGAAGGATGGGAGAAAGTAAAAGAATACCCCAAAATTATCCAGTGTGTTTGGTCATATTCAATTGTTCAGAAAAGGAATCAAGTTCCCTCTTTCCTTTTGCTGTTGTTTGGTACAAAGTGCCAGAAAAACAATTATTAAGATCAAAGATAAACATTGAACATGCATAACACCCAGAATTACTCAAAGTACAAACCTAATAAAAATTCCTAATTGATAAATTATTTGAGCCTTAACAATAGATACAAGTGAAGTTCCAAGAAGTTTAACTGTACTGTATTTTTGTAGCTGCAATAGTGACCGAAATCACTTGAAATCTTCACCTAGAAACGACAAATGTTTCCGCCCCAATTCAATCAGCTTCTGGCAGAATAGTCAAGTGAAAGGTGGGGCCAATCACTAACAACAATTCATCCTAGAAAGTCTCAGCTTATTTCCATAGATCGGTCAGCATATGATGCATAAGCCGGGATGATAGAAGCTTATTTCTGCTCCTTTGAGATCTTCTGTCAGGTTGCACCAAGTTATAAACAATGGTGTTAGAGAGAAGTTCAATTTGATTGTATGGGTGATGAGGATGAAAAATCCAGTTTTCTAACAATGGGCAAAGATACTAACCGTTCTTTTACAACTCAGCTTTGGAAGCGTTAGCTTCTGTCTCCTCTGCAAAAGAAGCATAAGCTTTGATTATAGAAGCATATATGTCAACTCCTTTAAGATATTCCTGTTGATTTAAGTGCTGCAGCAAGTAAAAATGCAATTGTTAGAAAGTAAGTATAAACCTAATGTAAATGATACAAGTAGTTTGTAAGAATGCAGAGTAGAAGCGCAACAATTGCTGGCTCCCACAGCACACCGAACAACATTCAGAGGGTTGTATTTCAGTTGAGGACCTGAATTTAAACCTGATACAACTGGATAAAGTTTCTAGTACATCCTATATAGTGCACAAGAATAGAAGTTAAGTTCAAAATTTAATCAGCAAAGTATAAAGAAGACTCCAGAAGTATCAAGTACATAAAACACTCCTAACAAGTACAGAATTACTAATTACAAGTAAGAAATTTTAACCAAAACTAGCACTTATGAAGTTAACAACTCCACACTAGTAAGTAGTAACAGGCTGGATACATAATCTATCTCATATTCTCATAAAAAGGCAACCTTGGTAGCATGCAATGTAAATATGTGCTTGATTCCACAAATAACTATATCAATACTTACAATCAGAAAGAGAGCACATCAAATTTGAAATTGTTTCCACCTGAAAGATAAAACAAATAAGGACAGAAGCTATTATGTACCTCATTGTGGTCATGTAGAAGGAGCGGAGTATTTGCAATAGGAGAGAATCCAATAGCTGGCAGACCTTGTTGCCTAAAGTAACGAGCATCCGTTGTTCCAAAGCTTACCTCCGGCTTTCGAACTATTCCACCAGAATCACGGACAGCTTTTTCTAAAAGAACCCACCAGGGATTTGAATCATCAGCAGCTGTGAGAGCAGGCTTGCCAAATTTATCAACCACAGGAACCTTCTGCTTGAACTGCACATGCCAAAACCATATCAGTCAAACAGCAAAGGGGATATCAACAAAGTACTAGTGTAGGGGTGTAACTATCACATGTACACACATGCGTCATCCCAAAAATTCATGATACAGTCTGCACTATAATATATACACTTGTTAGTATGTGCACCTAAACTTGGGATTTGATATCTAAAGGTTGGATTCATGTACTTTCAGTTCAAGTTCAAATTCTCTGCAGATTAGAGCTCATGCTTAAACAGTCCATGAAAACCTCGGTGATCAATTGATTATAATTTGATTATAATTACAAAATTGAAAATCATAAGTTAAAAAAATAAAATAAAAACTATTTGACTGAAGCCCATATAAAGCACATTTCTTACAAGTTTTCAAGCCTTATAGCACACGTAATAAACTTACAACGTTACAAGGCTTCAACCATAGAAGAAAAAATTCAACATGTGGCCATATGAACAGGAATTTACATAACAGGTTCAGATGATAAGAGAGAAGAATAATGCTCTTGCTGGCATTTCTTGTTCACTGATTCTTATCAGTTGCAATTTGTGATTAAGCTTTTAACATTCCTGATGCAGTCTATACACTTGAATCCCTTTCCGAGGCAAGTTCTAAACTAGTAGAGCCATAGAGAACCACCACAATTGAAACAGCTAGTACAGCATATATAATCGGATCAAATAATAGCATAAGCATGCATATTAAATGTGAATCACAATGCAAGGCAACAATGGTTATTATTTCATTGTATGAATCAGCAAGAAAATAATCTTGTTAATCAAGCAACTGCTACCTCAAATGTCATGTTGCGTGAAGCAGGAGCCCACTCCTCAGCAATACGCCTTTCAAGTGATTTCTGATCAGCTGTAGGTGGAACCCGAATGTCAATACCTGCTTCAGCTTCAGAAGGTTGTAAATTCATGACAAATCCCTGACAGACAATACCAAAATCACTCAAGAACAATTGTATCTTAGGCAACTGTTATCTAATGATTCTCATCATTAGCATGAGACCCTTTGACACAATAAAGACAGTAAGACACAGACTTACAGTAGGTGTTTGTGTGCCAGCTCTCAAATATACCAAGTTTACCGAAATCACCTCTCCATCAGTTTTCAAGCCAGCTTTTAGCATATCAAACTGCGACACACGAAAACCCCTGATACTCTCAACGCTCTTCATCAAGTTCTCCATTGCAGTATTGTCATACAGCTTTGCCCCATGCCCAGGAGCCCCAGTAGCCTTGATAACCAGCCACATTGGTGATCTCTCCCCATTATATGCCAAATACTCCTCATCTGGTGAAGGTATTCCCTCATCCAACACAAAGGCCACATTCATTTTCTCAAACACGTCAGACTCGGCCAGCTTCTCAGCCCCATCCCGTCCCCCAATCTCTTCATCTGGCACATACGATAGATAAATAGTACGAATTGGCTCGAAACCAGAATCCTTCAACTTCCTAATAGCTTCTAAGTACTGCATTCCTACACTTTTCATATCCTGCTTGCACATTGATCAACATCCATCATAATTTCATAATCACCTAAATTTATAAGTAGAAATGATGTACATAAACAACAGGATGCATCTTATAAATCACTCTCAAATTGGAATATTTCCACAATATCATAACACCTTAATAGACTCTCTTTTTTTCAGAAAATACATTTTTCAACCATATTATAAATCAGACTTTACAATTAAAACATATAAACCCTGATATGACCCAGTTCTTCAAACTACCAAAAAACAGAAAGGTATAAGCTTTCAATTTGCTACTTTGATAATCATAAACTGCAATCATACCCTTTAATCAATTTGCATGAATTATTCAACACAACTTACGAAAAATAAATAAATTAAAAATAATAAATATTGATGAAAATACTTGCCTGAGTACCTCTGGCATGAATATTTCCATCAGAATCAATGTGAGCACCAAAAGGGTCATGAACCCACTTCTGGAATTCCACTGGAACGACGTCGGTGTGTGAATTGAGGAGAACTGAGGGCAAATTGGGGTTTTTGCCAGGCCATTTGAGCAAAATTAAGGGTTTATTTTTGACAAATACAATAGTCTGAGATTCAAGGGATAAAGAATTAGCTTGAGAAAGGATGAAATCAGCAGCTTCATAGTATTTGGGGTTAGGTTGAGCAGTGTTAATTCGAAGGTATTCTTGGAATCTGGAAATAATTGCAGATGATGGGTCTTGGGTAGTTTTGATAGTGATGAATCGAAGGGAGAGAAAATAAAGAATGAAGATGAATTTGAAGCTTATTACTTTTGGCAATTTCATTTGCATGGAGTTTGTTTCCAGTGCCAACATAATTATTGTGAATTTCTCATTTGAGGAACACGGTTGTAAATTTGTACTTTGATTGGAAAAATAAGGTAATCTGTAAAGCGTATAATAGTGACAGAGTGATAGAGTAACAATACCGTCCGAGTAATCACAACATTGGTAAAGTAACACTTGTAAAGCTGTAATACTTTCCAACACATTAAGGGGGCGTTTGGGTCGCGGGATATTGATATGAGGTATGAGATATGAGATATGGATTTAGAACGACTAAAACTCATATTATATGTTTATTGTCAAAAGTAAGAATTTTAAACCCATACATCAAATCCATGAAGTATGGGGTTTAGATATCTTGAAGGGAGGTGGCTTTGGCTCATTCCATTCCTTTAGTATCAAATAAAAGGAATGAATAGTGAGATATTCTATTTCAGAATTGAGGCAAACACATAGTACTTCCTCCGTTAACGGTTATTTGCAACAATTGTACCTTTCGCGGAGGCCAATGCAAAACTTTTAAAGCATGATTATTGAAATATAAGGGCATGTAATTAAGTATTAATCCTACATAAATAAAAAAAAAAAAAAAAAAAAAAAAAAAAAAACCAATTAAACAAAACCAGCACCACCACCGAAACCCAAAACCAGAACCACCACCAAAACCACCGACAACCCGAAACACCACCAAACCCGTCGACCCTCAGAACCCGAAACACCACCAAAACCCAACCACGAACCCAACCTTCACCACCGAAACCCAACAAACCACCCACGAACCCAGCAAACCACCAACAGAAAACCCAGAAAACCACCACACACCACGAACCACCCCAAGAACCCAAAACCACCACCTTTCGAACAACCACCCAAAACCACCACAGAAACCCAACAAACCACCCCACGAACCCAAAACCACCACCTTCACGAACCCAAAACCACTACCTTTCGAACCCAAAAACACCACCGACGCCACCCTAAACCACCCACCTTTCGAACCCGAAACCACCTAACCCACAGACCCACCTAAACCTGCGAACTCATACTCAAGAAACCGAGACCCTCGCACCAAGACCCAGACCAGACGCACTAACCCACCACCCACAAACCCAGATCCGAAACCCACGAAACCAAGACCATTTCGCCAGATCTATAATTGAGTGTCTTTCTTCTTCAATTCATGAAAAGTGGTTGAAGGAGGAGAGAGAAAGTTAATTTTGAAGAGGATGAAGATGGAGAAAATAGATTATGAGGGAAGAGGAAGAAGATGATGGAGGAGAGAGAAAGATAATGGGGAAGATGAAGAGATGATGAAGGATTGATGATTATTTCAGTTCATTTATTTTATGTTTTATTAGATTAGATTAGTTTTTAATCAAATTATGTTTTAAGTATGTAATTGATGTTATAAAGTTTTAAGTAAGGGTGTTTTTGTAATTTCATTTAAAAAAAATTACTAAAAATGGAAAGATTTGGGAATGTTGCAAATAATAGTTAGCACTCATTTTGGGTAAATGTTGCAAATAACCGTTAACGGAGGAAGTATTAAGTATCAAGTTCCAACCCAATACCACCTTAACCTCATTCCTGATTTCAAACTCATACCAATCTACGAACCAAACGTCCCCTAACGAAATTATCCAATGAGCATATGGTGTGGCCGTGTAGGCAGTCAGTGTAGCCAACTACTTCATACACGAGTAAGAATTTGTGTTATTCCAATTATGGGGCGTTTGGTATGTGAGAATGGGAGTTGGGGAAATAAAGAGTGGGAATGAGAATAGGATTGAGAATTGGTGAAAATATGCCAATTATCTTATTTGGTACTGCAGTAAAATGGAATCGAATAGGTAATAAATAACAAATTTACCAAAATAACCTTATTAACATTTCTTCACATCACACACCTTTTTATTAATGGCAATATTGTTAATTTATCCATCTTCCAATTCCCATCCCTTAAGGCCTTAATGCCACGGTGCCACCCCTACTAGATCACGTGCTACCCACGTGACCTAGAGTAATCCCAACAAATACCCCTTCTTTAGAGCATTTGCAATGGGAGTACTCCACCCCCATTTTTCTTCAAATTGGGAGAATACTCCCATTGTAGGTAATATGCCCAAAGTACTCCATGTTGGAGTATTTGGAAGCATACTCCAAAAATGGAGTAGTACTTCTCATGATACTCGTCTAATGTGGACCCTTACCTTCCTTTCAAAACTCGACACTTGTCAACTTTTTTAGTTGTTTCTTCTTGCATTACTTGCATAAAAGTATTTACAAGAGGATTCTCTTGTTGTAGGAAATTACAGAGGATGAGGAAAATGAAGAGTATATAAATAGTAGAAAGTGAGGTATAGTAAAAAGTAGATGATGTGTAAAAGGAGAGTAGGAGAGAGAGTGAAAAAGTAGGGGAGTAGAGTACTCCTATTGAGGATACTCTTAGTTCTTCTCTATTCTCCTTTGCATCAACTTTCAACAGAGATTGCACGTTAATTTGGCAACATCAAAAATGGAGACGGCTAGCTAATTGAATTCAGGGGGTTGAAATAGTGGGATTAAACAGCCCAAAAAGGTAAATTCAATGTTTGTTCTGCGTTGTGAATTTCAACTTTATACAAACTGAGTATATCATGCACACTCTTCAGTAAATTTCTCTCAGTCTACTTAATCTGGGTATAAGACCTTTTAAATTTTCCAAGTCCCAATTTTTCTTACTACTATGAATGCCTGTATTTCTCATTCCATCCTAATTTTAATAATTTCAAAATGAAATATTGCCATCTTAATTAATTACTATTTGTTTAATTTTTACTCGTATTTTGGGTAATGCTTTCAGGTGAGCTTTGAGAAGCGGATGTAATTCATGTAAATTCAATGGTTTGCAGTTCATTGCCTACGGGGCTCATGCTTCAGGTTTTTGTCCAATTTTTGACTATTATTGCTTTTGTTTTTGGATGAAAACTTGATTTTAATATTTTTATTTTTTTTAAAAATAAAATTGAAAGTTTTGACAGCATATACTGAAACTCTGAATAATTTCCTGATACAAAAAAAAATCAAAATCTCACAGTAATATTAGTATGAATGATTTGTATTCTTGCTGAGTAATGAGATATTGATTTTCTGAAACATGGGTAAAAAGTGCAAATTAATTTGGTGTCATAGTTTTCATATACTATGAAATATTGCACTGTACAATATAATTTAGAAAATAAAAATTAAAGTTTGAGGTTTATCATCTAAAAATATAATAATCAGCCATTACTTTTAAAAATTATCTAAAAATTTTAAGTTTTGAGGAGAGAGATGGGGATGAAAGTAGAGTTAATATGTTAACTTAGTTAAAGTTAGATTAAACATATGTTATAAAACATAACATATTTTATAACAAAAATTTTCATTAATGCCATTTTAAAAATGATTTATACTCTTGATTTCAGAATAAGGAAGATTTTTGTTTGTTAAAGGGGTTGTTTATATTCTTGATTTTGAGAATAAGGAAGATTTAATTTTTGAGTGAATGGTGTACAATCTTATTTTCATTTTGCTCGTTTGCCTAATAATTGGGCTTATGTATCCTCCTATAATTTTATGATTTCCAGGTACTGGTTAATGTTTTTCAGATAGTACTTGATTATTCATTTTAATATGGTGTTTCTCTTTTTTTTTTTTTGAAACAAAAGTACTCCTTACTATGTTAGAGACGGAGTGGATAAATTCGAAAATAAAAAAACCACATCTAAGTTGCAATACTTATGTGCTTTCATAGTTGATTCATGTCCCCTTAATCATCTTCTCATCACTTGTCAAGTTGTCATTTATAGTAAGCTATTCTAATATATTACGGAGTAATAAATAATAAGGGGTTTCTAAATAAGTTTAGATTTCACATGTCACTCTTCATTTGGGAGTTTTAATCCATATCATCTACATTCAATTAAAAATATTAAAACATGGTTTTTCCTAGATATGATCTCATGACCTCAAGATTATAAGATCATGATCTCATTGTCCCGGCAACGCTCAGCCTAAAAACTAGTATACCTTTTGAAAAATAACAAAAAAAAAAAAAATGTTAATTTCCATGCTAATCGGCATTTATTATGCTGTCTTCCTTTAAATAAGCAATTAACCACTCCCCTACGGTCTACCCTATATGTATTGATCAAAATCCCCTTTCCTAATCATACTCTTTTAGAAGTTTTAGTCGTGCCTATGCAAGAGAAAACAATGTGATTGGATTAAAAACATACAAAATTTTGGTCACTTTTCTCAAAGTAGTATTGAAATGCAATAGTGTTGCCATTTTAATATTACAATGGATAAAATTACACTTTTCCTCCATCTAACTTCCCAGGCTGTCCAATTTGCAAGTGAGATCATTTCCAAATATATAATTACAAGTTACGGTGGGAACATTACTACAACTATTACTAAATAGGATAATGTTGAATATGTCTGAATCTACTTGTCGCTTGGAGGGATCCAATAGACCATTAGTTATGGTTTGTAACATGTAATTCACATATTATTAGTTAACCAGACTGAATTTAGCTTCCTTTAATTATTTGTGCATTTAATTTGTTACGATCGACTTAAGAGGTTGACTAACTACAAATGGGTATATTGTGTGCATTTTCGTGGAAGCTGATACAGGAAGACAAAAATAAATTAATAAATGAACACAATATATAATAGTGGATGGTGCAGGACATTGTATATTATATTAAGTGTGGAGGATATAAGTAACTACATTACCAAACTTTAGCTTTCTCCTTGTAATCTTTGCTTAATTTTCCATTACTTCACCTGCTTAATTATCATCTTACTGAAAACACAATGACCGAACTCGGAATCGCCATCGCAGGAAAGCTCATTGAAGTTTGAATAGACAATAAATATACTCTAGAAGGGGGAGGGGGGGGGGGGTTGAATAGAGTATGGCAAATTTTCATATATATATAAATCTCAAGGTCTTGAGCCCAGTTTCAAGGCGGAATAAACTGATTCATTTATCAAAGTCAAGGCTTTGAGATTTAGTTCAAAACTAATAAACAGACTTTTGACTTTTGCACAGAATGTAAAATTGCTATTTTAGCGAAAATAAAATAAGTATGAGAAAGCAAAAATAAACGAGACAAGACACAAGAAATTGTTACGAAGTTCGGCAATGAATGTGCCTACGTCTCCACCTAGGGTTGTCCAACCCGTAGGATTTTAAATCTTTTTATCTGCTCCTTTAGAGACCTAAAGCAACCTAGAAGATCAACCTATCTTCTCTCTGCAGCCGCCCAGCTACACTCTAGCGTATCGAATCCTAGAAATAAAAAGTTTTCTCACTTTTACTATACTTTGAGTATTATAGATTTATTCTTAGTATTTCACTCTCTAATAAAGAATTTTTGAACTCTTGATATACTATCTTTTCTCTGAATCTAATTACAAAATAAGGTATTGAAGAACTAGAGAGAAAAGTATTGTGTTTACAACTCTTGCTTGCGTTAGATCTTATGCTTGATAATTCTTGTGTGTGTTGTTGTTTTCTTCAGAACGCTTGCTCGCTTTATATAGGAGTTGTAGAGCTGGAATTGCTTTTTGAATTTTGAAGCTAGCCGTTTAATTCTTCAACGTTGTTTGAATTCTTCAACGTACACTCTTTGTTAGGCTTCAAAACTAACGTTCAAAGGCAGCAAAGATTCCAGCCTTATTTCAAGGGAGATGAAACAGCCTTAACTCGTCTTATATTTTTTCCGTTTTTTTTAGTTACATTACTTATATAATTGCGGACTTCTATGAAATTTTTAGAGTCGAAAGAGATATAGAGAAAGAATTAAGATGATTCATATGATAAGAGAGAATTTATTAACTAAAAGAAAAGGTGAATATTTAATTGAAACTTTCATTTTTAAAAATTGCATCTAATAAAAAATCGAGGAAGGATAAGGATAAGCTCCCTTAAAAAATAAAAAAAATAAGTACTTTTAGGAAACCAACAGGAAGCTGCTAATTTCTACTTCATACATGAAAGGATCACAATGGTAATGGAATAAACAAAATAATACTCTAGAAAGGGGGGTTGAATAGAGTATGGGCAATTTTCGCAAAACTGAAAATGTCAAGGCCTTGAAATTAGTTACAAGGCGGAACAAACTAATTTCAGACCTAAAGTCAAGGCTTTGAAAACAATTGATACAGCGAAGCTGATTGCTAAACAGAATGTTAGATGCGATTGTATGAATTTAGCAAATGATCAGTTTAAGCAACACAAAAATAAGTGCAAGAACAGAAAGTAAAGCACACAAGGAAATTGTTACGAAGTTCAGCACAAAGGCCTACGTCTCCGCCTAGGGTTGTCCAACCCGTAGGATTTTAACCAACTTTTATTTCTTCCCTTAGAGTTCTAAAGCAACCTAGAAGATCTCACTATCTTCTTTCCATAGCACTTCCCGCTACACCTTAGACACTCAATTCCCAGAAATAAAAGCTAACTCACTTTTACTATACTTTGAGTATTATAAATTTACTCTAAGTATATCACTCTTTTGATATATACTTTTTCCACTCTTAGATACACTTTTCTTTTCTCTCAATCTAATCACACAATAAGGTATTAAAGAACTTAGAGAGAAAATATTTAACACTCTTGCTATAGTATATGAAGCTTGATAATTCTTGAGTGTTGTTGTCGTTGTTGTTCTTGTCGTTATTTCTTCAGCATATCTTGACGCTATTTATAAGGCCTTTAGGCTGATTTCAAAACGTTGAGAGCTGACTTCAAAGGCTTGAAAGTCTTCAACAGATTTCCTTAAATCTTGCTTCAACAGAATTTTCAGCCCTTTTGAATTTTGAACGTTTGCTAGCTGCTGCATTCTGTTTCAACGTTTATCTTTCAACTAAAATCTGTTACAACACACTTATAGCTTCCTAATAACAAGGTCAGCAAGCATAAGATAAGGTAACAGCAATATTTATCTTAATCAGAAATATTATCATATTCAGAAAAATTCAACAACCAAATAAGATAAATAATTTGAATGAATAAATACTTTTGACAGAAAAATTATCTTTGAAACATAAAGATAAAATCAGTTAGCATGAACATAGCCATATAAATTCGAAATTCAAAAAGCAGTGCTAATGAAAACAGAATTAATCATTATCTCTATAAGTAAACTGCAAGATAGAATTTGTTAGAGATAAAAACATACACGAGCAAAATAATATAAGCAATATAAATCCATCATTCATAATTATATTGGACTCTCTTTTGACAACTCTTTTGACATCTCTTTTGACATCTCTTTTGACTTCCATCACCCTATCATATAAACATATAAAAATAACAGTACATAAATTAAATAACAAATCAAGGTGGAGTCAACAATACATTTAATATTCACATGTCAATTTACACCGTCCAATAATGAAGTGAGCCCCAGCAGTAAACAAGTGGAGCTGATTATATATTCATTCAACACTACTCGATAATTACTCCTTATTCAAATTACAGCTTCCTTCTAAATCTTCCCATCTCTTCTTTCTCTTCTCTTTGAAATCTTCAATGGCCGAACTCGGAATCATCGTTGCTGAAAAGCTCATTGAAGTTATTGGGTCTGCGATCATCAAAGAAATTTGTGACATGTGGGATTACAAATCTGAACTTGAAGACCTCAACCAAACTGTCTCAACCATCAAGAATGTGCTCCTTGATGCTGACTCCAAGCGTCAACTCTCCCAAGCAACACGAGGCTATATCGAGGAACTCAAGGCTGCTGTTTATGATGCTGATGATCTGTTCGATGAGTTCTTCACTCTTGCTGAGCTCAAGCTGCTTGATGCCAACAGGGATGATAAATGCCTTAAAAAGGTACGGCGCTTTTTTTCTGGTAAGAAAAAGGGGGTGAGTCAAGCTCATAGGATGTCTCGTCAGGTTAAGAAAATTAAATTGCAGTTGGATACTATTGTTAGTAACCATCACAATTTTGGGCTTAGTGTTGACTATAATCCTATTTGTAGAAGGAGGGAGGAAACTTGCTCCCAGGTGGATGCAGGGGATATGATTGGGAGGGAGGACGATAAACAGATTGTCATTGATATGCTGTTAGGTCCCAATGATGTTCATGAAAGTTTCCGCTTTGTGACTATTGTGGGAGTTGGAGGATTGGGTAAAACTGCACTTGCCCAGCTTGTGTATAACGATAACCAGGTTGAAGCCGAGTTTCCGGATCCCAAGTCAAGGTTGTGGGTTTGTGTGTCCGATCAAGATGGGGAGCAGTTTGATGTCAAAGTCATTCTTTGCAAAATTCTAGAATTAGTTTCTGGTAACAGGCGTGACGATACCTCCTCAAAGGAGTTGGTGCAATTGCAACTTCAAGAGCAGTTAAGAGGAAAGAAGTACCTTCTTGTTCTTGATGATGTATGGAATGAAAATCGTGAGAAATGGCGTGATCTGTACACGTTCTTAACGAAGGGTCAAGAGGGTAGTCGGATTGTGGTGACTACACGTTCGGAGAGGACTGCAGACATTATTGGAGGGAAACATACGCACAAGCTGCAAGGTTTATCTGAAGAGAATTCGTGGCTCTTGTTCGAGTCTGTAGCATTTGATAAAGGGGAACACGAGCACGCAAGTCAACTTGAATTAGTTGAAATTGGGAAGAGGATTGTTGAAAAATGCTACAATATCCCATTGGTTATAAAGGTGGTAGGAAGCCTTCTATTTAAGGAGCCTGTGAATAAGTGGCAGACATTTGAGCATAGTGGATTTGCTGGAATTGGAAATGGTGATAATAATATAATGACTATACTAAAGCTTAGTTACCACAACCTTAGACCCTCTTTGAAGAATTGTTTTAGCTACTGTGCACTGTTTCCCAAAGATTATAGACTCAAGAGGAAGGAGTTGATTAGCCTTTGGATAGCACAAGGCTACATTGCGTCGCTGGACAGAGATCAAAGCATAGAAGATGCAGCAGAGGAGCATTTCCTGATTTTGGTACGCAGATGTTTCTTTCAGGATGTAGAGAAGGATGAATATGGTGACATTCAGTGCGTGAAAATGCATGACTTGATGCATGATGTTGCTCTAGAAGTGGGGAGGGAGGAAATTGGTGTAGTGAGTTCTAATACATCCAAATTGGGAGATAAAGTTCGTCATGTGTATTTTGCTCGTGGTACCTTTTCACAAAATTACTCATTGAAGAGTAAGATCCGTTCGTTTATTTCACTATGGGGTAAATTAGGTTATCGGGTGAATGCACATATTGAGGGTGTTAGTTGGATGTGTGTAAGGGTGTTGGTTTTGCAGGGTGCGGGTATAGTACGGTTGCCTGATTCAATTGGTAAGCTACTGCATTTAAGGTATCTTGACCTTTCTTTTAATTATAATTTAGAGGGACTATCTGATTCTATTAGTAGACTACATAACTTGCAGACATTAGATTTAAATTGCGGTGTAAAATTGAGGGAGTTGCCAAAAAATTTTAGCGAATTGATAAAACTTAGGCATTTGGATTTAAATCGTTGTACAAAGTTAACTAGTATGCCTTGCATGGATAAGTTGACTAATCTTAGGTACTTGAATATAAGTAATTGTCATGAGCTGAGTAGTTTGCCTTCGAGCATGGATAAATTGACAAGTCTTAGGCACTTTGAGTTAAGAGATTGTCCAAAGTTAACTAGTATGCCATCAGGCATGGATAAGTTGACTAATCTTAGGTACTTGAATATAAGTTATTGTCCAAAGTTAACTAGTATGCCATCAGGCATGGGTAAGTTGACTAATCTTAGGGTGCTACCAATGTTTGTGGTGGGTATGGAAAAGAGAGTTTCAGCAGAGGAGCAATGTATGGGAGAGCTCAAAGACCTTAAACCCCTGACCAACTTGAAAGGTCGCATAGAGATCCAAATCGGCAAATTTTACAAGAATGATGGAGGAGAAGAGTATTTGAAGGGTTTGAAATATCTCACTCAGGTTCAAATAGGATTTGGTGACAAACCTGATGATGGATATTTAAAGTGGGAAGATGATGAAGATGATGAAGATGATGGATGTTTAGAGTGGGAAGATGATGGATGTTTAGAGTGGGAAGATGTGATGGAAAAGCTAGAGCCACCTTCAAATCTCAAGATATTCAGCTTGCGGAGATACAAGGGTACGACAATTCCAAGGTGGGGTAGAGCACTGGATAACTGGGCACTCTCCCTCCCACTTCTTGTCGAGATAAAGCTTTATCGTTGTTTCAACTTGGAGCAATTACCATCGTTGAGTAAACTGCGTAATCTGAAATTACTGAGTCTTGTATCTCTACACAAGCTGGAATATATGGAGAATACAAGCAGCAACAATGCCAATGAAGGAGAAGATTTTACGGCATTCTTCCCCTCCCTTGAATCACTCTACATTGAGGATCTCGGTAGTTTGAAAGGATGGTGGAGGGAGGAGGAGTTGGTCGAGGAGGATGATGATGACTGTATCTTGAGGAGTAGCTACACATTTCCTCGTCTTTCCAAATTGGTTGTCACTGGGTGCCCTAAGTTAACTTCGTTTCCTTCCTGTGGAAGTCTCGAAGATTTGGGCTTGGATGAGGTTGAAGGTGACGTCATATTAAGGGAGCTGCGTATAGATGACGTGGGTCTTCTCAACTTAATAAACTCTCCAGTTAATAAACTCATCATATTCAGGGATGAGAAGGTGGAGAGTTTAGGGGATGTATTCCGGAAATACAAATACACTTCTTACCTAAGAAGCCTTCGAATTACTCAATGCTCAAATTTGAGGAGACTTGGAAGAGGGGGGTTGGAGCATCTCACTGCCTTGGAGTCATTAGAGTTTGAATACAATTATCAACTTAGCTTCTCTGAAGACAAGGACGATGATATCGGCATGCCTTGGAAATCCCTCCAACACTGTCTCCGTTCCCTGTCTATTGAACATTGCGACGCCATTAAATCACTTCCTGAATCAATGCGGAACCTCACCTCCCTTCAGAACCTTGAGATAGATGGATGTCCAGAACTAGTAGCAAGATGCAAAGAATCAGGTGGGGAGGACTGGCCTAAGATTCAACACATCCCCCACAGAATAATTGAAGATTAAAAGGTATTTTGATCATTTATATTCTTGATTTGTAGAAAATTGAAGATTTTATTTTCTGAGTGGATGGTGTACAATCTTTTATTTTCGCATGTATGTACTTTGCCTGATGATTGACTGCCTATGAACCCTCTTATAATTCTATAATGTCCAGGTACTTGTTAATGTGCTTCAGATTGTACTCATGTGGAAGCTGCTAAGAGCGTCGCTTCATTGGATGAACATGATGTGGAGGAGTGAACCAATTCTCAAGTCTCTCTGACTATTTGGAACCAACAGCAAGCGCCCATTTTATCTGTGGAATGTTGATTCAGATTTACGATGTAGCTATGGACGGTCTGCAGGAAGCTGCTGTGAGATTTGATGTGGACAACTGCAAGACTTGGTTTGACAGAGTGAATTGCAAAAATATCTTTCAAGAATGTATTTGACTTAAGATCATGTAAATACTTCATAGTCTGCGCCTCTACAGTGCTTGTTAATTTCAAATAATGTATTGTGAAAGAAAAATATACAGATAAATCTTTTAGACATGTAAGCACGGCAATGCAACATTTAGTATCGTTTGTATCTCAATTTTCTCCTTAACAAAGTAGAGTATCACTGAATGAAAAACTCCGAGTTTATATAATAGTGAGATTATTTCCTAAAATACTTGTGTTACAATGTTACATACATTTTGTCACGAAAGGTTTGGTCATTAGTTCATCACAAATCTTGTATTGTTTTGAGTTAACAATGTTCTCACTTTCAAGAGTAGAGATCGAAGTCCTCGAACAACCATTCTAACAAAAAGTATTACAGGGGGGCTGATGATGTTGCTTGCTCAGAACAAAGTATCATTAGAATTTAAACCACTTACACATAAAACTAAATCCACCCAATGTAGCCATTTTTCAAGCAGCAGCCTAGGAGGATAAGAAGTCAAGAAGGAAAGAGCAATTATTGGAAACTGAAAATTATAACATCCAAAGTCCCAGTATAATAGTGGAATGCAGTAAGAAACGATACAGAAAATGGGGGTAATAAAGTAATATGGGTCATATATTACAGAACGGCTAAAGGGAGCGTAATCATTATTTCGAAATGGCTAAAGTGTAATTGTTATTTCGAAATGGAGTACTCCTATCAGTCATAAGGAAAGGAGAAAACTTTATACACAGCTGTCAGTGAGTTCAGTTCTGCACTTTGGCCGTGCTAATAACATCAATAAACCGGTAAGTTTGTGAAACCTAAAAAATGAAGTATGGCTTTACACAGATGAAGCTGAATCAATTGAAGTCATCACCAGGCAAACAAAACACCTGACTGTTTCAGCAACAGATCATTCTGACATGCTATGTAATAGGAATTAGGAAGTACTTGAAATTGGAAGAGTGCAATCCTCCAAAGAATTGTGATGCAGAGTCTTGGGTCTTCTAAAAGAAAATACCTCTCATAATTCATCTTTGGAGACGGAACCTTTAGCTTCAGCATGCTCAGCATAAGATGCATAAGCTTTGATGATAGACACATATATGTCGACTCCTTTTAGATACTCTGCTTCATTTAAAAACTGCAACAAGGAAAATGTGTCAGAAATATCGAGTATTCCTTTTTCTTGTAAAGGAGACCATAAGAAATACTCCATAGAAGTTAGTAGGATTCATGATTGCTAAACGCAATTGATAAGCCAGCCTTGGATTCCAAAACAGAACCCAACAGATTGAAAGAAAGGCAAGAATTGGTGAGTTTTTATGCTAGCAGCCTAGCACATTGAGAACGTTCGTAATGTTAAAACTTTAACTGCTTTTCTAGTGTCTGATATCTACTGGGTGCACCAGAAATATGTCATCTTACATTTTACTATAAGGTGTAACTCATTATTCCTAAACTAGTGCATACGCTAAAACCCATGTCTGTATGATATGATTTCCCATAATTGTGTGTGTGAGGGAGTAAAAATCAATTTTGGAGTGTAAAAATCAACTCCCTCTTGTATTTGTATTGTATTGGCATAAGTGAATCCTATAAACCCACCCACTGGCTTACTGCTCACACGACCTTCAACAAAAAGAGATAATGAAGTATATTCCATCAATGAGAACACTAGTATTATAAGTTGGTAAGATTAATTCCATCCCGGCCACAGCCAGGGTTCAAATATAGTGACCATTTTCCTTCCCGATTGAGCTATGTAGAGAGTGCGTGGTGGCAGTTAGATCTAATTCTTTCGAGTATAGAAGCCCCTCCAGCACTAACCCCCTAAAAACCAGAGTACCAGATTATGAGATGGAGACAGTTTGTCACCCTTCCCACTCAAATACATACAGATGTCAAACAGACCGCGCCCATAAAAGATTATAAGAGAATTAAAAGAGGGGAGGCCAGATCTTTAATGTTTCAGGTTTTAAGACCAAGGATGATTAGTTCATAACAACAATAAAATAGGGTTCTCAATATGATTATATGATCATGGGATTGAGTCCAGGCTTGGATTTCTTATCAACAGTCTCAGAAACTGAATTTACGTACAACTAGACAAAAGTAGATTAGGTCCATGCAATACAAGGAAGAGAATAAGAATCAAGGCAAGAATATTCTGTACCTCATTGTGGTCATGTAGTAGAATTGGAGTATTTGCCATAGGAGAGAAACCTATAGCAGGTAGACCTTGTCGCCTAAAGTAACGACAATCTGTAGAAGCAGGGAAAATTTCTGGCTTTTCAAGTTCTCCACCAGCACTGCGAACAGCCTCTTCTAAAAGGGCCCACCAGGGGTTCGAATTGTCAGAAGCAGTGACAGCTGGGTTACCGAAGTTGTCAAGCACAGATTGCTTCTGCTTAAACTGCCCATACTACACATATATTAGTCAACTGGCATAATGAAGATAACAGATATTTACACTATTTCACCTTCCATATCCTTGGCCTTGTTTGGTAAAGAGAAAATGATAATAGACATCATCAGTAATATAAACACAGATTGCAGCACATGACATTACTTTATTCAGCTAGCAGATAACAGCAGTAGAAAATGTTCTGCAAGTAGTCATATAATTAACAAGTACTACTACA
This sequence comes from Chenopodium berlandieri, assembly GCA_034703905.1. Lineage (NCBI taxonomy): Eukaryota > Viridiplantae > Streptophyta > Magnoliopsida > Caryophyllales > Amaranthaceae > Chenopodium > Chenopodium berlandieri. The sequence continues at coordinate 5,665,149 of CM068293.1, forward strand.
TAAAATTTTAAGCATGTAAAATACCATACAAGGAAATAAACATACATAATTGTAGGCTGAGCATGACATAATTTTTTGAGGAAGAAGCAAGTCAAACTTTTGAGTACCTTTCCATCAGAAAATATATTGTAATTTTTTACAAACATTAGGCAAATTTGTCTCTGCACTTTGAAATCACAGTCTAAGCCATAGAAATGCTGATAGGAACAGCATTTTGGATATTATTATTAAGTTAGGTACAGTCAATTAACAACAGCATATTCATTAGTCAGATTCACTGTAGTGATTCAAATCTACTTCAATTGTCGAATCTACGCTTAGCCAGACAACCCTAACACAACTGTAGCATCTACACTTTCTACGGTAGAAGTTGGGCAACTTAGGTAAACTAATTCATCATTTGCTTTACTCTCAATGGATTCTAAATCTGGAATTTTTGAGAAGTGGGACTTTTTCCATTTGTATGTCCTTAATACACTACATTCAGGGGAGTTTGAAATCTAGGAAGAATAATCTAGAGGACAAATATTGAATTTTGATCTCTTCCCATGCTATGATTTGTTGAGTGTAAGCAATCTAAGAACCAAAAGGATGGATAAACTAGAACAAGCATTGGCAATCATCAAAGAAAATCCCATTTTCTCCAACTTCCTTAGATAAAGACTGCGTAGAGGAAGAATCTAGAGTCGCCATCCCCGCAGGCATTTATTAATCATAGCTCATGACTCATGGCTATCTATGTGACTAGTTATCAAAATGTTAGGAAGATTAATGAGATTTTGTCAAACTAATAAACATGAAATACACACATCACATATAATTCTTCAATAAATTGGGAGGGGAAGGGGCACTAGGTTGGGAATATTAAATAATTATCACGTAAACTGATAGAAGAGTCCTTCAGACAAGAAATTTTAACCTCAAATGTCATGTTCCGTGAAGCAGGAGCCCACTCCTCAGCGATACGCCTTAAAAGGGCTTCTTGATCAGCTGTTGGTGGAACCCGAATATCAAAACCTGCTTCAGCTTCAGAAGGTTGCAAGTTCATGACAAAACCCTGAAAGAAAGAAAATCTCCATGTTAGAACTTAAACTAAGGCATAAGACATCTCATCACTCATCCTACTATCAAGTACTATATTGATAATTAACCATTATCTGTCCCATCTCCCTGACCTTCACCAGAAACCAGGCCCTGGAACAGGCATGCTTCAACGAGCATATTGATAACTGGGATGAAAAGGCAACCTTTACTGTGTACAATTGGTACATAACTGAAAGTCTCACTACGAGCTAACAGGCATGATTCCAGCACTGTGGAGAAAGTCACCTATTTGTTTTCAAACAGATTATGTAACTTTATGTCTACTTTTAAGATTTTCCTAGATTGGCACTAATAGTTTCCTTTGCTCAATCCAAAGATTTAAGAAATGAAGAAAAAAGAAAGAAGATAAGAGGACAACAGGGCTCGAGAGCAGAACTAAATATTCAACATGGAAGCCGCTTCTACTACTGACTACAGTACATAAAGCCTGGAGAAAATCAGGGCAGAGACTTACAGTTGGAGTTCGAGTGCCAGCTTTCAGAAATGCCATATTCACCGAAACCACTTCTCCTTCAGCTTTCAAGCCAGCCTTTACCATATCAAATTGTGACGCTCGATATCTCCTTATGATCTCAATACTCTTTAACAAATTTTCCATTGCTGTATTATCATACAACTTAGCGCCATGTCCAGGAGCTCCTGTAGCCTTGATCACTGTCCACATCGGTGATCTCTCTGCATAAAATGCCCGGTACTTTTCTCCTGGTGATGCAAGTCCCTCATCTAGAACAAAGGCCACATTCATTTTTTTAAACAAATCAGACTCGGCCAATTTTTCCACCCCATCATGCCCTCCAATCTCTTCATCCGGCACAAAGGTCAAATAAATGGTACGAGTGGGCTCAAACCCAGAATCCTTTAGCTTCCGAATAGCTTCCAAATACTGTAAACCCACACATTTCATATCCTACACAGCCAACAAAAGTCCCACACAAGATAATCAGCCATCTACAGAGTATACAACAACAATACCTATGCACCTTTATAAGCTCCCATCCTTAACAAGTTTAAGGAGTGACATGTACACAGCTTTACCCTATGATTATAACGACTTAAAGAGGCGGTATTCAATTGACCAATACAGATATACAGATATGCAGCAGGTTATTGTTACCTTACAACAAATTCTACATGCAGTATAACCATTATAAATCAAGGACAAAAATTTTGACTTCACAACTATTAGGCTTGCAAGTATTTCATCACAATTCATAGCCATAAAAGAATGACTAAAAAACAAGGTACATCATCTTGGACTTGGCAAAGTGCAATTCTATTACAATAAAACAGGTTTTCATTGCAAAATACAGTATTTTCTCTACTACCCACCTCTTCCTTTTTCAAATACACAATCCCTTCTTCATGTTCAACTCCACCGTCCTCAATTTAAAGCCGTTATACTTCTTCCAGCCAGAATTAATAATCATGTGGATAGTATAATTTGAACTAGTAATGCAACAACTAAATCCGGACAAAGGTAGTATTAAAATCATGCAGCAAGGAAAACATAGAGTCAAAATTGATAAAACCATAATCACTACGTGAGTATAAAGTATGAATTATACAAAGTTCATCTCCACAAAATACCCAATAATAGTACTACTTCGTATATAGTTTTTCTTCATTTGCAATAAAAATAATTTTCTAAAAATTAGATTGAAATAATTACCTGAGAACCTCTGGCATAAATATTGCCCTGAGGATCGATATGAGCACCAAAAGGGTCATAAATCCATTTCTGGGATTCAACCGGAACAACATCGGTGTGAGAATTAAGGATAACTGAGGGCAGATTAGGGTTTTTTCCAGACCATTTGAGCAAAATTAAGGGTTTATTTTTGACAAATTCAATAGTCTGAGATTCAAGGGATAAAGAATTAGCTTGAGATAGAATAAAATCAGCAGCTTCATAGTAATTGGGGTTTGGTTGAGCAGTGTTAATTCGAAGGTATTCTTGGAATCTGGAAATGACTGATGAAGATGGGTTTTGGGTTGCTGTGATTGAGATGAAGAAAAGAGAGAGAAAATAGAGAAATGAGAAGATGGGTTTTGTTCTTGATTCCATTTTAATGGAGTTTTGAGTGAACTTTGCTTAAGTTTCAGATAGCGGCAGGGGATATAAGTCAACAATAAGTCAATAACTATGGTTACGCTATGACCAAAACTATAGATGCACACTTGCACAGCCTCTATGTTTTAATGTCTTTTTTTTATTTTTTTTTTATTTTTTTTTTTTTAGTTTAGAAATATGGGGTAGCTCGGGCATTTTTATTAAGCTAGATCAATTTTCACCAAAGTAAAATTATTTTTAGGGACAATACTAATACAAAACATAAACTGAGTTACTACCTCGCAGTCTCGCACCTTGTCACGAAATGAGTTATGGTATTACAAGCCCGTTTACCATGATTAATAGAGAGATTTTTTTTTTAACAAATTAATAGAGAGATTAAAAAATACAAACTATTTAATTTCACATCATCATACACAATAAAAATGAATGTCCCCTTTGTTTTTTTTCTTTTATAAGATACAGGGTAGCTCGAGCATCTTTATTTTTATTAAGCTAGATCAATTTCCACCAAAGTGAAATTATTTTAAGCAAGGGCGGATCTAGAAATTTAATACAGATCGGACCAGATTTCTAAAGCATATTCATAAGTTCAAGTTTAGATTGCTACAGCAAGAATTAGGATTATAAGAATAAAGATACATTAAACAATCTACAGGTTTCGATCTCTAATCCCAAGAATTAAATGGACAATTGTGCTACCAACTCAACCAAATTATCTTCAATATATTTGGGTGCAGCTTAAATGTATTATACTTATTTTTGGATCATGCATGGGGCGGGCCATGGCCTGGGCTGACCACCCCGAATTAGTCTTTGATGATTTAAGGGACAATATCAATACAAACGTACAATAAGTTACTACCTCGCACCTTGTCATGAAGTGAGCTATGGTATTACAAGGTCGTTGAACATGATTAATAGAAAGATTAACAAAAGACAAACTATTTAAATTCACATCATCATAGACAATAAAAATGGGAGAACAACCGTTGTTGTATGTTGCTCTTGATTGCAGTCACCATAGTTGATGCATCACTTTCCACTGCCACATTTTGGTACCCAATTTCTTTGCAACCTGTAATCGATCCATGCCTCACTGCAAGAGCCTTAGCATGTTCATGGGAAATTGCCCGCGTGACCGCGTCCTCTTTGCTGCACACACCAAAATCTGTCCATCCGAGTCTCTTAGCACAACTCCAAGACCCATTGTCCCTTCTTTTCCTCTAATTTGAGGAGGTTATGCTTTCGGGTTTTGGCTACCCGCGCGAGGTTATAATTACTCACTTTTATACTCTTTTATTGGTCTATCATCTTATATTGCTCTATACAAACACTTCATATTTTCAAGTGTTTTATAGACTTCGGTGTATGTAAGTGGGAAAATGTTTGGATGTTTTTCTGACATGAAATAATAGGGAGAGATAAGTGGGGACAACATATCAAAAGTCGTACAGGCAAACTAATAGGGATAAATCAAATTAAAGGAAAATCACGGTAGGAGTATTTCATACCCTTTATAATTCTTCTTTGACATGTATACTAACAACAAATGTAACTAGCTTAAACAAGATGAGGTTTTGAACATTGGATGTTAGTAATACATTTTTTTTGTTAAGCCATAGATAAATAACCACTTGTAAAATAAATTCAACTAAATAATTCACTTGTGCTATATATTTAGGAGTACTTACATTACATGCAAATACAAACTTGTGTGCGTGTGTGATTCACATACTTAGGATGTGTTCTATACACATTCATCTTATATTCATCATCGTATTGGTGGTCTATATCATATTATTTGGGAATAGTTGGGATGAAATGTCCTTTCAGGGGAGATGATTGGTTGTGAACTCTAACAAATGATGAAGCGAAAAACCATCTCTATAATGTGAACTTAGCAGATTCAGATTTGATTGACATCTCATGTGATATCACGAAGTTTTAAATAATTTGATCTCCCTAATTACTTTCCATACTTAGTGAATACAATAATATCCTAAAATAATTCTTAAACACTTGCTCATATGATGCATAAGCCGGGATGATAGAAGCTTATTTATCTGCTCCTTTGAGATCTTCTGTCAGGTTGCACCAAGTTATAAACAATGGTGTTAGAGAGAAGTTCAATTTGGTTGCATGGGTGATGAGGATGAAAAATCCAGTTTTCTAACAATGGGCAAAGATACTAACCGTTCTTTTACAACTCAGCTTTGGAAGCGTTAGCTTCTGTCTCCTCTGCAAAAGAAGCATAAGCTTTGATTATAGAAGCATATATGTCAACTCCTTTAAGATATTCCCGTTGATTTAGGTGCTGCAGCAAGTAAAAATGCAATTGTAAGAAAGTAAGTATAAACCTAATGTAAATGATACAAGTAGTTTGTAAGAATGCAGAGTAGAAGAGCAACAATTGCTGGCTCCCACAGCACACTGAACAACATTCAGAGGGTTGTATTTCAGTTGAGGACCTGAATTTAAATCTGATACAACTGGATAAAGTTTCTAGTACATCCTATATAGTGCACAAGAATAGAAGTTAAGTTCAAAATTTAATCAGCAAAGTATAAAGAAGACTCCAAAAGTATCAAGTACATAAAACACTCCTAACAAGTACAGAATTACTAGTTACAAGTAGAAAGAAATTTTAACCAAAACTAACACTTATGAAGTTAACAACTCCACACTAGTAACAGGCTGGATACATAATCTATCTCATATTCTCATAAAAAGGCAACACCTTGGTAACATGCAATGTAAATATGTGCTTGATTCCACAAATAAATTTCTATATCAATACTTACAATCGGAAAGAGAGCACATCAAATTTGAAATTGTTTCCACCTGAAAGATAAACAAATAAGGACAGAAGCTATTATGTACCTCATTGTGGTCATGTAGAAGGAGCGGAGTATTTGCAATAGGAGAGAATCCAATAGCTGGCAGACCTTGTTGCCTAAAGTAACGAGCATCCGTTGTTCCAAAGCTTACCTCCGGATTTCGAACTATTCCACCAGAATCACGGACAGCTTTTTCTAAAAGAACCCACCAGGGATTTGAATCATCAGCATCCGTTGTTCCAAAGCTTACCTCCGGATTTCCCTCATCCAGCACAAAGGCCACATTCATTTTCTCAAACACGTCAGACTCGGCCAGCTTCTCAGCCCCATCCCGTCCCCCAATCTCTTCATCCGGCACATACGATAGATAAATAGTACGAATTGGCTCGAAACCAGAATCCTTCAACTTCCTAATAGCTTCTAAGTACTGCATTCCTACACTTTTCATATCCTGCTTGCACATTGATCAACATACATCATAATTTCATAATCACATAAATTTATAAGTAGAAATGATGTACATAAACAACAGGATGCATCTTATAAATCACTCTCAAATTGGAATATTTCCACAATATCATAACACCTTAAAATAGACTTCTTTGGATGATTTTGAAATAGAGAGGGAGGAAATGATTAGTCTTTGGATGGCGCAAGGATATATTGAGTTACTTGACGGGGGTCAAAGCATAGAATTGAAGATGCAGCAGAGGATCATTTTTTGATTTTGCTATGCAGATGTTTCTTTCAAGATGTAAAGAAGGACGAATCCATGATTTGATGCACAATGTTGCTCAAGAAGTGGGGAGAAAGGAACTCAGTGTGGTGAGTTCTAATACATCCGAATTGGGAAATAAAATTCGTCATGTATATAATGTTAGTGATAACTGTCCACAAAGCTCCTTGCTTAAGAAGAGTAAGATACGTTCATTTATTTTGAGTCGTCCTCGTCATAGAACTATGGCGGAGAGTATACAAATGGACCGCTGGGTGTGCCTAAGGGTATTGAGCTTAAAGTCTGCAAATATTAAAACCTATCCTGATTTAATAGGTAAACTTCTCCATTGAAGGTATCTTAATTTGTCTAGGAATCACATACTAGCGGCACTCCCTGATTCTATCATTGAACTTCATAATCTACAAACTTTACTTTTAAGTGATTGTAATAATTTGAGGGACTTGCCAAAAGGTTTTAGCAAATTAGTAAAACTTAGGCACTTGGATCTAAGTCGCTGTAGGGAGTTAACTGTGATGCCTTCGGGCATAGGTAAATTAACTAGTCTTAGGCACTTGGGTTTAGAAGAGTGTTATAAGTTAACTTGCATGACTTTGGGCATGGATAAGTTGACTCATCTTAGGGTGCTGCCCTTCTTTGTGGTGGGTAAGGGTCAGAGAGTTTCAAGTGAGGAACAATACAGTGCAGAACTCAAAGACCTTAAAGCATTGGCCAACTTAATTGGTGGCATATATATTAAAATTGGTAAATATTACATAGAAGGCCTGAATAATGGAGAAGATGAATACTTGAAGAGCATGAAGCATATCACGGAAGTAATATAAACATTGGTTTTGATTTTGACATTGATGCTGATAAAGATCGTGACCTTGAAGTTATGATGGAAAAGCTAGAGCCACATTCAAATATCAAGAGGTTCATCTTGAATTATTATAGGGGTACGATCATTCCAAGATGGGGAAGAGAAGAGGATAATTGGGCTATCTCTCTCCCAAATCTTGTTCATATCAAGCTTGTAAGTTGTAAGAAATTGGAGCAGTTACCGTCTCTGACACTGCGTTACCTGAAATCATTGGTGCTTTGTAAATTATCAAAGCTGGAGTATATAGATAATAAAAGTAGCAACACTGGCAGTGGTGTTGGAGAAGATTTGACAACATTCTTCCCCTCCTTGAATCTCTTATAATTCAAAGCCTGCCAAATTTGAAGGGATGGTGGAGGGGGGAGGAGTTGATTGCGGATGAGGATGATCATACCTTGAGGAGTAGGCTCACTTTTCCCCGGCTTTTGAATTTGGAAATCACCTATTGTTGTAACCTGGTGTCATTTCCTTCCTGTTCAAGCCTTGAATATTTGAAATTATGTGAGAACAACAAAAAGTTACGAGTAGTAGTTAACAGAAGGAATAAGAAGAAGGTTGATAATGCTGGGAATGCACAAAGTGACATCAGTTTGAAGGTAGAAGTAGACGACGCTGGATATCTGAAGTCAATACACTTACCATTCCTTGCTTCCCTCAGCATAATATCCGATAAGAACATGGAGAGTTTATCAGAGTTTGGAGCGATATTCCGGAGCTGCACTTCTTCTTTACGAAGCCTTAAAATCAATAATTGCTCAAATATAAAGCAAAAGTTATTTCAAGGAAATTTTGACTTTTGGTACCACAAAAAGACCTGTTATTCAATTTTGCTACCTCTAACAATTTTTATTTTATTTTACTACCACTAAAAATCAGGTTTTTTTAAAACTGATACCAGTTGACGGAAACTGTTAGATTAGCCGTTTGTGGGGCCCACTTCAACCCTGCCTCTCTCTCTCTCCTCCTTCCCCAGTCAAGTGCAGCAGTCAGGTTCACAGCAGCAGGCAGCAGCCATGAACAGCTTCCAGCCACCACCACGCTGCAGCCTGATTCCAGCCAACGCGCGACCTCAACGATCGCCGGAAAAACGCGAGCCGGCGCAACCACCGACGGCCTTTGAATGGCGCGCAACCCTTGCACGCAGCCTCCTACGGTGCCTCGACGAACATGAGAACAAAAACATCCCAAAATTCGAACAATTTCGAATTAAAATCAAGAGTTTCTAGCGTTTGATGTTCGAATTCAATCCCAAAACAAGATTTTGGTATCAATTTTCAATCTTATTGAATTAATTTGATGATTTTCATTCAAAATCAATTTGGGGAAAAAGTTAGGGTTTATAAGAACTTTTGAATCAAACTCTTTGATTTCAAAACGAAAATAACAATTATTTACATGATTTTGCAATTGAAATCTAAAGAAAAAAAAGCCCTCAATCAATTTTGACACAACTTGTCGAATTAGAGGTCAAAAATTTTCGATTTTCCCCTTGTTCGAATCGACCCCCCTACAATCATACAATCATCATCATCGTCGTCTGTTGGTGGGGGAAAGGGTTTGGGGTGGGGTCGCCGGCGTGCGCCCAAGCGCCGGCCGCTGGCAGGGGGGAGGGGGGAGGGTGGCTGACGGGAGGGGGGGCAGTTGAGGGTGGCTGGGGTTTTTTTTTTTTATAAACATTTAAATTTTTAATTTTTTTTTTTTTTATTTTTAAATAAACTTAACGGAATCCGTTAAGTGGTAGTGAAATTTAAATTATGTGATTTTTAGTGGTAGTAAAATAAAAAAAATTGTTAGAGGTAGTAAAATTGAATAACAGGTCTTTTTGTGGTACCAAAAGTCAAAATTTCCTTATTTCAATTAAGTAAAAATAATTTCAGTCCAGTAAAAATCAATAACTTCAAAGAAGAAATATAATAGAAAATCAGTAAAAATAATTTCAGCCCAATAAAAATAATTCGGTTTTGAAGGATGTATAGGGTAATGGAATAAACAATAAATAAACTCTAGAAGGGGGGTTGAATAGAGTATGACAACTTTTCGCAAATACAAATTTCAAGGTCTTGAGATCAGTTTCAAGGCGGAATAAACTGATTTACTTTTTAAAATCAAGACTTTGAAATCCAATTCAAAACTTAAAGACAGGCTTTGAATTTTCAACAGATTGTAATTTTGCGAGATAAACTAAAATAAAGTAAGCATGAGAAAGCAAAATTAAATGAGACAAGACACAACAAATTGTTACACGAAGTTCGACAATGAATATGCCTACGTCTCCGCCTAGGGTTATCCAACTCGTAGGATTTTAAATCTTTTTATTTCCTCCGTCCTTTAGAGACCTAAAGCAACCTAGAAGATCAACCTATCTTCTTTCTGAGCCGTCCAGCTACACTTTAGCGTCTCAGATCCTAGAAATAAAAAGCCTTCTCACTTTTACTATACTTTGAGTGTTATAGATTTACTCTTAGTATATCACTCTCTAATAATAGAAGTTTTGAACTCTTGATATACTATCTTTTCTCTCAATCTAATTACAAAATAAGGTATTGAACAACTAGAGAGAAAAGTATTGTGTTTACAACCCTTGCTTATGTAAGATCTTATGCTTGATAATTCTTGTGTGTTGTTATTTTCTTCAGTACACTTGCACGCTTTATATAGGAGTTGTAGAGCTGGAACAACTTTTTGAATTTTGAAGCTAGCCGTTTAATTCTTCAACATTGTTTGAATTCTTCAACGTACACTAGTTGTTAGGCTTCAAAACTAACGTTCAAAGGCAGCAAAGATTCCAGCCTTATTTCAAGGGAACTGAAAAACAAATTTGAATCTAGAAGCAAGTTTGTTAGTATTAGATAACCATGCAACATATAGATTCAAATTCAAAACAGCAATATCCCTTATCTTTAGTAATCTGCAAAACAGATTTTGTTTGTGAAAGATAAACGTTTAAACTTAAAGATAAACATTAGCTTCACAAATATATCCAATATATTCAAATAAACATTTAAACTTCAGATAATTATAACAGAATATATTAGATACTTAATTGACCAGAATGGACTTAACAACGTCCAGCCCAAAGCACATCAAACACTAGACTTCAAGATATTAAGTATGCACTTTGACATACGTATTGTGGGCTTAATAAAAGTATACCAATTCTTTGCAAAGCCCAATATAAAAACGGTACCTGTGTTAGCACATTTGGAGTTTGACTTCCATCATAAAAGTAAACAAAAATATTATTGAAAGGTCTTATTTTGCACATGTTTTAGGTGGGTATCTAAGCTCATTTGATCACAAAATTAGAGATCTTTGGTGCATATTTGCATTATTTGCTTAAGTTGTGCTCTACTACACTTCGTTTGTGTGTTTTGATGAATTTCAGGTGATTTATATGCAAATGGAGTATGGTTGGCTAATCTTGAGTACAGTAACCATGGAGTATGAAAACATATTGCTTAAGAATATCAAATCATGTGTTCGAGACGAACTTGAGTGAAAATGAAGCAAAACGTTGATGAAATACTTGACAAATATGACACCTGTTCATTATTATGCTCATAACTTTTGATATACAAATGATAACGGAGTGATTCAAATTGCATTGGAAAGTAGACTTGAAGACCTTTTCAATGATATATTACACGCCTCAAACGGAGCTCCGGATATAAAGTTATGACTGATTTAAGATGAGTGATACGCGCAGCAGAGCAGGCACGTCCGTGCCCAGGAATCAGGCACGTCCGTGCCTGGAAGACAGACTATGCAGCGTTTTTATTTTTAGAGAGGCACGTCCGTGCCTCCCTATTAGGCACGTCCGTGCCTCCCTGATACGCAATGCGCCCAGTTTAGATCGAATATTTATCTTTTTTAGCTTATATTTATATCTTTTGAGGGCTTTGTTAGGGGTTATTCATTAATTCATTAAGCCATATTTTATTTTATTCTCTCCTTAAGAACTAGATCTCCATTATTATTTTCTAAGTTTTTGTAATTCAAGATTCAAGATTCAAGCTTTCTACTTTCAATTTTATTCAAGATTTGGTATTTATTTTTCATCCCTTGTTATTCAATTATGTTTTCATTATTTATTATTGTTTTTGTTTCCTTAATCATGTGTGAGTAGATTCTTTAATTCAAGATCTAGTGTAGCCCTATTATTATTGATGCATGAATTAAATCTTTAAATTCTTTAACAACTTTAACAATTGAATTGCTAAATTGATTGTGATTATGCCAATGCTAGGTTAGACGTAACTATAGTATTGCGATTATTCCATTGTTTTTATCACAGCGAGAGTTGGGTATAAACGGATTTGAATAAATTAATTTAGGGTTTGATTCATAACACGAGAGTAGTTATGTTTGATAATTGGGAAGTGAGAGTAACGTGTTTAATGTCTTTAATATGCATGATACCATGAGAATAGGATTGATTGTATGTTAGGGAAGCCATTGATACTCGAGAGAGATCCTTGGTATTCAATAGGGTTTACTTTTCCCCGTTCATTTGAAATCGTATGTTAAGGGTAGAATTACAATTGCATCAATAATAATTGTGGTGAAACTAAGATCTTGGATGTTTTAATTATTTGATTTCTTCATATTCTTTAGTTTATTTTCGAATTTGTCATACTTAGTTCCTTAGATAATTGATTTTAATTGATTCTTGCTTAGTAGAAATTCGAGTCTATTTAATTATTTTTGAACCTTAGTCTCTTGGGATCCGACCCTTACTTGCCAGTCTACAGTAGTATTGGTCTGTTAGGTTATTTTTGATAGGTACGCGACACGCCTACCAATTATATCATCAAGGTGGACTCTTCAAGTTCAGTAAAACTAATACAAGTTCAGCAAAATTAGTTTAAGTTTATTAAAAATAATTTCAGTTCAACAAAAATATGGCGAAGTGAACAGGGTCTAACTCTAACTCTAAAAAAGAAATATAATAGAGAATCAGTAAAAAATAATTTCAGTTCAGTAAAAATAATTTAAGTTCAGCAAAAATAATTTCAGTTCATTAAAAATAATTTCACTTCAGCAAAAATAAGGTAAAGTAAACGAGGCCTAACTTGTCATGCTATGTTCAAAGGATGGTACACTTATGATTTCCAAAAGTGTCTCCAACCATGTTGTTGGCACCAGTTTTGCAAGATAGATTTGCATACCATTGTTGTTGAGTGTAAAAAATTAAATCAGTGCTACTATGCTACTATTTTTTGCCGAAACAAATGGTATGGTATGGAGTAGTCCATAATAAATAGTCGTAAGTGTCAGTGTTGAAGCTTAAGAGTTTTGATGATGATGAATAAAAGCAATGTTTGATTAGAACAGGTGAAGTTGACTTTGGAAGTGAAAGAGTAACCTATCTATGAAGACTCAAGGAGATCTAAAGGAACGTTAAAGAAAGTAGAAGAAGAGTTCCTCACTGGAACTAACTGTGATCCCTAACATGAACACGAAGAGAAGTTTCCTAACAGGAGCTTGACAGCAAGCTAAGAAGATTAGTTTGGTCAGCATTGAAGACAACAAGTTCCATAAGAACTTGACCTGCGAGTTCCAGCAAGTAGCTACAGAGTTGAAGACAACAGGAACTTAGTCCTGGTGCGTAAAGCCCAAGTATGCTTACAATACAGCGATTGATGAGACAATCCAGCTATAGAATAAAAGTATTTTGTTAAGTTTATTTTACTAAGGATTGTTGTAAATATGTTAGTTTAGTTTATACATGGAATCTATTAGAAGTGTGGCAGAGCTTGGAAAGCTATTAAATATGAAAATTTATAAAAGATAAGCTTAATTTTATGCAACGATTTTTGAAATATTTTATCTTATAAAATCCGGTTTTACAAAATATTATTCTTTTCCAAAATTATATCTTTGTTAAGTTTTCTAAAAGATTTTATTCTACAAGATCGTTGTAATTATAATAACGGTAGTTTTAATAATTTCTATCTTTCGAAAGGAAAACCCTACATATGAGTACAACTTGTATATAAAGTAGAATTCATAATTTGCACAACGTGTGAGTTTATGCGTGAAAAATTTGAAGAGTGTGAAAAGTGTAAGTTTGCCAAGTCTAAACTTTGTCATATTAGTTTCGGATTTCATGTGTAGCTTTTCAATCACATATTAGAGTCAAGTGTTTGTATTGTTTTGGTAATGGGGTGAGTGTTTAGCATATTGCATAGAATTAGTTGGCTTCAAGGTTGAAGCTAAGTGCGAGAGTACTCCGGTAGTGCTGAGTGAATCTAAGTCAGGGACTTAGGTTGTGTAGGATAGGGTCCTATCGAGTAGCAAGTTCAGTCGGGAACTTGTGAGAAAGGTCTGTTTGTAATAAGTTGTAACTAGGAGTGTTTGGCTTATTATAGTGGATTGATTTGGTGTTTGAAATCCCTTGGAAGGTCGAGGTTTTACGTCCACCTGGCCTGGAAGGTTTCCTCGTAAAATCCTGTGTGCATTGCAAGTTCCTTTATCATTCTGTTTTATTTCCGCAAAAGTAGTCACTAGGAACAATTCACCACCCCCCCTCTTGTAGTGTTCGTCTCAATAAACAGTCAGCTTGTTTAATTTATCAGTCTAGTTAACCACTGCTCTTACCATCAAGAAAATGTGAAATGTAAAATTTTAAACACTTTACCTAATTTATTTTAGGTGACAAACCTGTGATTAAAGTAGAAGGTGATTTTTTGTCAAAAGGTTAGTCTGTTATTTCACTTCTGCACATGTCTTTTCTTCTGTATTGTATCTCATTTAGCAATAACAGTTTATTTGTAGCATAAATTTGAACAAGCGTAATTACACCTGGCCTTTATGTATCTTAAGTTTCTTAACTGAATACGAGATAAATATAGTAGTGATAAATATTGTTCTTTAGTTCATTTAGCAACTATTTGGTCTTTCACGGATTTAGACTTAGCCCGCGCCATTAGTCCTGATTTTCCTTCTATCGCATCATTGCATGTCTGTTTCTCATAATTTGTAATGTATGCTTGAAATTTGTTCATACTATTTCTCTGCACAAATGAGCATATGCTACTTGAAATGTTAATAGATTATTCAATTATGTGCTTCTACTTCATAGTTACGAATGAAGTATATCATTTAACTTTTATGTCTTCCAGGATGTCTATTTAGGCAGTGTCTCAAAAAAGTCGACACTTCCTCTTGAAGTCTACAAGGAGGTGAGGTTGCTTCTGTGCTCTTTTTTTTTTTTTTTTTTTAGTGTAAAAACACGAGGCTTTAAGCCCATTTTATAACCAATGAACAAATTTTTACTACTACCTCCAGTTCTTGTTACTTGCAACAATTACCAAAAACGGATGTGTAGACACCTGATTGTGTCTCCCCAGGCCAAAAATCAAACCCAGTGATGAGTACCTTTCACGTCTTTGATTATCGAGGTAGGTGAAGAGTTGAAGTCCCATGAATTTCCTTTAGCCTTGACCATTTATAACCTTTCCTTAAATGTTTTAATCAAAAATCATTTATTTCGTGCCTATAAAGTATAAATCCAAAATCATTCATTTCGTGTCCTTAAAATCATTCATCATTTCGTGTCCTCTTTATAAAAACGTCCAAAACTGATTATTTTGGTCCATAATCTAGGTCCAATAATTGTGTAATTGGTTGGGGTTTGAAAAGAGCTTTCCAACGATATATTATAAGCCCAAATCCGAGTTATAACGAGGAAATTATGGCCAAAATACTAAACTGAGCCCAAACCAAATCTTACCTACGACCCAATGACCATGTGGAGGATAAGTTCATGAAAGTTGATTTTAATGAAAAGTTTGTAAAACTTTCAATAATTGAGATTACACAAGTTGTTGTGTACTCTGTAGTGCGGGTGACTAAGTGCCATGAAGCTGCGATGCCTTGTCTAATCGGAGCCCCACTCTACAATCAATCATGCCTCTTTCCACATTTCACTTGCCATTGTCCTAGCTTAATCACAAAAGGTCAATTTTTATTTTTTATTTTTTTTTTGTCAAAATGTTTCATTTATTTAAAAACAGAGAGAGTACGTAAATTTTAGGTTATATATTCGTATGATATATATAATATGAATATCTTTTTAATAATAAATCTGCTTAATTTTCTATAAGTAGTTGCTAAAAGACTAACTATCATATTGGGAGGAAAAGATTACATTACATCGGAATTATATTTTTCATAGGAAAAAAAAAAAAAATATTATAGTGAATTAAATATTTTCTAAGATGATTTGACAAAAAAAAAAAAAAAAATGTTTTAAACGAGAAAATTTTAAACCATAAATTGACATGTGTTAATTTTTATTCACCTTTAGAATATAGTTATAGTTTAGAGTCATCGAGCATAATACGTTTCCAAAAATTATTTTAATTTTACATTCCACCTATCTTTAAATTATTAATTTTTCTGTTGGAATTTCTCTTTTGTTAATGTAACAAAATCTACCCCTTCTTTAAGTGAATCGCTAAACATCGCCCGCAAATTACTATATAAAGCCCACAAATTAACTTAGTTTGACATTTATGCCCATATTCCAAAATTGAACAAATCTCTAAAAATAAAAAATGTGGAGCCGTACTGGGTCGTCGGGGCAGACCGGAGGGGAGGCCGGAGATGCGGGGGACGCCGGAGGTACATCGTCGTCGACGGAAAACGAGGTAATTCACCGTTAAATTTGACGTTTTAAGTGCCGGCGTCTGAATTAGGTGGCCGTGCAGTGGCGCAGGCGCCTAGTTTGGACGCCAAAACCGTAGGGTGGACGTCCAAGCCAGACGCCTTAACCACCACACTGGCGTCCAGCTTGGAAGCCACAACCACCAGGCTGGCGTCCTGGCCAGGCGCCAGTCCACTGGTTGCGGCGTCCTAGCCAGGCGCCCGGCTGGTGGTGGTGGCTTCCAAGCTGGACGCCAGCCACCCTTTTTTTTTTTTTTTTTTTTTTGTTGTTTTATTTAATTTTTATTTTTTTTTAAATTTGAAAAATCGAAAATGAATTTTTAGAAAAATTCGAAATTGTTTTATATTTGAAAATTCGAAATGGGTTTTTTTAAAATTATTTTTGAAAATTTGAAATGGTTTTTTTTTTAAATTAAGTATGAATATTCGAAATGGGTTTTTTAAAAAATTAAGTTTGAAAATTGAGAATGGTTTTTTTAAAAATTAAGTTTGACAATCCGAAATTGAATTAAAAAAAATTGGAAATGGTTTTATATATATATATTTTTTAATTTATTTGAAATTGAAAATTGAAAACGGTTTTTTTTAAATTAAGTTTAGTAATTTAATGTTTTTATTTATGTTATGAGTAGATTTGTGTTAATGTATATCAAAATATTTAATTGTTTATGTAAATGTTATAATTGATTGTGTTTAAAATTTGTATGTGTATGTGTATGAATAATATTATACATAATTATGTTTTTAATTATGTGTTAATTCTGTGCAAATATAGAAATTAAATGTATTATCCGTTAAACGTATTTATTAAAATATATAAGTGATGCAGGATTATGGTGGAGACGGAAATGATTACAGTGGGATATTTGGACATGATGGTCCATTCGAAGATGCTCAGCAAGCGATTGATTGGGCAAAACAGGTTGCAATTACAGCTGGATTTTGCTTGGTAGTAGTAACTCATAAATCTCAACGGGATGGTAGAATGGATCGCATTTTGAGATGCGACCGTTATCGCAAAAGAGAAGAAAGAGATTTCCGTACAGCCACTCGGTTTGATACAAAGCGGAAAGGTTGTGGGTGTGAGTTCAGAGTAAAGGTTCGACAACTCCGCAGTCGTGACGGTTGGGAAGTGACTAGTTACTCTAAATGGGGGTATCACAACCATGAGATGATAGTATATGAAGAGGGTCATCGACAGCTGAGCGGCTTAAGTCCTGCTGCAAAATTAGTTGTGAAAGAAATGAGTGATGCTCAAGTCAAGCCTGCTAAAATATTAGCATCTGTGTTAGAGAAATTTCCAGAAGACCATCCAAACCGAAGACACATCTACAACGTCAGACAACAACTCAGGTTTGAACGGTCAGAGGGAAGGAACCCTGTACAGCAGCTGCTACACCAGGCACAATCACGTGGTTACCTGTTCTGGTTTGATTCTGATGAAGATACAGCGGAGGTGACTCATCTTTTCCTTGTGCATCCTGATTGTGCCGATATGATCAAGTCTTGGCCATTTGTGGTTTTGATCGACTCAACGTACAAGACAAACAAGTACAAGTTCCCACTAGTTGAGATCATGGGGATGACTCCAACGAACCAGAACTTTCTGATTGGTCATGCAATCATGAAGGATGAGACGGCTCAAAGTTATTATTGGGTCTTGGAGAAGCTGAGAAACTACATCGGGCCTAATGTTCATCCAGCAGCCATCGTAAGTGACTGTGAGGGAGGTCTCTTTGCCCCCATTAGGGAGCTGTTTTCAGAGTCGAAGCACCTATTGTGCACATGGCACATCAACAACTGCGTGAAAGTGAAAGCCTACAACCTTTTCAACAAGAACTTGGAAAGGGCAGAGAGATTGGTGAATGGTAAGTGGCGGAAAATCCTACAGGCTACCACAGAGGAAGCGTACGAGCGAGAATTGGCTAACTTCAGGGATTCGTACCAGTGGTGTCCGGCACTGGTGGACTATGTGATGCAGCAATGGGTCCCTCACAGGGAAAAGTTTGTCAAATATTGGACAAACCAGGTACTGCATTTCGGGAACACTACAACATGTAGAGTTGAGAGCGCTCACAGAGCTACCAAGGACTGGATTGATTCATCGACCGCTGCTTTGGATACACTGTTCGATAGGCTGAACAAGTCCATTGAAACTCAGAAGAACGGCATCAGGAACTCTCTAGAGGACTCCAGACGACGACATGGTACGATGTATAGCCATTTCATATTTAAGATTCTCCATGGTCGTGTGTCGCACTACTGCTTGGGGTTGATTCTCACTGAGTTGAACAGGATGAGGGACTTGGCTGACGAAGTGTATGATCGGTGCGGGTGTGCTATTTCAGTAACTCATGGATTACCTTGCGCATGCACCATTCACCGCGTTATTACAGAAGACAGGGCGTCGTTACATGTTGATCAGGTTCATTCATTCTGGCGGACGCTCGTTATTGGTGAGCATGCAGATAATGAAACGGCCGACCGTGAACAGGAGGAGCGTGAGCAGTTTCGTTCGATGTACGACCGAGTGTCCTCCAGCCATCCTTCTATTATTCGTGACGCTACGCATGTACTTCATGACATGTTCCACACGTCTACCTTAGATTTCGAGGAACCCGAAGGAGTTGACCGTCCTCGAGGTCGGCAACGGCGGAACAGGAGTGCGTTTGAGTATATCCGTGGTCTTGGTCGTGGTCGTGGTCGTGCTCGTTCCCGGACATCGTCATCTAGTCGTAGTCAATCTTCATCGTCTGTGAATATGCCCCTGAGAAATGGTACGGTTGCTTACTTTATTTTGGATTGTACATTGTTTTTGTTACGTTACTTCTGCCTTGGTAACTGGGTTTAGTTATATGTTGAATAGGAAGAAACGATGTTGATCAGTTTCCGTACAAGGACAGGATACCTAACATCATCATGCCGTACTTGGAAGGGTGGAACGATGTAGTCGGAGATGGTAACTGCGGATTCCGGGTCGTGGCTGATGTTTTTCAAATGGGCGAAGACAACTACGGTTTAGTGCGTCAGTTGATGTACAGCGAAATTGCCTCTAACCGGGATGTTTATCGTCATGTGTACCAGGATGACTTGGATATGGCTCTGCGGCGTATCCGGTGGGGAGGTGGACCATGCGGTCAAAATCATTATTTTGACGCGCCACTAGATCTGTTCGCGGTTGCAAACATTTACAAGTGTACAGTCGTGCATTTCGGGCTTGGATTGCATAGTCGAGCTTATTATCCTTGTACCACGGTTCTCCCTTGGTCTTCGCGTGAGACTGTTACTACACCGGAAAGAGAGGTAGTTATTGGTTTTCTTGGGTCGTCATACAGACATTTCATCCGACTAGACATGTCAACCGATTTTCCTGTGCCACCGATTATACCTCGTTGGTACGACATTCGCACACCGAGTGTAGAGGGTTGGGATGCGCTATACCGTGACCGGATCGACGAATGGAACACCCTAGCTGCCTTTTAGTTTTTCATGTGTACATTGTTTGTATGTAACCTTATTTTTACGTTGCTGTTTTAATGACAACATTAATTTTTTATATTCTATAGCTTGCTATTTTAATATTTTGTATGGGTAAGTTGCGCGTTACGAAGTTGAAATATTTTTCAAAATTTAAAAACAGCAAACGATGTTGTCGCATTTTGAAATCTAAAACAATAAGCTGAAATGTTACAAACTTAAACCACAATATTAAATTCATCGACATGCAAACGTAAATGAAAAATATAAAAAACTATAATAACATTGTTTAAAAGGATCTACAAATAACATGCCGTGACAATCAGTAATCTCTCGTGGACGCCGACTCCCAGTGCGCAAGTGTCTGTTCCAAACTATCAACAGCAGCTCTCGCCGGTCCGCTCATGCTGTCCTTCTCCAAAGACAGTCTCTGTACGTCTTGCTGTACCTTGCCCATCCACTACATACAACAGAAAATACGACATGAAATACAACAACAACGTATAAAACTTAAATAAAAAAACAACGACAACTGTTTTATGAGACATACCGCTTCCACGGCAGATCGCGGTGGCATGTAATCAGCATCACTGTGGTCGAGGTCTGCAATCAACCTAGGGTGCGAAGACCGGTTGAACCATTCCATGTAGTAGTGGTCACACATGGGAGGAACCCCAGATGGCGGCCTCTGCAACTCCGCAGTCCACAACCGGGCAACCATCGGAAACTGGTCCCACATCGCAGTCATGATGTCCGGCCACTGCACGACGTAGTCCTTCGACGAGGCTGATCGGACCGCCTTCATCGGCCATGCCGGGGGAGGAGGGACGACTTGGACAAATCCAAGCTGGCGAAGACAACGCTGGGGCATGTACGCCTCCACGATATCACGATACTGAATGAGGCCGGTGAACAGGGTCCTGGGTACCCTGTTACTAGGGTTCGAGCCGAATGGCATCCAGTTTACCTGCACATTATTTTAAAAGTTATTAACATTCATATAATAAATGCATTACTGAAAAACTGTAGAAATAATATATAAACTTTACCTCTAAGGGGGACATCCTGTCGAGCACCAAACGTATCGATCGGAGCCGGTCAACGGACTTCCTCTCAGAGCGCGGTCTCCACGCACAGGCACGCGACATCCCCTCATCAATGGGAACCGGGTCACGATGTGGTCGCAATGCAGGAAAATACTCGTAGATCCAAGTCTGCAACAAAGTCAGACACCCAGTGATACCTGCCGCGTCAGCCCGACTCGCAAATCCTAGTTGGCGATACAAATACGCCAACGTAGCCGATCCCCAAGAATACTGGCCTAGATCGTCGGGGTCACACGCCTCAGCTATGTCGCGCGGCCTGAGCTTGTTTCCGCCGCTCTTATCAGGAAACAAGGTACATCCGAGGAGTATAAAACAATGAGCGGCCAGCTGTGCGTCGTGCGTCCTACGCGCAGCGGGGTTCAAACACCGCTCCAACACGGATGCGATCTTCACACCGCCGTGATCCCAAACACCAAGCGCCTCGGTGTACAGTGCAGCCCTGTCCACCGCCAACAACTCCGCCAGCATATCTGCCTGATCCGCATCACCCACAGCACAAAGTCGTTTACCCTCAACAGGAATCCCCAGAATGGCCTCGACGTCGTGTAACATGATCGTCAACTCACCGAACGGAAGGTGGAAAGAGTTCGTATCCGGTTTCCACCGCTCAACGAAAGCCGTGATCAGCGTAGTGTCAATCTTATCGTGCATGGTCGCAGGAACGTGACCCACCCCAGTGCCCTGCAATCGATCGAACATCTCGCTCTCCGCCGGCCAAGAATCAGCCCATGTACGCAAAAAGCTGCAAGTCTTCTCCCGGGTATGACATTTCAACAAGCCCGTAACTCCAGGCCTCTCCTGGTCCTCCCAAATACGGGCAGCTATGTGTCCTAGAAAGCTAGGAATCACACTCCCGTCAACAGGCCCACCGGGCACCTCACTCCTAACAACCCAAGAATCATTAACGGCCCTCGACCGTTTCCTGCTTGCCCCAGATACAGTGGACGCAGATGATGTGCCAGATCTGCTAACAAACCTACCACCCCTACCCTTACGCACCTCCACCATATGTGCCTCGTACATGTCATCAACCCTCTGACTGAATGGACCGTAATCATCATACGGTCCACTCCCATCGTCCACATCCTCATCCTCATATGCGCCCTCCTCCTGGTCACCCTCCTCCTGGTCACCCTCCTCAGCATCATCATCGTCATCGTCGTCCTCATCCCGACGGTGGATTCGTTCTCTACGAGCCGAGGCCGAAATAAAACGGGATCTAACATGTCTATCCCCCGACCTCTCCACTGAATAGCTTCTCCTAAGAATGGCTATATTCTTCCCCGCACCTTGACGACCCAGTGAATTCTACAAAAAATTATAAAATATATAAACATACAATAGTTTTTTAAAAAAATAAATAACTACCTACAAATACAAAATACCAACACTTCCAACATATCGTCATTTTTATGAACATAAAATTAATAAAGATTATAAAAAATCAAACACATAATAAATAAATAGGAAATGTTACAAAAATTTCAAATTATTTCAACTAATTAAACATAGAAAATTATTATACGGCATACACAAATACACACATAATACCCTAATATTTAACAAAATTTAGGATTTCAAAAAAGAATAAAAATTATTTCAAATAATTAAACATAAATACACACAAAAAAATAAATAAAAAAAGCAATTACACATTAACACAAACAATTTCCACATACTACATCAATTAAGGGATAAACAATGTTTAGTCATCAAACACAAAACAAAAAAAACATACACAAAAAAAAAAAAAATTGATTTCATAAAAATAAAATATACACGACTTATTACAAAAAACACATATGTTGATAAATATTTAAAAAAAAATTAAACACAATAACGAAAAAAAATTAGACATAACACAAAATTATTTTAAATAAAAATAAATTTTTGATTTTGCGAAATAAAAAAAAAAATAAAAAACCAAAACAAAAAAATAAAAAAAAAACAGAAATAACAAAAACAAAATAAAAAAAAAAAAAACAAATTACACAAAAACAAAATAACAAAAAAAAAAAAAAAAAAAAAAAAAATTAACAACTTGGGGCGTCTGGTCTGGCCGCCACCGCCACTGGCGTGGCGTCCGGCTTGGAAGCCCAGCCACCAGGCCAGGCGTCCAAACCAAAAGCCACGCCAATGGCCTAGGCGACTGGTCTGGCCGCCACAGCCAATGGCGTGGCTTCTGGTTTGGACGCCTGGCCTGATGGCTGGGCTTCCAAGCCGGACGCCACGCCAGTGGCCGTGGCGGCCAGACCAGACGCCCCACCCCAGGTTGCCGTTTTCTTATTATTTTTTTTTTTTTTTAAAAAAAAATATTAAATAATTACCTTGCCACCAGGTCGCCGCCTTTCCTCCGCCGTCGCCGCCGCCACCTCCTTCCCTTGCCGCCTAGACATTGTCGTATTTAGGAGTGGTAGATTTTCTTTTTTTTTTAGAGAGAAGTAGAGAGTGTTTTTTTTTTAAAAATGAAAAGGGCAATGACGTCTCACCAAGTCTAATTTGCGGGCTTTATATAGTAATTTGCGGGCGATGTTTAACAAATCCCTTCTTTAAATATGAGAACTCTAGCTACTGTTGACTACCCCTTCTTTAAATATGAGAACTCTAGCTACTGTTGAAAATGAATAGTGCATTGTCTGTTTTGCCCTTCCTCTTCTCTCTACATGAACACTGAAATGGCTTCCCTCTCATTTTCTCTCCTTTCCCTCTGCTTTCCCTGTACACACATGGCTACAATTTCTTTTCTTTTTCCCCTATTCTCTTTCTCTCTCCTCCATGAGCAGCGTACTCTGAGCTTTTTTTCGCTTCTTGATTTCTTGTTTTCCCTCTTCATTCCCTTTCATTTCTACTTTGATTGATCTTAATTTGATACTTTGTGGTTAAATTTTGATTTCGCAACTTCATACTTTGTGGGTTAGGGTTTTCTTTTTCCGATTGAACAATTTTTCCATTGCTGTAGATGAACTTAGCTTTAGTGTTTTCTCGAATTTACAAGATAGCTGCCATTTCTGTAAAGCAGTATCTTTGCATGTATGCTGATCTTGCTCGTTGATCTAACTTTCCTTTTTTGGCGTTTTGGATCAGGCGGAGGAGGAAATCGCCGCCGCCGGTCATGGTGGTGGTGGGTTTAAGGTGAGATTTGGGGCTGATTATGATGTGGAATTTGGGGGTAATTCTCTCTTCTCCATTGAAGGCTTGAAGCACGTACTCTGAATTCTCCATTGGTGCGGCTTCGGAACTGTCTCATCAGTTGAACAACTTCTGAGGTAAGATCTTTCTTCTTCTATGTTCGTCTTCCAATTCCTGTGCATACTTGAATTCTCCATTGAAGGTTCGTTAGATCACTCTTTTTTTTTTTTTTTTAAATGTTTAATGTAAACCTTCTTTTCCCAGTAATCTGTGTGCCTCAAATGAATTGATATATTTTGACTTCTAACTCACTGCGATCAATTTGTGCTTCTATAAAATCTATTGCGTTTTATTCTCATATAAAAAAAAAAAAAAATTATCAATCACTTGTGTTAATATTATAATACATGACACAGGATTTAAGAAAATGGTTACCCATTATCCTTCAGCTGCAATTTCCTGCACCGAAGTTGTACCTTATGCTGCACAAGTTTCGCAAGTAACAGTTGGTGATTCACGATATACTTATTCAGAATCTGCGATGCTTGGCCTAAAAAAATTACATATTGTAAGTAAACAAAAATCTGTTTGAATTACTTTATACAGTATATGGGCTTTACAGGTGTCAAACTTTGTTTCTTGTTTACCTTTGCCTCTCTTACATATACCTCTGTATTGTCAAATGTTAAGGTTGCTTTAATAATGTTTGATTTTCAAATCAGTCAGCTCAATTAATGGAGGTTTTTCTTGAAATTGCTCGTAACAACACCAACAAGGATCTCGAGACATGTGGGGTTCTTGGTGCTTCCCTTGTAGGATTCTTTTCTATTTCTTTTGTCTGTTTAATCTTAGTTGAAATGATATGCTTCAAGGACCTTTACTTCATTGTTACCATTAAGTGCTGATCATCATCATAATCCATTAATCTTTGTTGGCTTGTGTACAAACTCCCTGTTAGGCTCTGTCCTTAAATATTTTGTAATCTTTCCTTTTTGGGATTTTGCATAATAAGTTTTACATTTTCTCTTGTATATATATCAACGCATCCCCTTTTACTTACTCTCTCTCTTTTCTTTTTTTTTTTTTTTTTTTTTTTTTTTTTAAATTATTATATATATTTGTTTTACTTACTTAAAAATTCTAACATCACCATGGCAACCCAAAGTTTGAAGGTTGTTGACAAAGCTTGCTGGTTTATTTTTGCTCTAAAAAATAAATCTAATATCATTCGCTAATACCAAGCCAGCATTTTTGCATTAAGCCTGCTTTCTAGGATTATCTCCTTCATTTAAATTAGGGATATATATTAGCATTTTTGCATTAAGCCTACTTTCTAGAAAACAAATTTTTTGGAATTTAGAATTTTGAGTAAAGAGAGGAAAAATTAGGGATGCTGATGTTGATGAGGTCGGACAAAATGTCTACCTCTGCTACTTGCGTTGGCAGCGAAGCTTCTATATGAATTAATAAGAATACTACTGTTCTAATTCCGATTGTTTTTTTTTTTTTAATTGTTCAATTTATTTAATTTTTCATCAATTACTTCATTCTCTATCCTGTATTTTTCCTTTTCATTTTGTGATGCTTTTAACTTCTTCAGGACATCTGCAAAACCTTAGATATGATGAGTGAGATTGCAGTAGAAATGGAGAGACTTAATGCATCTCAAGAGATAATTTCTCCCCCAAAAAAACATTAATTTTGCCAAATTTTACTCTTCAATTCATTTTTTCCAAATTTTTTTCCAAATTGTTCACTTCACTGGTTTCCTTTTTGGTTTTTTTTTACCCCAATCGAATTTTTTGTAAAATACTAATTTGATTTTACATTATGTTAAATTCAATCAGATTTGACATTGCATTTAATTATATCTTGCTATGACATTGCTATTTGGAATAGGATATGCCGGGATCATATTTGAGGAATCTCTGGCTTTTAATAAGAGTGGAGTAGGTTTATCATGGCTGTAAGCTTGTGGGCTGTAAAAAGCATAGGGGTCAGTTTTTCTTTACTTGCGGAATTCCCTGGCAGTGTAATCTTTCTTCCTGGCAGTGTAATCAAGTTTGTATAATATGTGAATTGAATTGGTATTGTTTTTCTGGTGAAAAATTGATTGCAGAAATTGGTTCAACATCAGCCAACTCAGTATCCAACATCTGAAGAACTGAGTATTGGTAAAATCAAGTTCAAGGCCTTTGATTTGGGAGGGCATCAGATCGCTAGCCAGGTTCTACTGAAGGTATCCACTTTGTTAATAAAATCTTAGAATATTCATTTGCACAGTATGTATCGATCATACAAACAATCATACAAACTACACAGTTATATTGTGATTTATGTGGTAGATAAACCTAAATTAATGCTAATTTTTCTTTTTTTTTTGGTCGAATTTGACAGATTAAAACGTCAAAAGTGTTATGTTGGATTTTGTGGAAAAATGAAATTGAGTAGATTTGAGTCACTTGTTGTTGTTGAGTTGTTTTGGAGCTTGTGAAATTAAGAGTTTGAGTAATGGAATGGGTTGTTGCTTATATATCGAATGGGTTCGGGGTTACCCATCTTATAAGCGAAAACCACAATAAAACAATGGCTTATATGTGAACTTTAACATGATTAAGGTATTTATTATCTGTGCATTCTGGTTTCAAGGTTTTGTTTGTGACTTTTCATCCTACGTTGTTGTTCTTTCGAACTTTATGTGTTGAGGGGTTGATATTGTGGTTGAATTGTCAATTAATAATGTCTTGTTTCTAGCACTCATAAGTGGTTCATATACCTTACAACATTACTTGGTTAACATGCATGGTGTTGCTTTTAGCATAATTATATGCTTAAACTTTCTTTGAGTATGATATTTGGCTGTTGGTCTTATTATCAACTCTTAATTGTCCCATAAATGATTTTGATAATAGTGGATTTATAATTTGTATAGCTTTAATGTCATTGCAGTTGAGATAAGAAGATGAATTTGTATTGTTATGTGGGCTATGTTGAAGTATATTATCCAAAGGGATCCTACTTGTAATGTTTTGTTCTATGTTTGGGCACGATACTTGTGCATGATGGTAGGATTTAATTGGAGTTTTGCATACTCAAGTGATCAGTCTGACAAAAGTAAAAACTTCTTATACTTTAGTGTGCCTATTTGTATGATTGTGTTTGTGTAATGTTGCTTTTGTTTACCCTATATCATAGTCCGCCTTTGTAGTTGATGAAATCTCAATAAAGAAGGTGGACTCATGGTAAAGAGGTAAAGAACTGGTGGTGCAAGGATTACTTTAATGTTAAATAATGTGATACACAGTTGGTAGATGGCTTGTTTTGTTAATTTTTTTTTTCTTGTAATGGAGAAAGTAGAGGAGTTTTATTGCATCTTATAGATGTGGCATTGGGTGTGCTGTATGATATGGACAGGGAGAAAGTTGCAGCTCGTGGGGGTGTTTTTGTTTTGGCATTTGTATACACCGGGGGCAGGTAGTTACGTTCAGAAGGAAGGTTGTGAGAATGAGTTCAGACGGGGACAGGAGCAGGGGCAGGAGCAAAGGTAGAAGCAAGAGTCCAGTAGATCGAAAGATTCGTAGTGAACGCCAGTCATTTTGTAGTGCACCTTATGGAGAGACCAACGTCGGGGTTTCATGGACATTGTATAACAAATCAACACTCTTAACACCAGCATCATGGACATTTTCAAGCAGCTCCTTATATGACTGAATTAGTGGACATTGTTGGTCAACCCAAACGCTGTTAATGAACAAGATACAATTTTTTCTTTTTCCTTTTTTTTTCTTTTTTTTATAGATGTAACAAAGAACATTCCTCAATCCCCTCAAACACGACGACAACCTCATTGACGGCGGTGTAGTCGGCTGCGCTGAAATCGGAGGGGTGGGTCAGAAAAGCTACAGAGAATCTTAGCCTTCTGTTCATTCAATTAAGGTACAATTTTTTTGCTTTTTTCCCTGCAATTGTGGTTATAATGTCATATTAATTGGGTTATATGTGCGGGATGAATTGGGTTACTTTTATTGGCTTAAAAAAGAGATATTTGGGATCGAACAAAGACTACTACTATTGAAATCAATTATAAAATCAAAAAAATTCAAATTATACCGCATGAATTAGATATTTGTTTAGAAATTCTTGTCTTTGTTTTTGCTTGCTTCGGTTCTTATGTCAATTCATTGACATCCAAAAGCACATCCAAAACCAGAACAAAAATAACTTGATTTGACAGCCAAAACTGTAATTCATATATTGTTAACAAACTCACTCTTAGTGTCATTAAGAAACAAACACCCTTCCCTAAGGTTCCTTCCCCAATCATATGTGAACCCTCAAATAACTTGATTTTGCTGTATCACCCGACTTCTCTAGAATGGAAAAACAATTATTTAATTCCTCATAAACATCATCAACTTTATTATTAATTATGATAAAGAAAAAAAAACCTGAGAGGAACAAATGGCTGGAATGATAAATTGCCTAAAGACTCACAGGTAAGAGTGAGATGAAAGGAAGTTCAAATAGCAAAAAATCAAGAGTAGGAACAGACAATGAACGGCCTTAGGACATAGCTAGCAATATCGAAGTATGACCACTTATGGCCTGAATTTTAGGGTACGTGGAAAAAACATAATGAGTAGAAAATGAAAGAGATGACAAAGAAGAGAAATTTAGAGGCTGTGGATGAAAAGCATGAGCAGTTTTGCTTTTTTCATGCAAATTTATTGTGTATATAGGTAAATATAAATCAAATAGTTTTATCAATAGAATGTACTAAGTATTTTAGTCCGAGTTTCTTGCAGGGAAATGGTAGTAATAAGAAGTATTTTAAGATGATTTATTACTCTCTAAACTAACTCTTTGCGTTAATTCCAATGTGGGTACATGTAGCTTCAAACAATATCCGAGGATTTTGAGCTGATGCTTTCTGTGTTTATGCTTTTCTGATATTTGTAGGATTTTTGCTGCTTTGTATTTTGATTGAAGATAATCAATGCTCATAGGGCATTAAAATAATAATTTAGTTTTGAATATGTATTTTTCCTTTCTAAAATTAGGTGGGAAATTGGAAGGATAAGTATGACTTCATGTTAGCCGACATTTTGAAGCAAAATAAAGTAAATAATTCAAGCATAAGATTTGATCCTGGGGTAGGACAACTGATTCCGATAGGTTTATAGCTGATTATGAGAATGATCATATTTCTTATTGTTGGTCTGCTTTGCAAAAGTTCGAGGCAAAAGAGAAGGAGACCGAGAAGGAGGCTCTTTAGGGAGTTAAAGCTCAAAAGGGTTCAGGCTCTTCATTCTCTTGTGGAGTTTGCTGCAGAACATTAAAGCCATTTTGAGCAAGTATTCTTGATACAGTATACTGTATAATGTTGGCTTTTGATAGGAGTCTCATTTTGTGGGATAAAAAAGAAGATTCCCAAGTCACCAAGTTTGCTCTTAAAATTGGCATTAAGAAGGACCTTAGTGAGTTTTTAAGTTCCCATGGAAAATTGGAGGGTTATTTTTATGAAGATCAAGGCAGAGCATAGTTCTATTACAATGCGAACTCAAGTTTGTCATTGTAGAGGGAGAGCAAAGAGAATATCTATCAAGGTTGATATTTTTCTTCTTGTATGTTTCATTCTCTACTTTTCTATTTCTAACCGGTTATATTCTGTTGTTCGTCACTGTTATAGAAAACTAATCAATTAGATTCTCATGTGGCCAGTGACATGCATGCTACATTGAACTTGGATGATGGATTATGGGATATGATTTTGTTGAAACGGCTATCATTTTGAGTCGGAATATGCCAAAACAGAATCATATACGGCTATCCCAATTGATCTCGACAATAGTTATATGATAATTAGTAGTTAACACTGAGTTATATTCTTTGGTGTCTTTGATTTCAGGCTGTTAACCTCACAGACAAGCTTCTTCGTCTGAAGTAGAAAGTCACGGAGGAGAATCAATCTGAATGACTGAACCACCCAGCAGACATGCATCATCAAAAAGATCTATGAGCCCATTGTGGACAGACAATCAAATCGTATGCAGCCTCTCTTTTTGTTAGGTTACTGTTAATTTTGCGGTTCGTAGGACTCATTGTGGTTTGAAGAACCCATAATTGAATCTGCTTCTGAGAGTAAGGATCACTTAACATCAGTCTTAAATGCAAACAGGAAGACCTGACCTTTGTCAAGAGCGATGTTAGCCATTCTACCCTTTGCGAGCTCTGTCAAGGCATGAATTCTCTTATTTGTTGATTAATTAATAATATACTCAAGCTGGATGAATCCCTCATAGCTTAGTTTTTTAAAATAGATTTTAATTGCTTTGTTAAACTGTTTCAATTATACTTGATTAAGGTAAGGTTCTGGGTTTTGGATTAGCGAAGATTAGCGAATATTGCATTGTTCAAGAATCACCTGATAAACAACACTTTCTCTTTACATACATTGTTCACCATATTTCAAATCCTTTTTTTTTATCCACTATCATTCCCCCCCCCCTCCCTTTCTTTTAGAGGTTATCAAAAAATCGAGTCAGGTCGGGCCTTAAGATCATATCTTGTGCCAAATCTGCCCAAAAGCAGCGGGCTTGTCGGGCCAAAACAGGCATTTCTAGGCCGGTTTGAGTTTTTAACTTAAAAAGCGTTTCTAGGCTTGTCCAAACTCGCCCCATTTTCTGGTCGAGCTAGCGGGCCGAGCCGATGTTGATCACCTCTACTTTTTCTTCCCTTCACCTCCCTCCCCTTATTTTCTTTCCTATTTCTTTATCCAAACACAACATTGAGAGAGATCATTCAAGAAAGAAAGTAAGAAATATAACTTAACAAAAAGAGAGACACCACTTAAGAATATAAAAAAAAATTAGCTTAGGAAAAAAAAAGTTACTATATGCTATAGAGAAAGAGAGATCGAGAGACCATTTAAGAAAATTAAGGCAATTAATTTATGAAAATACAATTAGCTTAGAAAAAAGGTTTACTATAATGTTACAGAGAGAGATCACTTAAGATCGAAATATTACTTAAGAAACCAGGGCAACTACCTTAAGAAACTTAGAGCAATTAGCTTAGGAGAGACATAGAGATAGATCATTTAAGAAAACCAGGACAGTTAGCTTAGGAGAGAGATAGCACTAAAAAAGATAACTTTTAAAAAATTATGTCTGTTACCTTGGGAGGAAGGGGGAGTGGGAGAACAATTAAGAAATATTGCTTAAGAAAATCAGGGCAATTAGCTTAAGAGAAAGAGAGAGATCGCATAAGAAAGATTAATTGAGAAAATCATGACAATTAGCTTAAGAAAGAAAAAGAGAGACCACTTAAGAAATATCAGGCCGATTGACTTTAAAGATAGACCAATTAAGAAATATCACATAAAAAATATAATATAGGGCAATTAGCTTAGGAAAACACTATTAGTTTAGGAATAGAATTATTTAAATGAGAGAGAGAAGAACAAATAGCTTAGGAAAAGGCATATTAAAATGTTGGACCACTTAAGCAAATTTCTTATTAAATATCACTTGAGAGAAAGAGAGATCACGTTCGAAAAAGACCACTAGAGAGAGAGAGACCGCTTAACAAAAATCATTTGAGAGAGACCACTTAAAAAACATCGCTTAACAAAATGAGATGTACCACTTAAAAAAGATTACTTAAGAAAATCTGATAAATAGCTTAGGAAAAAAATTACTATGCTAAAGAGAGAAATAGAGAGATCACTTAATAAAGAACACTCAAGAAGAAAGAAAGATCACTCAAGAAAGACCACTGAAGAAGAAAGACCACTCAAAATGAAAGAAAGGTCAATAATAAAGATAGATCACTCAAGAAAGATCATTTATAAAGAAAGATCATTTAAGAATGAAGAAAGGTCACTTAACAAAAGAAAGATCACTGTCAAAATAGAGAAATCACTTAAGAAATATCATTTATGAAAATCAAGGCAATTAGCTTAGAAAACAAAATTGAGGAATTTTCATAGGATAAGGATATAGTGAGAGAGAAAGAGACCCTTTAAGAAAAATCACATATGGAAATTGAATTTTTTCTAGCTAGAATCGGGCCTTATCCATCATTTTTTCTTTAATCTATTATGTATCAAGTATTTGGTCTCAAGTCTCTGTTACTTGTTGATGTTATCTTTATTTTTATTGTCGATTTCTTGGTTAGGTTACCAAGAGAGGGAAAATTCACCAAGTATTTGGAATTGGAACAGGTTGGATATCCGGTTACCCAACATATATTGTACAAAATATATTTTAAAAAACAAAAATATGTTGAACGTAACTAATTAGTATTATAAAAATAAATATTATTATTTAATATAAAAAAATCCATTAATTCTTCGACCACACAAACATTCCTATGAATAAATATTCTTTCCACTAAACCATTCCAAATCCAGCCACAATAGCAAACTCAAATTGGTATAAACATATTATCAATAGGAAAACCCTCAAGAACAAAATCCAATGGCAAAGTCTACAAAAATAAATAGCGATGTACACATTACTTTATATATACCAATGTACACATTAGTTTAAAAATTGATTTATACATACCAATGCAATATTCGGAATAAAGGCATATTAGCTATGTGCTTTAAACAAGATGTAAGATTTCTAAAATTAATTACTTATAACTAATGTATAATTACAAATACATCAAATAATTATTTCATAATTACACTCTAATTAATACCGATAACTTAAGGAACCGGGTCCACAACTAGTTATGATAAAAGTGCTACTTCGAATATAAGAAGAAAAAAAGGACAAAGTAAAAGAAATAAAGTTGAATATTCAAACATATGCGAATAACCTTACAATTTACTCCTTTGAATTGATTGTATGATTCAATAATTGCATAAGTTGATGTGGTTCCAGTTCATTTGATGGAAAGCAACAGGAAGCTGCTAATTTCTACTCCACACACTTAATATTCACATGTCAATTTACACCGTCCAATAACGAAGTGAGCCCCAGCAGTAAACAAGTGGAGCTGATTATATATGTTTGGTAGTGGTGAAGTACATACTCCTTATTCATTCAACACTACTCAATTATTACTCCTTATTCAAATTACAGCTTCCTTCTAAATCTAAATCTTCAATGGCCGAACTCGGAATCACCATTGCTGAAAAGCTCATCGAAGTTACTGCTTCTGCGGTCATCAAAGAGATTTGTGACATGTGGGGTTACAAATCTCAACTTGAAGACCTCAACAAAACTGTCTCAACCATCAAGAATGTGCTCCTTGATGCTGACTCCAAGCGTGAACTCTCCCACGCAACACGAGGCTATATCGAAGACCTCAAGGCTGCTGTTTATGATGCTGATGATCTGTTCGATGAGTTCTTCACTCTTGCTGAGCTCAAGCTGCTTGATGCCAACAGGGATGATAAATTCCTTAGAAAGGTACGCCGCTTTTTTTCTGGTAAGAAAAGGAAGGTGAGTCAAGCTCATAGGATGTCTCGTCAGGTTAAGGACATTAAGGAGCAGTTGGATACCATTGTTAGTAACCATCACAAATTTGGGCTTAGTGTTGACTATAATCCTATTTGTAGAAGGAGGGAGGAAACTTGTTCCTACGTGGATGCAGGGGATATCATTGGGAGGGATGATGATAAGAAGGTTGTCATTGATATGTTGTTAGGTCCCAATGATGTTCAGGAAAGTTTCCGCTTTGTGACTATTGTGGGAGTTGGAGGATTGGGTAAAACTGCTCTTGCCCAACTTGTGTGTAACGATAACAAGGTTGAAGCCGAGTTTCCGGATACCAAGTTAAGGTTGTGGGTTTGTGTGTCCGATCAAGATGGGGAGCAGTTTGATGTCAAGGTCATTCTTTGTAAAATTCTAGAATTAGTTTCTGGTAAAAGGCCTGACGATACCTCCTCAATGGAGCTGGTTCAAAAGCAATTTCAAGAGCAGTTAAGAGGAAAGAAGTACTTGCTTGTTCTTGATGATGTGTGGAATGAAGATTGTGAGAAATGGCGTAATCTATGCAGGTTCTTAACGCTGGGTCAAGAGGGTAGTCGGATTGTGGTGACTACACGTTCGGAGATGACTGCACAGATTATTGGAGAAAAACATACGCACAAGCTGCAAGGTTTATCTGAAGAGAATTCGTGGCTCTTGTTCGAGTCTGTAGCATTTGATAAAGGGGAACACGAGCACGCAAGTCATCTTGAATTAGTTGAAATTGGGAAGAAGATTGTTGAAAAATGCTACAACATCCCACTTGCTATAAAGGCGGTAGGAAGCCTTCTATTTGGGCAGCCTGTGAATAAGTGGCAGACATTTGAGCACAGCGGATTTGCTGGAATTGGAAAAGGTGATAATGAAATTATGTCTATACTAAAGCTTAGTTATCACAACCTTAGACCCTCTTTGAAGAATTGTTTTAGCTACTGTGCACTGTTCCCCAAAGATTTTAGACTCGAGAGGAAGGAGTTGATTAGCCTTTGGATAGCACAAGGCTACATTGCATCGCTGGACAGAGATCAAAGCATAGAAGATGCAGCAGAGGAGCATTTCCTGATTTTGGTACGCAGATGTTTCTTTCAGGATGTAGAGAAGGATGAATATGGTGACATTGAGTACGTGAAAATGCATGACTTGATGCATGATGTTGCTCTAGAAGTGGGGAGGGAGGAAATTGGTGTAGTGAGTTCTAATACAACCAAATTGGGAGATAAAGTTCGTCATGTGTATTTGGCTCGTGGTACCTTTTTACAAAATTACTCATTGAAGAGTAAGATGCGTTCGTTTATTTCAAGGGGTAAATTAGGTAATCTGGTGAATGCACATATTGACAGTTGGATGTGTGTAAGGGTGTTGGATTTGCGGGGTGCGGGTATAGTACGATTGCCTGATTCAATTGGTAAGCTACTCCATTTAAGGTATCTTGACCTTTCAGGGAATTATTTAGAGGTACCTGATTCTATTAGTAGACTACATAACTTGCAGACGTTAGATTTAAATCATTGCGGTGGAAAATTGAGGGAGTTGCCAAAAAATTTTAGCGAATTGATAAAACTTAGGCATTTGGATTTAAATAGTTGTAAAAAGTTAACTGGTATGCCTTGCATGGATAAATTGACTAATCTTAGGTACTTGAATATAAGTAATTGTTATGAGCTGAGCAGTTTGCCTTCGAGCATGGATAAATTAACAAGTCTTAGGCACTTTGATTTAAGAGGTTGTTATAGCTTAACTAGTATGCCATCAGGCATGGGTAAGTTGACTAATCTTAGGTACTTGAATATAAGTAATTGTGATGAGCTGAGTAGTTTGCCTTCGAGCATGGATAAATTGACAAGTCTTAGACACTTTGATTTAAGTTCTTGTCCAAAGTTAACTAGTATGCCATCAGGCATGGGTAAGTTGACTAATCTTAGAGAGCTACCATATTTTGTGGTGGGTATGGAAAAGAGAGTTTCAACAGAGGAGCAATGTATGGGAGAGCTCAAAGACCTTATACCCCTGATGAACTTGAAAGGTGGCATAGAGATCAAAATCGGCAAATTTTACAAGAATGATGGAGGAGAAGAGTATTTGAAGGGTTTGAAATATCTCACTCAGGTTGAAATAATATTTGAAATAAAATACAATGATGGATGTGAAGGTGTGATGGAAAAGCTAGAGCCACCTTCAAATCTCAAGATATTCAGCTTGCAGGCATACCAGGGTACGACAATTCCAAGGTGGGGTAGAGCACTGGATAACTGGGCACTCTCCCTCCCACTTCTTGTCGATATCTGGCTTAATTACTGTATCAACTTGGAGCAATTACCATCGTTGAGTAAACTGCGTAATCTGAAATCACTAAGACTTAGAAAACTAAACAAGCTGGAATATATGGAGAATACAAGCAGCAACAATGCCAATCAAGGAGAAGATTTTACGGCATTCTTCCCCTCCCTTGAATCACTCTACATTGACTTTCTCGGTAGTTTGAAAGGATGGTGGAGTGAGGATGATGATGATGACTGTATCTTGAGGAGTAGCTTCACATTTCCTCGTCTTTCCACATTGGAAATCCTTGGGTGCCCTAAGTTAACTTCGTTTCCTTCCTGTGGAAGTCTCGAAGATTTGGGCTTGGATGAGGTTGACTGTTTTGGAAATTCACGAGGTGACGTCATATTAAGGGAGCTGTTTACAGATGACGTGGGTCTTCTCAACTTAATAAACTCTCCAGTCAATAAACTCCAGATACGCTGGGATAAGAAGGTGGAGAGTTTATCAGAATGTGGGGATGTATTCCGGAAATACAAATACATTTCTTACCTAAGAAGCCTTCGAATTTCTTATTGCTCAAATTTGAGGAGACTTGGAAGAGGGGGGTTGGAGCATCTCACTGCCTTGGAGTCATTAGAGTTTACACGCAATGATCAACTTAGCTTCTCTGAAGACGAGGTCGATGACGATGGCATGCCATGGAAATCCCTTCAACACTGTCTCCGTTCCCTGTCCATTGAAGGATGCAGGGCCATAAAGTCACTCCCTGAATCAATCCAGAACCTCACCTCCCTTCAGAACCTTAAGATAGCTGGATGTCCAGAACTACAAGAAAGATGCAAAGAACCAGATGGGGAGGACTGGCCCAAGATTCAACACATCCCCCACAGAAAAATAGGGTAAGCAATTACGTGTTGTTTTCTGAGTGGATGGTGTACAATCTTTTATTTTCGCATGTATGTACTTTGCCTGATGATTGACTGCCTGTGAACCCTCTTATAATGTGCTTCAGATTGTACTCATGTGGAAGCTGCTAAGAGCGTCGCTTCATTGGATGAACATGATGCGGAGGAGTTAACCAATTCTCAAGTCTCTCTGACTATTTGAAACCAACAGTTATCTATGGAATGTTGATTCAGATTTACGATGTAGCTATGGACGGTCTACAGGAAGCTGCTCTGAGATTTGATGTGGACGACTGCAAGACTTAGTTTGACAGAGTGAATTGCAAAAATATCTTTTAAGAGCATATTTGACTTAGGATCATGTAAATACTTTATAGTCAGATGACTCTTTTAGACATGTAAGCACGGCAATGCAAGATTTAGTATCGTTTGTATCTCAATTTTCTCCTTAATAGAGTAGAGTATCACCGAATGAAAAACTGTGAGTTTATATAATAGTGAGATTATTTCCTAAAATTATAACATCCAAAGTCCCAGTATAATAATAATGGAATGCAGTAAGAAACGATACAGAAAATGGGGGTAATAAAGTAATATGGGTCACATATTACAGAACGGCTAAAGGGAGCTTAATCATTATTTCGAAATGGCTAAAGTGTAATTGTTATTTCGAAATGGAGTACTCATATCAGTCATATGGAAAGGAGAAAACTTTATACACAGCTGTCAGTGAGTTCAGTTCTGCACTTTGGCAGTGCTAATAACATCAATAAACCGGTAAGGTTGTGAAACCTAAAAAATGAAGTATGGAAGTTCCAAATTTACACAGATGAAGCTGAATCAATTGAAGTCGTCACCGGGCAAACAAAACACCTGACTGTTTCAGCAACAGATCATTCTGACATGCTATGTAATAGGAAGTACTTGAAATTGGAAGAGTGCAATCCTCCAAAGAATTGTGATGCAGAGTCTTGGGTCTTCTAAAAGAAAATACCTCTCATAATTCATCTTTGGAGACGGAACCTCTAGCTTCAGCATGCTCAGCATAAGATGCATAAGCTTTGATAATAGACACATATATGTCGACTCCCTTTAGATACTCTGCTTCATTTAAAAACTGCAACAAGGAAAATGTGTCAGAAATATCGAGTATTCCTTTTGCTTGTAAAGGAGACCATAAGACATACTCCGTAGAAGTTAGTAGGATTCATGATTGCTAAACGCAACTGATAAGCCAGCCTTGGATTCCAAAACAGAACCCAACAGATTGAAAGAAAGGCGAGAATTGGTGAGTTTTTATGCTAGCAGCCTAGCACATTGAGAACGTTCGAAATGTTAAAACTTTAACTGCTTTTCTAGTGTCTGATATCTACTGGATGCACCAGAAATATGTCATCTTACATTTTACTATAAGGTGTAACTCATTATTCCTAAACTAGTGAATACGCTAGAACCCATGTCTGTATACTCCTCTTGTAGGATATGATTTCCCATAATTGTGTGTGTGAGGGAGTAAAAATCAATTTTGGAGTGTAAAAAACAACTCCCTCTTGTATTTGTATTGTATTGGCATAAGTGAATCCTATAAACCCACCCACTGGCTTACTGCTCACACGACCTTCAACAAAAAGAGATAATGAAGTATATTCCATCAATGAGAACACTAGAATTATAAATAAGTTGGTAAGATTAATTCCATCCCGGGCACAGCCAGGGTTCAAATATAGTGACCATTTTCCTTCCCGATTGAGCTATGTAGAGAGTGCGTGGTGGCAGTTAAATCTAATTCTTTTGAGTATAGAAGCCCCTCCAGCACTAACCCCCTAAAAACCAGAGTACCAGATTATGAGATGGAGACAGTTTGTCACCCTTCCCACTCAAATACATACAGATGTCAAACAGACCGCGCCCATAATAAGATTATAAGAGAATTAAAAAAGGGGAAGCCAGATCTATAATGTTTCAGGTTTTAAGACCAAGGATGATTAGTTCATAACAACAATAAAATAGGGTTCTCAATATGATTATATGATCATGGGATTGAGTCCAGGCTTGGATTTCTTATCAACAGTCTCAGAAACTGAATTTACGTACAACTAGACAAAAGTAGATTAGGTCCATGCAATACAAGGAAGAGAATAAGAATCAAGGCAAGAATATTTTGTACCTCATTGTGGTCATGTAGTAGAATTGGAGTATTTGCCATAGGAGAGAAACCTATAGCAGGTAGACCTTGTCGCCTAAAGTAACGACAATCTGTAGAAGCAGGGAAAATTTCTGGCTTTTCAAGTTCTCCACCAGCACTGCGAACAGCCTCTTCTAAAAGGGCCCACCAGGGGTTCGAATTGTCAGAAGCAGTGACAGCTGGGTTACCGAAGTTGTCAAGCACAGATTGCTTCTGCTTAAACTGCCCATACTACACATATATTAGTCAACTGGCATAATGAAGATAACAGATAATTACACAATTTCACCTTCCATGTCCTTGGCCTTGTTTGGTAAAGAGAAAATGATAATAGACATCATCAGTAATATAAACACAGATTGCAGCACATGACATTACTTTATTCAGCTAGCAGATAACAGCAGTAGATTCTGTAGAAAATGTTCTGCAAGTAGCCATATAATTAACAAGTACTACTACATAAAATTTTAAGCATGTAAAATACCATACAAGTAAATAAACATACATAATTGTAGGCTCAGCATGACATGACTTTTTGAGGAAGAAGCAAATCAAACTTTTGAGTACCTTTCCATCAGAAAATATATTGTAATTTTTTACAAACATTAGGCAAATTTGTCTCTGCACTTTGAAATCACAGTCTAAGCCATAGTAATGCTGATAGGAACAGCATTTTGGATATTATTATTAAGTTTGGTACAGTCAATTAACAACAGCATATTCATTAGTCAGATTCACTGTAGTGATTCAAATCTAC
Organism: Chenopodium berlandieri; assembly: GCA_034703905.1. Taxonomy (NCBI): domain Eukaryota; kingdom Viridiplantae; phylum Streptophyta; class Magnoliopsida; order Caryophyllales; family Amaranthaceae; genus Chenopodium; species Chenopodium berlandieri. Next base: position 5,704,738 of record CM068293.1, read on the forward strand.
TTCAATTGTTGAATCTACGCTTAGCCAGACAACCCTAACACAACGGTAGCATCTACACTTTCTACGGTATAAGTTGGGCAACTTAGGAAATCTAATTCAGTCATTTGATTTACTCTCAATGGATTCTAAATCTGGAATTTTTGAGAAGTGGGACTTTTTCCATTTGTATGTCCTTAATACACTACATTCAGGGGAGTTTGAAATAGGAAGAATAATCTAGAGGACAAATATTGAATTTTGATCTCTTCCCATGCTATGATTTGTTGAGTGTAAGCAGTCTAAGAACCAAAAGGATGGATAAACTAGAACAAGCATTGGCAATCATCAAAGAAAATCCCATTTTTCCTTCAACTTCCTTAGATAAAGACTGCGTAGAGGAAGAATCTAGAGTCGCCATCCCCGCAGGCATTTATTAATCATAGCTCATGACTCATGGCTATCTATGTGACTAGTTATCAAAATGTTAGGAAGATTAATGAGATTTTGACAAACTAATAAACATGAAATACACACATCACATATAATTCTTCAATAAATTGGGAGGGGAAGGGGCACTAGGTTGGAAATATTAAATGATTATCACGTAAACTGATAGAAGAGTCCTTCAGACAAGAAATTTTAACCTCAAATGTCATGTTCCGTGAAGCAGGAGCCCACTCCTCAGCGATACGCCTTAAAAGGGCTTCTTGATCAGCTGTTGGTGGAACCCGAATATCAAAACCTGCTTCAGCTTCAGAAGGTTGCAAGTTCATGACAAAACCCTGAAAGAAAGAAAATCTCCATGTTAGAACTTAAACTAAGGCATAAGACATCTCATCACTCATCCTACTATCAAGTACTATATTGATAATTAACCATTATCTGTCCCATCTCCCTGACCTTCACCAGAAACCAGGCCCTGGAACAGGCATGCGTCAAAGAGCAAATTGATAACTGGGATGAAAAGGCAACCTTTGCTGTGTACAATTGGTACATAACTGAAAGTCTCACTACGAGCTAACAGGCATGATTCCAGCACTGCGGAGAAAGTCACCTATTTGTTTTCAAACAGATTATGTAACTTTATGTCTACTTTTAAGATTTTCCTAGATTGGCATTAATAGTTTCCTTTGCTCAATCCAAAGCTTTAAGAAATGAAGAAAAAAGAAAGAAGATAAGAGGACAACAGGACTCGAGAGCAGAACTAAATATTCAACATGGAAGCTGCTTCTACTGCTGACTACAGTACATAAAGCCTGGAGAAAATCAGGGCAGAGACTTACAGTTGGAGTTCGAGTGCCAGCTTTCAGAAAAGCCATATTCACCGAAACCACTTCTCCTTCAGCTTTCAAGCCAGCCTTTACCATATCAAATTGTGACGCTCGATATCTCCTTATGATCTCAATACTCTTTAACAAATTCTCCATTGCTGTATTATCATACAACTTAGCGCCATGTCCAGGAGCTCCTGTAGCCTTGATCACTGTCCACGTCGGTGATCTCTCTGCATAAAATGCCCGGTACTTTTCTCCTGGTGATGCAAGTCCCTCATCTAGAACAAAGGCCACATTCATTTTTTTAAACAAATCAGACTTGGCAAACTTTTCCACCCCATCATGCCCTCCAATCTCTTCATCCGGCACAAAGGTCAAACAAATGGTACGAGTGGGCTCAAACCCAGAATCCTTCAGCTTCCGAATAGCTTCCAAATACTGTAAACCCACACATTTCATATCCTACACAGCCAACAAAAGTCCCACACAAGATAATCAGCCATCTACAGAGTATACAACAACAATACCTATGCACCTTTATAAGCTCCCATCCTTAACAAGTATAAGGAGTGACATGTACACAGCTTTACCCTATGATTATAAAGACTTAAAGAGGCGGTATTCAATTGACCAATACAGATATACAGATATGCAGCAGGTTATTGTTACCTTACAACAAATTCTACATGCAGTATAACCATTATAAATCAAAGGACAAAAATTTTGACTTCACAACTATTAGGCTTGCAAGTATTTCATCACAATTCATAGCCACAAAAGAATGACTAAAAAACAAGGTACATCATCTTGGACTTGGCAAAGTTCAATTCTATTACAATAAAACAGGTTTTCATTGCAAAATACAGTATTTTCTCTACTACCCACCTCTTCCTTTTTCAAATACACAATCCCTTCTTCATGTTCAACTCCACCGCCCTCAATTTAAAGCCGTTATACTTCTTCCAGCCAGAATTAATAATCATGTGGACAATACCAATACAAAAAATACACTGAGTTACTACCTCGCAGTCTCGCACCTTGTCACGAAGAGTTATGGTATTACATGCCCATTTACCATGATTAATAAAGAGATTTTTTTTTTTAACAAATTAATGCAGAGATTAACAAAATAAAAACTATTTAACTTCACATCATCATAGACAATAAAAATGAATGTCCCCTATTTTTCTTTTTTTAGGATACAGGGTAGCTCGGGCATTTTTATTAAGCTAGATCAATTTTTACCAAAGTGAAATTATAAGCAAGGGCGGATCTAGAAATTTAACATGGACCAGACTAGATTTCTAAAGCATATTAATAAGTTCAATTTTAGATTGCTACAGCAAAGAATTAGGATTATAAGAATAAAGATACACTGAGCAATCTACAGGTTTCGATCTCTAATCCCAATAATTAAATGGACAATTGTGCTACCAACTCAACCAAATTATCTTCAATGTATTTGGGTGCAGCTTAAATGTATTATACTTATTTTTGGATCTGCATGGGGCGGGCCATGGCCTGGGCTGGCCACCCCGAATCCGTCTTTGATTTTAAGGGACAATATCAATACAAATATACACTAAGTTACTACCTCGCACCTTGTCACGAAGTGAGCTATGATATTACAAGGTGGTTTAACATGATTAATAGAAAGATTAACAAAAGACAAACTATTTAAATTCACATCATCATAGACAATAAAAATGGGAGAAAAGTCGTTGTTGTATGTTGCTCTTGATTGCAGTCACCATAGTCGATGCATCACTCTCCACTGCCACATTTTGGTACCCAATTTCTTTGCAACCTGTAATCCATGCCTCACTGAAAGAGCCTCAGCATGCTCATGGGAAATTGCCCGCGTCCTCTTTGCTGCACACACCAAAATCTGCCCGTCCGAGTCTCTTAGCACAACTCCAGCACCCGTTGTCCCTTCTTTTTCTCTGATTTGAGTTGGTTATGCTTTCGAGTTTTGGCTACCCGCGCGAGGTTATAATTACTCTATCATCTTATATTGCTCTATACAAACACTTCATATTTTCAAGTGTTATAGACTTCGGTGTATGTAAGTGGGAAAATGTTTGGATGTTTTTCTGACATGAAATAATAGCGAAAGATAAATGGGGACAACATATCAAAAGTCGTATAGGCAAACTGATAGGGATAAATCAAATTAAAGGAAAATCACGGTAGGAGTATTTCATACCTTTTATAATCCTTCTTTGACATGTATACTAACAACAAATGTAACTAGTTTTAAAGAAGCAAGATCAGGTTTTGAACATTGGATGTTAGTAATACATTTTTTTGTTAAAGCCATAGATAAATAACCACTTGTAAAATAAATTTAACTGAACTTCACTTGTGCTATATATTTAGGAGTACTTACAGTGCATGCAAATACAAACTTGTGTGCGTGTGTGATTCACATACTTAGGATGTGTTCTATACACATTCATCTTATATTCATTATCGTATTCGTGGTCTATATCATATTATTTAGGAATAGTTGGGATGAAATGTCCTTTCATGGGAGATGATTGGTTGTGAACTCTAACTAATGATGAAGCGAAAAACCATCTCTATAATGTGAACTTGGCAGATTCAGATTTGATTGACATCTCATGTGATATCATGAAGTTTTAAATAATTTGATCTTCCTAATTACTTTCCATATTTAGTGAATACAATAATATCCTAACATAATTCTTAAACACTTGCTCATAGACAACTAAACCATCACCAATACGAGTATTATAAATTCCACAAAGTTCTTCATAGACTCAAAAAAAAAGGAAAAAAAAACACCCAAAATTTCTGTTTTTTTTAACTTTCTTTTGTTTATTTTGCAAGGCAAACTATTTTATCCGATAATCCCCTAAAATATTTCGCTAAAAAAAACACCTGGTGAGCAAGTAATTTTTTTTTTTAATGAAAAAATCATGATCATAATCCTTCCTTAAACCTCTCTCTTCCTCCAAAACTCCCAAACTTTCAAAATTCTCAATTTCTCAACAAACTTTAAACACCCCCCCCCCCCTTAGAAAAACCCGATTTAAAAATTCCAACTTTCAATCATAAATTGATAAATACACCAAAAACAAAACAAACCCATAAAATTAACCAATCTTAAATTCAAAAAATAAAATTATCAATTCCCTCAAAAATTTTTGCAAAGTGCTATATATACCACCGCCATAAAAACAACTTAGAGAGAGAAAAAACAAAAAAGTAGAGAGAGAAACAAAATGGAGGCATGTATGATTGAGTGTACAAGGAAGTTAGCAATTTGGTACACCAGAACATTCAAGCCCATTATGACCCACGAAGAATTAGAGCCCATAATGGCGACATTGGGCTTTACCGCCCAACCGGAAACACCAGCCGTAAACGGTGTCGCTTGGAAGGAGTATTTGTACGCCGCTAATGGTTATCGGAGTTTATCGCCAAATTCACCGGTACCGTTACCGAAGCCGAAACTTCCGTGCCAAATAATTAACGGTCGTCGTAGAATCGACGGTTTACATATTTACACGTATCGTGCTTTCATTGACGCCGTCAATTTTTACCTTGAGATGGAATTTATCTCCGATGTTTTTCATGTCAGGTTGTTTTTCTCTCTCTTTTCCTCTGTTTGGGTACACGTTTTTTAATTTTTGTTGTTAATTAAAGTTGATTAATTTGGTTAATTGAGGGAGAAAAATAAGGGGCTTTTTTAAATGGATTCGAATTTGATTATTCGAAGGAATAACAATTTGGAATACATGAGGGTGGATTGTTCTGGCCCTTCTGGGGCTAAGAATTTTGACTTGGTTGCCAAGAAACATGGAAGTTTGAGTCTTTTCAACATTGTTATTTTGTGGGTCCACATATACCTTGTTTAGTTAATACTTTGTCCGTCCTTATTAATTGTCTTATTTGACTTTTTACGGAATATATTCCTTTAAAAAATTACTCGTATTTGGAATTCAAATTACGAAGTATACAAGTAAAATGCAATATTTTTAATACTAGGTAATTGGTTGTGAAATTTTACTCACAAAATTATTGGAGCAAAAAATGGGAACAGAGGGAGTAATCATGAGTTGAATTTCACTATCATTAGCTAATTACAGAATATTAGAAAAAGAGAGTGAAGGATAAGTGGTTAAAACTTCTGTCAGTATTGAAAAAAATAATTTACAACACCTGACCAAGTAATCCCTAGTATCCTTAGTCACACTGGCAAATTTGTGTGGTATTTTTGGTAATTTTGGAATATTAAGGAATTATTGGAAAAAAATTTAAGTCAATGAAAGTTTTTTTTGTTTTAATTAGAGAGTGATATGAAAATATTAGTGTCACTTAAGTTTTCACCCAAAATATACTTGGTCGACAGAATAAAGATTATTAAAGTTCCGTGATTTACCTAACCATTATAGAATCACCAAGCTCTCAGTCACAATATTTACTTCACAACAAGTTCAATTTTCACGAGTTTATGACTTTTGATTAGATAAAATTTCTAATATGTAATTCCCATGTTATGTCAAAGAAATATCAATCTAGTGCATAAACTTTTTGGTTATGACTATGCATGTAAATATATATTCCGTAATTTGTACATTCATACATTGTAATTTTGTAAGTAGCTTTTTGTGAATGTAGAAAAATGTAGCAATTTTTTTTTTCTTCATTTGAACTACTCTATAGAGATTTTTTTTTTATTTTTATTTTTAACAAACAACCAAACACTAATATTCGAGTAATCATATCATAAATGTTGGTGATATCTCAAATGACAAGGTCAAATAAAAGCCAATTAGTCATGATATCCATGAATTTATCATGTTAGCAAGGTTTTGGTCATATCCTTTGTGTTGCTTAGGTGTTATTTACTGGACTACTAATAAGGTACTTTTTTGTATTTAAAAGATTGTCTCATTGTAATTTCATGGTCACTTTAAAATCTTTTAATTTATCTCGAATTTTCATTAATACATAAGAAATTATAAAGTCATGTGTAATCTGATTGAATTTGTGTTATTGAATTTTTTTATAATACTCCATAAGCCTTATAGTATAAATTTGTCACGTACAAAAATGAAAATATTATATTTTAAAATACAACTTATAGGCTGTAAAAAGTCAAATGGAGCGGTCTTTATTGAAAAAGAAAATATTAGCCTAGTGGAATAAAATGAAGTCACGCTTATGTTAGGTCATGGGTTTGAATAGTACCTATCTCATTTATAATTATGATGCTCTTTTGGGGTCGTTTATAAAAACTTGGATCTTGTGTGAATGGACTATGATGCACTTTGACAAAGCCATGGTCCATATCTAAGTAAAGAAATGGGTCTCACTAGATTTGATGAATGTTAAGTCCAATTTTCCTGACTTGTCCATTTAAAAAGCGAAATCGTGCCTTGAATGTCTTCGTTGCTCATTTTGTACAAGTATCTTAGGAAACTTGTGTATCTTGCTATGATACATTGATACATGTTGAGGGCTTGATACTAGGTACATTTTTGTAACTTTGTTAGGATATTAACTCAAATTTGTTTTGCGTAGGGGAATGCCGCTTCAAGCAATGTTTGATCGGAACAAGAAGTTTCGTAGAATGGATGAAAACGGAAGTGTGTTTGTTTACAAAGATGGAACCCTGGATCAAGCTTCCTTCAACCAATACCACAAGAACAATAATGTTGATAGTAGCAACGACGTCGACAAGCATAGCTCGATCATCATTCGCAACAAGGGCAACAACATGTCTATTGGCAAATTAGTTCCCCTGAAGGATATAATCGTTTTCATGGGTTTTGTTCCATAAAGAAATTGTAACTCAAATATATTTGGCAAAGGAAATTCTCGTCATTTCTGGTACATTTTATGATGTATAGATTAGTAGATGTAGGAGTTTGTTAGTTCAGGAAATTTTTTGGATAGTTATTTGTAGCTTACTATACATGAAATGATGTATGTTTATTCTATTGAAGGTATATAGAATATGGAAAATGAAGTTTTGTTGATGAAATAATGTTATACTTATGCTTATATTGCCCTGTCTAAAGTTTAAAATTTATGAAGCCTTTGGGCCAATACAAATTACTTCCATGTTTTTTTTTTCTTCTTGAAAATTTGAGAGTCTTGAATAACTCTAAAACCTTGACATCAAGGTAATTTGATCCTAAGTCAACATACATTAAAAAATCAACAATTAAGAACACATATTTTACATGGTTTACTATCGATGAATAGCTACATCCACACAGATAGGTGAGAGACTAAGAGGGAAATTTGACTGTTATGATTGTACAATTTACACAATAGTGGTTAGGTTAAATCTTAGTCAAATCTTTATCAAAAAATCTTAGTCAAATCTATCGTGACGATTGGCTTGTATATTTTAACAACTATTGCAAAGATAGGAACCACAAAAAATGTCTATAAACTTACAATGTAATCTTCAACTAATGCGGAAATTCTAAAATTTCAAACTTAATATGCGCCATATTTCGAATTTGAATAACTTGTCCCTATATAATTTGGTTGATATTAAAACTATCCGATATATTTTAGTGACCAACAATTAAATTTGAATTTGAAAACTTTAAACAAAAGACAATTAAACTGATTGTTTATTCTATAATAATATAAAATGCAATACCTTGGTCCATCAAATTTAAATATTTTACTAGATCACCAGTGAACCACCTATTTGTATATTTTTGTGAGCCAAATAGATTATACAATACATGTTTTTTTTTTCCATGCCATTAGTCATTACACTCACTACTTCATAACAGAAATTCAAATAATGTTCTTATAGGTGCTCTCAGTTATTTTTGGAAGATTAGTCAGAGCATCATTATACACCATATGGGTGAAGAACCCTTCGCCCCTTGACCTTTGCAGTCTGCACTATATTATGATTAAAATTTAAAAAAGATACACCCAAACTTACGCAACAATGAGACAGATGAATCACAGAACAATAGTTTGTATGCTTGTCTGTCCAAAATTTACCAAGTACCAAGAAAGAATGCAACAAAACTTCCCACAAGCCCACAAGTAACATCATTTTGGAAAAAACCAACCACCTTATAGGAAGGGTTTGGGAAACAAAGCCTCACGCAAACTCCAAACAATAATACAATTTGAGCTACTCGATACTCATGAATACTACGGACTTACGGAGTAAATCGAAAGGGTTACGACCTTACAAATACAAAATTAAAAGGGTTACAACCTTACAAATTACACTGACTATGTACCTATACAGAGTATAATTTTTCTTAAAGGGCGCATATAAGCGTAATTGTATCATCTCAAAACACAAGGTGTAACAAAGTAGAGTAGTTTCCGCAAAAATAATCAAACACTCAAAAGTCCACATTTTTCTCCAACATATTGGCCCTACAAATTCCCTCTCCTAAAAAGAAGGTTTGAAGTTTCTTTTTTTTTTTTTGTTTTGAGTATAAAACCCTTCAAAAAAAACCCCAAATCGTTTCTCCGGATTCCAACTTATTTTAAAGACTTTTAGCTTACCTTGTGTCTGTACCCCCAGAAAAGCTGCTACTTCTGAAATGTACTCTACATGAAGTAGTAATTAATCAAGCTTTAAACCCAGAAAATTCCCACTTTTTTTTGACTCATTTTCCTCAAATTTGAGAAACCCTCTTTCTCTCTCAAAAAGCTCTCATTAATCCCTAAGAAAGAAAGGAAAAGAAACTTACTTTTTTTTTTCTCTTCAAAAATGAGCACAATCCTTCAATCTGCATTTTTCTGCTTAATTTTACTGCAATCCACCATTTTTACTGCTCTAAGTTATGATGATTTTGAGCCTCCAGATGATGAATGGGAGTCTGCTACTGCTACTTACATTAAAGAAGCAAATGGGTCTATTATTATTGGTAGCTTCTTTTTTTTATACTCATGTTTCAAATTTATTTCTCTGTTATTGTTATTATATACTCCATTATATTTTGCACTGTGGAAATTAGAAAAAATTTTATAGATGAGAACTTTGGTTATGCTTATGCATCTGCACTACATTTCCTTTGCTTTGGTAGTGAAATTTGAATTAGTAACGTGACAACTTAACCCGGACAAAGATAGGATTTTGCATTTTTGCAGTAGCTAACATTATATTATTAAACTAGTAACGTAACAACTAAATCCGGGCCAAGTTAGGACTCTGCAATAGTTGACATTAAACAACCAAGTTCACAGTTTTACATTTTTGACATTTTGCATATTGTTACATTTTCATGAATTTTCTCATTAAAAAGTACTAAAATTTAGTGGAAATGTAGTAATTTTGAGCAAAATTTGTTCCAAAACAGAAGGGGCATGTGGGTATGGTGACCTTCACAAGGCAACATATGGAAGATATGGAACAGGACTAAGCACAATATTGTTCAACAGAGGGAGTAGTTGTGGAGCTTGTTTTGAGATCAGGTGTGTTGATCATATTAAATGGTGTCAGCCTGGGAGTCCTGCAGTTGTCGTAACCGTCACCGATTTCTGTGCTCCAAACTATGGTCTACCTTCTGATTATGGTGGATGGTGTAACTTTCCTCGCCAGCATTTTGAAATGTCTGAAGCTGCATTTACTGAAATTGCTGTCAAGTCTGCTGATTTAATTCCAATTCAGTACAGGAGGTAACAGATTTTCCTAAAACTCGTCCTTTCATTTTGCAATATGAATGTGGATTGTTAGCTAGATGTTCTTATTAGTCGGATGTGTTGCATAGCACTAGTCTCGGGTTTTTGAGACAATGTTGTGTTGTAGAGCTGGCAAAAATTGACTGGAAACCAAAGAATTGGCCGAGAACGGATTTATTTAGCTAACTTAGACTTGTAATGACAAATTTGTAAAAAGCTAATCAATCAGAAGTGGCTAAAACAACTGGCAAATTAGCCTGACTTGAAAATATTGGCTTTTTACGCGATTTTATGACCCAAGCTCCAACGTCACTTGTTAGAGACTAGCTTAATTCATCTAGTATTCTAGTGTGATGGGTTTCAAGCTGTGTAAACAGCCACAGGCTACAGTTAAACACTCCAAAATTTGGCAGCAATAAAGACTAGGAGGTGTCATGGTGATAGTTATTAGTCCTTGGTTTATATTATAAAGTAGCTCACAATGCCTCTTAATTCTTAGTTTACAAATAAAGCATCTGCTCTTTAGTGTTGTAAGAACTATGATTTTGCTGAAAGAGATGAGGAAACTGTGGAATTGGATGCAGGGTGGAGTGTGAAAGAGACGGTGGGATGAAATTTACAGTGACTGGAAACGCCAACCTTTACCAAGTTCTTATCACGAATGTGGGACTGGATGGTGAAGTAACAGGAGTGAAAATCAAAGGCTCGAGAACAGGGTGGATACCGATGGCAAGAAACTGGGGACAACTTTGGCAATGTAATATCAATCTTAAAGGGCAATCGCTCTCATTTGAGGTAACTACCAGCAGTGGGAAATCAGTGACTTCCTACAATGTGGCTCCCAGAAACTGGCAGTTTGATCAGACATTTGAAGGCAAACAAATTTACAATTATTAGCAAACAAATGAAGGAATTTTGAAACTATTGCTGGCATTTTTAGTTTATTGGCTTCAAAGAGGCCTGATTTTGTAAACTACTAGAATTAAATAACATATGGTAATTAAATGAAAAGCTATGAGCTGCTACACAACCCTTTTTTTTTTTTTGGTGATTGCTGCTTTATATTGCTTTATTTATGATATTCAAAGCTCTTTATGAATTATACCTCATGATGAGATCCCCACTGAGAGCCTGAGAAGTTGGCTGCTTTTGGCTACTTTGCTCCATGACAAATGAAGTGATGTGTTGATCTGAAAAGAAAAGAAAAGATTTAATTTGTTAGACAACTAATAAGAGGCGAAATGTCCTAAATATGTTATATGAGCAAATTGCCTTTGGAGTAAGGAAGGGTACTATTGACATGTTGCTTTTTGCTTCCAATTGTTGGGTGATCATCTATACATTTTAGGCTAATCTGGAGAAGATATTGTCTCTCTTGCCATTAAAGACTGAATTATTTCTAACCATCATTTGTGGTTGTCTTGTTGATGTGTTATAATGAAGTTTGTATACTATGAACTATAAAGTGTTAGTGCGTTACCTATAGGTTTAATGGTATACCTAGATATTAAATAGTTATTCATATACATGCTTCGGATGCATAAAATAGTTTGCACTTCTCGATTTATTTTTAATAATAGAGATCCTGATTACAATGTTTAAACAAACTACAACTTACAACACTAAACTAGTACTTCTATTAATTAAGCAATGTCTTTCCGTAAGAACAAATTTGACACAACCGACTTAACCCTATTTGAACTTAAAATTGACTTAAATTGAAATAGCTCGAAATAGACCCAACCAATCAAACAAAGTCGAAATAAAACAGATTCTCACAAACTTGAAATTGCCCTGATCTAACCTGAAATTTTCTACCCGTATCACGTGCTCTTTATGAATATCCTATCTAGCTATCTCCGATCACCTATTCTCCTCATCCAAATTTGACCCGATCCATACACGATCCATTTGCGAATAGGTTTGGCTTAGAGTTTTGACCCTAATCACTTTTGTTATCCTCACCAAATTGCCCAACAAGGAGAGAGAAAAACACAGATAAAAACAACTGAGTAAAACTCAAGATATCCCCCCATAGCAAAAATGGCGACCATGTTAGGAACGCCATGGATAAGAATCAAGGTCGTACCAGATTTCCACTCCCCTATTTTCCGGCAATCCTCACTCTCTCTCCACCGCAGCTTCCGCCGCCACTTCCGCCGTAATTTCTCGATTTCCGCTTCTTCTGATTCTCCTTTTACGAGGAAGAATGACGGCGAAATCAGAGTTCGATTTGCTCCTTCTCCCACCGGTAATCTTCACGTCGGCGGCGCAAGAACTGCTCTCTTTAATTACCTCTTTGCTAGGTTAGTTCAGATTTTTGTTAATTCCCATTTTTGTTAAATTATTTTGCGATTTTTGAATTTTCTGGAAATTTTGGTAAATCAGGTCAAAAGGTGGGAAATTTGTTCTGAGAATTGAGGATACTGATTTAGAAAGATCGACGAAGGAGTCTGAAGAGGCTTTGTTGCGTGATCTTACCTGGCTTGGTCTTAATTGGGATGAAGGTACTTCAATTTTGCTGCATTTCGGTTCTAGTTTTAAATTTTGATTTTGCTTTTGATTTTTAATTTTAATTTCTATTATTGATGTTGGTGTAGTTAACTTGGCATTCATGTTAAAGTTTAATTCACTCAGCTGATATGCATCTTGAGCTCACAAGTTAGTGAAATTTTTTAAATGTTTTGCTAGATTTAGCCCTAAGGGTCCAGTGTTAGCGTCAAATACATTTTCTAAGATAGTATGAATTTCGGATTTTATGACAAAAATACGCGTTGGTTAGTGTTATTAGTGGTATTTAGTCCTTGGACCGTTAGGGCTGCATATGTTGTTTTTCAACATTGTAATGAATCAGTATATTTACTTTTGATGTACAAGGTATAGTATAAAGACTATAAACCCTTGAAATGATGTTGGAAATATGTACCTCTTACATTAAGGTTCAAATGTACTTCCGGGTTTTGGACATGAATAGTGATGTTAGTCATCTTGTTTCTTCAATGAGACCCTTTAAGTATGCATACCGAGTCCACAAGCTTTAGTTACTTTGATACTAGTATATAAGGATATATGCATTTGCACTAACTGATTTTGGAATATGCGCCTCTAATATGTGAATTTCGGAATTTGGTAGGGTATGAGGAATGGTTTTAATGATTGAGTTTCTTACTTTGTCCTATGAAGGATTTTTTGTTCATTTTTAACTTAATTTTCTCGGTATTTGAATACCATTTTCATTTGTTATACATTGTATTGTTAAGTTGCAAGATACAATGTAAACTTGCCAGAAATGGACTTATTCACTGCCTTTGACTATCCTGAGATTTCATAGCTTTAATGATTGGAATTAAGTTGGTGATTATGGTGTGGCATGTAACCTTAAGATTTTTTTTAATACTGTGCATTGGCTTTGCTTTGGGATTTTCATGAATTCTGCCCTGTTCTCATGCCAGTTATTGGCCGTGGCTATTCATTTTTGTTAATCTAAATGGTTCATCACATTGCTGCTCCTAAACCGTAGCTCGTCTCTGGTGAAATACTTAGTGATGATTGTGATGCTGTTTGCTATATGCAGGTCCTGGAGTTGGTGGAGACTATGGTCCGTATAGACAATCTGAAAGAAACAGTCTGTACAAGCAATATGCTAATAAGCTCTTAGACTCTGGTTATGTTTATCGGTGCTTCTGCTCTAATGAGGTAACTTAATCTGGGTTGTATGGCCTATTGAGTTAATGTGGTACATTCTTGGCCTTGATTATGAGTGGTGACATGAAAGATTAAATTGATTATTAAAGGATAGTTGTAATAAAAAAATTCTGTTAAAAGAACTCACATAAAGGGAGATAGAATATGGAGATGTCCCCTCCCCCCCCTCCTCCCTCCCCCTTCCCCATATTTTAATGTCACATCATGCTAAGAATTGTATGCAGAGAGTGGCTCAGCTATCTGAACCTAGCTATGGTTCCCTAAAAACCTGATTATATCAAAAGAATAATTAGTTGAATAGACTTGAACATGGATATTACTCTTCATTACTCAGGAATTATTTACTTATAAATGGCATCTATGACGAGTAAGTACTGATTCATCGGGCGCAGAACTTAAAACAGAGTGTAGGAGATTTATCATCTAGTATTCTCTAATGTTCTACAGAGTAATATTTCAGTGTTGGGATTGGCCATTGCAATTTAGCTGTTAACTCTATTTTGTCTGAAACTGAGGTGTATTGTTTTGCTCGACCGTTACATTGCAGCTACACTATCATTGTGAATTTGATTTGTTGCTGCTTCAAAGAAATGTTGATAATATGTTGAGTTCAGGTTCTAAGGCTATGTATGTGTCTATTAGGAACTTGAAAAAATGAAGGAGACTGCAAAACTGAAAGGATTGCCACCTGTATACAATGGAAAATGGGCCACTGCCAGTGATGTTGATGTAAAGGAAGAGCTGAAAAAGGGATCCCCATTTACGTATCGATTTCGTGTACCCAAGGAAGGGAGTCTCAAAATTGATGACCTTATTCGAGGAGAAGTATGTAATTTTTTTTTTTTTATTGCCCTAAAATAAGTCAATCACAGCATGTAGCTATTATTATTTACACCCTTTGTCTGGAAACATGAAAACATAAATGATTTTATTCTTTCTGTGAACAATTTCTGAACCATCATTTAACTTCCAAATATGTTTCCACATATATGGAGTGACCAAGAGGGGAGGTGAAGAAGACAACTATCATAAAGGGTATTTCAGTGACTGTATAGTTAATTATTTAGGATGGTTTTGGACCTTGTGACATTAAATACTGGACAGAGGGAATATATTGTAATGAATTAGTGATTTGTAACAAACTTGTCCCAGAAAATGTAGTCCATGTTTGAACCAGGTTTAGCTGACATTTTTCTTCCTTCAGTTTTCCTGTCTTTTCTTTGGCTATACCTTGCATTTAGTTAGATGCTTGTTTGTCCATTATTTTTTTAGCATTAGGTTACCTTGCCTACTAAAGCGAGGCAAGAAAATATTAAAGCTTTGACTAGTATTTGAATAATTTAAATAGAGTTTTGGCAATTTGTGGTTTCAATAAGGTGTTAAAGTGTTTGATAGCATCATGAAGGTTAGGTGGAACTTGGATACCCTTGGAGATTTTGTGATCATGCGGAGTAATGGACAACCTGTGTACAACTTCTGTGTCACAGTTGATGATGCCACAATGGCCATTTCACATGTTATCAGGTGAAGTTCATCTAGACGTGATGCTATCCCGGCATATCTTTTCTCTTGCCCTTGTATTCTTCTTGCATTTTGATAAATCGTTTTTCTCCTGCCCGTTAGCAAATGGAGGGTGTCAAATGCTGAACCTTAATCTTTTTTTAACCTGCTTATCAGAGCGGAGGAGCATCTACCTAATACACTGAGGCAGGCATTAATATACAAGGTGATGTCTGATGTCTCTAGGATCTTTTCTTTGTTTCTTTTGATCTCTGGCTGCCTATCTGTTCCAACTGTCAAGAAAACTGAATATTGGAATCTTTTTAATGCTTTACTTACAGGCTCTAGGGTTTCCTATGCCTAACTTTGCCCATGTTTCTTTAATTCTTGCACCTGATCGAAGCAAACTATCTAAGCGTCATGGTGCGACTTCAGTGGGTCAGGTTTGTGGCGAAGAACAAATTTTTTTAATTTTATGCTAGCATAATGGTCTGGATTGATACAGTCGTTGAATATTTTTGCATTTGACAAACAGTTCAGGGAGATGGGATACCTGCCTCAGGCTCTGGTGAACTTCTTGTCGTTATTGGGCTGGGGGGATGGTACTGAAAATGAATTTTACACTATGGACCAACTTGGTTAGTTACTCTCACCCTATATAAGCTTGTTGGACTGCTCCAAGAAATGTCATTTTTGTTATTTTTCATTTGTGTGAGTATTGTTTCATGTGATTGCAGTGGAAAAGTTCACTATAGAACGTGTAAATAAGAGTGGAGCTATATTTGACACTACTAAATTGAGGTAAATTTGAAGCTAACTGTCATTTTGTTGACTTTATGCGCTGGATCTTGCATTTCGATCTAGTTACTTCAGTTTTTTGTTTACTTGTAGGCCACATGGATTCTGTAGCAGAATATAGTCGTTGGGATAAATTGCAGTACCTGTTTACTGACATTTTTTACTTGGATCTTGTTCATGGAAACATCAGGTGGATGAATGGGCAGTACTTGCGAGCTTTGCCATCAGATGAGTTGAATAAAGTTGTTGGAGAGCATTGGAAGAGTAGTGGCATCCTCAATGAATCCGAGGGACTGTTTATAGAAGTAAGTAAAGTGTATTTTTGAAATAGAGAGGGAGAAACTAATTTGATTTGCCTACATTTAGTTTACAATATATGATGTGCACTTCTACAGCCTAAATTAGTTGCTCACTTACACATGAAAAAAAAATTTGAACTTATGATCTGTCTTGTGAATGATGTATTATCTGTTACTCCCTCCATCTAAAATTAATAAGCACAACCAAAGTACTTCCTTCGTTTCCTTTTACTTGCAACACAAACTCATGGCACACACTTTTGAGGAAAGGATTTAAGTACCCCATTGAGGCTGTGTTGCTATTAAAAGAAAACGAAGGAAGTATATCAGTTTCAAAGTTTATAAAATGCAATTACAATTCATCACCACTTTCTAGGGAATATATTGAGTTGATTTAGTTGTGTAACTATGCAACTTATTAATTAATTATTTTATCAGATGCTAAGAATCTGAGATGGTTAAACTGTGTGAGCAGGAGGCTGTTGCATTGCTGAAGGATGGGCTTGAGTTAGTACCAGAATCAGACAAATTGCTTTCAAACTTGCTATCGTATCCATTAAGTGAAACTCTTGCAAGGTACTTTGTGAATTTTTAATCCTTGATTGAAGTTCGATTTAGTGGTATAAATGTTTGATTGTGCCTTCTTAGTTCATGTCCTGTGGGAATTTCCAAATGCAAATCCAGCCTTTGTATCTCTGTATGGAAGTTGTACTTGCTAATACTAGTCCTTGTTTTAAATTTATAATGGATGAGCAGCAGTTATTAAACAGTTTAACAATCAAAAAATGTTAAGTCATACTCCCTCCGTCCCTAATTTTTTACCCCATTGGAAAAATAAGTCAAACTTTAAAATCTTTGATCATAAAATACTCTTAACCTATAAGAGACAATATAATCATGTGGGATCTTGTTGGATCCGTCACATTGTATATTTTATTAATATCTAGTTTTTTAAAATATTTACACTTATAAAAATGGAGATAAAACCATTGTAAGACGCGTCTTGGAGACCGTGATAAGTCAAATGGGGCAATATATTAGGGACGGAGGGAGTACTATATACTGAATTGAAGTTGCTCCCTCCGTCCCATAATACTTGACACAGTTACCACTTTCGTCCGTTCCAAAATACTTGACACGTTACTAAATATGAAATGAGACAATTAATAAAAAAATATTTTACTATACTCTCTTTGGGACCACAAACCCCAAAATCGAATTAAATCCTACATTTTCTCTTTTCTCACTACCACCACTTTTTGTTTTCTTACAATATAAAAATACAAAAGAGAATCTTTTATACAATACAAATATTTTAAATAGACCTACTTGTAATTTTCTTAAATTATGTGTCCACCCCAATGTCCCAAGTATTATGGGACGGAGGAAGTATTACATAGTTTCTTAATCCTATTCTCATAATTAATCATTGATGTTATCTTTGAGAAAATTTGCCACTAAGGGAATTGCAAAAATTGTGTCTAAAACACTATGCTGGAACTTGAAGGAGACAAGTAATGCTTGGTTCAGCTCTTTGAAAAAAATTGTGCAGGGCTGTATTCATAAGATTTTTGATGTTGCTTAATTTATCCTTTGTAGTTCTGAAGCCAAGCCAGTTCTTGAAGATGGGCTTTCTGATGTGGCAGCCAGCCTCTTAGCAGCACATGACAGTGGTGAGCTCGGTGCAGCACTCCAAGAAGGCCATTCTGGCTGGAAAAAATGGGTCAAGGGTTTTGGGAATTCATTAAAGCGCAAGGTATTTTTTTCCCCTTTGAGGTGATATGATTCTGTGTCTTCCCTCTCCTTTCTCTCTCTGATCTTATCTCACTGGAATATGTCATGGCAGGGTAAAGCCCTCTTTATGCCCCTCCGAGTGTTGCTGACAGGAAAGCTCCATGGTCCAGATATGGGAGCTGGTATTGTTCTTTTGCATAAAGCAGGGACTACTGGTATTGTAAATCCTCAGTTTGGATTCATAACATTAGATGAAAGGTTCAAAATGCTGCGGGAAATTGACTGGGAGTCATTCAAAGTAGACCCTTCTACTCCCGAACCAGCTACCACTGCAGCACTTTGAGATGAAACATAATTTGGCGCTTTTCCCCATTTCCATAGCCAAGTTTTTGCAATTTTGACCTCGAAGAGTAGCAATGCCTATTTGCAGCCATTTTACTAGGCTTTTGTATTTGAAACTGGTTGATAGAAATTAAACCATATTGAATCTTGAGTATTAGTGTATTACACAGCAATTGGCTGCCTGGTTTTCGAGCACTGACCCGTCAATTGTTCAGACTTGTATGTTTTGATAGTTGACTGATTTAAGGTGAAATTGTGTATACATGACCCTTTCCATACCTCTCCATAAGTGTTTGGTAGAACATCAGAGCAAGAGATGGCGAATTGGTAACAACCGATCTCACTGACCCAGTCTTTTTATTTGTGTAATACAAATTGGTCTATTCTTTGTTTTAGTTGCAGTGTCATGACCAACTTGTTATCATTAAGAATCTCATAGGAAGACCAAGTAAAGTCTACTCTATTGGATTCAGAGTACTTAACAGCGCAAATAAGTACACTTGAGCAGTTTTATAATTAGCCTGACCATTCAAATATGTGACCCAATAATAGTTAATACTTCATAGCACTTACTCCGTAATATACTTATGAGGTACGTCGCTTCAAATTATTCATTAATACTGGATTTCCATGACAAAAGGTTTTTTTTAAGAGAAATTTAATAATATTTTAAATAATTTCTTGATACTAATATTAGTTAAAAACCATAGTATTGTTCAAACAAAATTTCATGAGTTTTTTCACTTTGTTCTATTGGATGTTCTTTGTAATTTCAGTCACTTGTTGAAAATTTTACCTTTACAAACCTTCTTACAACTTGCTTAGTTGGATATGGATAAAAAGAAAAAATATTTATTAAAAATCTTGAAGTTATATTTCCTAAAAACTATATGGATGTACTGATC
This sequence comes from Chenopodium berlandieri, assembly GCA_034703905.1. NCBI lineage: Eukaryota > Viridiplantae > Streptophyta > Magnoliopsida > Caryophyllales > Amaranthaceae > Chenopodium > Chenopodium berlandieri. Next base: position 5,723,923 of record CM068293.1, read on the forward strand.
TTGTAGCTGACTCTGAATTATTTTGGAACTAAGGCTTTGTTGATGTTGTAGTAGATTGATCTAAGGTGGTGACTCTAGTAAGTGCTTAGATGATTTCAATATGTAAAAATAACTGCTCTTCAGCTTATATTTATACTCCATATTTACTTTCTTTGAGACATTACAAAGTATTCTTCAATCCATTTACATATTAACCAAACAACCACTATATATATATTTTTTAAAATGATCCATACTTACAAATTTACAATGAGCGAACCCATTTATACAAGCAATTAACAAAACATTGAAACCGACATAGTATAATACTAATAACAGTGTACAATAGAATCTCAATTCTCAAATTCATTTACACAGTCAACATAATACAATCTCCTACATAAAAAGTCCATTCAAACTTCAATGTCTTAATCCACCATTATAAAAGTATTTTAAATTTTGTATTATAAATTAATAATTGCTTGCTTAGCTTAATAACATAACATAACTCCAATATTAAGAAATTAAATTAAATACCACGTGTCTGCTAAAATCTTCCCCATTTTCTCTTCAGACCCAACACCAACAAACTTCCTTCCTTCTTCTTCTTCCTTTCGATCATCTTTTCAGTATTACTTCACATTGTCTTCACCTTCAACAAAACTCTCATATTTTCTCTCTCCTCCTCCATTAATGGCGATCTTCATCTCAGATCTCTGATTTCTCACTTTCTCTCTCCTCTTCATCAATGGCGTCGTCTCAATCTCTCGGCGGTTCAACTCGCTGCGGCAAAATCCTCGGTCCATCCTTCGACAAAATCATCAAGAATGTCGCTTGGAGGAAGCATACAAACCTTGTCGCCGCTTGTAAATCCGCCATTGATAAGCTTGAAACCCTAACTGAACAACCTTCTCTTTTTCTCTCTTCTCCGATCCCTACATTATCGCCTTCCGACGCCGACGCTTTTCTCTCTCCTCTACTCCTCGCGCTCGACACCGGTTCTCCGAAGATCATCGATCCTGCTCTTGACGCTCTTTTTCGCCTCTTCTCGAACAATCTTCTTAGGTTTGAGCTCGATCGTTCTTCCGATGATAACAGCAATTCTCCCGTTTTTCAGCTGATTGAATCAGTTTGTAAGTGTTGTGGTTTGGGAGATGAACTGGTTCAGTTTTGTGTGATGAAAGTGCTGTTATCGGCGATTCGATCTCCGTTTGTTGAGTTTAGAGGTGATTATCTTAACCACATTGTTAAAACTTGTTATAATGTTTATTTAGGGGGTTTGAATGGGACTAATCAGATCTGTGCTAAGGCTGTTTTAGCTCAAATTGTGTTAATTGTATTCGCTCGTGTTGAAGAGGATTCTATGTTTGTTAGTAACTATAAGACGATTACGGTTTCGGAGTTGCTTGAATTTACTGATAGGAATTTGAGTGAAGGGAATTCGGCTCAATTGGTTCAGAATGTAATTAATGAGGTTATGGATTGTAATGGAGGGGTTGAAGATTTTAATCAACATACCGAAAACTCCTTGAATGGAAATGTCAATGTGGATGGGAATGAGGATAAGAATGGTGGTGATGATTCAGGGGCGAAACCGGAGGAAAATAACGAAGCAGGGGCGAAAGTGGAGGAAAATACTGAAGCAAGGGCAAAAACGGAGGAAAATAGTGAAGAGGGGAAACCAGTGGTGATAAGTGAAGGACTGGGAGGATCAGGGGAAAGGGAGAGTTTGCTTAGAGAGGATGGTTTTATGCTGTTTAAGAACTTGTGTAAATTGTCAATGAAGTTCTCTTCACAGGAGCATTCTGATGATGAGATTCTACTAAGGGGGAAAATCCTATCTTTGGAATTGCTGAAGGTGATTATGGATAATAGTGGTCTTGTTTGGTGCTCGAATGAGAGGTAACTTTCTGAATTTTTGTTCTTTTACTCACTGTTTTATCAATCATGTTTGATGTTGCTGTTGTTTAATTTATGATTAGGTAGTTTATGAAGTTTGTATGCCCGGTTCAATAGCTGCTGTACAATATAGTGACGTTGGCACGGTACATTCAAAATATATGAAAGAATATTTAGGTGCACTGTTGTGATAAATGAAGAAAAGCTCTTTTGAAAGTACCTAATACTAGTCTTGTAGTTGCTCTTTTGAAAGAAGTAAAGAACCTAATACTGGTCTTGTAGTTATGTTTTATTTATGTATGTTTTAATTTGATTTTGAGGAAACTAGGTTGGTCCTTTTATTAGTGCTCAACCAAACTTATTTCAAATAAGGATGTGGAGCGAATCATCAAATCATCAAAACAATTAAACTATAAGAGATTGAATCAATTTTTTACCGAACATTGACCACTGCAAATTGTTGGCCTCTTCTAAACAATGTTGGATAATAAAAAAATCAAATTGGCCGGAGTCTTTTAGAATATCATCAATCACATTTTGGACTTCTGAATTTCTAACCCACTTCTTAGGACTTTAATAGTGTGTAGACTGTCTCTTTCAATTCTAGTCTCAAGAAATCTAATTAAACATGGTGCATGTGAGGTTTAGTTATGAGGTGCTCATGAGGTACATATTGTACATCTAAGGTGAATTAGGTACACCTTTCTCATTACCAAAGCTAATTAAAATATTGTGTATGACCCTGCATTTGCCAAAGTTAATTTATTAGAGATTAAAATTAGATCTAGCATTTTGATCTTTGGTATAGGTTGCCTTTGATTGGAGTCTAATTTGAAGTAATGGCTTCTACCAATCCATTCATATAACGACCTTAATGTTGAGTTGGGAATGAAGATTATAAGTAGTTTTTAATTATAGATCTAAATATTTGAAAGTGGAATAATAGAAAAAAGAAGTATCGGAAGGTGTTGGGAGTTAGGAGAAAAAGATTGATGGGATGGAGAGGTATGAGGGAAGTAAGTCTGAAGAGGAAGTTTTAACCTTATTTCAGACTATGCGAAATTGTATGTGTGGCTTAACGGACTTCATTATGGGACAATGGAGGTATTGATGGTCATAGATACGAAGTAGTTTTGTTTGTTTGCTGATCATAAGGTATATATACAAATTTCTGGTGTAAGAATCCGGAGTTGAAGCCATGACATTATAGGTAAAAGTTGAGAACCTTTTGTAAGATGAAACACATACAAAAGCAAATCTTGATATATTTGGATTCAGTTTTTCCTAATTTAGGCTACAGGACTGGTTAATATTTGCATAGTGCAACTGTTGTAATTGAATATTTAGCAATATCAATGAGTGGGGAAGAATTTCCTACACTTGAGGTCCCCTCCACACACCCCCCCCCCCCACCACCACCACCACCACTGGTGCCTGAGGTTTGGAGAGGGAAAGTTAGTGAGGAAACTAAGTGAACTAAGTTCTGCGAAAGAATGGATCTCTTGAGTAAGCTCCGGTATACTGGCTCTCAATGCCCTGGGCCTTACAGGCAGACCACTTACTCACACTCTCAGGACCACAGACCACTTACAGACAGCTTTCTGTGAAGCTGCTTCCTAGTGTATTTGTTTTTCACTCGCCTTCATTAATTGTTGTATCAGTGATACGGATGATAAACCATTATTTTATGTTCCCGTCTGAATATTATTGAAATTATCTGTGCTCTTTCTTGCAGCTTCCTGAACATCATCAAACAGTTTCTCTGTTTGTCATTGCTGAAGAACAGTGCATTGTCAGTGATGACCATCTTCCAGCTTCTGTGCTCAATTTTTATGAGCTTGCTTTCAAAATTCAGATCAGGGTTGAAATCTGAGATTGGAATCTTCTTTCCAATGCTTATCCTTCGTGTCCTGGAAAATATAACTCAGCCTCGTTTTATTCAGAAAATGACTGTCCTTAACCTACTAGAGAAGATTTCTCAAGATCCACAGCTAATCATTGATATTTTTGTCAACTACGATTGTGACCTGGATGCTCCAAATATTTACGAGAGGTACTTCTGATGTCGAATCCTTTGTTTAGGTCTCAAATAGAAAAAGGGTGTGTAAAGTTTGCTTGTCTGGGAGTTATCTGTTTCCTTTCCATTGCAGACCTATTCTCTATCGTCTTTTGCATTGTTGATGTTGAATTATTTTGCTAGATTGTTATTATTCTATGTCGTATGAACTTTTGCTATTAATTTGCAGTTTTTGCATCTCTCTGATCCATATCTGCTGTTGTGCTGACTCATTAGTAAATGACTTTTTCTAACGGCATGGATGAGGGTGTTGAAGATTATGCAGAAAAAAAGAATACTAATGAATGTAAACTGTGATAAATTGTGTCATTGTAGCAAATTTGACCGACTCTTCTTTTGACAGATTAAGTAGTTTTATAGATTGATGAGAGGATTTAACCCAAGATTTCTTCGCACGAGCATATGTATTTATAGTGTTTGATGATGTAGTGGTTTGTTATATGGAAGTGTTTACAGTGTTTTGATGTCAATTAGGGTGACATACTGATGAAGCATGATGATATCTTCTGTTTATCTGTTAATTCACTTTAGAAGTATATTTAATTGTGAAGCTGTGGTATATCTTTGACAAACTTGCATGGTTAATGGTTTGGAATATATTTTGGTTCACATCTCTTATGATTTTTGAAAGTGTGTGGTAACTATGATTTTAATTGACCAGAGATGTCATTGGTTTTCTGCCTTGATTATCAAAAAAACCTTAACCTCATATAACATGCGCTCCACATAATTTTCTGTGAAATAGTAGATATTTCTGCTGCACCTGATCCTTCTACAATAGGTGAGACCACGAGAGCTTTACTTGAGACATTTGATCCACGGTCTGTTTTGAGCAGGAATTGCCATGGTAGTGGTAAGATCAAGAAGTAGTAATTGAACAAAAGGTTGTTTGGATGAAGATTACAAAATGCAGTGCATTAGATTAGTCTATTTGTTGGTGAGATAAGACCAACTAAATATATATATTTGTTTTTCAGTATTGATGAGTAACAGTAAGGCTTATATATTAGACCAGTTATGGCCTTATGATTGACACTAGGATGTAGAACATATCTGCCTGTTAACTCCACACTCATCTTTCTCACCCCTTTTGCATTTTCATGCCCATTTGATGATCTTTCATAATATGACAGATCTGAAAATCTATTTAAGCTCTTATAATTCCATCAGATGTTTGCAGGACGGTAAATGGCCTTTTGAAGACTGCTCTTGGTCCTGCACCTGGCTCTACTACACCTTTGTCTCCAGTTAAGGATCTTACATTTCGAGTTGAATCCGTTAAATGCCTAGTTAGAATTGTGAAGTCAATGGGAGTATGGATGGACCAGCAACTGAAAATTGGGGAGACTTCTTTGTCGAATAGATCCTCTGTGGTGACTGGCTCAGTAGACATGCATTCTGCTCTGAATGGAGAAGAGGGAATGATTGCTGAGTATGAACTGCATCCAGAATCAAATTCTGAGTCATCCGACGCTGCAACGCTTGAGCAACGCCGAGCTTATAAACTTGAAATTCAGGTTTTTTTGCCCTTATAATTTATTGAGGTTCAAAACCTTTGGACTTTGGTTTTGCTTTTTGTGCTATAATATATACTGTGTATTGACCTTAGGATGCTTACCTAGAGAAATGAAAGAAGGTATTAATACTTGTTTATCTAGCCAACAATTGCTTGAGTATGGAACCTTGTAACATCACATAATTTCTTGAACTAAAAAAACTGTTTCTTGTCCTATCTCATGGCAGACAATCCTTTCATATCAACGTCTAGTCTAAACTTCAGCGGTTGCAAGTGATCGTCATTAGTCATGTCAACCTGAAAATTATATGTTGATTAACATCTCATGTCCATGGAAGTTGAAATGTACCTTTTTCTGACTTTCATCTGAGCAGTCCAAGGTCATGTCATATAGATCCTTCTTTTTGGACTACTGCTTGAAGTCTGTGCAGTCCAGATACATAGAAAAGTCACAAAATTGAACAGAGAGAACCTAGGATTAAGAGTAGTTGGAAAGACTAAGCCATGTTGGCATCAAGGGTTTCACCTTTCCTTAGTTTGAAAGAGGTACTCTAGAATAATGTCCAATTGAAGAGCATAGGCTGATATTATCCATGGATTTTAACTATTTTTGTAAGTTGGTGGTCATTTAGGTTCAAATTTGAAGTAACCTTATTAGTATTATTAATTATCAATGTTACTCCGTATTATCTTTTTTAAAAAAAAAAACCTATGTCCTTTAAACTTATAAACTAAACCCGCGCTACAGGAGTTTTGGGTTTAACACTGATATTTTAGCAACAAATCTAATGAATATGATTGTAGTAGTGCTTGGTGTATTGATCTTTTTTGGAAAGGGAGTGTGTGCGTGCTATTTATTTTAAGAATAGGCTGGATTCAACCAACTTTATCCTAGTCTTATGCTTGCTGCAGTGGTAAGTTTTGTAATCGTAAGTCATCTAAGATATATTTCTTTTTATGATATATCTTTTTTCGTTCTCTTCTACTTTTCCTCTTCACACCATTTCCATGTTTTATTACTCTAAATCTTCCCCATTTTTTTTGGTGACTTTTGTAATTTTTCTGATATATCCCTATCAGCCATCTTGATTCCTGGCCCATTTATCAAATTAGTTTCCATTCTTTCTCCAGTTCTTGTTTAATTGGACTACACTTTTCAAAAAAAAAAAAAAAAACCTTACACAATATCCATTTTCCGAATTTAAGCAATATCACATTTTTAGTGTTTAACAGCTCCTCTTTTTTTTATTAAAAAAAAATGAAAAGGGAAAATTAATCTCAATCAATTAGAACTTTGAAATGTCTACAAAATTTGATTAACACAAGTATGAAATACTCATTTTCTATACCCAATAACAAAAAAAATAGTCTAATTTTACTCCAACAACTACTCAAAGTCTTCCATACTTCTGACATTGATGTTAGTAGCGTTTGTGTTGTATTCCTTACAATACCTTGTTCCTGTTTACAGTTTTAAACAACCCAAAGCTCATGTCAATAGAAAATCTTTTCTTTTAATAATTTTCTAGCTTTTGAAGAATCGTAAGTGGTATTTATATAACTATGTTGTAGTGCTGTTTATTATTTTTTTGGTTGGAGTTTTGTTCTACCTTAATTGAAATCCTGGATCTGCTTCTGAACAGTGACCCTTTATTTGAACCAAATCTTAGACATCTTCATGAAAGAGTTGAGTGTGATACCTGGACACTGATGTGGACACATACCTTATTCAATAGTACCTGTATCCGAGTTACATAGCTTGTGCACTAACACGTTCAATGTGTATCATGCTGAAGATAATTTGTGGCTTCCATCTAAAAGTATTAGGCTCGTTTTTTTTTTTTTTTTTTTTTTTTATACTAAGCATTGTTAATCTTTTAGTAAACTCTTGAACAAATGTTTATAGCTCTTTTTTTATTGATTACTCTCCTTTCCATGTGCAGAAAGGCATCACATTATTTAACAGGAAGCCTTCCAAAGGTGTTGAATTCCTAATCAACACCAAAAAAGTTGGTGGTTCCCCTGAAGACGTAGCCTCTTTTCTGAAGAACACTGCTGGACTGAATCCAACTGTTATTGGGGACTACTTGGGAGAACGAGAGGATTTTCCATTGAAAGTTATGCATGCTTATGTTGATGGATTCAATTTTGAAAATATGGATTTTGGTGAAGCTATTCGATATTTTCTGCGGGGTTTCAGATTGCCTGGAGAGGCTCAAAAGATAGACCGGATCATGGAGAAGTTTGCTGAGCGCTACTGTAAATGCAATCCTAACTCATTTAAAAGCGCAGATACAGCTTATGTCCTTGCTTATTCTGTTATAATGCTTAACACCGATGCTCACAATAACATGGTCAAAGATAAGGTGAGCTTTGTGTTTGAAATGTTTGTTTTCTATTTGATGATAAGGAGACTAATCTGCCATTAATCTATCTGTGGGATGTTTGGTAATTCTCGAATAGTCCTCATTTCTTATTCATATAATTTAATCTGGCACCACCAATTTATTACTTATAACTTTTTTTTTTTTTTTTTTTTTTTTGTTTGACAAAATAATCTCCAGATGACGAAAGCTGATTTTATTCGGAACAATCGTGGAATTGATGATGGCAAGGACTTACCTGAAGAGTATCTAGGTGCTATATATGATCAAATCGTGAAAAATGAAATAAAAATGAATGCCGAAACTTCTCAACCACAGAGCAAGCAGGTCAATGGGTTGAACAGGTTGTTGGGCTTGGATGGTATACTGAACTTGGTCATGGGGAAGCAGCCCGAAGAAAAGCCATTGGGTACTAATGGCCTTCTTATCAAGAATATCCAGGAGCAGTTTAAGGCAAACTCTGGAAAATCGGAGTAAGTCCCATGTTAAATAGCTTTTATTTCCTAAAAATATTAATATTCTACAGACTACCTCTATTGTAAAGCAATACGCCCCTTTTATTAATAGATGCCTAAAAATCAGCAGATTTGAATGGACTGAGGTCATAGTAAATGCTTTTGTCTCGTAGCATCAAGATAGCTGCAAAATTTATAGCAACTCTTGAAAACCAAAGCCTAACAATTTTGCTCACCTATTGCTCAAGTGAATGTAACCTTTTTTTTATTATAGTTGGAGAAAGGATATATATAGTGCCTTTCAATTGGCAGTGATTTGAAAGCCTAATCATTCCCACATATGATGTGGCATGAAGTGGCATTTACTTGATGGTCTCCATCAACATTACTTTTTTAAGGAATGGTTGAGTTTTGAACGAAATATCTCATCTGTGCAGTTTGATGATATATGTATAATCACTAACTCTCCAAGATTAGTGAGAAAATATGTAAATGACAGATACACTATGTACAAGGGGCCATAATAATTTATTTTTAAATTAAGCATGGAGGGTAATGCATCTGTGATACAACAGCCATCACTGTGTTGACCACCCCTCCCTTGGTGTCCTCTCTCCTCTCTACCATCACTACCAATGCTTAGTCACCGCAAGACCACAAGCCAACTCTGTCCATATGGATAAAGCCACACAACATTTGATGGCAATTGGGGCAAGTCATTATCACCATCTCTTGCTTAGCCTCCACCAGTCCACCTTCACACACACATCATCTCTCCAGCATGACTTTAAACAATGAACAATAACTATGCTTAAACCTATGCATTACAGAAATATTAACTTCCTTCTAAAGTTTTCTATAGAATTTTGCATTGCATGGATTAATCACTAGTAATTTCTTAAAGCCTTTCACATGTTTACTGGTGTTGTTTGTTGACATTGGGCAAGGCAGGTAGCAAATATCTAGTATCAACTAATTATTTTTTTATTAATAACACTAGTTTGAGATTTAATTATCAAGGAAAGAGTGGTTTGTCTGTGTGTGTGTCCAGTAACTTATCACAAATTAAAAGCAATTGCGTATTGGTATCTTTATCATGTATGAGAAAAGATCTTAGTGTTAAAGGCAACATTGCTTTGTTGCAGATCTGTTTTTTATGCAGTTTCGGATGTTTCAATATTGAGGTTTATGGTAGAAGTTTGTTGGGGTCCTATGCTGGCTGCATTTAGTATGACACTTGATCAGAGTGATGACAAGTTAGCAACTTCAGAATGTTTGCAAGGCTTCCGATATGCTGTACACGTAACCGCAGTCCTAAGTATGCAGACCCAAAGAGATGCTTTTGTGACCTCTCTGGCCAAATTCACTTATCTTCACTGTGCAGCAGATATGAAGCAAAAAAATATTGATGCTATGAAGGTAAGCCTTTTTAAGGTTATTGAGGAGAAGAGACAATCATTGTAAATGTGAAAAGCTGCTTAGCTAGTTGATGGTGCTGTTCATGCGAACTATAAAAACTTATGCAAAAACAAAATAACAGAATATCTTATCTTAATGGAGTTATGTTGTCTCTTCAGTTGTGTTACATAGTTTCATTAATCAGTGCTAATATTTATACAACGCGTTAATGTAATTATGTGAAGCGTTCTAGACCATATCCAAAACTGTGTGCAAAACAATAGTTCCATATTATTTACTTTTTCTGCTCTCTTTTTATGTAGTAACACCAGGAATTGGTTAAACCCAACAATATTGAAAAGATGTCGCTCTGAGCACTCTCACAGTGGCGTCAAATTTCTTTCTAGTGCAAACAACGTATTACATGTTTTACCTGCCATTTTCCTTCTGATGACGTGACACTTATTATTGCAGACCATAATGTCTATAGCTATTGAAGATGGGAATTACCTTCAAGAAGCATGGGAGCACATTCTAACATGCTTGTCTAGATTTGAGCATTTGCAACTTTTGGGAGAAGGTGTTCCACCTGATGCTTCATTCTTGAGCATGTCTAATGCTGAACCTGAACAGAAATCACTTAAGTCTAGTGAATTGGCTTCTCTAAAGAAAAAGGGAGCCCTTCAAAATCCAGCTGTGGCAGCTGTCGTTCGAGGTGGATCCTATGACAGCAGCGCACTTGGTGCTAACCACCCCAAACTGGTTACCTCCGAACAGGTCACTAACTTCATTTCGAATTTGCACTTGCTTGATCAAATAGGGAGCTATGAGTTGAACCACATATTTGCGCATAGCCAAAGGATGAACAGTGAGGCAATAGTGTCCTTTGTGAGAGCTCTTTGCAAAGTTTCAATGTCTGAGTTGCAGTCTCCAACTGATCCTCGTGTGTTCAGCCTCACTAAGATAGTTGAAATTGCGTAAGTCTACTTTGCTCCTTTAAATTTTCCATCAGAATTATCTTTTTGGGTTGAAATGTGTTGGTGTCTAGATTTCTTTTTTTGTGGAGATCAATCCTTGAAGGTGTGTAGAATATTTGGCTGTGACATTAGAGGCACGTCCATTTTCCTTATCCACACGTTATATGAAGTAGAGTATGGACCAATCCTAGTCCCAACAAGTGGGGGTTGGTTCCGCCTGTCATCATAATTGCACAAACACGAGTTATTTGGACCAAGCGTTAACAATGGGTTCTCGTTGCAGGCACTATAATATGAATCGCATAAGACTAGTGTGGTCTCGCATCTGGAATGTTCTTTCTGATTTCTTTGTCTCCGTTGGCCTGTCAGAAAACCTCTCAGTGGCAATTTTTGTCATGGATTCATTGAGGCAGCTTGCTATGAAATTCCTTGAGCGTGAGGAGTTGGCAAATTACAATTTCCAAAATGAATTTTTGAGGCCTTTTGTCATTGTAATGCAAAAGAGTAGCTCTGCTGAAATCAGGGAGCTAATAGTCCGCTGCATTTCTCAGATGGTCCTTAGCCGTGTCAGTAATGTGAAATCTGGATGGAAAAGTGTATTTATGGTAATTTCCTGGCTTGTTTCATTTTCTATCTCATATTATTATATGATTACAAGTCTGGCAATATTGTTCATGTTTGTTATTAAGAAAACTTTGTCCGTATATGATTCAACCTTACACCAACCCACCTAAGCCCTCACCCCTGAAAAAAGGAAGAAAAGAAACAATCTTATGACCATTTTGGTTTGGGTAGACTATCTATACGTAGCTGTTTGTTGCTAAATGTTTTTCTTTTTTTAGGTTTTCACAACTGCTGCTGCTGATGAACGGAAGAGTATAGTGTTGCTGGCCTTTGAGACTATGGAAAAAATAGTTCGGGAATATTTCCCTCACATAACTGAGACTGAGTCTACAACTTTCACAGATTGTGTTAAATGCCTCATAACCTTCACAAAAAGCAAGTTTGATAGTGATGTCAGCTTCAATGCCATTGCATTTCTTCGATTCTGTGCTCTTAAGCTTGCAGAAGGGGGATTGTTTTGCAACGAGGATAGCCAAGATGCCAATTCATATGATTTAAGTGACAGCGGGGTGGCCTTTGATAGGCAACCTTCTATAAGTAAAGATGAAAATATTTCCTTTTGGATGCCTTTGCTTACAGGTAAATACATTGTATTATCTTTTAAACTCTGTTTTTTATCTCTTGATGGGATTCAAACTTGTTCATACTGTCATATTTTGAACAAGTTTAGTTCATACTGTCAAATTTAGATACATTTTTTTTCCTCGTTGCTTCTGCCCTAAATTTCTCAGTTTGTTATTTAACGTCTTAAGCTTTGTTCTGTTCATCTTAAGAAAATAATCAGGTTTAAAATAAGTTTAACCCAAGGCGATTTCACAACTGAAATAACTCTGTTAAATTCTAATATGTTCAAAAAGGTGTATTTCAGGTGAAAAGAATGAAGCCTAAAGTAGCATAGGATGACAAGCTAGTACTAGACAATACTTTAAGCTTTATGTAATTATACATACTGATTATTCTCTGTTTTCTGTTATAAATAAACTCAAGGATTATCAAGGTTGACATCTGATCCAAGACCAGTAATCAGAAAGAGCTCTGTTGAAGTTCTATTTAACATCCTCATGGATCATGGAAGCCTTTTTTCACGTCCGTTTTGGAGTGCTATCTTCAAATTTGTTGTTTTCCCTATCCTCAGCTGTAAAGATGATACAGATGAAACTGAGGTGAATGATGACAAGTCACTTCAAACTACTAAAGACTCTTCTCATGGTACTCAATGGGACTCTGAAACTTCTTCAGTGGCAGCACAGCGCCTTGTTGATCTTTTTGTTACATTTTTCGCTGTCCTGAGGTCTCAACTACCAAATGCTGTTACTGTACTGGCTGATTTCATTAAGAGCCCAGGTCCTGGTCCTGCTAAAATTGGGATAGCTGCATTGGTACGTTTAACCAGTGAATTAGGAACCAGGCTTTCTGAAGATGATTGGAGAGGTATGTTAATGGCTATAAAAGATGCGGCTGCTTCAACTCTTCCTGGATTTTTAAGGGTCTTAAGGACTATGGATAACATAAATATTCCTGATGCCATGCAATCCTATCATGGTCTCGATTCTGACAATGAAATATCCAACAATGATCTGGAGGATGACGACCTGCAAACTGCTGCATATGTGGTTTCAAGAATGAAAGGTCATATTGCAGTTCAGTTGGTCATCATACAGGTTTGCTTTTCCCTCTCTTGTACCACCTTTATATTTGTAGACTTTTCTCCTTTTTGGAAGCTTAAGTGCATTGCTTGTTGTCTTTCTCTGGGTGTCAAATTGTCAATGGGTTAATAAATGGCCATGGTCCTGTTGCGGGGAAGAAGCCTTGCTTAGTTTTACCTCTCCTCACTGGGCATTTCATGTTCACTAGCTGCCTGCAAAGTTCGAGTTCTAAGAGAAATGATGGTTTTTAGCTTTGAACATTCTTCCCTCTTAGCTAACTGATGTTGTCTGTTTAATTTATCCTAAAAATAGAGTAAAACAGATTGAACCCATTCTGTCAAATGTGGACTTTTTTCAAATCTGTTGTGTCCTGTAATGGATTTGTTACTTTTCATTATTGGGAGAAATGGCAGTTGGTTGCCAACAAGTTGAAATTGCTTAATAAATAAATAAATAAGAAAGTTGAAAGCCTGACATTGCAACCCACTAATTTGCTTTTCTATTGCAGCTTGTGACTGATCTTTACAAGACTCATCATGATGGTCTCTCAGAATCTAACCTCAAGATACTTCTTGAACTTTTTTCCATGATTTCATCTCATGCCAACCAACTAAGCTCTGAAGGTATCATACTGAAGAAGCTTCAGACAGTGTGCAATATGCTAGAGCTCACTGACCCACCTGTGGTTCATTTTGAAAATGAGTCATACCAGAGTTATCTAGAATTTCTTAATGACTTGGTTTTAGAAAGACCAACAACTACTCCAAAAGATATCGACTTGGAAGCACAGGTTGTAGCCGTTTGTGAGAAAATACTAGAGATGTATGTGGAGTGTGCTGGGACTCACTCCAGCAAGCAAAAGCCTGCAGATGAGCCCGAGGCACATTGGATCCTTCCATTGCTTTCAGCAAAAAAGGAAGAACTTGCAGCACGGAGTACTTTGCTTTTATCAGCATTACGCACATTGAGTCGGTTGGAGAAAGATTCATTTAGAAGGTACATTTCACGTTTATTTCCCTTGTTGGTTGATCTTGTGAGAAGTGAACACAGCTCAAGAGAAGTATTGCCTATTTTGAGTGATATGTTTCAAACTTGTATAGGACCAATAATTGTTGAGTCATAATTTAGAATTTTTTTGGTATAAATGAGTCCGCCCAACCCCACCCCACCGCAACACCCCCAAGGTCCCTGTCTAGGACTTCTTTCACCACCACCATCTTATGATAGCTTAAATATCACCAATACCAAAATTTTGTACCTAAATAGATTTTGTAGAATGTGTTACAGATGTAAAAGCGAACCCTTTAGAGTCCACATATTAGCCAGAGTTTGTCCATGAACTTGTGATGCTTGTTAATTTTAATAATTGCCTCGTTTCTTCCATTGCTAAATGTATTCTCGAACTCTCGTCATTTTTTTTGAACTTTTAATTGATTGAACTGTAGAGTTGGATACATATGCATAGAAATGTTCGTTTGATTCTTTTTCATTCTTGATTGTATTCTATGTGCCATCAAATACCAGTTGTTAGATAATGGCTTTATGCTAAACATGATCCCCAGTGCTGATCTCCAGGTTGCTGAGTTGCATTGTAACAATACTGACAGCTCAAAACACACATGAAATTTCGACCTTTGAAATAATTGAAATGAGTAATTGAGCAAGTACCTTTTCCAAGTTTATATGGCCCTTTGATTATGGTTGAAACCGCTGTTATGAGTTATCAGCTGCTTATAATCATTTTGGCTTTGTATTATAATTACAATCCAAATGGCATATACTAGCTATAACTAACCTTAATAACATTAAAATATGACACTGCCCGAGTGCCCGTCCCACTCCTTGCTGTCTATGCTATACATTAGACCTTTGTCATATCACACCGCAATTCAGTGATTTGATTTTTGTACTATTTATATATTTTATTTTGATTGTGTTTGGTGATTTATATGAACTTCTTACAACTCTTATTTATAAATGAATTGATAGATGATTTAATCGTCAAAGTTGTACTCGGAATTTACTAATCGTAAAATTAAAGGCTACAACTAAAATAGAACAAATGAAATAGATCCCAATCATTTTTTTAGCTTTATGTATTTCACTCTTTCACCATGTTATTGCTTGAGAATCATTGAGGGAGCATGTTTACCCCACTAAATACTTTTAGATGGGCAATTTGTGGTAGAGGAAGTATTAAATACTGTTTCGGATCAACATATAGTGCTAATTTTTCAACGATGTATCTAGGTTATGGTTACACATCTTTATTCTGTTTTTTTTTTTTTTTTTTTTTTTTTTTTTTTTTTTTTTTGGTTCAATCAACAGAATCCTATTCAAATCATAATAAAAACGTTTTTGTTCCCAAAAAATATTTTCATAAAATAGATCACTTTTTAAATTTAATACAGGATTATAGGAAGGTACTTTAAAATAATACTTTCAAAAGGATAAGAATGGGGATGTAAACTAAAACTTAGCGGAAAATAACTTGACTCTTTTATGCAGTTTTTGAAAAACTCTCAAAAAGGATTTAGGGGCTGTTTGGTTGAACTTCTTGTAAATCCATTCCATGATTTTTTTTGTTTGGTTGGGCTATTTAAGTATGAAATCTCATACTTGGGGGATTCTAACTCCACCCCACTCCATTGAAATTTCATACCCACCTCCCCCCTAGGGATTCATATTCCATATTACCACTCAAGTATGAGAATTCATTCCATGGTTAAACCAAAAAAAAAAGATTAGTATGGGATATAAAATCCTTACCACCTAAGTATGAGAATCCATATCAATCCATTCCATAAACCTTCCTATACTTGTATCCGAATGAGTTACAACGGCATCACATATGGCGGGGAGAGGGTTCAAATGTACGGAGTATATAGACTATATATACAATGCACAACCCTTTGATTTTCGTCGTTATGTCAAGATCTCACTAGTTCTCATACTCAAATTTGAAATTATGGAGTAGAATATAAGAAAAACTCTCAATTAAAACTCCCAAATTATTTTACAAAACTAACCGAAGGAATCATTCAGTTTATCTTCCTTCATTTTCAATTCAATTTGGAATTTACTATATGATGCTACCGTCCAAGCACAGCACATGTAGTCGATGCAGACCAAAAATCAAAGACTGTAACATAACACAGGTTACGACTTACGACACATTACAACTTATTTGAAGATCTAGTTGCACCGGACACTTGGCTGTTAGTCATCAAGATTTCTCTGCCTACAGATCCAAGATTCCCTCAAATAAAATATCAAGATTCTCTAGATCATGTTGAGTTCAAGTATCATTTTTAAGTTGCTTAACTATAGTTTTTAAGTTAGTATAATCATTTTCTAATAGCCATTATTAAGCAGATTTCATATTTGACCTAAAATTCACTCATAGAGCGCTCGTAAGTAAACGCTATATTTCTTATATAAAGTATATAATTTCGAGGTTTTTGTTTCGCACTCTTAGACTTTAATCAACTAATATAAAAAACTCTAATTTCCTCGAAAGAAAAATATCAATAACTTTAGCAAAAATAAAATAGTGAGAAATTATCATAAAAAGTAATGTGCAACTATGAATCTTAGCTACTACATATTATGGTTAGTTAAAGTGTTGTGCATCCGTGTGTGGATGATATTCAATAGCTGAGATCAAATTCTATGTATTGAGATTACTAATAAAGTAGTGTGACATCTAGCAACCTAGGGCAATAACAAGTATGTAGCTACTTCCTTGATAGCATAGGTGTTGTGATGTGCTTTGCCAATAATTTTATAACGGAGTTTAAATTAATGTATATATTCTAATTGTTTCGAGTCATTGGCACTAAACCACATTTGGATCTTCTATAATTCTATTTAAAAATGGGTTAGGATTGGAACCTTGATGATCACATCATAACCTAATAGATACGTAGCATATTCTAATTCAAATGTATAAAAGCATATCGCATCAAATCACTCCATGCACTCCATCGCTTAAATCAATCATCCATGAATTTTAATAGTCATAATCAAACACTTACCAAATTTTAAATTGTTAAATGTGTTATTGATGTAAAATTTATCATATATTTATATATGCAATTTTTTTTTTCCTCCTTTTGGATTGGCACAAAGGAGGTTGAGGTATACAATAGATATTTTATTTAATTAATTTTATGTAGGTCTTAATTCACTAGGACATTGCAAATTACAAATGAAAGAGGAGGATTCGAACTACTCATGTAACTTATCATACATAGTCTTGTCATTAGATTGATAGCGTCGTGTTGAATCATGTACTATGTTTCCAAGAATATCTCATCCATGTATTATTTCCAAAACATTTCTCCACCGCGTAAACATGGAAAGTTAAGAATATCTTTCATGTCATTTTTACAAAGTGGTTGAACTCTTATGTCCAAATCAGTTCGAGGCATTGAGGAAAACGTGAATTTTGTCACTAAAAATGACAAAATCGTGAAAGACGCAATCGTACTGGTCAAAACTATAATTAGCAATCAAATTAAAAAAAGACAATTGTGATTAGAAGTAGCTCCAAATGAATTTTAATTTTCCAAATAGAAATCGAGTAGACAGCATGACATAATCAACATGCTAATTCGCTCATTGTTATTTCAATATTTTGGTATGAATTTACGAGATTACATCATAATATTCCGGATTTGATTGTCATAATTGAATATTAAACTTAATAGTGAATATTATGGAGTATCAATTAATTTGGCTAATGTCATAAATAAAATTAAAATACAAAGGAAATCAAATAGATATCAAAAATCAATTGAAATTTGTGTGAAAACAACTAGAATCAATATCAAGATTATTATTATTTTTTTTTATTATTATTATTGAAGAAAATCAACAACAAGATTTGAAACGCAATGCTTTAAAATATATGGTCGAGAGAAAAAGGCCATAAGTTTAAATGTTAAGTTAATAATCCGCTTAGATTTAGATAAAATGTTAAGATAAATACACATAGGTAAAATAAGAATGACAAGCATTTTTGTTTAGTATGTTGTTCGTTGATTAAAGAATTAGCTTAATTCCCCCTTAAAAAGAAAAACACTTATTAGGTCAAATAAAGTGAGTAGAACAACACCTTTGACGCAAATTGGTGGCTAGGAGGTATAGAATGAGGTGCGGTGATGCAATTGGTGTCTACAGGATAATAAAGAAGGCAAGGAGGGAAAGTAAATGGTTGGGACAAGGAGCAAAGATAACTCGAGGTTTTACGTGATTCGAGTTTGGCCGAGTTTTAGTTAATTTGAAGTTGCTCTAGCAAAAATTCTTATTCGACTTATTGGCTCGATAGAATTTGGTTTATTTGAGCTTTGTTCACATACATGCTCAGTTGCATTTCAAATTTGAGCTCGAATTTGATTGAGTTTAAATCAAACTAGATAAAACAATTGAGTCTCAAGTACCCCGGCGGCCATCCATTTAATATACTTGGACAAATATTCATGCGTAACGAATATTTTGATTTCATTAAAAGGCATACATAAATACTAAAGTAGTTTTAAAACGTCAATTATTATTTCTAGTTTGAACGAACTTTAAAATAAGTTATAATCGAACATCAACAACCTTACAAGCAAACATGAAGTTATGTTGTTCGATTTTATTTACTCAAACTCATTTAATTTACTTACATTAACGACGACCTTAAAATTTTTGCTCCAACACCGATCTTGTTCATTCACTACTCACGAGTAGTTCACGGAACATCATTTCATTAACACCCCTAGCTAGATGATTAATCTACAACTAATATTCAAATCGTCGTTTATAATAGCGACTTTTTCTTAATTAAGGGACTTTTTTCGAACCACACTCTCTAATAACTCTCTTGCCCTCATAAGATCGAAGAGCCAAGTTTATTTAAACTATAGGCAATCAAAATTGAATGTTACTCATAACTTTACAAGACTTCTTCTAAATACACTCTCTGACTCTGAATCTCATGCAACAATGCAATTAAGTAGATAGATTAGCAAGTGATGACTAGTAAGACAAAAATCTTCGTACCATATTGAATAATTGCTACAAAATTTTAGTCTTTAATTGATATTTAACACAAATTTAATCTAATCCATTGTATGGTTTTATTTTCCTTTAGTTTCTACTTTTAAGGGTTTATATTTTTCTACTATATAAGTACTATTAATTCATATTTATTTTTGTCACTATTTGACTCTTCTTTAATATGATGATACCATAGCACTTTGTCAATCAAATTTCTAGCCTTCGCCACATGATTTTGAATTTTGACCAACTTTCTCTTATGAAAAATCATTAACTTACATTAGATATCTCAGAAAAAGCCATCAATTTGTTTGAATGTTTGATTATGCACTAGATTTTGGTGAACAAAACGGTGCGATTACGATGATCTACTATGTAGTGTTGATTCCTATGAATTTTTTAGTTCTATTAATAGAATTTTCTTATTTTACTAATAGAACTTTTACTAAGTTTAGACAATATCTACAAATTAGACATGAATAGATTTCAATTTATCTCATAGAAAAAAATGGTGATATCTTGAATTGCTATGTCGTTAATGGTAGAATATATTAATAATTAATTTGTGAAACTGACTTATTCAAGATTTTGCTATGTAATACGGAGTACTATCTCTAATCTTCACCTTATTTTTATTACTTTAATATTTTCATTTTTATTACTTGTGTAGTCGAAAATATTAAATTAGTGATTAAACATGTGCATAGTAGAACTTTGTAAAATGACAAATGGGACAAACAATTGTGAACAAACAAAGAATATCTCATGAAAATACAAGGCTTGCACCATAAGCAGATTGATATATTGGGCAAATATATATATTTGACTAATTAATACTCGTATGTACTCCGTAGTATATATTTGTATTTATGTAATTATATGATTTGATGTGCATCACTTAAATACTTGATTAATTGCTCCCCAAATAATCCTTAAGACGTGGTAAATCCGATATGAATATTAAGCCAAAATTTGGTGGTTAACCATTAATCATTTTATCCAGCTTTGGCAGATTTGTAATGAGTTGCTGAAAATGACATTCTACTCTATAGACGTGTTTTTTTTATATTTGATCAACTACAAAATCTACAAGAATATTTCCCGCCATATAATGTATACGTGTGGAACCATACATGTATTCCGTATACTTGTATTATTTATAATTTACGTGATTGAAAATAATTTTATTTGTTGGGATATATAATTTATGTTATATAATACATTATACTGTATTATATTTCATAGTGAATAGTCTTCCTTTTGTCCATTGATTTAACGTAAATTTTATAAACATTATATATTAAGGATTTAAGGACACACTTAAATTAAATATACATACATTAATGATATAGAGTCCAAAATGCCTGCTTAAATCATTATATATTTTTTTTGATATAATTTTCAAGATATTCTTGAGTGTAATGCTGGTATTTGTTTCTTATCGATTGCAATATATTGTTTTTATATGAAGTATAGTTCAAATGATATTACATAAGGGTATATAAATTCAAAAATTTATACATAGAATACGTATTATCTAACCGGACACGTTATAACTAGTGCCAAAAAATAATACAGAGTAATGAACTTTATCTTACAGTCGTATTAGGTCAAGCAAAAGCTAGGAGAGCAAGTTATAAGGAAAAATTTTAATGAGCGAGTTTGCTTCTTTGGCCATGTGTAATTATTCCATTGGTTGTTGGAGGGATTATTAGGGCACGTAACGACCAATAAGTAGCAAAGAGATTACCCATATAGCATACGAAACTCTAATCTTTAATAATTATTATACTTGCTTGTTAGGATCTAAATAAACATTTCCTCCCGTATCCCGTGTCAACCAAACACGTATTAACAACAATACAAGATACATGTTCACAATATAACATAAATCAATAACTATATACTAAAAGACACACCAGCAATGACACGTGTCGATTTCTGGTGTGTTCTTACTATTTTTTTACTAATTAATTACTAAATTTTATTTAAGGAAATTATTTTTTAAAAAAAAGTTTGATTTTGTCAACTCTATAGATGAGCAATAATAATTACCATTTTTATGTTGATAGTCAATTAATTACGGAATAATAAGGAAATATATAATTTTTTTCAAGAAGATGTATTTTTGGTGGAATAAATTTTAAGAATATGATCTTGATCAAATATTCCATGTTACTTCAATTTTGTTCAAGATATTAAACAATTTTTATATTTTATGCTATAAATAAATTAATTTGTCAAAAGTATTTAAAATAACGTACTGTGCATGGCACGGGACCTAACCTAGTTTCTATAAAAACAAACATTAAATTCTTATATATATAATCCGTGCATAATAATCTAATCTAATAATCTAATCTAATCAAGAAATATTATTATAGTTGTCAATATATTTTACTTTATTATAAATCTCCACTTCACATGAATTAGATTATATTGTTTGGGTGAACATTGAAACTCCATGACAAGTTTTATTTAAGGGATAGATAGTTGATAAATACTTCAACTTAGGATACTCACATCAATCAACACAATAATCTCTAATTTTTATTTCTTACTTGCTAAAAATATTTTCTCTCATAAATTAAAATAACTCCTTAGAGTATATACACAAGAACTCTTAAGAAAAATACATATTATACTAAATATTACTTCATATGAAGTGCCTTAAAATGTACTCATACATTATAATTATTATACTTCATTCATGATTATTACACAAATCTTACTTACACCTACATATTATTCTTTATTTTATGTGTCTATAAACTACTTTGTATTTTATGTGTCATACTCGTACCATAATATGACAATTTTTATACGTTAAGATGTGTCATTTTACGGAGCTATCATTGTGACAACAACATCGGAGTCCAATAAGTAGTATGACTGTATGAGTTTATGAATCAACTATATGACTATATGCAACGGTTCTTGTCGTTCTACCCACTAAAAAGGAAAGGATTAGATTAGACTATGATGATTTTGTCTTTTTATCAATTTTTTTTTTTTTTACAACTTTCTATGTTTATTTAAGTTGTCTGTCTTGAATCTTCGCATGTTTTCCTCAAAAAATCTTCGCATGTCTAATTTCCAACAAAGTGCGCTTCACTCTTTCTTCCGCCCTTCACTTTAGAATATCACCAACCATGATTCAAATAATCTCGTCATCACCCCCCCTCCCCCAAAAAAAAAAAAAATTATACTTCTACAGTGTATACTTTTGTACTAGTGTAAATATATTGGAATTAGTGACGAATTCAAGAAAAATATTTAACGGGGTCAAAATATATTTAATAAATTTTAATGGAGTCATTTAATTATAAATATAAGTAATTTTTATAGGAAAAAAAAATTAATTCGATAAGAATTTTTTTTTCATATTCAAGTGGGGTTAAGGGACCCCACTAAATAGCCTTGCATCTGCCACTGATTGGAATATAATATATAATTCTTTTGACAAATAAAAGAAATAACCTATTATTTTAAACTTCTATCCCAAAGCATAATATAAATATTAGATACTCCATTTCATATAATGGTAAAAATTAATTAATTAATAATTAATTATAAGATATTGAGACGAATTTAATAAAATTCCACATAATTATGATTTTCCTTGCTTGCGTATGTATCATAATATATGTAGTTAAAGAGAATAGTATAAATTAAATAATGCATAAGTGCAAATGTTGCAATATTAAAAATCAAAAATAATAATAATAAAAAAAAAAAAGGTTATGTCTTGCAATATTAAAAAAAATGATAGAAATATGATTATGTCTCACATGGTGGGCTGGTGGCTTACCTAGTTTATTAGGGTATGTGTATAGTAAAAAATAAAAAATAAAAAATAATGTCACAAATAGGATAAAGTAAAGAGAAAATTTTGAATTGAAATGAAACAAAATAGGAACAAATGAGATGGTACATAGTAATTTAATATGTACTACGTAGAAAACAACTCTTAAAACAGATAATATGGTAAAAGTAGTTGTACAATTTGAAAAGTAAAATTTCAATTTTGATTAATATTGTACATTGTAGTTTTGTAGGCGCATGACCTAATGCCTGTAATTCGTTATTCCATAAAAAATATATTTACTACTCGATCGTATCATCTTCTTGCCATAACAAATGGACAAAAACTGAAGTTTTGTCATATTTGGTGTGCATGGAAATTTTGTCATAGTTGGTGTACGTGCATGGTAATTTTTTTCTTGGAGCTTAGATTTCATTTGCACCAAGTAGCACAAAGTTAAAGTGTGAAGACTATTTATAAGAATATAGTATCAAGTACGTTAAGACTTGACTTTTTCTTAAAAAAAAAATAAAATAAAATAAAAAAAGTTAAGACTTGCCTTTCTAAGTAATAAGATTCAATTTATATCTTTACTTAATTTTAAAGATGTGGGGTTCAGAATTATCAAAGAAAGTTGATGTGGGAGTTTCTATAATTTTTTAATTTCCTTTGTATATTCTACCGCAAATATTGAAAAATACAAAACTTGGGGTTTGAAGTAATGTCAAAGTCAGATTCCTAGCTAACTAAAACGTAGATCAGTATAATTTGTTGTTAATCAAAGAAAGATTAGAAACAATATATCAATAATGCATCGATAGCTAGTAAGAATAGTTTAATAATAAGATCCAAGATCATGAGTTCATGACAATGTATTATATATTTATGTTCTATATGGTTTGACTAGATATTTTTTATATGGTATGTTTCAAGGGAAAACACATGTGTAAATCAAGTTTATTTTATTTTATTTTAATTAAAAGAAATATAAGAAAAGGAAAATGATAATCATAATGGAAATGAAAGGAAGAAGATAGATAAGAAGTAGAGAGAAAATATGTTTTTCTTCCTTCCAAAAGATAATAATATTGTTCACCCCTTGCAAAATGTAATACTTCAATTTGTATTACGAAGTATTATTCATCTTGAAAGATGGTATGGATGAGGATAGGGACATGGAATCAATTAATGTGCGTACCACATAGACACATACTGACATACCACATTAAGTCAAATAAAAACCTCCTTAAACAAAAACTACAATCATTATACGTTGTACAATTTCTCATCCCATCTTCTATATTTTTTGTTTCATACTCCCTTCATTTACTAAAGTGTTCTATTTTGTACATTTTTCACTATTCACATACATCACTTTGACCGATAATGCTTTACTTTACACATGATTAAATAAACGCAGTCATATATGTAATTACTTGTTAGAACTGTCTCAGGTCTCTCAATGTTTAGTTTGTGAATACCGATTTCTCATAGGTTAATCATAGTCATCGATAATTAAAGTTATCATTTTTGGATTATTTAGAGTGTTAATGGTAACGCGCTCGCGTACCATGAGGAGCGCCCGCGCTGGGTAGGCGCGGCCGCGCAGTGAGCGCGCCTAGACCGCGGACCTCACTGGAATTTGTAACTTTGGAAGGATAGAAGTGGCGCGCCCGCGCGTCAGGTGGCGTGCCCGCGCGTCAGGTGGCGCGTTAAAACCGCGACCCCTTCTGCCTTCCTGAGAAAATTCGCAAGTTTAGGAGAGGAGCACCCGCTCCTAATATAGGAGCGCCCGCGCCTCCTGGTGGAGCGCCCACGCCCACCTGTTTTGCGGGTTTTTCTGACGGTTGAGTCTTTTATTAAAATGCTGCTTTTCGTGATAGAAGATATATTCTTTTTCTCCCTTCTGGGTAATTCTCTACAATTTCCTCGCAAACTTCTTGCAAATTTTTGTGAGAAATCTCTTCCAATTAATCCAATTTTGTGAATTAATCATCTCATATTCGATTCTTAGTGCAAAGAACGTTGGGCTGTCTTTTGTATCTCAAAGAGTATTTCCGGATTAAACCCAAGCACCGTTGTGGGGGAAATTAAACTCTTTAGGAAAGTGTTCACACGCCTTAGACAGTGTATCAAGGATTGAGACTCAAGCGGTCACCGGTTTTTCTCATGTTCATGTTTGTTTTCTAAAGGCTTGGAGTAGAGGCAAGTACACAAACTTTCACAACTAGTGTTTTCATTGTATTTTCTGTAATGCTTTGTTATTTTGGTGTTTGGTCGTAATACATTGATTTGTATTAGAATTGTTGTATAATTTGATATTGATTATACACCTTTAGGTTTTGTTCCCACAATTTTTGAAGTAATTCTTGATCTAGAATTGCTGTAAACCTAACAATCATTGGTCAAAATTTCACATTAACAAATATACCAATCCTTGCCCCGGGGACACTAAAGATAACCCATCAGAGTAAGTTTAATCAATTAATTAATGCATTCCAATCATATCTTCAACATATATATATAAAAAAAATCCCAAAAATGAGTTAGTTAAACAAATTTGAATTCACACTACCATTATACCATATATAGTACCATGACTACCATCAATATTCAATATTAATGGACCAATTTACTCATAAACATTACACACTACCTAAGCACGTGCAAATAACACAACATTAACAATTGGCACAATATTACCACCCTCGAGTCTCACGTGCCACTTCCCCCTTCTCCCTCGTTCTTCCTCCACCCATAACCCCTATAAATTCTCCCCCTTTTTCTCTTTCTCCCCCCAAACTAAATGACTAAACCCATTTCTCCCTTTTTTTTTTTCTTCTTAATTCTAAATCAAAATAAATAAATAAAAAACACCTAAATTCTCTAACTTCCTCAATTCCCACTTTTCCAATTTAACCCTTTTCTCTCTCCTCTTCATTTTCCGGTGATGGATGTCCGGCGACGACAACCACCACCGCCACCGGCGTCGGCGAATTTGAAACAACTTCGCCGTAAAACTTTCGCCGGAGATGAGTCGCCGAAAGCTTCCGACGCTTTACCTCTTCCTCTTTACATCACTAATGGCGTTTTTCTAACCCTATTTTTTGGGGTTGTTTACTTTCTTCTTCAACGATGGAGGGAGAAGATCAGAAATTCTACCCCTCTTCATGTTGTTTCTCTTTCCGAAATTTCTGCTATTGTTGCTTTTTTAGCTTCATTCATTTATCTTCTAGGGTTCTTCGGAATCGATTTTGTTCAGTCGTTTATTTCACCCAGATCATCTTATGATGATGATGAGGAAGTTATTGATGAAGTGAGTAATGAACAGCAGATTCTCAAAGAGGATAAGCGAATTCCTTGCGGAATTCCGATTCCTTTACCTGAGAAAAAATTGGAGGTTCATCAATTACCCAAAACCCTAGATCTTACCCCAGAAGATGAAGAAATGGTTCAATCTGTTGTCAAAGGTTCAACACCTTCGTATTCGTTGGAATCGAAGCTTGGTGATTGTTTCCGAGCTGCGAAGATCAGGAGAGAAGCGCTTCAGAGGACTACAGGACGATCAATTGTAGGGTTGCCATTAGATGGGTTCGATTATGAATCGATTTTAGGACAATGCTGCGAAATGCCGGTTGGATTTATCCAGATTCCGGTGGGAATTGCCGGGCCATTGTTGCTAGATGGGATTGAGTATTCGGTACCAATGGCGACGACTGAGGGATGCTTGGTTGCGAGTACTAATCGAGGGTGTAAGGCAATTATGATGTCTGGTGGTGCAGCTAGTGTGATTTTGAAGGATGGGATGACTAGAGCTCCTGTTGTTAGGTTTGGATCAGCTAGAAGAGCTGCTGACCTTAAGTTCTTTCTGGAAGATCCTGCTAATTTTGAAACCATTTCTCTTGTTTTCAACAAGTAAGACTTTTGATTTTGGGATTTGATTTTGATTTTGTTTTTGCTTTGTTCACTTTTTTTGTGTGGCTAATTTTTGTTGCTTTTCATCTGATAATGATTGACATCCAGCTAACTATTTAGGAAATTCAAAATGTTTTGATGGTAAATGTTGAATAATGTTGACTATGATGATGTTGATGTTTTTGCGTGTTTCAAATTAAATTATGGAAAAATATCTGATTTTTATTTTACTATATCCTTATTTTTATAACCAATCTTAGATTATGGATGAAAGATTTAAACTTTGTGATTTCCATTTTATGGGATTATTAGCCAATTTTTGGGAATTGGGATCATTTTTTTTTTTTTTTGAATTTTGTATATTATGATCTTTGATTGTAACTTTGGGCTGATATTTGTGTTATTTGTTGGGTAAAAATAGGTCAAGTAGATTTGCAAGGCTTCAGGAGGTTAAGTGTGCTATTGCTGGAAAGAACTTGTATGTTAGGTTTACTTGCAGAACTGGTGATGCCATGGGAATGAACATGGTTTCTAAAGGTGTTCAAAATGTGTTGGAGTTTCTCCAGAGTGATTTCCCTGACATGGATGTTATTGGCATCTCTGGTGAGCTTATAATTTTTTCGTAACGAGTCGTTATCGTTAATTATATTGGTTTATCATTGATTTGGATTGCACTTACAATTGTTTAGGTAACTTTAGTAGTAAAACTTAAGTTGGAACCTTTTGCAAATGTTTAGGAAATTATTGCTCAGACAAGAAGCCAGCTGCTGTAAACTGGATTGAAGGAAGAGGAAAGTCTGTTGTTTGTGAGGCTGTCATCAAGGAAGACATTGTGAAGAAGGTCCTTAAGACCGATGTAGCTTCCCTTGTAGAGCTTAACATGCTCAAGAATCTTACTGGGTCTGCTGTGGCGGGATCGCTTGGTGGATTCAATGCTCATGCTGCCAACATCGTGTCTGCCATTTACATTGCCACTGGTCAAGATCCAGCACAAAACGTTGAGAGTTCTCAATGTATTACCATGATGGAAGCCGTTAATGACGGCAAGGATTTACATATCTCTGTTAGCATGCCCTCTATTGAGGTAATTGGACTGCTTCATGAATCCATTTCTGTCTGTTTTATGCATATTGCTAAGCTATGTAACGTTATGATATTTCTGATTGATTGTCTGCTATTGGTTCTATCTATTACATTTAAAGGTTATTCATTAAATGACTTTACACCAAACTGAACTATGATGGTCCATTGATTTTACACCAATCCAAATTTGAAATTTAGTCATTTCTATAGATGTAAAACTCAACGCGTATGAGGTGAAACTATTCATGTGCTTGATTTGTCTAGATGCAAGCCACGCCATTAGTTGAGTTGTATGTTTTGGAGTATCAGTGGAATTCAAGCTGTAGTGCTCATAAAGGACCACCTTTCTTCAAAAGATTTTTGTTTGCGGTGGAAGTGATGGTAGGGCAACATTCTTTGTAAAAAGTATGAACGTTTGGTTTAGTTGTGGTTAATTCTCGAGTTTGCCAGACTGCATCACATGTGACACTGCCGACTTGCTAGTGCTATCAAAGTTTTGTGTGGCATCTTTGCGGGTCTACACCAAGATTTTCGTTGCATGTGTCTATGGGGCCATTAATGTACTGTCGATTTGGTCCTTCCCTTTCAATTTAATGAACCACGTTTTGATTTTTGTGGTAAAAATTTCTTGGTAATTTGCATCGTTGTTATGTAGTATTACCTTGGAACTTTCCTGATACTGACCACTTCTTACTGGTATCAGGTTGGAACAGTGGGAGGCGGTACCCAACTAGCTTCTCAATCAGCTTGCCTTAACTTGCTGGGAGTCAAGGGTGCAAACAGGGAGACTGCTGGAGGAAACGCCAGACTTCTGGCCACTGTTGTTGCTGGTTCTGTTCTTGCCGGGGAGCTCTCTTTGATGTCTGCAATTGCTGCCGGGCAACTTGTTAGAAGTCACATGAAATACAATCGATCAAGTAGAGATATGTCTAAAGTTGCCTCTTCCTAAAAAGGCTGCTTTGACATTATCAGAACCTTCAAACTCCTGATCTAGCCGAAAGATCAGTGAGAAAGACCGCATTGAGAGGTCAAAAATGGGAAAGAGAGAAAGAAAGGAGGAGAGACCGCGAGTGATCAGCTTTAGCAATCCTTGTACTAGATTAGAGATGTTTCCTCTTCTCTCTTTTCTAGCTCTTGTGTAAAATGGGGAGAAGGGATGTAAGCTTGTGTTGGGTTTCTTTTTTTTTTTATTTTTTTCTTGACAGATTACTGCATAGTTCATCATCTTTGATCGAACTTTTAGTTTGCATGTGTTTCAGAAATAAGAAAAAATGTCTATAATTAATTTTATTTATTACTATATTTTTGTTATCTGTATATTCTTCTTACTTTCCTCCTATTCAGTAGAGGCAGGGCAAGTTCTGGTTGAAATAATAAACGTTCATTCTCAACTCTGTTCTTGTCTATTTTGCATTATTACTATTGAACTCTTAAATTTAAGCCTGTATTAATTTCTTTCAAATTATTACAATAATAATATTACAAGTAATTATCATGAATATATATTTGAATGAAATAATATCAATAATACTTGTATTACGTATCTTATTGTATGGTTAAAATTCAAAGTGTTTTTCACTAATTGGGGAGTACTTAATAAGCTCATTATTCACTATGTCAAAAAATAAAAAGTTCATTATTTACTTTTACTGCTAGACGTGCTGATATAAAAGTGTCAAAAACATGTATTGATATACAACTATAATCTAACAAGACTATTTTAGAAGTGAGCACCAATATACTACGACTTTACGAGTATATAAAAAGGCATATGCAAGTGTTTTTAAACCTTTTTTCCGATTTTAAATTTATCATGAGTTATAAAATTAGACAGAGAGTCCTTAAATACGATTTTACGAGACTAAGGAATTCCAAAATAGTGATGGCATGGTGCACAACTACTACTATAAATTCATATTCTACAATCATTACAAATTGTATATCAATGCTAATAGTGATGTATTTGATACTTAATTGAAAGACAATCTTAAGACTTCAACTCTTGGCTGTTACTTAGCTGGGGGAGTGGGTGTGATAGCACGAATCAAAAGTTTCAATAAAAAAAAGAAGGAAGAAGTCGATAAAGTTTTGGTAATCACGTTACATTAATAGCAGGGATTCTCTGGCTAGAAGTTGTCATATTAGTGAGCTTAATCACAATAATCATTTTTTTGTCCAGGGCTTCCTAATGTGGGCCTAATTGCGATTATTTATACTAATTTTACGCTAATCTTGATCTATAATTATTGTTGGATGGTGAAAGAAAGGCACACACTTAGTGGGGTGTGGAATCATTCATAAGGAAGAGACTAGATCTATCTATGAAATTATCTATTTTCTAATTATTATTATTGGAGCTATAAGGTTAGTAGGTTACTACTTATATTAATTTTCTAATGTTATACTAGTAATAACATTAATAAGGTTATTAGGAACATAATAGCTACTCCGTAAGTAGTTTTGTATGGTAATGATAAATTAATTGATGAATAGTCTTATAAGGTGGAATCGTTCATAACCAAAGCTAAAATTGTTTATATAGAACATTAATTGACCATTATTTCATGTTACTTTGATTACAGTTTTTTCCAACTATATATGGAGTTTATTTGTATATTGCAGACGTGAATTGAACAATATGTCAATATGTATTATTGGACTAAATAATCCCATATGGACGAGGCCATGATAGGGAAAATGAAAACCTAAATAAATTAAAGAGAGAGGGATAGAGGGTAATACATGCTTTATTTTGACTTATTTTATTACTAATTGATATATACAGTAAAAACAAAAAAAACAAAAAAAAAAAAAGTCAAATTTTCAAACTACTCAACTTCAATTATAAGATTATTATGACATATGAAGTATAAATAAACTCATGTCTATATATATTGAGAAACATGCATGTGCAATTATGATGAGCTAACAACTGTTCAATATGAACTCCTTCATTGAATAGGGATTATTAATAGTTAGGGACGAAAGAAGACTTTTTTTCTTCTTCTTTGAACTGAAGGAACGAAAGAAGTATTCCATGTGTTTCATGAATGAATGGATAATATCATTGACTTGAGAACCAAAGAAGGATCCCAATTAAGTCAATTATTGTCCAAATTCTTGTGAAGGACCTTACTTATTCGCAAGATAGTACCAATTTGATACACATTTTTCTTCCTTGATAACTCACCCTTTAGTGCCCATCAATGCTAAGGAAAAAGGCAATTAACTTTTTGACAACTGAATAACTGATATTAAAGTATTAAACTAACTTATGTACGCTCTTTCGGTCCCTAGTCTCTTCAAATTAGTGAGGCAGTCACACACAATCTATGAGTAAAACGATTATTACGAGTATTTTACAAATTTATAAGGAAGTTACAGTTTTAGAATAATTCTTACACAAATTTTTATATGTGGTTAGTCATATCATGTGGCCGGAATTATTCGAGTTACTTGGTCAACGATTACTCAGATTTATTCGGTCAGGAGTTACTCGAGGAGTTAGGTCAGAGATTACTCCATCAGGATTAATTCAAGTAACCCCTCAAATAACCCTCTAGGAAAAAAAATGGTACATCTCCAAAAAAAAATGACCTTTAAGTTTTAGCAAAACACGTAAAAGTCATAGTCAATCATCTCGAAGATGACAAATATAGGCATTTTATTAGAGGAAATTACCCCCCAAAAGATGGAGTATAGTAAGGAAAATTGTGCGAGTGTGACACTATTGTTATCCTTTTTCGCCGACCACCATGCAAATTTTTCTCGCCTAAAATAAGCCAAGACGAAAACCCAATTTGCATTAACCAATTCTACAACAAAAACAATACGAATTACTAAGTATTAATTTTTATACGACCATGTATGTTATATGTCCGAATAATCATGTGTTACATCATGGGCTTTTTGCTCCCAAAATGCATAAATATCATGTGTTTAGTTTATTCATGTGTTACATCATGGGCTTTTTTGGTCCCAAAACCTATCATGTGTTACATCATGGGCTTTTCCATTTCATTCACAAGGAATTCTAAAGTTGTACAAGTTGTAATTAATGGTAAAAATAGAGGGAGGAAGACTACTACAGTAGGGTGTATCGTAGTATATCCTAAAAAACAATTGAATATAATACCTCCGTTAATAGTTGTTTGCAATGATTTGACATCAAGTAGAGAGGAAAAATGTCCCAACACTACAAATAATTGTTAACGGAGTTAGTATAAAAATTACTAAGAAAGGTCGTTAAAATAGAAAAAGGATTTTTAGAGGGGGAGAAGATGCATAAGACAATTTTAAGTAGATGATGGTAGACTCGTAACACATTACTTTTAGTGATAAATTATTGACTAATGTATATGAAGTACTAGTCTATGGTAAAATGACTATATGTGAGCTATACTAACAAGTGACTTTAAATCCTTAATTCCTTCTACAATTCACATAGAAAAACAGACCAATAATGAATTATATTTGTTTGTTTCAAACATATAAGACACATCTACTAAAAACTTGCAGCACAATATTTCCGATTTGTGTACAACGACCTTCCAAAGGTGTTTAAAGTTATATACTTTAGCATTTTTATATGTTCATGGAAATATGGAATGATTTTTTTTTATGCTTCAACTAAAATGGTAAATATTTTTGGTGTTTTAAAACACAGATTGTGGGTTAAACAATTCGACGGAATAACTTATAAAACGATTTATAAAAATCCAACAAAAAAATAGTCCCGGCGGGGCTCGAACCCGCGACCTTCGGCTCATAAGACCAACGCTCTAACCAACTGAGCTACGGGACTTATTGTTGTGTAATTAAGTAAAGTAATTTAATTTAATTAAAATAAATCAGCTTTGTGGTAGTGGCCTATAAAAGGAAGACTTTGTGCATAAGCCCAAGCAGATTCCCAAAGTACAAAACCAAGTCTGGCAACTCCCCTGCAAAAGTAAAAAGCCCATCATATGTTTTCTCGCCTTTTTCTCTTTCCTACACCAACCACACTGTTATGTTTTACCAAAAATTCAGCCATTTTTACGGAGTTTATGTTTTGTTCTAATTATACTGTATTATGTTAATTGCAATTGTCCATATGATACAAATATTAAGGATTTAAGGTATACATTTATACACTATAGAGTATAACTCCGTTGCAATTTAAAAAATATTGCAACTATAATTAGACGGAGCAACCTAATAAAGTATTAAAATGCTCCTCCAAACAAAATATCTGACACTTTTGTTACGGTGTATGTACATTATTCTACCTCTAACTTGTAAGGTATTTTCTTCCTTTCCAAATGTACAATAACTAACGTTTGCCACAATATAGTTGAAGGTCAGATTTCAACTTTTTGGCTTGCTTATAGAGTTTTAAATCACGAGATGCATAAAAAGCTTACAATTGTAATACTACGTTTGAAAGTTGTTTATTGAGTTGCAATATCAACGAACTTTAATTTATTATCGTTAAAAAATCAATTACTGCAAAGTACGAAATTAAAAATCCCTATCCACCACGCAAAGGAAACCGAAGATCATCCAATAACACTCACTTGTGAGTATTGCAAAAAGCTGAGTATACAACTCGATCAAAAAGCTTCATTAATACGGAGTATGGTAACACATTTTTGGTAGTTTTCTTCTTTAGCTTAGAAATAACTAAAGAAAATTGCCAATTTAGGACAACAATAAAGTAACTACTCCGTAATTAAAAGTGTAGTGGGAATGTTAGATGTTCGTTTAAAGAGACAAATTAAAGGTCGTTTTATGAACATGCAGTTAAGTTTTCCTTGATGACCGTGTTATTTTTACAGCCTTTGATGAAATAAAATTAGATATTCGATGCTCCATTTTTACCCATTTTATGTTGTTGGATACAATGGACCCTCCACTAACCGCATATTCTTGCTTCCATATTTTGGGACATTCTTGTTCCTGCTGTTTTATTTTTGCTATAGTTCCAATGTTTTCTTTAACTCATTTGACTGATATATTTTACCACTGTTTTTTCCTCTTTTGTGTTGTTATTGTTTTTGAAATTTGGATTAAGCTATTTAGAGAATCGTCCAGTTGTGATTAAGAGAGGTTGTGACGTTTTGATATCAATTAATTCATTGAGCGAGCAATTTGTTAGCTACGAGTATATATATGAAGTATGTACAAGAATTTTCATGCGATCCTAGCTACTATACTATAACGAACATAATTTCATAGCTTTAAAAACGTCTCTTCAATAACATTATAATGTCTTAACTTTTCACAAAAAATTAGAAATTACGTGAGTAGACTCCATTTGAAGATTGAAGACATCAGCTTTTTTTTTTTTTTTTTTTTTTATAATCTTATAAGTTTAATCCACATTAAAATTATGTTATCATGTTATACATACACTCATTATTTGCTTATATATATCAAAATAAAATTAAAGCATTGAATGTATAATGCATCAAGAAGATGTGATTAATAGAGAATATATTCATTAAAACCAAACAACGACGAAATTAATCCATCAACATATGATACAAGTGCATGGGCAGTCGTCGGGCAAACACTAGT
Organism: Chenopodium berlandieri; assembly: GCA_034703905.1. Taxonomy (NCBI): domain Eukaryota; kingdom Viridiplantae; phylum Streptophyta; class Magnoliopsida; order Caryophyllales; family Amaranthaceae; genus Chenopodium; species Chenopodium berlandieri. The sequence goes on from CM068293.1 coordinate 5,758,284, forward strand.
ATACTTCATATTTGTACTGAATTTACTTGTACTTTAGAAGCCTAAATTTACATGTACTTTCGAAGCCATAACACTTGTGCTTTATTAAAGCCTTAATTTGAGGACAACACAATCATTTTTCCGCTAGTTGTGCACCAACTAAAGCTATAATTAATGATATGCTTTATTGGATTAGATTAATTAATCTACAAATTCTATAACTAATGATATATTATTATTTATATAGTCAATTTTCTTTCAGCATAAGGTCACTAGCATGCATGATGCATCTAATTAATTACATATTCACTTGATTAAGTTAGCTAATCAAACTAATGCTCATATTATAGGTTAAGAACTAATTTAAGAACCTTTTTTCATCTTATCTTATTTTACTTGTTACCTTTCTCTAAGGTGATCCACCTGCCTACCTTACACACAATATAAATTAGTTTATTGAGTTCGTGTAATCTTGAATTGTGATTGGAAATATTTAAATTTATGCCATAATAAGGAGAGCTAGAGGCTATCACTTTCTACATAATATAGCTAATTCGATCAGCCTCTTTACTTTTTATATGTATGCGACTATGCGTTGGTTCATTCCACTATTTAATCTTGGATTTTCCACTTATTTTTGTACTCGTAATATGTTTTTTTTTTACATTTTAATTAGGGAGTAGTAAAAATATTTCACGTATGGAACGATAGTTTCCCATGAAATCTATTAATTTTACTTTTTCACACTTCCTATAAATTTTATTCCTCGTAAGTTTTAGTGTCAACTGAACAAGTACTTGATGCTGTAATAATAATGCTAACAATACGACCACTAAGTATAAATGTCAAGTGATACCACACAAAGAGGTTTTAACCAATCAGTAAAATTGTTGATTGTAATCCATCCTTAACTTCGACATTAATGTAATTAAATAGTTAAACAATCGGCTCACTATTATTATGAAATTATATATCCTAGCGAATAATTAGTACTATTATAAGTATATATATGACAAAAGAGCTAAATCATGCTCACCTTTTTGGTGGCTCAAGAAAGGGCACTTGTATTTTTGATTGGACATCATGTGACTTCCTTCTTGGCTTTCTGAGTTATGCATCTCCACTGTTATGATACTCGTATGATACAATTGGCCTTCATTCCACCCATTTAACTTGCTTCGTCACTAACCCATATTGACGTTATCCTATAAGAGTAAGGAGTATCTGTTCAATGTTTTGACAAAATTCGAGCTTCTTTTGTTCGAAATTAGTTATTACATTACTATTGTAACTTCACTGTTAATAAATTGTCTCATACACGGATGAGACAATGTTGTAGATTTTATATACGAGTACAAGTGTTTTCTTACAAACATTTATGTACATACTTCTACTTTGTACATTAACTTATTGTGTATGGTATATATTGATTCTTAATTTTTATACAAAAATTTAACTTTCTAAGAAAAATAAAATTTGGTTCCATTATTGTTCTAGGCCCATCCAAGTTAAGAAATGTCATTTACATTGGAGTCCTTTGAATGATGAAATATTTTTGCAAAGGAAACTGTTGATAGAGTGGTGCGTGTCATGATGAACATCAATTATAATAATACGAATCAAATCCATGCAGCTTAAAAAAATAATCCCCAAACGCAAGAAGAAAAGCATAAGTTAAAGGTAAGATTAGAGTAAAATATATATTGAGTACATATTTAACATTATTTAATTTTAACCATATTATTAAGTGGGGAATAATTATCCATCAACAATAATAGAATGTGATCTTGTGGTCATTTGAGGAGACAATTATAACTTGAGGGAGAAAAGCAAAGTACCATTGTACGAATACATTTTAAAGAAGCGAGTTGAGTCATTGTGGAAACTAGTACGAAGTAATTAAGTACTTCATACTTTATATTTTACTAAAGTTGACGCTGAATTATAATTAATTTGTTTATTATCATTATTTCTGATAAGTTTATTAATCACATATATAATGTACTTCGTTATTCATAAACATGTGTATACAAACTCACAAACTATTGCATAGTAAGGTATACAACATGTATGAAAATTTAAAAATCTGATGTTGATTTCATAAACGAACTCCGATATTGACTTGCACAACCTTATACGTGACCTCTAAATAATAACTCCATTTATTCAGCCATTTTCCTTATATCTATTCCCTTCTTCTCTCATTTCTCCCAAAATAAATAATACAAATGAATTCAGTACATATTTACGCCCTTATTTTTATGGAAAAATTGTTAAAAATAATCTCAACTTTTGCCGATTTGCTCAAAATAATCCCAACTATGGATTATTTTTAAATAATCCGAACTATGGATTATTTTTAAATAATCCGAACTTTTGGGGTCATTAACTTTTACTGGACCCAAGTGACCGGTTACCTATAAAAGAGGTAAAATTTATTTTTTGGGTTTAAGGTACACGTGTCACTACGTAATTAGTTGAAAAAATAATAACGGATTTTTCACCACTAAGTTTTAACTTAATTCACCATATACCACTAAATTATAACTTAATTCACCATATACCATAAAAAACTTTCTAATACACCATCCATGTACCACTGAGTTTAACATAAATGTCACAACATGCCCTTAATGAATAACGTCGTTAACTCCGTTAGTAATTAAGGTTAATTGTGCCACGTGGCTATCACTTATTGACTCTTATTAATATTATTTAATTAATTAAAATACTTAAATACATAATTAAAAACTTATAAAAAATTAAATAAATAAATTAATAAACCACCGCCAACCTAGCCACCGCTACCCCCCAGTCCAGCCCTGGCCGACGCCTAGGTGGTCGGCGTCCATCACCCTTCCCCCACCAGCGACAACCCCCGCCCTCAACCCTCTCCTTTCCCCCCGATTCTTTCCCCAATTTCCACAACCCCACCACCAGTTTACCTCCCAACCACCCTCTCACAAACAAGCAACGCCATCCCTACCCCGGTGATCGGCCATACCGGCCCTCCATCGTCGGCTGACCCACCCCCTACCTTTAATCCTTACCTCGACCCTCTTCCTTCCCCCATCGTGCCACCAGTCAAACCCTAATCCACGAAATCACTCCCTAGCTCCAACAAAAAACTCAATTTTTTGTACTTTTCACTCCTCCAACTTGGTCGATTCTTGTCGTGGGTGGGTTTTGGTGTGGTTGAAAGGGTTTCGGGGGTTGTAGGTAGATTTTTGGGAGTGGTGGTTGGTTTTAGAAGTTGTGGGTGGTTTTCAATTGTTGTGGTGGGGGTTGTGGATGGATTTTCGGGAAAGGTGGTGGTTTTCAAGGGTCGTGGCTAGGGTGAGGGGCGGCGCCGACGCAGGGGAAGGGGAGTTTGGGCGCCGACGCAGGGGAAGGGGAGTTTGGCGCCGACGGTAGAGTGGAAGGCAAGTTGGGGGCGGTGTTGGGAGCGGGGAGGATGCATGGCTGACTGGCTGGGCTTGGGGTGGTGGGATTTTTTTTTTTTTTTTAGTTTTATTAATTTTTTTTTAATTAATTAATTAATTTAAATAAGAACCATTCAAATGCTGCCACATGTCACAGTTAACGTTAATAACTAACATAAAATGGCATGTTGTGACATTTATGTTAAACTCAGTGGTACATGGTGAATTAGAAAATTTTTGGTGGTATACGGTGAATTAAGTTAAAACTCAGTGGTATATGGTGAAAAAAAAAGAAAGAACACCCATCCCCCCACCCACGACCACGGTATCACCACCCACTACCACCATTTTCTCAGCCCCGCTGCCATCCCCTCCACCCACCCGTCGGCAGCGCTGCCCCCACCCCCGCCTATCGAAACCCCACAAACTACCCGCCAAAACATGTTCTTCTTCCTTGTTGTCGCCGGAAACGGACTCCGATTCCTATTCAAGGCGACGAAGGATCTGTTTGGAGACGTCAGTCGGTTATCGACTGAGAATCGAACCGATGACGACGTAGTAGTAGTAGCCGCCATTGTTAGTACAGAGGAGAAAGAAAGCGAGTTTTTTCAATGGGGTGGTGAGGACTGCATTGCCGGCGGGTAGGGGGATGGCAGCGGGGGCTGCCGGTGGAAATGGCTAAGGGTGGGGATTGCACCGTCGACAGGGGCTGCCAGCGGAAACAACCATGGGTGGAGGTGGGTTACGTATGTACGGACGTACTGTGGGGGCTGGGGTTTTTTATTTTTTTTTCTTAAAAAGTTATTTCTTTTTTATTTATTTTTTTTTAATTTCTCAGTCAATCGCGTGATGACATGTGTCCTTTAACCTGCTGTAATAGGTTGGGTAACCAGTTGGGTCCATTAAAAGCGAATGACCCCTAATTATTTAAAAATTATCCATAGTTGGGATTATTTTGAACGAATTGATAAAAATTGGGATTAATTTATCAATTTTTCTATTTTTACAAGCCTTTTATAAATTTCCACGAGTTTAAATTAATTTATTCGAGCAATTTTACGGTGCATGATTCTATGTACTATGATAATGAGTATGATAATATGGAGGCCATGTGCTTAGATAAAAATAACTTCTTTAAGATCTTAATGGGCCATTTGATTTCTTTAATCTTAATTGTTTGTCCCAATTATATTTAAGATGTCGTAATTATATGGGCTTTATGCTCTTATTAAAGCTCCACTAACATTTTGTTTCCTCGTGATTGAGCAATGTTACGGCATTGGCATTTAACAAATTATTAATCGCCAATTATATATATGAATAAAAAAATAAGTTTAAGGGAATGGTTTAGTTTCATTAGTTATTTGCACTTTATTTTTATTTTTTTTATAAATTTCTTTTAATAATTTGATTTTTTTTTGGAAAAATTGCATTTATTAATCCCAACTTTGCACAATTTCATTTTATTAATCCCAACTTTGGATTATTCTGCAATAATCCGAACTTTGATATGGGCTTTCATTCATCAATCCCAAAAACCGGTAACCTGATGAAAGGGTTAAAAATTTTTTTTTTTGTTTTTAGACACGTGTCACTTGTTAATTGCTTCAAAAAATTAAAATAAATAAATTAAGAAAAAACAGAAAAATTAATAATTAAAATTAAAAAACTGAAACTTAAAATTAAAAAAAAAAAAAAAAACTCTCGTGGTACTTAATTTTCTGTTTTAATAAAAAAAATTAATTTTCTGTTTTTTTTTTTTAAAAAAAATAATTAATAAAAAAATAAAAAAAATTAATTTTCTGTTTTTTTTTTTAAAAAAAAAATAATTAGGTTCAGTAAAAAAAAATAATTTAAAAAAAAATAATTAATAAAAAAATAAAAAAAATTAATTTTCTGTTTTTTTTTTTTTAAAAAAATAATTAGGTTCTGAAAAAAAAAAAAAAAAATTGGACCACTCACGTGGCGACACGTGTCCAGCAACCTGGTACAACAGGTTAACAAACCGGTTTGGTATGATGAATGAAAGCCCATATCAAAGTTCGGATTATTGCAGAATAATCCAAAGTTGGGATTAATAAAATGAAATTGTGCAAAGTTGGGATTAATAAATGCAATTTTTCCTTTTTTTTTGTTGTTATAAAGAATACCGGCATTTAATTAGGAAAAACAAATTGAGACAGAGGTTTTTTCAATAAGTTAGGAGAAGAGGAGGACCTTCCACCGAGGTCATATGGGGCCCGGTCCCTGATAAATTATTATGATTACTTAGTTAATGAAGTTAAATAACCTTATTTTACTTATAAAATATTGGAATATAGCAATTAGTTTCGAGTGAGAGGTAAAAGATTCAAATCTCGACCCCTCAAATATTGTTGGCCAAGATCCGCCACTAGTTAAGAGGAGTATATTAAATGGAGCACGTACTCAAACTTACAAATAAAAAAATATGTCAATAATAATCAATCTAGTATCAATCGATCTATTCAGATCATCTATATATAATAATTCATCTATAAGAATGTTTTAGGTTGATGCTAGTTTCTTGAATAAGTATTGTCCACTTTTCTTATCTTATTTAATAAAAAAAATCCATTCCACACTTATAAAACTAGCTAGTAAAAAATCTGGGTAAATATAAAAAAGGTATAGACAAGTTTCTAAGCAAAGTATGATATATATATATATATATATATATATACACACGTCATTCCTCCGTTTCTTTATAATTGCAAGTTTGCAGCACACTGTAAAAGGAAGATTTTTATGGTGAAAATTGTACTATTACTTTTATTTAAAGCACATGACCAACTTGATTATACTCATAACACCCTCTTAACCCCATTTTAAGTGTTATATATACCGTGATAAAGTGTGTGTTGCAATTACTTCCTTCGTGTTTAAATAAGTGTTACAGTTTGACCGAACATGCATACCGAGAAATAACTTTGACCATTAATTTATCTAATTATATGTTAGTGAAATGATAGGAAAATTGATATTATGAAAGTATACATAATAACAAATCCAACAATGTATTGTACAATAACATTTGGTTTTTATATATTAGTAAACTAATCAAGTCAAAACTATTAAAGGAATAGTGAAAAAAGTTAAATTGTAACACTTATTAAAATACAAAGGGAGTATATAGAAAAGAAGAAAGTATATATATATACGTAGTATATTATTATTTTTATAACTGTAATAAGAAAATAAAAAAAAAGAAAATAATTAACCCAATAGCAGAAAACCTGCAATAAACTAATCACGTCTGCAACAGTAACAGTGAGAAGCATAGCTAGACTGAAATGCTTGTGGAAGCAGTAATAATAAGGAAGAAGAATAATGGTGGTTGGCCAAGTTCCGATGTTCCTTATCATCCCCAAGCTTCACGTGTAATCTTTGTGCTACAATCTATACCATCAATTTGCTTCATTTTTTATTCATATTTCTTTCGTTATCTTTTAATTTGAAATAGTCTAACAAATTTATACACATTTTTTTTTAAGGAAAAATGTAAACTAATAATCCCACCTTTAGTCGATCTTCCATAAACAATCCCACCTTTTGAAATTCCAGAAATAATCCCACCTTTAACATGGATCTTCCATAAACGATCCCTATGACCTATAACCGGTTAAACCGGTCAAACTTTTTTTTATTTTTTTTAAATTCATCTTCTTCCACCTTCCTTGAGTTGCTTCTATGAACTGCCACCAAAATTACCACCAGTCCACCACCTCCTCAACTCCTCACTTGTCATCGGCCACCACTCACCCAGCCATCACCAATCGCAACCCTCACACAACACCACCAACCATAAACACCTTTCCACTCCTCCACCAGCAAGCCCCCTAACACCAAGAAGGTTGGGTTTTTTCAGTTGGTGATGGTGGTGATTCAATCCCACTATGCTAATTTCAACAACAATTTGACAATTTTACCCTTCTCCATCTCTCATGCTGTTACTCCCTCTTCTTCCTTTATTCAACTCTTCAATTTTTCCGGCGACAACGGCAGCGGCGCAAGTGTTACAGTTTCGTATCATGTTGGCTTAACTTCCTCCTGTGACGGCCACGGCGCAGGCCACGGCTTGCGCCGCCGTGGCCGCCTCCATTTTCACTCTTGAAGATATTGATCATCGATTAATTGGAGATAATCCAGATTTGGAAGTTAATCAGAGAGTATAATTATACAATTAGGAGTTTAATTAGTAGTAATTAAGATTAAGATATGATTTCGGAACAAAAACATTTGTTGAGATCTCTCCGGCGAAGTCATACTTCTACGCCGTCGTCTTCGTCGTCGTCTTCGCCGTCTCCTTTTTCTTCTTCGTGGATTCACTTAAGATCGGTGCTTTTCGTAGTTACTAATTCGTCTTCTTCTTCTTCCCCAGTTTCTAGTGATCGGTGAGTTTGTTTTGTTACTTTACTGATTTGAGATCGAGATCTGGAATTTTGTTACTTAATTGCTTTGCTTTACAGTTGAATTGCTTACTTCAATTTTTATTTTCTATTGATTGAGTTGTTGGGGAAGGCAGGGGCAGGATGAGGAAGGGAAAGGGGGTCGTTAGGTGGCTGGGTTTTTTTTTTTTTTTTTTTTTTTTTTTTAATTTTTAAAAAATAGAATAAACCAATCAATAGTCAACACGTGTCTTGTAACCTAATAAAACCGGTTAGCAAAACAATCCAACCGGTCAAGGTTTGTTAGTGGAAGATCCCTATCAAAGGTGGGATTGTTTCCGAAATTTCAAAAGGTGGGATTGTTTGTGGAAGACCGATTAAAGGTGGGATTATTAGTTTACAATTTTCCTTTTTTTAATTATCGATTTCTTTTGACTTATTTACGTTAGGAAAATAAAATAAAAAATTACATGTATATAACAAATGCAAAATACTCGATATTTTTTTTCATGAAAAAATGCCCAATTTCATAATAAAAGGAGTAGAAAGTATATGTTTTAAATAACCACCTTTTTTATTTTTCTATTTCTTACTTTAACATCTTTGTTTTCTATATTTATTGTACTTATTTTAAATTCATATCAAACTATTTTGATTATTAACTATCAATTTCTTCGTTTTCCTAGGATACTTCAACTTTTTTGGATTTGATTGGACATCTTGTTCCCTGTAGGCAAGCCAATTTAACAAAACCCTAGTTGCCACCTCCCCATGGTGGACCTTATGACACAAACCACAACTATTGTCTTTGCCAAGAGCTGCTATCCAAATTCCAAAATGAGGTTTGATTGATTAATAAATATAGATGAATAATGTACTCTGGTATTGGGATTTAGTCCATTAAAGTGAATAAAATATTATATTCGTAGTAAATATGTGAATTTTAAATATTCGTAGTAATAAATTAAAACGTGAATTTTAAGTGAATTGAAAGTGAAAGTTGAGAATTATGCTCATACGAAGTATACAATATAATTAAGGAATGGAAATATTAATGTAGAATTCATCTAATAGTACATTAATGCTTCTAAGTTATGATTTTATTCCTTTGATTATTATTATTATTAATAAACATTAATTTCAAGGCCTCAATTTATTTACCTTATTTTAACTTATTTTATTTATACTTATGATAGTACAGGAAATAAAGCTCACATAAATTTAGATAATTTATACTTCGTACGTCGTGATTATTGTACTCTAGCTAGATTATGTATGTGTTGGAAAAGATCACAAATAATCTTGCAGCGGAAATAATATTTTCTTTTCCTTTGTGTATAAACAAAATAGGTAACAATTATATCTCTATAACATAATAGATTAACTCACAAAGTGTTTATAAACTATAAACTAATATTCGATGGTATACTCTCAAATTTAATTAAATTGTATTTCTATTTATCAAAAATAATGTGATGCAAATTCTATCTCAATTTTCAATTAACAAATAATCTGATTACATATATATAATCAGCCTATATCTAAATAACTAATGATGCAAATTATCGTTATATAATTTGCCATTGATTATTTCTTATTTTGCTACTACTCTCCTTCTTTTTCTCTCCTTTTATTCCTCTCATTCTTTTTCTCTTCTTACTTGTAAATTCTCCTTTATTTATTTTTTGCAAATTCTAATAATAAGGAGGAATATTATCCAACAGTATGTAAGAATATTGTTATATATTTTTCTTTTTAAAGAAAAGATAAATAAGAAGTTAAGATAGTCTTCTCTCAAAACTATACCCTAACTTATTAGAATAAATAAAAAAATTTATTACCATCTTTAAACGGGTCAGTATCTTAAATTGTTGTTGTATACTTGTATTTAGCAAGAGGTGCCTAAATTTTCTTGTAATACAATTACATGCATATATCAAGTTGACCTTTTTGATGCTACCTGGCAATTACATATTTACATATGGATAAAATCTGGTTTCAGGAAAAACAAAAATTTTATGGATAAATATCAAAATGCAAAGAAACAATCATCAAGTTTTGAACGCCAACCTTTTGTCTCTTGTGAATTTTGCTTGTTTTGTTGCGCAGCCACCCGCTTAGGATAGATGGATTAATTAATACGGCTTTTTCACCATATATCACTGAGTTTTAACTTAATTTACCATATACCACCAAAAACTTTTTAATTTACCATGTATTACTGAGTTCCTATGCAATACTACAAAATACCTTTTTTGGTAACTGCCGTTAGTCTGTCGTTTGGGATATTTTACTAATTCACCATATACCCATGTTTATAAAGTTATTTCACCATATACCATTAAAATAAAAGATATTTCACCATATGCCCAGAAATTGCAACGGCTATTTTTTTTTCGTTGACAGTTGTAACAAATAATTTATATATATAAACATAATACTTGAGGGATTGAAGCAGCAATTCACCCTTCTAAAAGCATTTGCAAAGATGTTAACACACTCGAAATCATCATCGTCATCTTATGAATATGCATACATACGAGCTTGTACATGTGGGAAGAAATTTGCAATAAGGAGCTGTGATTCGGCAAAAATTCCACAAAAGTTGTACTATAAGGGTGATGTATGTGAGAAATTTAGATGGTGCAAGGGTAATGCCGAGAAAAATGTCCTTTCGGGTTATAATGTCATGGAGATGAGAGCATGTTGAAACATGAGTTGAAGGAGCTCAAGAGAAGAGTAGTGAAGCAGCAAAAGATAGTAAATGCAACAATAAATATAGTCGTTGCAATTTCTAGGTATATGGTGAAATATCTTTTAATCTAATGGTATATGGTGAAATAACTTTATAAACATGGGTATATGGTTAATTAGTAAAATACCCCAAACGGTAGACTAACGGTAGTTACCAAAAAAGGTATTTTGTGGTATTGCACAGGAACTCAATGGTACATGGTGAATTAGAAAGTTTTTGGTAATATATGGTGAATTAAGTTAAAATTCAGTGGTATATGGTGAAAATTTCGTAATTAATACTTGTGAAAGAATTCAACAAATTATTTCATAAGATTTCTATAAATGTTCAATCAATAATATAAGTTGATTAGATGAATACGTATTCCATAACATTATTGTTCATATTGTTTTATGAGGTTTGACTACACAAAAGGGTTTTCAAGCAGCTATTTTTATTTGTAGTTTGAAAACAGTCCAATCAAGCTGTTATTGTTGAAATGTTTGACTATCAACATTCATTCTTCTTAATTACATGTATTATCCCAATTTGGAAGCCACCCAATGATTCCCTACTAATCTTGAATTAGGTTAGCCCGGCCTTTATCATAAGTAAAACTATTTTATTTAGACTCTTCATTTTATACGGCGGTGCCGGCGGAGTATATGATCTGATCATCATTAATATCGTTGCTTAGCTTATTTCAAAGTGAAAAAATAAAACTACAAAATGTGTTCAAAAAAATGAAACAATACTTTGATAGAAGAGTGGTTCAGGATTTTCTCATGGAGATTAATTGATAGAGGTGAACCAAGTAGCGGATTTTAGGATTAGTTTCAAAATGATTTCAAGCACGCGTGGATCTTAGCTTTACTTTTTCTTGCCGATGGATTATTGTTTTCTCTCCCTTATCATCCATTAGGATGCTTCAGGTTATCCATTGAAGCTAGCCTCGTGGTTTTCACCATGTTAAAAAACAAAAATAAAATCAATCGAGGTAGTGGAACTGTGGAAGTACGTAGTGGTCTTTATTTTTTAGAGTTTTGTATATAGGGTGAACATTTAATAATAGTAAACCATTAATTCTTGCATTACAATTAAGGATTTCACAACAAAATAATAGCTCATATTCTCCATCACACAAGTATACAACTAAAAAAACATAAAACATTTACTAATACAACGTCACCAACACGAGTAGCAATTTAGTAACAAGTGTAACATTTGTTTAAGCCTTTAAAATGTCATATTCTAGTTTAACAAAATTACTAATTATAGTGTCACATAATATAATACTCCTTAATAATAATATAAATAATTAAATAATAATATATTAAAGTGAGGTTCCATTATGAAAACTTGAAGCAAAGCCAATTAATCCCCTTTAATAATAAAATATTATATCCTCCATTTTCACCTCCTCAAAAGCACGAAAAGTTTCATACCGCCATACCTTCTCAGTCAAGAAAGCAATTTTCTTTTCTGTATATTTAACACCCCATTCAACCTCCTTCAACTTTCTCTCTCCTCTTTCTTGAACTTCATTTTCTTTGAATTTCTCACAAAAAAATTTCAATTCAAACACCCTTTTCCTCAATTCATAAACCCCCATAATTTCCTGTTTCTTACACCAACTTTTTTCATTCAGACATTTCATCAAACACTTGGTAGACAACCCACTTTTCTCAAATCTGGGCTTAAAAATGCTGGAGCTCCAAGTAGACACCACAAAATCCGAACCCGAACCCGCATCCACCAGCTCCGGCGGAGGAAACAGTAACAGTGGCGGCGGAAGACGGCCCAGAGGCCGGCCCGCGGGCTCAAAAAACAAGCCCAAACCACCCATTATCATAACCCGAGACAGCCCAAATGCTCTAAGATCCCACGTTCTAGAAGTTTCTCCGGGTTCGGATGTGGTAGAATCCGTGACCCATTTCGCAACCCGAAGAGGAAGAGGAGTTTGCGTGTTTTCCGGCACCGGAGCTGTCACCAATGTCAATCTCCGGCAACCGGCGGCGCCGGCGGGAAGTGTGATGACGTTACATGGAAGGTTCGAGATTCTTTCGATTACCGGGACCGCTTTACCACCGCCTGCCCCACCCGGGGCAGGCGGGCTGACCATATTTTTGGCGGGCGGGCAGGGGCAGGTGGTGGGCGGAAGTGTGGTGGGCCCGTTAATGGCTTCCGGGCCGGTTGTTTTAATGGCGGCTTCTTTTGCTAATGCTGTTTTTGATAGGTTACCATTGGAAGAAGGGGAGGAAAGAGAAATCGGAAATAATACTAATACTAATACTACTACTAATAATAGTAATAGTAATCCGGTGGCGCAATTGCAGCCACCGCTGCAACAAGTGCACCATCAGCAGCAGCCGACGGCTTCGCAGTCGTCGGGTGTTACGGGGAGTGTGGGACCCCTAGAAGGAGGAGGGAACTTCTCGAGTTTCGGTGGCGGGGGTGGTGGTGGAGATGGACAAGGTGGGAATGATGTATTTGGATGGAGGTCACAGTTTTAGGTTAATCGTGTTTTTTGAGTTTCTAAGGTATTTTGCCGGATATTGATGGTCAAAGGTAAGTCTCGAAGGTGGTGGAAGTGATGGTGAGCTCCCAAGCTGAGGTACAAATTTTGTGTACAAAAATGAATGATCAAAAACTTGTGCAATCTGTAGAACTAAGAAATAGTCACTCTCCATTTTTTTTTTCTTTGAACCTTTTAATTTTCATGGAATTGTATTTTGCACAATTGCATGTAGTGAGGAGTGACTTTAATTTGGGGTGTTACTTTTATAATTATTATTTATTTTCGACTAATTTGTAGATTTTTTTTCTAATGAATTATGGAAATTTGTTGATCATGCAAAGGTTTGGCCACTACGTATATTTTTATGTAACTAATACACGAATTATATAATACAATCTCCTTAAATTCTAACCATATATAAATACTTTCTAGGTTCTACTATAGTTGTTTACTGGATCAATGAATAGGAGACATTATTTCCAACGGTTGGGCCAATATATATTATAGAACTCAGAATCAAACAAACAATGTTTTTGTCATTAATTCATTAACTAGTAATTTAAGATGTTTCTTCTATGTAGACATTTCATGTCAATTTGAGTTAATTTATTATTTTTCTTGCCCTATAGTAATATTGAATACACTTGTATAAATAGATGTCTCCTAGACATTATTAGTGTTTGAGTTTTGTAGTATAGTTTCTTTTTAGCTAAGTAGAAGGTTTTGTCTTGTGTGTTTTGTTGCATTGTATTGCTGTTTTAGTTATATGATCTTCTTGTAAAAAAAAAAATTGTGATTTTGCTTGCATTATGCTTTATCTGCATTTAATTTATTTGTTACTAATCTTCTATCTTGTGTGTCATGATATGATTCATATAACGTGATTTTTCGAATCAAGTTCTTGGTTAGATTGATAATAATTTGTTTAGTTAAGGAATTTAAAGTATAAAACCCTTAATTGATGACCTCAAATTCATGTTTTATCAACTTAAGTTGTTGGCTATGTTACTTATGTAGATGTTTTGAATTACTTATTTTAGTTCAAAGGATGAATCATTTCTACCCTCGAAATTAAATATGATTTATTGAATTCTTTTAAGTCTACTACGGAGTATAAGATTTTATTTCGGATTTAGATGCTTTGCAATTTTGCATCACTCAAGTAATTTAAGTGTTTTCTTGTTTTCAAGCCATTCTACCATAAAATATGCTAACTTGTAATTTTAAGAAATTCCTCTTTGCAAAAAAGAAATACAAGCACCTTACAATATCAATACATCATTCTACAATGATGTGACAACAATCTAAAAAGAAAAGCATCGAGATCACTTAAACAATAACCTCTCTCAAATCTATGCATAGATGAATTGGACAGAATTTCCTACACCTAAAGAAACTCTCATTTTCCTGTCTAAACATTCTGAAAGAGATAGGTTCTATTATTTCCTGTCATAGTCAATTTCTTTTCTTTTTCTTTCATGTCAAGGGAAGTAAAATTCATTTTCCATGTTCTAATGATGACTTACCTCTTCTTTGCCTTTCTTTACTTATAGAGTAATACATATAGTTCAGTAAGGTCCCTTTACATACATTTTTTTTTTAACATACACTAGCTCCGAATAGAAGGAGATTGTTTCAATACTAATTATATACAAATTGTTATAATTCAAAATTCAAACAGTAATCAGTAGCGGTTTCAGGAATTTGTATCAGCTATCAAATTAGTAAGAGCAAATAAAAAGGGAAATAAAACGGTGTTGGGGGTTTTGATCCTGCGACCACTGTTAAAAAATACGAAGCACCCACCACTTGGCTACAGGAGATAACGCTATAATTATGCGCATAATATAATGATGTATATAACTGGATTTTGTTTTTAGGTGAACTGATCAGAATTTTTTCGAATTCAGTATGGGTTCAGCTAAACCCACTGAACCCATACTGAAGCCGCCACTAACAGTAATACACTAATATAATATATAGTCTTTTTGCGGGGAAATAATTAGTAATCAAAGTTGGTATAATAGTGATTTGTGATGTGATGGTGAGTTCTTGTCACTATAAGGTTGATTATATGAAACTATGGAAGTGTTAGAATTAATACTTCAATTTGTATGAAGTTGTTTTGAATTATTTATTGTACTTAAATTATCATTATTGTTGAAACTTATTTGAAATTTTGTTTGAACTTGGACAATTATTATTGAATCTAATTTAAAATTTAATGAAACTTATTAAAAATTATTTCAAATTCCTCTATTTTTAGTGTGCTTTAGCCTTTGATTCAAGTACAGGACACCTCCTCAAACTCCTTAACTCCATTTGGTTAGGGTTTATAATGTTTCTAATTCAGCAAGGTTGATTACATTCAAAATACCTTACTTGAAAAGGACCTCTTTAAATTAAACAAAATAAATTACTAGTAAGCTAGAGTAGAAAATTTTAATTTTTTAATTGGCCTGGCCCCACAACTTTATATAATTGCTGAATTACTATAAGCATGCTCTCAATGATCATGTTAATTATATGTTAATTAATTATTTCTGTATCTAGCTACTTATATATGTATGATTTTTGATAGACAACAAGCTATTATTCTTGAATACTCCATACTTCATATAAATAAATGAATATCAGAATATGATTGATTATATTAAGCAAATAAGATTTAAATTTCATTTCAACTTTGTTTATAAAATGAATTATTGAACTTCAGACAACCTTATCAGACTTCAAACATAGATGATGCACTCTTATATTACTCCGTAATAATGTAAAGAGAGCAAGTATCTACGTAAACTAAACACAGTGTTTTAGATGATACACTTCAAACATAGATGAGTAATAATTTCATTTATTTTTGATTAAAAAACCTTGGATTGTGACTTGTGAGATTAAATTTCATTTGCGACATTGTATTTTGTGACACTCTTAAAACATTCATGTTGTACACAAATAGAGCAAGTGACACATGCAAGTTATAGTTGATATATCCCGACTAAATACAAGTGATATAAGTTAACATTAACTCTCATATATAAAAAACTTTTTTTTTCAAGGCAGTTCCAGTTAATCACATTGAAAATAAAATTCGTATATTAAATGACAAGACTGTAAATATATCAACAAGTATACCGTCAGTCCGTCAACACGATACTTTCGTAATTATATCAACTCATGTGGGATCCATTTGTAATAAAAAGTTGTTAATTTATTTACAATTTTGTCATTTATTTATCAAGTTGATATACTTGTATATTCTCTTTTTTGTTTAGTATGGGAAGCAAAAGGCAAAATTAAATAGAGACCCTCATGACAGAAAAGTTTGTAATGAGAGAATATGTTACAAGTATAATTTTAAGAAGAGAAAAGGAAAAAAAAGAAAGGAACTTCAGAAGAGAAAAGCAAGACTTTAGAAGTAACTAATATGAGGATGGGGTGCAGGCTTAGCCCAATAGATTCTTTAATTGGGTCCTACATAATTACTACCTTTTCTTCTTTCTCCAACTTTTTTTTGTTCCAGTTTTTAGGCCCACAACTTCGCTTGTTCTGATCCATTTTCAAAGCTTACTGCAACTTAACGCAGAATAATAACGATATGACCATGAAATATCAAATATGAGTTGCAGATTTTACCGGTACAAGCTCGAGTAAAAGTGTATTTTAAAGTACAGTTCATCCGTTATAAAGGAAATTGCAATATTTTGAATTTTAATTATTTATACTACGTACATGTAATATGTAATTAAGTATTTATAAAATTTTGATGTAACAAAATCAAATTTGTCATACCAAAGGTCCAAAGCTAAGTTATATACTCATCTGCCACAATTGTCGACTTTTATACTACAAGTTTAGCGGGGATTGAAAACCTCATAGTTATGAGATAACAATCGTAGATTCCTTACCGTTAGACAAGATATGCTCCAATTTTCCCTCTATGATGATGTTGACAAGGATAAGCTTCTTTGAACCAATGTCTAAAAAAAAGAAGAAAAGAAAAAGACAGACTAGGTCACAAGGATAAAAGCTTGTGTGTGACTTTGTTTCTATATCCATGTAGTCATGTTACAAGAGGGTAATACTATCCCTTGCACAGGGATTTGAAATTCCCTTCGTTTATGATTAATTGGAACATTTTCATTTGTTATTAATTAATTTGTAAAACTTTATAAATTGATATTGTTTCACTATGATTTAAATTATTATCTTTTTCTTTAGCTACTAATTACAACCGGTTGTACTTCAATTTCTTAACAACCATACATATAATACTATACTTTTTTTTGAAAAAAATACGAGTATTATTTTTCACTTTCATCACTAATTATAATTCCTCCGTTTTCATTTACTTGACCCATAACCTTTGGTACAATTTAAGAAGTGGAAAGAAGAATTGTTGTTGGTGGGCCTTACTGCACATGGTTTACTTTATTACCCTCAAAAGTTGTTTCCAATGCACATAACGAGGGTAATTTAGAGAATTTATCTACCAAAAGCTTATCAAATATTTCGTATAATATAGTCCAAGTAATATGAAATATCCATTTAAGAATTATTATTCAAGTAAATAGAAATGGAGGAAGCAGATTTAAAATTCTAATTTTGATTCTCACTTTCCACTCTATAATTTCTAAAAGTTCATGTTGATTGATCAAATCTAGTGTTGCAATTAATTAGAAATGAAATGAGTATTGGTAGTAAAATGTCGACCTAATCTTCTTTAATTTACTCTGTAAATGGTTAATATCCGAGTAGGGTCTTTTGGATCATTTAGTTTAAATTAGTCAACACTCAACAGCTCTAAATTAGTCAGTGGATCAGGCAGCAATACATAAAGCCCAATCCAAAGTATAAAACTAGGCCACATTTTTTGTGTTTTTTAAAATCCAAAATTAAAAAAAAAAAAAAAACCCCTTCCAAAATAAAAATAAAAATCACGGTTAAGAATCAATCAATTTCATCAAAAATTAAATCAGACGGTCGTGATCAATTCTATGTTCACAATCAGATAAAGACTACCACATGAACTGATAAACTCCACCCACCATAACTTTCTCTCTCCTCCATTATCAAACCTTCAATCTTTTTTTCTAAGGAAAAATTCATGGGAATAATCCCACCTTTGGGCCATTCGTTTTTAATAATCCCACCTTTGAGTTATTTTTTAATAATCCGACCTTTACCCCCCATTCTTTTTTATTGGTCCTATTTTACCTGAAACCGGTTAAGGAGGTAATTTTTTTTTTCTTTTTATTAATTTACACGTGTCATTATTTAATTGGTCAGAAAAAAATTAAAAAAAATAAAAAGAAAAAATTAATTTTAGGATTTTTTTTTCTTTTTACCTCCTCCTTGCTTAAAAAAAAAAAATTAATTTTTTTCCCTTTCCTTCTTCCTTATTGTTTTCCCCTCCTTCCTCCATTTTTTCCGGCTAGGCAGCCCACCCCCCTGCAACCAGCCACCCCCACCCACGACCTCGAAACAATAGAGCCAACCATGCCCATCCCTAAAACAACCCATCCCAACCACCCCACCCCCGAAACATAAAACCCCAGCCACGCCCACCCCTGAAATAGCCTATCAAGCCACCCGCAACCTCGAAACACCCCACCCGCAACCTATCTTCACCCCAAATCGATTCATTTTAGCCTTCCCACACCCCGAAACGACCAGCCCCAACCTTCCCTAACCCTTGAAAAACGCCACCCCAGCCCTCCCCACCACGAATATTCCCACCCCAACAAAGGCGCGTCTGGGTCTTTAAATTGGAGCATCAATTGAAGTTGTTGGTGTCAAATTGCTCAAATGAAGGCCAAAATCATGATTGTAGGTGGCCGAAATGCTGATTGCAATGATTTGGAGGTCGAATTGTTGTTGATTGGTGGCGGATTGGAGTGTGGGGATTGCTGCTGAAAGGTGAATTGAGAAGATCGAGTGCGCACTAATGAGTTTAAGTTCATGAGGTTTAGTGCGTAAGTGTTAGACAACCCCATCCACATCCCTAATCGGAATGAAGATACCTTCGCGCAGTTCTTTGAATCACACGTTATATGAAATCGATTCTTTTTTAGGTGGCTGAATTGCCCAGGTGGTTATGGAGGGAAGAAGGGAAAGGGGAAGGGGAAATGAAAAAGAAAAAAAAAAGTTTAATTTTTTTATTTTAATTTTTTCATTTTTTTTTACCAATCACAGGCCGCCACGTGTCATGTAACCTGTTATAACAGGTTACATGACCGGTTGGGACCAATAAAAAAGAATAGGGGGTAAAGGTTGGATTATTAAAAAATAACTCAAAGGTGGGATTATTAAAAACGAATGGCCCAAAGGTGGGATTATTCCCATGAATTTTTCCTTTTTCTAATTATTATTCCTCTAATCCCCTTCTTTAAACCCTTATTTCAATTAAATTTCAAAAAGAATTAAATTCCCCCCTTTTCAATTAATTTTTTTTTACAATGAAAGAAAATCCCAGAAACCATAATACCCATTTTCATCTATAATTCAATCCCTAATTTTTCCCCCAATTTTTGAAATGGAAAACCAGGTCTTAAATTTCGACATAGAATTAGGACCTGGGGCCACAATTTCCGACGACGCCATTGAAATCGACGAAAATGATATCCCAGAAACTCCATTTCTACACCCAACTACACCTTTCTCGTTCGCCGTTGAAGGAGAATTGCTCGACCTTGAACCCTACGATGGCATGGAGTTCGAGTCCGAAGAAGCTGCAAAAGCCTTCTACAACTCGTACGCGCGTCGAATCGGGTTCAGCACCCGGGTGAGCTCGTCGCGCCGTTCGCGTAAAGATGGCGCAATTATACAGCGCTCCTTCGTTTGTGCGAAAGAGGGGTTTCGTAATTTGAATGAAAAAAGGACGAAAGATAGAGAAATTAAGCGTCCTAGGATGATTACAAGAGTTGGGTGTAAAGCAATGTTGTCTGTAAAAATTCAGGATTCTGGAAAATGGGTTGTAAGTGGGTTTTGTAAAGAGCATAATCATGAGCTTGTTCCTCCTGATCAAGTGCATTGCCTGCGATCACATAGACAGATTTCGGGGCCGGCGAAAACGTTGATTGATACATTGCAGGCTGCTGGATTAGGGCCTAGAAGGATAATGTCTGCATTGATTAAGGAATATGGTGGGATTAGTAAAGTGGGGTTTACTGAAGTTGATTGTAGAAATTATATGAGGAACAATAAACAGAGGAGTATTGAGGGTGATTTTCAGCTTCTAATTGAGTATTTAAAGCAAATGAAGTTGGAAAATTCGGGTTTTTATTTCGCGGTTCAAGGAGATGGTGATCATAATTCTTCTTGTTCTACAGGTAATGTTTTCTGGGCTGATAGTAGAGGTAGAATGAATTATAGTTATTTTGGTGATACTGTAACTTTTGATACTACTTTTAGGTCTAATAGATATAGATTGCCTTTCGCGCCTTTTACTGGAATTAATCATCATGGTCATCCTGTGTTGTTTGGGTGTGCTTTTTTGATCAATGAATCTGAATCGTCCTTGGTTTGGTTGTTTAATACATGGTTGGATGCTATGTCGGGGAAGCATCCATTGTCGATAACTACTGATTATGATGCCACTATTAAGTCTGCTATAATGCAGGTTTTCCCTGGCACCCGGCACCGGTTTTGTAAATGGCATATCTTTAAGAAGTGTCAGGAGAAGTTGTCTCATGTTTTGCTTGAGCTTCCGGGGTTTGAGGCGGATTTTCATAAGTGTGTTAACTTGCCTGAGTCGGTTGATGAGTTTGAGTCTTGTTGGTTGTCGGTTTTGGATAGGTATGATCTTAGGGATAATGAGTGGCTTCAGTTGATTCATTCTGCTAGGAGGCAGTGGGTTCCAGTGTATTTGCGAGATGCATTTTTTGCTGAGATGTCAGTAACACAACGTAGTGATAGTATGAATTCGTACTTTGATGGCTATGTGAACGCGTCCACCAATCTTAGTCAGTTCTTTAAGCTTTATGAAAAGGCTCTTGAGAGTCGAAATGAAAAGGAAGTTAAAGCTGATTTTGAGACTATTAGTACTCCTCCTGCTCTTAAAACCCCTTCTCCAATGGAGAAACAGGTCTCTGGACTTTACACTAGAAAAGTATTTATGAGGTTTCAGGAAGAGTTGGTAGGGACTTTGACTTATATGGCGACAAAGACAGATGATGTTGGGGAGGTTATCACATATCAAGTAGCAAAATATGGGGAGGATCATAAGGTATTCTGTGTGCGATTTAATGTCTTAGAAATGCAAGCAACTTGCAGTTGCCAGATGTTTGAGTTCTCAGGGCTTCTTTGCCGACATGTACTGGCAGTGTTTAGAGTGACTAATATTCTTACTCTGCCCTCACATTACATTTTGAAGAGATGGACAAGGAATGCCAAGAGTATGTTGGATAATCTGCATGGAAGTACTGTAACTGGTTATCTAGAGTCCCATACAGTCCGGTATAATTCCCTACGTCACGAAGCTTTTAAATTTGTTGATGAAGGGGCTAGTACTTCAGAGACATATGATGTGGCAGTGGCTGCTCTAGAAGAGGCAGCAGAAAAGGTATCCCAGGCTTTAAAGAGCGTGCGAAAGAGTTCTATGGCAAATGGGCCTGTTAAGGGCTTAATGAGAGGAGGCTCAGGGAATAAATCCAACCATGACAATGGTATGAGCCTCAGTCAGCAAGTGTCTGAGGTACATGAGAAATTCTCTGATCATTTAGATTACGATTTGCTCGTGCTTCTTGATATATGACAAATCTATGCTATGCTCTAGCTTATTTGCTAACCCCCTCTTTATTTTTTTGTATGAACTTTGGGATATCTTTTATGCTGCTATCTTTTTTGTTATGAATAGAGTACTTATTGATAGCTTGGATATATTCTGTGTGTATGTCTTACAAGGGGGAAAAGAATATTTCAGATTTTGATATTGGTTAAGCTTTTCCAAAGATGACTGTCTATAGGAATATAGATACTAACCTAGTTGTACAGGATATCCTGTCTGATCTGTTTGACTAGTGGACAAAATACCCACTGAAGCTATGTATGTTTACATAAGAAACTTTCAGTCAGGAGCAGAAAGTTGAAAACTGCTTTAAGCTGGCACTTCCATGTCACTTGGAGGCTACTTTTCAATTTGATCTGTGGGAAACTGGGGTTTTTGGGTAGCATTGCCAACTTGTGTAGCAATAAATTCTGTTATGTTTGATATGGGATTCTACTTTATGTGAAGATAGGAGGGGGGCTACCTCAGTAAATTATTGCTCATTTGGTCTATAATAAAGTGCTCAGACTTTTGACTCTTTAGAGTAACGGGGTTCCTAAGTGGACTCAGGGTCTGATTGGCTAAAAAGTCTTCTTTAAAAGAAAAGAATCATAATAATGAGGCACTTCCAATCAACAATTTAGTCATTTTGACATGTTAATACCTCATTTAGGCTTTAGTTGATAAATTTTCGAGTCTATAGTTCCGTCTCTTTTAGTTTTTAACCTATGTCAGGTTTCTGTGAGCTCCCTGCTGCAAGGGTGGCTCTACAGTCAGTCAGGCATTGATTCTTTTAAAGATAAAATCTCTCATAAAGAATTAGGGAATTGTTTAGGTTACATAATGGCTGTAACTCAAAAAAAAAAATAAAAAATTAGCTTCTTGTGATCATAATTAGGCAGCAATTTGGAAGTAAAGTATTCTTTATATGATATATGCACCATCTTGGTCCTTTGCTTCATAGAGTTTGCAGCCTCTTACCCCTGTTAGCAGATTCCATTAGTGATTAGACTTGTTATCTGAAACCTATGGTCTCTCAAGTTAAAACTGCACTAATTATTGAGTCATCATAATTTAGTCTATTATGATCCAAAACCCCGTTGTAAGTTGTTTGACTCCCTTTGTGATGGAGCAGTAGTATTAACTCTCCTTGACATAGACTATTGTTGAATTGAGTGGCTTACTTTGGGCTTATAAATGATATTTCAACCGGACAGAAGTATAGAGAAACTTACATGCAGAGCAATGTAGCCTACCTTATATGATTTTCAAGAGTTGAGTGTTGATGTGCTGAATTTAAACTTGTCATTACTATTTTTTTTTTCTTTCCAAATTGTAGTAAAAGAGAAGATGACAAGATTCTATTGATTATATTGTGAGCTGTTTTATCGTAGTCTGATTTGGTGTAAATGGTGATAGTTTTGCTTAACCTTAATTGTGAATCTTGGTTTTGTCACTTTTGTGGCTGTCTGATTGAACCATCCTCCCTCTTTCGAGTCTTTCCTCCTTTCCTCATCCAAGCTGAATTGCGGCTCTTGAATCATCTTAGAATAATTATAGCAAACCTGTTATAACAAAAATTGTGGAGTAGAAGCAGGGGTTAAGTAAATGTTTGGGATACCCAAATTAGCTCTGAGATTATAACTTTGGAGTTTGAACTGATTCTGCAATTACTGTTTGGGATTGGTATGTCTGTATTGCTGTATTGGATTAGTGTCATTTAACTAAAGGATGTTTGGTGTTTACATTTGATATCTTTGTTCTCTTTTGGCCTTATATTTTAGTGCTGATAAATTTGACAAATATGACAGTATTACCAAGTAGTAAACAAGTAAATTGGTTCAACACTTCTTTTATTTCACTATTTTTATTAGTCTTTGTCTTTTTTGTATGCAACTAAATGTGCTGGGAACTTAAATTTGATACATTAAGCAATAGGCACACTTTTGAAGCAATCAGAACTTGTTCAACTATCTAATTCATTCTCTGCAATTTTTACTTAGGACTGCATGGACCAGAAAATCAGAGAACTTAGTGAGGAGCTAGAATCAGCTAACCGAAAGTGTGAAGTTTATCGAGCCAACTTGCTTTCAGTGTTGAAGGACATTGAGGATCACAAACAACTACTATCAGTGAAAGTCCATAATGTGAAGCTTGGCCTCAAGAATGCCATTTAAAAGATGCCGTACAATTTCCTTTACTTGATGTACAATTGTACAGATATTTTTTCGTTTAGCTCAATTACTCACAGGAATTTTTTCTCTTTTCTTCATAAAACATTGTACATTGTGTGGATAGTAAAGAATTAGAGTTATGTAGGCCTTTGACATACATTGTAACAGTGTGTGTTTCCTAACTATAATATTTGTAATTAACAGATCACACCAGTAAATCAGCTTTCTTCTGATATTCTCGGAATAAACTTCTCCTATAAGATTTACCCATCTTCAAAAAAAATTTCTCTTCGTAAGTTATTCTCCGGATTTGTCTGATCATTGTGACTGATCCATTCCGAGCTTCTTTATAAGTTTTAATTTTGCAGGTTGGCAAAGGTTGTGGCTTCATGCAGTTAAACCCTGATACTGCTATATGTCCTGCTTTTTTTTTTTTTTTTTTTTTTTTTTTGGGCTAAAGATTAGCTTTTGTTATTTTATTTTTATAGCCACATTGGTGTAAATGGTGTTTATTTATTTATTTATATTATAAATGACTGAATTATGAGAGAAACATAATGGAAAATAAGGTCAAAATAGGTGAAAAACACAAATTGGATAGTTTATTAATTCTTCACGTGATTATTAATTCTGGCTGGAAGAAGTATAACGGATTTAAATTGAGGGCGATGGAGTTGAACATGAAGAAGGATTGTGTATTTTAAAAAGGAAGAGGTGGGTAGTAGAGAAAATACTGTATTTTGCAATGAAAACCTGTTTTATTGTAATAGAATTGAACTTTGCCAAGTCCAAGATGATGTACCTTGTTTTTTAGTCATTCTTTTTTGGCTATGAATTGTGATGAAATACTTGCAAGCCTAATAGTTAGTTGTGAAGTCAAAAATTTTGTCCTTTGATTTATAATGGTACGGTTCTACTGCATGTAGAATTTGTTGTAAGGTAACAATAACCTGCTGCATATCTGTATATCTGTATTGGCAATTGAATATCGCCTCTTTAACTCTTTATAATCATAGGGTAAAGCTGTGTACATGTCACTCCTTAAACTTGTTAAGGATGGGAGCTTATGAAGGTGCATAGGTATTGTTGTTGTATACTCTGTAGATGGCTGATTATCTTGCGTGGGACTTTTGTTGGCTGTGTAGGATATGAAATGTGTGGGTTTACAGTATTTGGAAGCTATTCGGAAGCTGAAGGATTCTGGGTTTGAGCCCACTCGTACCATTTATTTGACCTTAGTGCCGGATGAAGAGATTGGAAGGCATGATTGGGTGGAAAAGTTGGCCGAGTCTGATTTGTTTAAAAAAATGAATGTGGCCTTTGTTCTAGATGAGGGACTTGCATCACCTGGAGAAAAGTACCGGGCATTTTATGCAGAGAGATCACCAATGTGGATAGTGATCAAGGCTACAGGAGCTCCTGGACTTGGCGCTAAGTTGTATGATAATACAGCAATGGAGAATTTGTTAAAGAGTATTGAGATCATAAGAAGATATCGAGCGTCGCAATCTGATATGGTAAAGTCTGGCTTGAAAGCTGAAGGAGAAGTGGTTTCGGTGAATATGGCGTTTCTGAAAGCTGGCACTCAAACTCCAACTGTAAGTCTCTGCCCTGATTTTCCTCAGGCTTTATGTACTGTAGTCAGTAGTAGAAGCAGCTTCCATGTTGCATATTTCGTTCTGCTCTCGAGTCCTGTTGTCCTCTTATCTTCTTTCTTCATTTCTTAAAGCTTTGGATTGAGCAAAGAAACGTGTGGTAGAAACTATTAGTGCCAATCTAGGAAAATCTTAAAAGTAGACATAAAGTTACATAATCTGTTTGAAAACAAATAGGTGACTTTCTCCACCATGCTGGAATCATGCCTGTTAGCTCATAGTGAGACTTTCAGTTATGTTCCAATTGTACACAGCCTTTTCATCCCAGTTATCAATTTGCTTGTTGAATCATGCTTGTTCCAGGGCCTGATTTCTGGTGAAGGTCAGGGAGATGGGACAGATAATGGTTAATTATCAATATGGTACTTGATAGTAGGACGAGTGATGATGATGTCTTATGCCTTAGTTTAAGTTCTAACATGGAGATTTTTTTTCTTTCAGGGTTTTGTCATGAACTTGCAACCTTCTGAAGCTGAAGCAGGTTTGATATTCGGGTTTCACCAACAGCTGATCAAGAAGCCCTTGTAAGGCGTATCGCTGAGGAGTGGGCTCCTGCTTCACGTAACATGACATTTGAGGTTAAAATTTCTTGTCTGAAGGACTCTTCTATCAGTTTACGTGATAATCATATAATATTCCCAACCTAGTGCCCCTTCCCCTCCCAATTTCTTGAAGAATTATATGTGATGTGTATATTTTATGTTTATCTTCATCTAAGGAAGTTGGAGGAAAAATGGGATTTTCTTTGATGAGTGCAAATGCTTGTTCTAGTTTATCCATCCTTTTGGTTCTTAGAATGCTTACACTCAACAATCATAGCATGGGAAGAGATCAAATTCAATATTTTCCCTCTTGATTATTCTTCCTAGATTTCAAACTCCCCTGAATGTAGTGTATTAAGGACATACAAATGGAAAAAGTCCCACTTCACAACAATTCTAGATTTTGAATCCATTGAGAGTAAATCAAATGACCGCATTAGATTTCCTAAGTTGCCCAACTTACACTATAGATGCTACAGCTGTATTAGGGTTCTCTAGCGAATCGTAGATTCGACAATTGAAGTAGATTTGAATCACTACAGCGAATCTGACTAACTAAATATGCTGTTGTTAATTGACTGTACCAAACTTAATAAAAATTTCCAAAATGCTGTTGCTTTCAGCATTTCTATGGCTTAGACTGTGATTTCAAAGTGCAGAGACAAATTTGCCTAATGTTAGTAAAATTACTATATATATTCTGATGGGAAAAGGTACTCAAAAGTTTGACTTCTTCCTCAAAAAATTATGTCATGCTCAACCTACAATTATGTACGTTTATTTCCTCGTATGATATTTTACATGCTTAAAATTTTATGTAGTAGTACTTGTTAATTATATGGCTACTTGCAGAACATTTTCTACAGAATCTATTGCTGTTATCTGTTAGCTGAATGAAGTAATGCCATGTGCTGCAACTTGTGTTTATATTACTAATGATGTCTATTATCATTTCTCTTTACCAAACAAGGCCAAGGATATGGAAGATGAAATAGTGTAATTATCTGATTTTATCTTCCTTATGCCAGTTGACTAATATATGTCAATATGTGTAGTATGGGCAGTTTAAGCAGAAGCCATCTGTGCTTGACAACTTTGGTAACCCAGCTGTCACTGCTTCTAAGAAGAGGTTGTTCGCAGTGCTGGTGGAGAGCTTGAAAAGCCATAAATTTTCCTTGCTTCTACAGATTGTCATTACTTTAGGCGACAAGGTCTACCTGCTATAGGTTTCTCTCCTATGGCAAATACTCCAATTCTACTACATGACCACAATGAGGTACAGTATATTCTTGCCTTATTCTTATTCTCTTCCTTGTATTGCATGGACCTAATCTACTTTTGTCTAGTTGTACGTAAATTCAGTTTCTGAGACTGTTGATAAGAAATCCAAGCCTGGACTCAATCCCATGATCATATAATCATATTGAGAACCCTATTTTATTGTTGTTATGAACTAATCATCCTTGGTCTTAAAACCTGAAACATGAGATCTGGCTTCCCCTCTTTTAATTCTCTTATAATCTTATTATGGGCGCGGTCTGTTTGACATCTGTATGTATTTGAGTGGGAAGGGTAACAAACTGTCTCCATCTCCTAATCTGGTACTCTGATTTTTAGGGGGTTAGTGCTGGAGGGGCTTCTATACTCAAAAGAATTAGATCTAACTGCCACCACGCACTCTCTACATAGCTCAATCGGGAAGGAAAATGGTCACTATACATAGCATGTCAAAATGATCTGTTGCTGAAACAGTCAGGTGTTTTGTTTGCCTGGTGACGACTTCAATTGATTCAGCTTCATCTGTGTAAATTTGGAACTTCCATACTTCATTTTTTAGGTTTCACAAACTTACCGGTTTATTGATGTTATTAGCACGGCCAAAGTGCTGAACTGAACTCACTGACAGCTGTGTATAAAGTTTTCTCCTTTCCATATGACTGATATGAGTACTCCATTTCGAAATAACAATTACACTTTAGCCATTTCGAAATAATGATTACGCTCCCTTTAGCCGTTCTGTAATATATGACCCATATTACTTTATTACCCCCATTTTCTTCGTTTCTTACTGCATTCCACTATTATACTGGGACTTTGGATGCTATAATTTTCAGTTTCCTATAATTGCTCTTTCCTTCTTGACTTCTTATCCTCCTAGGCTGCTGCTTGAAAAATGGCCACATTGGGTGGATTTAGTTTTATGTGTAAGAGGTTTAAATTCTCATGATACTTAGTTCTGAGCAAGCAACATCATCAGCCCCCCTTTAATACTTTTTGTTAAAATGATTGTTCGATGACTTCGATCTCTACTCTTGAAAGTGAGAACATTGTTAACTCAAACCAATACTCATACAAGATTTGTGATGGATTAATGACCAAACCTTTCGTGACAAAATGTATGTAACATTGCAACACAAGTATTTTAGGAAATAATCTCACTATTATATAAACTCACAGTTTTTCATTCAGTGATACTCTACTCTGTTAAGGAGAAAATTGAGATACAAACGATACTAAATCCTGCATTGCCGTGCTTACATGTCTAAAAGAGTCATCTATTTCTCTTTCACAATTCATTAGTTGAAATTAACAAGCACTGCAGAGACGCAGACTATGAAGTATTTACATGATCCTAAGTCAAATATGCTCTTAAAAGATACTTTTGCAATTCACTCTGTCAAACTAAGTCTTGCAGTCGTCCACATCAAATGGGCTTTTTCTGTTGGTTTCAAATAGTCAGAGAGACTTGAGAATTGGTTAACTCCTCCACATCATGTTCATCCAATGAAGCGACGCTCTTAGCAGCTTCCACATGAGTACAATCTGAAGCATATTATAAGAGGGTTCACAGGCAGTCAATCATCAGGCAAAGTACATACTTGCGAAAATAAAAGATTGTACACCATCCACTCAGAAAGTAAAATCTTCAATTTTCTACAAATCAAGAATATAAATGATCAAAATACCTTTTAGTTATGAATTATGATAATGAAATTTTGATATCAACTTCATGCTTCAAGAAATTATTTACACCTTCACCTGCAAATAATTACCAGTACACTATATAAGTACGAGTAGTATATTCTGCACAAGCATACAAGCGTAGATGGTTCAATGGAAAACAACACGTAGTGCTTCAAAACTAAACAGAAAAGTGACTCAGAATTCTAACCTGAAGGTTGAGGACCCCGATAATACAAAATTGAAACTGTCAATCTTGTTAGATAATGGGCTAATGAGCATCACAGCAAGTTCCAAGCAGAGCTATATATTACTCAGATTGATACTACCGATATATTAGGCGCAACAGCCGCATTCCACCCGCGAAAGTGGTTTCACAACCGTTACCAACGACTGAATGTAGTTTCAGATAAAATTATAATTAGTAGATGTTGTGTTTGCTTAAACCAAATTGGGATATAATTAATATTTTTTTAGAAAACGATAGAGAGCCTACATAATATGAAGGAATATCAAATCAATTTAGGGAAAAAGATACAATCCGGAGCTAATAATGGCGAACACCTCAGTGTAATTGCTTACCGTATATCTCTGTGGGGGATGTGTTGAATCTTGGGCCAGTCCTCCCCATCTGGTTCTTTGCATCTTTCGTGTAGTTCTGCTGAACTATCAAGTATCTCAAGTTTCTGAAGGGAGGTGAGGTTCCGGATTGATTCAGGGAGTGACTTTATGGCCCAGCAACTTACAATGGACAGGGAACGGAGACAGTGTTGAAGGGATTTCCATGGCATGCCATCGTCATCGACCTCGTCTTCAGAGAAGCTAAGTTGATCACTGTTTGTAAACTCTAATGACTCCAAGGCAGTGAGATGCTCCAACCCCCCTCTTCCAAGTCTCCTCAATTTTGAGCAATCAGAAATTCGAAGGCTTCTTAGGTAAGAAGTGTATTTGTATTTCCGGAATGCATCCCCTAAACTCTCCACCTTCTTATCCTGGCATATGTCGAGTTCATTGACTGGAGAGTTTATTAAGTTGAGAAGACCCACGTCATCTGTAAGCAGCTTCCTTAATATGACGTCACCTCGTGAATTTCCAAAACAGTCAACCTCATCCAAGCCCAAATCTTCGAGACTTCCACAGGAAGGAAACGAAGTTAACTTTGGGCAATTAATGATTTCCAATTTGGAAAGACGAGGAAATGTGAAGCTACTCCTCAAGATATGCTCATCATCATCCTCATCCTCAACCAACTCCTCCTCCCTCCACCATCCTTTCAAACTTATAAGATCGCGAATGTAGAGTGATTCAAGGGAGGGGAAGAATGCCATAAAATCTTCTCCATCATTGGCATTGTTGCTGCTTGTATTCTCCATATATTCCAGCTTGTGTAGTAATAGAAGTGTCAGTGATTTCAGATTACGCAGTTTACTCAACGATGGTATCTGCTCCAAATTGTAACAGCAAGAAAGGCTGATCTCGACAAGAAGTGGGAGGGAGAGTGCCCAGTTATCCAGTGCTCTACCCCACCTTGGAATGGGGAAATCAAAGTTACTCACTGTGAGTTACAAGTTTGTTACTCACAATGGCATTTCGGAAATTAAGTGGAAGTTTTCCACTTAATGAGTTGCTGAGTTGGGTGCGTCTATGTGTCAAGTTGCTGACTGTACCGCTGACTGTACCTGGAGTATTGCTGAGTGGGGGACATCCTTCCGTCAATAAGATGGATGGCGTTACCTTCTTGACGTTTTGGCGGGAAAATATTCCCAGCTTACATACCCAGAAGCTTGTTCAGAGAATTAGCATGTAGTTTTCTGATCTTCACTCTCATCGCCGTTTTGTACAGCTTCCAGACCCGGTAAACAGACCCAGTTGAAAACCAGACGGACATCTTCGAATTACGAGGTATTTTTCCGATCCATTTAAGCGTCGCATGTTGCAGTTGTGAGTTTTGTTCTGTATTTGTCATGCGCCCACAATTCATGAAATTGAGGTCATAATCTCGGACCGCAATCGGAATAATTATGAATGTAATTGGATTTTAAGGACTTTTTCCTCTGTTAAAATGGGGTTGAGGTTGACGGAAATGGCCGGAGGATTTTGTTTAAAAATGTAATTTTTTAGTTTTTGAAAACAACGAGTTGTCTTCGTATGTTTTATGTAAAATCCCCGTGTTGATTTGTGAGGTTATGTGAAAATTGGTTGTGTTGGTTGTTCAATTGGTTGGTTGATTTGTGTCGGTTGGTTATATTTCTGTGTTGGGTTGAATGTGTGCTGTGAAAATGTGTTTGGTTGATTTGTGTTGAATTTTATATTATAATTATGTTGGCGTTCTGTATTAATTGTTGTCGTAGTAATTATGTTGGTGTTCTTTATTTGAAGGGTTAATTGTTTTTGTTGGAGAAGATTGATATTATGGAAATGGAAACAGAAAGCGTTATAAGGGGCAGTGAGGTTGGTGTTGGTGATTGTGGCAGTGGAGTTAAGTTTCGGAGTAACGTCCATATGGAGGAGGATATAGAAGACGTAGATGATGCAGGTAGTTGTGCACTTGACATGGATGTTAGGTATTTATCCCCCCTGGAAACAATTCATACGACTCACACTGTGGTTGGTAGCAACGAAAATAGCTGTAGTTGTTGAGGAGCCTAAGGAAGGGATGGTTTTCCAGTCTTGGCAACAGGTTGAAGCCTACTATAAGGACTATGCTGAGCAGATGGGGTTTGGAGTGACAAGGGCTCAAGGTGTAAATTCTAAGACGGGGGACCCAAAAAAAATCAAAGTCACGTGGAAGTGTGAGTGTTGGGGAAGACCCGACATGAGGGCTAGAAGGGAAGCGAAGAAGAGGGCAAAGGCAATGAGTCATGGAGGTTCAGGTGGTTTAGTTGATGGGGTGGTATGTGAGGATGAATTAAGTGGTATGAAGAGGACTTCGAAAAAGTGCGAATGTCAGGCCCGTGTTTATGCTAAAGTTAACGAAGATGGCTTGTGGGAGTTGAAGAGCGTGGAACTAAAGCATAATCACGCGATTGATCCGGCAAATTATAAGCTTGTTAAGGAGTACCGCATGAAGCAAATGACCTGCAAAGCGAAGAAGACGCTGACAGATTTGTACGAGCAAGGTGTACCGGTTTCTCAAATACACGGTTTCATGGCGACCGAACGAAAGGGTAAAATGGATCTGACAGTAAAAGATTTACAACATGAGGTGTACAATGCTAGGCGGTTGAAGATGGTTGGAGGGGACTCGGTGGCAATGATGGAGTACTTTGACAAAATGCAAACCGGGAACCAAAATTTTTTCCATGCTCAACGTTTGGATGAAGAAGGGAGGCTTAAGGATGTGTTGTGGGTGGATGCAAGAAGTAGGGTAGCTTATGAGGACTTTGGTGATGTGGTTTGCTTCGACGCAACATACCTAACGAATGAGTACGAGCTCCCGTTTGCGAACTTTGTTGGTGTGAACCACCATGGGCAATCGTTGTTGTTGGGATGTGCTCTTATTTCCCATGAAGACTGCGATACGTTTGCGTGGATATTTCGACAGTGGTTAGCTTGCATGAACAATCGAGCTCCTAAAGCCATATTGACCGACCAAGCGGCAGCTATGCGGAGGCCCCTTGCTGAAGTCATGCCAAACACGGTGCATCGTTGGTGCATATGGCATATCATGAGCAAGATCCCTGAGAAACTTGGCAAGTGTGCACGGTATGTTGTGAAATTCCTCCTGGCTTTACAATTACAATTTTCAAGGTCTTGATATTAGTTTCAAAGGCGTAATAATCTGATTCCCATATTAAAGACAAGCTAACCTGTCGCTGTTGTTCTGCTGTTATCATTTTTGTCTAGTTACCAAGAGTTCGTCAACCCCCTCAAAGAGGTGGTATATGAGAGCTTTGACCCCGAGGAGTTTCAAACCCGATGGGCAGAGTTTATTGCTGAGTATAAGTTGGAGGACAATGAATGGCTACAGAGCCTACACAAAGAGAGTCATATGTGGGTGCCTGCGTACGTGAAGGAGCTTTTTTGGGCCGGTATGAAGACCACACAAAGGGTGGAGAGCATCAATCGCTTTTTTGACGGCTATGTGAACCGCAAAACAAAACTCCATGAATTTCCTCAAAAGTATTGCATGGCCTTGGATCAACGCGTTCGAGATGAACTGAGTGCAGATGCGCGCTGCTCGAAGTACCTTAGGAGGTTGGTTAGTGGATTCAGAGTCGAAGAAATATTCCAGAAGTTATACACGGACAACAAGTTTCAAGAAGTTCAAAAGGAGTGTACGAGAATGATGTATTGCAACGTCCGAGGAGAGAAGGTTTTGTCTGAAAACCTTATTCAGTATTCGGTGGTCGATCGTGTATGGATAGTACCTCCCGGTGCGAGTGAGGATGTCATTACAGACAGGCGACGAAACTACAACGTTACTTTCTGTCCAATGACAAAGGAGGTGCAGTGTGACTGTAGGAAGTTTGAGACAAGTGGCATACTTTGCAAACACTGTATTAGGATTTTGGATGAAAACTTGGTTGAAGATCTACCAGAGAAGTACGTTGTAGACCGTTGGAGGAAGGACATACCCCGGAAGCACACTAGGGTGAAGGTGGCCTACCATGATCCGGGGGACACGGTCAATGTGAAGAGATTCAACAAAATGATGCAAAAACTCGAGCCCTTATGTGAAACCGCTGCCATGGTGGACGATCAAACGGTCCATATGGTAATTGAAACACTGTCGAAGCTTCAGTTAGCTGTTAATGAGCGTAGGGACAAGAAGAGCAAGGAAAATGTTCCTGTAGTTAGTACATTGACATCAGCCACTGAAGGCAGAACGTTTTCCTCAGTTAGCAATCCTGCTGCCGATGCTACTGCCGTAGACTCCTGTCCAGCTGCCATGGACCTTGTTATCAAAGACCCTGTAATTAAGAAAAGGAAAAGGGGCAGGCCTAAGGGTTCAAGGCACAAAACGTTAGCTGAAACTGGCTACAAGAAAACCAACAAGAATAAGAAGCCTAGCCCGGTAAGATTTATGCTCTCTTCAATATTTAAAGGGTCTGACTGCTTATCCTGTTATTATTTTCTGAATGTTGTTATATCATATAGGAGCATGCAGGAAATGGTGTTGAGGAGGATGCTGGAAATGGCGGTGAGGTGGAGGATGCAGCAGCAAATGGTGTTCAGGAGGATGCAGGTGTTGAGGAGGAGGAAATGGTGTTGCGGGATCTGGTGTTTAGGAGGAGGATGTAGGAAAAGGCAGTAATGGCAGAACCTGGTAAGACAAAGGGGAAGACAACAAATGCAGGAAATGGTGATGGTGGTGAGGAGGATGCAGCGGCAAATGGTGTTGAGGAGGATGCAGCAGCAATTGGTGTTGGGCAGGATGCAGGTGTTGAGGAGGAGGAAATGGTGTTGCAGGATCTGGTGTTTAGGAGGAGGATGCAGGAAAAGGCTGGAATGGCAGAACCCGGTATGTCAAAGGGGAAGACAACAAAGGGGAAGGGGATGGGGAAGGCAAATACGTCTTCTCGAAAGCTACATGTAAGTTTCTATACTAATTTTATGTCATTCTACCTCAGTGATTATTTATATGACATTGAACACATCGCACCTGTCACAGGTGAAGCAGAAACGTCTTGATGAACTACTGGTCATTTCGTGACCATTTGAGTTGCATGGTTAAATGAATATACTCGATTCTGAGCATGATTAAATACGAAGAACATGTAGCTTGTTGTTACGGGAGCATGTAAAGAACCGTTTATTGATTGAGCATATGAAGAAACAGATTACGGGGTCTATTGATTGAGCATATGAAGAAACAGATTGAGCATGTTATTTTTTCAACAGTTTGTAAAACCTTTTAGCATTTGAAACATGTAAGAAAAATCATCACATGTGTCTGTGTCTTTGAAGGCGGCAAATATATATACAGACAAAGGTTCAAGGTCTTGAGATCACTTTCAAGACGGAGTAAATTGATTCACTTTTTAAAAAACGAGACTTTAAATGCTTTGAGTATCTCTGATTTAAACAAACATGTAAAAACAGAAGCAATAAAAACAAAAGCAAAATAAGCATAACATAGAACGCTACAGGATAGTGGATACTATCTAGTGTAGACAAAACAAACTGATCAAGTTCAACAGCACAACCCATAGTCCTACAAAGACACATATACCGAGTCTGTTAATTCACGTTATTGTACATAATACGATCATCATTGGAGGGATGGAATGTAAATGAAAATATTCCAATTGTTTGTCAGGCCACAAACACCAAGACATCACAGTTTTCGCGATGTCTTCCTAGGACCTGGAATCGCATCTCCCAGAAAGTCTTTCAATTCGTTTACTTCACACTGCACGTCGTCCAAGAACAGATTTGCCCGAGCAGTAGGAATCTTCCCCTGTAAATGTAAGAACAGAACAAACACTTTAGCCAACCATTCCAGAGATCTTCACACAAAAAACAGATATATACACCACCTACCACACTGAACCTCGTGGTGAATCTTCTGGCAAAGAACTTAATACACGCCAGCATAAGAACACCGCAGTATGAGCTGCATATTAGAGGACAACAATCAATACGAAAGCTGAAGATACGTTCTCCTGACCTTAAAGTTAGGCTGATAGTTATTGGCACAGTAAGCAAACAAGGAAACACAAGTTCTTACTTATCCTTTGGCTGTAAGATCTCAACATTGCGTCTGCTCCAAGAATGTAGCTGACCAGCCTTCCATGCTGGGTCACGGAAGTTTCGGAAAAGGACGTCGATGCCACTAAGCTGTAGTTTGACAAACACATTACACATTACCAAATGGTCCCAATAAATACCATGTGTGTTTAGAATGAAAGTCATTAGTTTTAGTACCAGAAGATCAATCTCTTTGGCATGTGTGGCGAACGGGTGAGGGTACATGGAATCTATCATCCACAACTGTCGAGCCTTCATGTGTAATGCTAAGCACCACCAGTGCGCTTCGTCAGGGGATTCCTGAGGAACTTCGAGGACTGGGACAAACACCTGGTTAATGGACAATGTCAGTGCCGTAGGCACAATTTAGCGCATACGCATGAAAAACACATTTAAACCTATATTATTGAACTATGTGAGTAAATTGCTGACCGCTCGAATATCCGACAGGTTATAGCTCAGGAGAAATTTGCCATACTTGTTACAAATATGTTCTTCGTTTCCTTCGTTCAACAACAGTCGATTCTACGATCCAGAGACAATAAAAACAACAAGCATGACCATCATCAAATGTGCACGCAAAATGACACTTGAAAGGTCAAATGAACACCGAACCACTTACCGAAAAGCTTGGTTCAAGCAAAATACGCTTGCTCCTGTTCCAGAAGTCTTTGGTGGCCCATTGCTTGGTGTATAGCACACTGGCCATTCTAACGTAATCAGTGGAAACCCGTGATTTATTGTGCACTACTCCATAGCAATCCCTCTGGTTGGCTTCCATGTTATCACACTTTATCATCACCATTCCAGGACTATGCGGAGAACCATCATCATAACACCAAGTATACACGTAAACATATTAGAATTTACAATTAAAACCAAAACTTTGCAAAAGGCATGCACAATAAAAAGACCTTTCACACTCAATTACACTTTTCTGAATTACCTAAGTGGATCCTTCAGCTCCTTCCACCGCTTTACAAACTGTAGCAGACGTGTCTCCACCGTTGTATGGCGACGGGTGTTTGACACATTGGTGAACATGGCTGACAAGGCTGCCTCGGTAGGTTTCACCACCCTCTTCTCAGCAGACTCTTCTTCCTCATCAGATGAAGATGACTTTTCCAAACTGCACCGAGCATCAACGAAGACAGTCGTTCCCCTCGTCCCAATCAAGCCCACAACTATTTCAGGTCCAGGCTCCACGGTCGCGTCTTGCACTTCACGATCAGAACAACAACCATTTAACTCTGAGAGAACACCCTCATCAGCCCCAACCACATTGGATTCATCCCCAACCACCTTGGCCACACCCCCAGCCCCTGCCAAAGGTGTATCAACCGATATATTTTGAACCACACGGTCCAGGTCATCGTCACCGGAACCAACCACGTTTGCACCTTCTTCCAGTTGAGTCATCCCCCCCAAACAGCTGGCCAAACCCTGTTCCTCATGCGCAACACCATCCTTCTCCGTTAGCCTACCCCTCTCGATCGCCCCCCCCTACAAACTCTGTTGGCATTAGCTATCTGAACACACTGCGACATCAGCGTATGCATTGATTTCATAACGCCAGCTAATTTAAAATCTATCAGAGCCACCAACTTCGGAGTAATTGTATCCGACACCTTCAGGAAAGCAGGAAAGCATAAACACAAACTATTAACAACTGCCATAGCACATTGTCACTTATTTCTTATACATTACAGAGCTGCATATGAAAGTATCATTGAATTGGATTATACCTGCTGCGTAATTTTTTCTGCGTCTATCAGAGCCACTTTCGTAGTAATTATATCCAACACCTAAGCATAAACACAAACTATTAACAACTGCCAATCTGCCATAGCACATGTCACTTATTTTTTACAGAGCTACATATGAGAGTATCATTGAGTTGGATTATACCTGCTGCATAATATTTTCTGCGTCTACCTCCCGCGTAGTCCGTTGCACATCTACGCTTTCCACCCTTTGGTTTTGACCCTCCCGAGGACTCAACGGATGCGGCTCCCCATACGCTACATTCAGCGACTGAAAAAGAAGCAAACATAACAGCTTCAGCAGGGATGTATTCCCATCAAAAGATAGTCACACTAATACTAACCCGCAATTTCCCGAAATCCCCAGATTGTTTTTTGTCATCGCCAACCGCGTCATTGATCTTTTCTGCACACCATGCCTCCAGTCTTGGTCTCACACCCCACCTCATTGGTACGCGACTGAGGTGATCTAGATAAAAAATCTACAAAAAAAGGACATGATAGAAAATTAGATAAGATTACTAAAAAAGCTTTTGATCGAGAGTGGCAAATACCAACTATTTACTCACCAACAAAAAAAGGATACAACCCCCGCAACCTGCTACATATCCACGACGAGCAAATTTCCGTTGGAAACCCCTGGCTGATGCAACCATCCAGTTAAATACATAAGTGCACCAGTCATACTCATCCGCTTCATAGTAAACCAACAACGACGGTACAAGCTTCACTCCAAGGTGGCTTGTGTTTGCCGTAGCACACAGTATGTAGCCCAGAGCTGCTATGAGAAAGCCTATCTTGAAATCAGCAATCTCGTCATCCGACAACGGCAACACATTACCTTCCTCATCCTGTTTAATCAGTGCCTCCAAAGCAGATACTAATGAAATGTGTTGGTTTTTTCCAAACTTCTCCAAGATTCTGTGATGCTCTGCCTGCTTATCCTCAGGAATCGTACACGGCAATTCCCGCGACCCCATGGGAATCCCAAGTACGTACTCAACCTGCACAGGACTCAAAGGAAGCACACACTCATCTCCAAAAGTTATGGAACCATCAGGCGTCACCCTTGTCAACAGCCAGTAAACAAACTTCCGGGGTACATAAGTGAGGGGAATACTTAATAACCCTCCAAAACCCATTTCTGTTACCACCTTCTTCCTAGAGTCATCAAACTTTTTCACTGCAGTTGCAAAAGCTTTCACACCATGCAAATTTGGGGCCTACAACAATACATTCAAACAAGACAAATGACCGATTAAATTCCTTCTAAGTTACACTTCGAACCAAATCACAACAAAAACTAAATATAAACTAATTATACAATCCCATTCAGACTATTGTCCAATGGAATTTAACCTTACTTACGGACTCACATTAGTCACACATAACTTACAAAGCACAATTAATCTTCAGAAATTCAGTTTAATTACCAAACAACTCCCGTCACTAAACAAATGCCCAACCACAGAACTGACCAGACATTTCCGTGTCACAGATAAAGTTCAGAGAGTACCTTCCGCGTACGTCTTGATTGGGTTTTAACGACAACCCCTTTCTCCTTCACCGCGTCTCCCTTCGTCCTCTCGACCTACACATGACATTACACAATTCATTTCTCCATCCAGGTGTTACACATCCAATAAGCTTTTACCATTTCCATCCAACATGACATGGCATACCTTTAGGTTGCTCCTTTTTCCTGTCCGTTTCTCAATATGACCTCGCTTGCGCTTCCCTTTGTCAACCCCGGCCCGCAATATCTGTAGCAGGAAATCCTGGTAGCTCATTTTGTCCTGTTCTGGTTCGTCCTCACTACCTTGACCATCGTCCTCCGCATACTCATCTTCCTGCGTCTCGGCAGATGAGGAATCAACATCATCAGAAAGAGGTTGAGTTGTACTAGACTCAGTATTACCACGATCATCATATCCAGGTTCATCAGAGTCTTTTAAATACTCTTCATCAAAAACTGGATGTGATTTCAGTTTCTTCTTCCCTTTAGTAGCTGCTTTGTTATTAGGCACTGCTTCGCTCCCTTTAGACCGCCCCTACAAAAGCAAAAAAAAATTGGCACCCTAAAACAACTGCAACACACAACAGGTACTACCCAAATCCAGCAAACACAGAATCGTTAATATCAACAAACAATAACTCACCATTTGTTATCCGTTGGTCCTCCTCAGCGGCATTATTTCCTCCCGCCAAGTTCAAATTAATGCTCAGAAAAGGGATTTCCCAACTGCGAAATTGTGAGAACAAAGGAAACCCTATGTCGCTAATTTCACTGGATAATCAGATTCACTAAAACATAATAAAAACAAATGCATTCCAATTAAGGGTTTTAGAACCACGTCCATACCTTCAATTAAGTCAAAGGAAGCAACGACTGCCGGAAAACAATTCACCGAATTGCCGAAACGACTGCCGGAAAACAATTCACGGAACTGTCGAAGCACCAAACTTCTTTTCTAGCTCCGGGAACAACCACCGTCTTAGTCTCTTCTTAGGAACAGAGCACAGTAAATACAGGGAAAGGAGAGATGAATGGGGAGAGACTAATTTTGGACCTAAATGAAAGAGAAAGTAAAACCCCTGATTATTAAAATTCACAAAAACGGTCATCCGTAAGACCGTAACAGTTCAAAAAACAACGGGGTCCACTATGGCATTGAGTTGTCATTGTCAAGTTACTAAACGGGGTCAAGTTACTACTAACTAATTCGTAGTCAACTGACTAATAACTAATTACTAGTCAAGTTACTAATAACTAATTAGTAGTCCAGTTAGTGACTAATAACTAACAACTAGTCAAATTACTAATAACTAATTAGTAGTGAAGATACTAATATCTTATTACTATTCAAGTAACTAATAACTAAGTCACAGTACACTAGTATCTTAATTAGTAGTAATTAGTTATTAGTATCTTGACTACTAATTAGTTATTAGTAACTTGAGTAGTTGTTAGTTATTAGTCACTAACTGGACTACTGATTGAGATTCTAGTGTATTGTGACTTAGTTATTAGTAACTTGACCTGACTTTAGTGGTACCCTAGTTGTCTTAGTGGTACCCTTGAACACAAGACACGGGGTACTTGAAACTTGACACGTTTGATTGGTAAAATGGTTTAACAACCTACATCGAGTCAAACACATAATTCCGGGGCTGCGATATACACTCACTAATAGGTACTCTACTATTAATACATGTAGTTTTTGCGGGAAAACATGGTATTGAACCCGCTCATTGCCGTTGACTAGTGTTATCAACCGTGCTTCCCGGCCATCGCTCATTGCCGTTGACTAGTGTTATCAACCGTGCTTCCCGGCCATCGTATATATCCGAACGTTCTGATTTCCAAATCCCTAAGATTCTAGTGTACTGTGACTTAGTTATTAGCAACTTGACTAGTAATCAGTTATTAGTATCTTGACTACTAATTAGTTATTAGTAACTTGACTAGTTGTTAGTTATTAGTCACTAACATGACTACTAATTAGTTATTAGTAATTTGACTAGAAATTAGTAATTAGTCACTTGACTACGAATTAGTTATTAGTAACTTGACTACTAATTAGTTATTAGTCAGTTGACTACTAATTAGTTATTAGTAACGTGACTAGTTGGGTTATGTCAACGTCTTGCCACGACGCACCAGGTATTTGTACCACCCCGAAGAGTTGTAATCAATTTCTTTTACTAGTGGTGCAATGTATAAGAGTTTTTGTACCACCAAGACTTTAGTGGTACCCTAGTTGTCTTAATGGTACCCTTGATCACAAGACACGGTTTACTTGAAACATGAGATGTTTGATTGGTGAAATGGTTTAACAACCTACTTGGAGTCAAAGATAGATTTCCAGGACTGCGATATATAGTCACTAAAGAGAACTCTACTATTGATTAGGTGTTGCGGGAAACTATGGTATTGAACTCGCTCACTGCCGTTGAATAGTTTCCAGCCGTGCTCTACGGTCATCGCAAATATCCGAACGTTATGATTTGCAAATCACTTAGATTCTATTGTATTGTGACTTTGTTATTAATAAATTGACTACTACTTAGTTATTATAATATTGACTACTAATTAGTTATTAGTAAGTTGACTATTTGTTAGTTATTACTCACTTGACTACTAATTAGTTATTAGTAAACTTGACTAGTAAGTGGCTGGTAGTGAGCTATTTTAGGGGTAATTATTCTACTAATACGATGCTGGAAAGTAACACTAATCGCAAAATATTAATCAAAAAATGTTTTTAAGACAACTTCTACGATAATGGTACATTATAATTGCATAATAGTACTATTAACAACTGCCATCCTCTTTCATTTATTTTTCCCACATCAAAGGGTATCCTCTTGTTGCCCCACCTTCAAATTTTATCTTTGTGAAAGATTATTTTAATAATAATAATAATAATAATTAGGATTGTATAAGGCCAGGAAGTTGGGTTTTCTTTTTTATTTTTTTATTTTTTTTATTACTGTAAAAGCTCACCGTTTGCTGAGTAATGGTTACCAAACGGTCAGTTTTGGCTGTAAATATTCATCCTCTTGGCACAAAGGACGAGGTGGTCAATCCTTCACTAAAAGAGGATTGTTGAGAATCCTCTTCCCCCTTGAGGATTGTCAACATTAAGTTACATCAAAGAGGACTACTCCAAATCAACAAAAAACCCATACTAGAGGACATATATTCTCACCAATATGTATACATCAAGGATCATAGTGGAAATCGTAAATTAACATTCATTGTTCAAATTCATTCATGAAGGATCAGAATGAAATTCGTAATTACACATTACATCGAGGATCATAATGAAAAACAAAATTAAACACCCATGTGTTTGTGAAGGATCATTAGACATCCTACAAAAGGGGTTTAGTTGTTTAATGCGCACGTCAAGGATCATTAGACATCCTACAAAAGGGGATTTAGTTGATTTCACGTCAAGGATCATTAGACATCCTACAAAAGGGGATTTAGTTGATTTTACGTCAAGGACCATTAGACATCCTACAGAAGGGGATTCAGTTGATTTTCGTTCACAGACATACAACTAAGGCTTCCACATGCCCTATTTGTTTGTGAAGCAAAATATTTCATCGCCATTCCTCATGGCTGCACCCCTAACATCCATCAATGGCGAGACCTTTTTGTTTTCGTGAATCATAAGGATTTTAATTGGACACACATTCACCTCCGCACTCCAAGCTCGAAACAGGTCGTCCAGAGAGTCAACCAGATTGACCAATACCTTCTTCTTCACTGCACGTGTTCGAGTCTCTCGGAGATAGACAAGCTTCTTACGAACATCCATGTTTGCCTCAGGTTCCTACGAGATTCAGGTGGCCAATGTGAGTAAGGTTAACACGGAACGGAAAAAAACTAAAGTACAATTTCAATAAATTTGACGTATTTTAATTAACTGGTGAAATTAGTCGTAATAAAACACAAAATAAATCGAAATGAACAACCATAATTCTCCGAAACAGGCTACTGTACTTATTCGATTTTACGAATTTGTGAAACTTAAATTCAACGACAGTAGTCACTAAAATCAGTAAATCTCTGTGGTAGTTACGTAAATAAAATGTACCACCAAGACAAAAGTGGTACAACTGTATCATCCATTTAGTAAATAAAATGTACCACCAAGATTAAAGGGGTACAATTTTATAACCCATTTTGTTAATAAAATGTACCAACGACACTAAAGTGGTACATTTTTATGTACCCCGGATCTACCGTCAAACAACATCATTTGGCGTTATTTACCAATAATTTAAAGGCAATTAACAAGTACAAAATCCAGATATAACTGATATCATTAAATTAAACGTAATTTAAGGACTACAATTAAAAACAGGATTGCAAAAGAACCGAACCTGGCTCCGAACCCACAGGACAGCCCCATTCACAATCCCACCCAGCACTGGATTGTTATTCCTCCAAACGACGCCGCGAGCGTTCACGATAGAAATATCATCCGAGTGACAGTCTAACCTCCTAGCATAGTCATAGTATATTTTCTCGAATGTTTCATTGATCTTAAGCTCATACTCGAGACCAGGATCGTCGTCATTTAGACTTCGAATCCTGAATGAGATCTTTGGAAATAAGTTGCCGGGATTAACCCTTGCTTGCTTAGCTACAGCCCCTCGCTTCGCAGCAGGCTGAACAGGCCCTGGTATAGCAGTGGCAGGTGCCAGGACAACAACAGCATCAACCTCATCATCTTCTATCCGGACGGGGTCGTCTCCTGGAATGTCAATCACTTGCTGAACAGCAACA
Source organism: Chenopodium berlandieri (assembly GCA_034703905.1). Taxonomy (NCBI): domain Eukaryota; kingdom Viridiplantae; phylum Streptophyta; class Magnoliopsida; order Caryophyllales; family Amaranthaceae; genus Chenopodium; species Chenopodium berlandieri. The sequence goes on from CM068293.1 coordinate 5,802,202, forward strand.
CCTTCACAAGCAAGGCCCTTATCTTCCTCAACATCAACGACTTCCTTGCGCTCCTCAGGAGCATACTCCTGAGCGGCATCATGCATCTCCTCACCATTCATTTTCTGGGGTTTCTGGGTTTCCTCAGAAACAACATCTTTAGAAGCAACCTTGGGTAGTTTACGAGTAGGTCCCCTTTGTGTCGTTAGGTCAAGTACAGGATCGTCGATGATCGAAGCAACATACGGCTGGCACGGTCCACGAGGTCTTTTTGGTCCGGCGTACCTCACGCCACACGCTAAATCCTCCAACAGGCTTCGACGGCGCTTCGTAGTCTTCTTTTTCGTCAACGGTGGAGCGGATTTGGAAAGGAACGGGCCACGGTGGGGGTTGAGGTTTGAAGGGGTGTAGGAACCCATTTGGATTGAAGATCTGTGGGTGGGTGAGACAGATGAACAACTTCTTATGATGGTTTAATTTTCTTGTAGGAGTACAGTCGTTGTGGGTGTGATATATATATTTATTAATAGGAAATTTTGTATAAAACCACCTTTTTAAAACTTGTTTTTGTAAAAAACCACCCTTTAAAAAAAATGTTGTGAAAGACCACTTTGTTTAAAAATTTTGTTGCAAAATAACACCACTTGCCGGAAAGTTGCCGTTGACCATTGGATTCCGGCGTTGACCATTAAATATAAAATAGACTTATTCCTTATATATTTAATTGGTAATGGAATTGAATCAAAATTTGAATCTGAACTCAAGCACAGATTGGGGTTGTATTCAATAAAAAACGGATAATCTAGAAAAACCGAAATTTGATTGTCACGGCGGAAGAAAATATAAAATTTGGGATTTTTTTATTTATTTTTGGAATGGATTTGTTGATTTTTATTTATTTATCGTACTTTATCAGACTAACTCCTACTTTAATACTGTCGGAGAATAAATTTCGGGGAACTTCTTTTAAATCATTTCGAGGTATTATCATAAAGAATTTGCGTTACCAACATTGTTTGAGTGGATCAATAGTTTGAGTTGTAACCTAGCGATTAGCTAATTACATAACATTGATTGCTCAAAGTATGATGGTGTACGCCCGTCAAGAGCTTCTATTTGAAACGGTTATACATTTGTCTTGTATACTACACTACTAATCTGTTACGCAATTATGCTGCAACTGAATACCCTATTACCACACTCCTTTTTTTGTACCTTTTTTTTATTATTTTTTTTTACTTACAAAATTATTGCTGACGACTTGTGAATTCACCAAAACCTATTAAGTGTTGTGAGATTTATGGTTCGTGTACATAACGATGTTTCATTCATTGCTCCTATGCTATTAGTATATTGTGCAAGTTGCTTGAAGCATCCATGCACCATTCATTGCTCTAGTAGTTGATTCTACACTCCAATTTAAAAAAATGTACCGATATTAGTTACTTTCCCTCTTCGTCTTCCATTAAGTTACGGGGTTATTAAATTTATCTAATCTACCTTTCATTTGTTATTAGTAAATCGTACTATTTCAGGGGCATTGTAATTTCGTACTATTTCATTGAATTGCTCCAATGATACTTGTACATTTTTTTATCCGTCTCAGATTATACTTGTACATTTTATTATCCGACTCAAATTACCATCGTATTCTAGCGGCAGTTAAATATAAGCCTCATAAACGCAAATTTATAAACCCCAATATATATACAATTTGAATTGTCCAATTCTAGAATTCTCCTAAGCTCCGTCTAATTATTACTCCGTTACAATTGCATTACCAACACTGCAATTACGGTTTATGTATGCGTAATGAGATATTTGAAAGTATGTGTGGGGTAAAAGGACGGTCTACCATTGCTAATTCACCTTGAATTTACGTGACTTTTTTTGTTGACAGTGACAAGGCAATGCCAATGACACACTTCCTAGTGTTTAAAATAACTGTTGACAAATGACAACTCAATGCCAAAGTGTCAGACATATTTGCAAGCAAAGTACTTCGAAGTGACCTTCGAAAATGAGCAGTGAAGCGTCAAAAAAAAGGGCTTCGATTCTCGGAATGTACACTGGGGAAGTGACCTTCGAAAATGAGCAGTGAACCGTCAAAAAAGAGGCTTCGATTCTCGTGTTACGAATATAGTTGTTGTGGGTGTGGTAAATTCACTTTCTAACTGTACTCTGCATCCTGCATCCATTTCCTTCCATTTCTCATTCCATCTCATCTGCATCTCCTTCCCCGGTTACAATCAAGTGTAATGGCCGGATCTTCCGTTGTGAAAGACTGTAGGTCACGTCACCAACCGATACCCCACCCTCGACAACCGATATTGTATTTTCAAAAAAACGAGAGGGGGGTTTCCGAAATAAACCTGAATTTAGTTAAGTATTTCAGGAAATGCAACACCTTTTACAATGGGATATACCAGCCTGTGCAGTCCATTAGAGCACATCTCCTCCAGTCAATGTGCTGCCAAACCGAAGGCATGCTAGTACAAGATGAGGGGCCGTTGATGGGCCACCTTCCTCTTTTAGAGGACTTGGTGGGTTGCTACGACGAGGGAGCTTGTGTCATGCTGTACTGGCTCTTAGACAGATTCTACTCCTCGCCGTCCTCTCTCACAGTACCACCTGAAATAGAGGAAGCAATTGACTTGAAGCCCAATCTTAGTACCGACTCCATAGTTGCTTACAGTTTCCCTACGATGTGGCGCCACATATTTGTTGGCTCTTTCACGGATACCCTCCACCTCATGACGGTCGATAATACTAACACCCACCTGAGGTTCCAGGTTGAAGGTTGTACCTTTGAGCCCAGGCATAACCATCGCTGGCCCATTCGTAAACGGTACAACCGTGTCACCTATAAAGGACATCATCTTTCCTCGGCCACAGAAGAGTATGGCGTACTCGCTCGGGGGTCGCACATTCTAATTTGGAACGCCCGAGGGTGCACAAGGCCTTCCTTCACGGAAAATTTCGCAGCCCTGCACAATAAATTTAACCCGATGTTGTTCATCATTTTGGAAGCTCGTCTTGGAAAACATGAGGCCAACAATCTCGTTGTTCGAAGCCTCCCTGGTGATTACGAAGCACAGATGTGTGGTCCGCAGTCAAGGCCTGGTGGAGTTATGATGTGTTGGCAACAACATATGCTAAGGGCTAATTTCTTCCACATATCGACTGAGCCTGATGGGGTGGCTGTTGATGCTTTTTTCCACGTAATTTGTCTGATTTATAAATTATAATATTGTTTGGAGTGTACGTTAGTAGGAGTTAAATTATTTAAGTAACTAATTGTTGTTTCCGATTACAGGCTCCACCACCACCACCTCCACGACCTTCATGGCCTCCGACACAAGTTCAATTTAACAATGACCCGTTCAGCTCGGACGAGGAGGCAGAGCCAGGTAGTTACTACTTCAATTCTGGCTTGGCTTTCGATGGCTCCGTCCACCACCTGGGATTTGGGAAAGACCTATGATGAACCGGGGATCGAACCATCCAAAATGCTTTGTGTATTTGTTGAACTTGTACTGTGGTTGACTTGCTTTTTAATTCTGTTGTAATTGACTTTGCCCTTTAATTCTGTTTTAACTGACTTTGCCTTTAATTTATGTTCGACATATATTTTAAACAAAGCCTTGAGTCATAGTTAACTTTATCTTGAAGTACATCTCAAAGCCTTGACCAATAGTTAACTTAGTGCGGGTGAGGATAATTCTGTGGCAGAAAAGGATGTCTGTCAGAGTGTAATCTGTAGCCAAAGGCTAGACAAGTTCTATAGTCTGGAGGTACCGCGAAGACTTAAAGTCTGGAATGGTAACGTCTCGCGTTTTAAACAGCACTACTATGGCTATTGTCATTCTGTATGCGGCGAGAATCTTTGTTGGAATGCCCATCATTCAGTTAGATATTTAAAATAATTGCTCTAATTTTTTAAATTGGTCTTTCTTAAGTCATGTTCTTAAATTAATTATTTTCCAAATCTAATTATGTTTTCTTCAAAATATTAGACCATGCCTGGATCGGATTAGATGAATTGGGGATGAAAAATTTAAAACGATCTTTCTTAAATGGTCTCTCTCTTCTTCTTAAGTTATTTTTACTCGTGTTTACTCATCCATTCATTCGAGATCGTAGTTGTATTTTAACATAGAAACTAAAACACACGTTTAAAAGTACGTTTTTAATTTCCATCAATTATAGTCGTTCACAATTGCATTACCAACACTACAGATACGATTGTCAAGTGGGTGTGTGTCATTTTTGCAAATATGGGTGTGGTAAAGGACGTTTCAAAATCGTATCATCCATTTCTTTTTCCAGTGGTTTAGCGTATAAGAGGTCTTGTACCACCCAAGGTGTGGTGGTACCAATGTTATCTTAGTGGTTCATTGTGTAAATGTATTTGTACCACCCTTAACCTTAGTGGTACAAACTATCCAACTTCTGTACCACTATTAACAATTTCGTATGTTTCTTTCTTAAGTAACGACAAAATTGAATGGGTCAGACCATGTTTCGAGAGTGGTATAAAACGGGTGGGGTTTTGTACCTCCTTTACTAAGTGGTACAAGTTTATATCCATCCTGAACAATTTCGTATGTTCGTATCTAAACTGGTTCAAAAATCACCCAACTGTATAGGTAAACGTAATGTTTTAGGTAATCATAATGCTTTAGGACAAACATGGAGATTATTTGTAATCGGTTATTTTAGGTAATCATAATGTTTTGCTACAAACGAACTGTGATTTGTGGACTAATGCGATTAGTTTACTACTAATAATAATCCGGTCCTATGAGGTCACACATACGAGTATATGTGAAGAGTTGCGAGGTTATTTATAAATATGACTAAGTGAGATAAATTAAATCATACGAGTACATTTTTCCAACGGATCATATATTATAAAGTGAAGAGTGAGAAAGAAATTGGGTTTAACTCCGTTTAAGTAATTGGGTTGAGTAGGAGTGTGAAGTTGAAAGGGTGAAGTGAGTGAAAAGGTTTGATTTGACAATTCAACGGGAGGATTAATAAGTGGATTATCCACTTGTCTTTTCTATGCAGTAATGAGTGGATTAAAGGTTGGAATACATGTGGCTTTTCTAAAATGTGGCTTTTCAATTAAAATAGCTTCGTTTATTGTGTTTTACATAATAACCAATTCTCGTCAAACAAAGCCAAATTTATCACGGATTCACGGTTCTCTACTTCTCTGCACAGAAGGGTACTGAGCTCATCCGTCACTGTTGTGCAGAGAAAACAGCAGTCCTAATGACTTGCTTGCAAATGTCTCAGACACTTTGGCATTGAGTTGTCATTGTCAACAATATTTGAATCACTAGGAAAGTAGGAAGTGTGTAAATGTCATTGTCAAAAAAAGTGTCACGTGAATGAAGGTGAATTACCATAGTGTATTCATGTCCTTTTACCACACTCATACTTTCAACTTTCAAGTGCACCCATTCGTAAATCGTATTTGCAAAGTTGGTAATGCAATGCAATTGTGACGGAATAATAATTCTTCGACGGAGCTTAGAAAAATTCAATAATTCACCTTGTATATATATTCGGGGTTATCATTTTGTGTATATGAGGTTTATAAATAATTGTCACTACAATACGACGGTAATTTGAGTCCGATAATAATTAAATGTACAAGTACATTTGAACCTAGTATTTATTTTTGTAAGATAATATGTAAGTTAATCTGTGAAGGTTGTTATTCGATCGTAGCCCGAAAACATATGTTGAAATCGGAACGGACCCCGAACCGTAAATTCGTTGAAATCAATACTCAATCAGAAGAACAATTTTAAAGGAGAAACACCCTCAACTCAACCATACTCAAGAGTTAAGACCATATTATTGGAGCAATTCATTGGACTAGTACAATATTACAGTGCTCCTCAAAAAATTCAATAACAATTAATTATTAAATCATTGCCGTTGTTATTTTAATTTACGTAATGGTTGCACTTGTACTATTTTTGGGGAATCCTTTTCCATTTTTCTGATTCGCTAAAAAGTTCTAATTGTGCAATGGTTGATAGCGTATGGGTAATACCTAGTTGATTGATGTTACCCCAACAATTTATTTGTTGAAATAAAATTATGTTACTTCTTTATAATTATAGTGTTTTGTGTAAATAAAATTACAACAAAGTAAAGGAAACCTGGTGAAAAAATAATACTCGTAGTACGTAATATAATCCTTGAATGTTTAATTACAACTTTCATAATAATCCTTGATGTAATGTTTAATTGCGATTTTCATTATGATCCTTGATGTTTGGATTTGAACATTGGGGATTACACAGAACTAGCACAAATTATTGATACAATTATAAATTGGTAAGGTTTCCCAATTAAAAAAAAAAACAAAAAACCAAAAAAAATAAAAACCTCCCCTCGAGAAGTTGATAATTAAAATTCTTAAATGAAACGCCATCATTACCTCCCCTCGAGAATTGGGAGCATTAATTCCATAGTTCATCACCGTATTCATTTTACTTCCATACTTCGTTAGAAAACATAAAAAAAACCTCGCCAAGCGAATTCCGCTCCAAGGTATGTTCCTATGCAATTCGCCGTTTACTGGTTGGGACTCTTCACAATTATGTTTCCTGCTTTTTCTCTGTAGTAATGTGTTATTTATGTACTTTGTGGTTTGTTGGCAGTTTCCTTTTTGCTGGTTTTTTTGATTTCGTTCTGCATGTGGTGACCTCCAATGTTTTCCTTCTTATCAGTAATGGTTTCTTGTTGATCATGTTCATGATTCTGCATTTGCTATATATATTGTGTCTGGTACCCACTTGTTTTTGTGTGGTTGTTTCCCATGTCGCCATTAATGGGGTGAGTCTTTCCTGCTTTATTACGACAACAATGGGGTGGAGGGGGAAGGGACTGATTAATTTGTTTTTCCTTTTTTCCCAATGTTTAAACTTTTATTTCGGTTTTGCGAATTTTGGAGATTTGTACCACTGTAGTTTTGATTAAACGAAATTGATCAAGGCGGTACAAGAATTGGATGGTAAAATTGTCGAGGGTGGTACATAAAATTGATGATGAAATTGTACTACTTTACTCACAGTGGTACAGAATTATTTGTTTCCCCTTTCTTTATAAACCATTAATTTCGGGTTTATGATTTCTGTAAATTTATGTGGGCGATTTTGTGGTACAATTTATAAACCCCCCTGTTTCGTACCAATTTAGAAACATGGATTTACCCTTTCAATTTTGTCTCAGGGTTGTCGAATAAGCTACCATGAGTGACCAGGACGTGACAGAGGTAAAAGGGCGGCTTGCAAAGTTGTACTCCGAGTTGGACGAAATCAATGCACAGGAGAAGATAAGGTTAGAAGAAATGGATAAGATGACAACATTACATACGGCAAAGCTAGAAGAAGCGAGGGTTTTGTCGGGCCGTTTGCACCAGCTCCGGAAACAGCGAATTGCACGCCTTGAGCGTGAAATTCACACAATCCGTTCCCTGCCAGGTTATGCGGTTGGAAATGAGCAAGCTGATGAGGATGAAGATGATGAGGACGAGGACTACGAAGATGAAGATGTTGAGGACTACGACGCTGAAGATGATGAGAATGAGGAAGATCCAGAAGATGAAGACGAGGACTACGACGATGAAGATGTTGAGGACTACGACGCTGGGGATGATGAGAATGAGGAAGATCCAGAAGATGAAGTTGATGAGGATGAGGATGCGGCAGAAGATGAAGATAAAGATGATTAACATGGGGATGACGACGTGGGTGAAGCTGCTGAAGATGATGAAGAAGATGATTCTGTCTCAATTCAGATGGTTAACAGGCAGCGAAGTCCTCTCCCCAAAAAACGATCCTTCGGATTAGCTTGGATTGTTTATATTTACTTATGTAATCCACACAATTCCTTTTCTTTTACGTTGATTATGTTGATTAGACAGTAAGTGTTTTCAAACACAAGGCTTTGGAAGAAACTTCAAAGATACCTACCTATTGCCACTAACTGTTGGAAAATTGGATGCACACTCAAATTGAAATACTACGCGACGCGGAGTCCTCACCGGTCCTGTGTAATGCATACGTCTACATTGGCGGCATTTCTTTTTCAAACCTGCACATATTATGATATGGGAACTTTGTGCTCATGTTACCCTGGTTATAAATAATCCATTTGTACCTACCCTGGTTATTGACACGGTGGATTGGTAAAATGGTTTAGTAAAATGGTTTAACAACCTACATTGATTCATGTAGTTACACGTAGGTGTTACGGCAAAAATTGGTACTGAACCCGGTCACCGCTGTTGAAGAGTTCCCAACTATGCATTACGTTCATCGTAAATATCCACACGTCCAGAATTACAAAATCACTTAGATTCTACTGTACTACGACGACTTAGTTATTAGTAACTTGACTAGTCATTAGTTATTATTAACTTCACTAGTTGGGTGATGTAAACGTCCTCCTACTACGACGCAGGTATTTGTACCACCCTGGTTATTAATAATCCCTTTCCGTATTTAGTGGTTCATACTGTTACGTGCTAGTGTACCACCATTTCTTCAACGGTAACTAAGTTTACCTGGATTACAAAACAAGGCCTACTTCAAACTTGACACGTTTGATTCGTGGAATGGTTTAACCACCAACATCGATCTAAGACAAAATTTAAGGACTAAGACAACTCTACTGTGTTGGTACATGTATGTGTTACGGCATAAAATGGCATTGAGCCCTTTTCACTGCCGTTAGTTGAAGAGTTCCCAACAGTGCTCTCCGTTCATTGTAAATATCACTATGTCCTGAATAACAAATCAGTAAGATTCTAGTGTACTATGACGACTTAGTTATTAGTAACTTGACTCTTGACTAGTACTTAATTATCAGTAAATCTCTATTACTCACTGTGAGAAACGTTTTTGCTTCTGTCAGTGGCAAATTATATATACCACCTTCATTAAAGTGGTACAAATGTTTAATCCATTTCGTAAATCAAATGTACCACTGTAACGAAAACGGTACATTTAATTTACGAAACTGCCACCCTGTGAGAAAAAAAAACGTTTCTCACAGTGAGTAATGGGAAGAATTATTAGTAACTTACCCTGTCCATCTAGAATAATTGGTGTAGTAGTACATTTATTACGTAAGACATGTACCATAAATTAATATATGCATGCGGAACTTTTAATTAACTTCTAATTGGGAGTTTCCAAGAAATTCTCCCCCACTAATTCAATTATCCACCATCATCATCACAACTCCCAACCCACTACATCCACTCCCGTGAACCGTCAATTGAAGTCTATTTATGTGCCAAACTCTTTTTGCAACAAATTTAACTTCCTTCTATTCGGGCAATGCGATCTTCCTCTCTAAAAAATTCAAAAATGGATGTAGTAGTGAAAGGGCGAAAATTTACAACCTCTATGGTTGACATCCTGCCGTCAGAAGTGTTGGCGTCCATTCTAGGTTTCCTTGCCAAGTCATCCCCTGCTGATTTATTTCGGTGCAAATTAAGGTACGCTTATACTTGCCAGATGCACTCTGTTTCTCATCACATACACAAATAATGTAATAGTCTAATTTCTGCCGTATAACTTGATGATAATAGTTGTAAAACACTGCGACGGATAGCCGAAGAAAAAGGGGTCCTTCAACAAATTGACCTCCGCTGGATTAAAACACGAATGTCGTGGCCACACCGAGAAGGGGCGGATAAGTTCTTCATGACGTGCGTGGAGAATGAACATCCTGAGGCAATGCTTGACTTTGGATTTGTACGTCTTCTTTTTTGTTTATTGGGAATTTTATTCGTCATAATGTTTGTTGTAGACTTTTAGTCACTGTTTTAGCATTTCTCTTTACCGTAGCGACAATACTTCAACACCTTGGTGCTAGACGAAGGCTTGACCATGTTGGAAAGAGCAACTGAGTTGCATAATTCAATGGCAGCATATGTAGTAAGCCATATATACATATACACCGGAGAAGAAGAAAGGGGTGTTAAGCTTTTGGAGAACACTATCAACAGCATCGGATCTCCAGGGATAGTCCAGTGCAGAAGGAAGTTACGTCAGATGGCGATGTCAAATTAGATGCGCAATCATATGATTGAACATTATATGCCACAGCCGAAATTATTCTGCAAAAAAAAAATACACCACGAGAAGAGCTTAAACCCATGGGATCCTCTTTATGACGAGGATGCGGAGATTACAATATCTTGTATGACATGCAAATGCATTAGGGAAATAAGCGTATTTTATGAAATACTGCGTGGTCTACTCACCGGTCCCGTGTAATGAATATGATCTGTATTAAGGTCATATCTTTTTCAAACTCGTAGATTATGATTTGTTAACTTTGTGTTTACGTTACACGTACTGATATGGTTAGCAGTTCGGAACAACACACACAAACAGAGTGCATAGTGGCAGTTTTCAAACTCACAGTGGCAGTTTCGTAAATAAATTGTGCCGCCGTGATAAAGTGGTATAATTTTGTCATCCATTTGGTAATTAAAATGTACCATCGTCAATAAAGTGGTACATTTTACTTACTAAACTGCCTCTGTGAGAATCAAAACCATTTCTCATAGAGAGTAATGGGGGCGCCATAAAAACTGATCCAATGTAGAACTAAAATGTACCACCTCTATGTAAGTGGTACATTTTATTTTCAATACACGAAACTAAGTTTCCGATGGTACATTTTATGACACTAAGCATAGTTTCAACCTATACAACTGAAACACCAAATATCCATCCCGTTTACCACCCTAAACAATCTCGTATGTTCACGTCTAAAGTGGAGCAAAGATAACCCAAATAAATGTCCAACGTACAGATACCAGGAAAACATAGTTTCAAACTTGGGCAAGTAGGAAAAACAAATTCAGTCCCTCCCCCTTCTACTTCTTTCACAAGCAAAGGCGAATTGAAAAGGGTAACACCATATCTCCAGAGTGTAGAAAATATGAGGTTTTGTACCACCGGGTTCGAAAGTGGTATAATCTTGAAATTCTCTAACACCACCCTTAATAATTTCGTATATTCGTGACTAAAGTGGTACAAAAATCACCCAAATGTATAGGTATACAAGGAGTTTTAGGTAATCATAATGTTTTACAACAAATATGGAGATTAACTGTAATCGGTTCTTTTCAAATATAATTTCAAAAGATATTTTAAAACATGTTTACATGATTTGTGAACTAATGCGATTATTTACTGCTAATAAAAATCCGGTCCTAATCTTAAACAAACTTTATAAACACAGTAAGAAGATTGCAATAATTCTAGGGCAAAGCCCTTAATAACTATTACATTACATCCTAATGTCCACAGAATAGATCATAAGCAAAATGTATTCGCTGAGCATATCAATGTAGCATATACTACTACACTTCTAATGTTGTTTTTCAAACAGACAACTAGATAAGTATAATACAACCTGAAAGAGATAAGTGGGGTGAGGGATAGCACTGAGATCAGCAGTAGTGGAGAAATTACTACTTAATGGGGTTGTACAGCTTTCGTAAGTTCTTTTGGTGTTTCTTTCCCACTACATGCTTCTTAAGACAATCATTGCTTGTGCAGCTGATTTTACAAACATCACACCAAGGTTCACCGATTTTACTTGTCCCTGAAAGGTTGTGCTGTACAATTCGATTATCAGGAAATTTTTACAATGAATTTGTAGTATAGGTGTACGTATATTTATAAATAATAAGAAGTAAATGTTGATAAAATTACAGTACAATTCAGAAAAAAGGATTAACTAATAGGAGAATATAATTTATTTACGCTATGCAACTACCCGTAGTTAAGTAAATCTAAACTCAATCATAAACCATAAAATCAATTAAAAAAAACAAACAAATGAATCCGGTTATCATAGAAAACGAAAGCATACCACAGAATAAGGAGAAAAAGGGGTAGATTGTTTGACAATCCAGTTTGCTGATGCAGCACCCGGGTCCGAATAAACCGATTGTGCTCCAAAACCCGGAGTGAAACCATAAATAGGAAGAGAGGCATAAGGGTTAGAGGAGAGGTATGGAAATTGATGAGTGTATGAGAATGAGGGATTAACAATTGAAGGTGACAATGCTTGATTATTAGGTTCAGACATTGTTTTTTTTTAGTAATTCCAAAATTAAAAGGGGAAACAAATTTGGGAGAGGAATGATGAAGAAAAACTGAGTACATAGGAATGATGAAGAATGTATGGCCTCCAACACTTTATTTCACTGCGAAGTACTGAAGTAGCACATGCTTTAAAGACCCTGTACACAGGTTTGATTTGACAATTCAATGGGAGGATCAAAGGGGGGATTAATGGGGGGATTAATTAGTAGACATGCATCAAAAGCAGTATACAGGAAAACCGGGAAACGAGAAGAAATAAGATTGAGAAACCAAATATTTTTTTTTTCAAGATAATTTTAAAAAAGTATTTTGAAGAGCTATTGTCAAAAGATTTTTTCAATAGCCTTTTTAATAAGTATTTCAACAATATTCACCAAATATGTCGTTCCAATATTTAGTTTTTCACGATATATATCAAGGACGCGACGTAAGGGTCAAGTACTTGACATAATGTGCAGCGGGACACAACACTAAATAATACGATAAGTATAGTGTACCTTTAGCATCCTCAACTCCAGTCGAATAAATTTGAATTGTCCTTCACTTAAAGGCTTAGTAGTAATATCAGCTAATTGATAAGTAGTAGTAGAGAAAATATGGATGGAAAAATTCAGTTAATAATTGTAATTAATTGCTCTAATTTTTTAAATTGGTCTTTCTTAAGTGATGTTTGTGTAATTAATTTTTTTCCAAAGCTATTTGTGTTTTCTTCACAATTTTAGGCCACGTCTTGATTTATATGAATTGGGGATGAAAAATTAAAAGCGATCTTTCTTAAGTGTTCACTTACCATGATTGCATTACCAACATATACGATTTACAACTGGGTGTGTGTCATTTGTGAAAATATGGGTGTGGTAATAGGCCGATTCAAAATCAAGAATAAATTTGGATAAAGTGATACTTGACGACAATGAAGACAGATTGACAATGACACACTTTCTGAAACGCAAATAGTTTTGACCGGTTGACAATGACCTAACACTGCCAGAGTTCATGGGAACCAAGCGAAATATTTTCTCTTTCTAACATTGCTTCGTTCATTGCCATCAGACCCTTTTTTGTAAAAAACCCTACACATCTTTTGACTTCTCCGTTTTTTTTCTCTTTTTTCTCAGATTGTAACAAATCTGTTGCTGTAGTTCCAATCCTACGACACCGAAACCATGGCGTACAACAGTGAAGTGAGTGAGCTGCAAGAGCAACTTGAAGTGGTGTACACTGAATTGGCTGAAATTCGTGCCCAGTGGAAGGTCAAGGCAGAAGAATTGGCTACAATTAGAGCGGCACATAACGCAAAGCTACAAGAATTGAGGGTTTTGACGGCCCAGTTGAAGCGGCTTACGAATGTTGGTGTTCGAGGAGGTCATGTGAGGGATGAAGGTGGTGTTGGTGGAGGTCCTGGAGAACGGAACGAGGTTGGTGGTGTTGATGATGAGATGGAATGCATAATTAATTATAAGAACCACCACAGATATGCTCTGGTATTGTTTTTAACTTGCGTATGTGTGTTTGTCTTTATATTCGTGGAATAATTATAGGTGTGTGCCTAATTTTGTTCTTGTCCTGTTTTCCTGTCCTGTTTTCCGTGTGCGTAGCCTCTTCCTAGACGTTGGAAGTCTTTTGCTTCTGGTTTTTCCGGTCCTGTTTGTGTTCAGCGTGGTCCGGGAGGGCCATCGTGGCATGTGGAATTGCTCGGTGCTAATCTTAGTCACGCTCGTGGTCTGTACATGTACTCTGGTTGGGAGAAATATGTGGCTGACAATGATGTCGAGCATGGTGATACTCTCAGAGTCCGGTATGTTGGTCGGGGGGTTTCCATATTACTGTTTTAAAAGATGTTGATGATGGTGATGCTGGTAACTAAGAAGTCAAATGTGTATTGAAACCTTGTGTTTGTTTATGTCTGTAGTAGAACTTAATTGTGTTGGTTTATGTCTATTGAAACAATGTTTTGAGTATTGTAGAACATTAGTTCTACTATATTAAATAATTTCAAAAAGAATTTCAGCAGCCACATTACCCAAAACAGAGGATATACTTAGCTTTATTCATATGAAATAGCAGATTACAGCTACTCGTCACATCATTTCAAAGCTACCAATAGTAACACCAAATACATAACAACACTAATTTTAACAACAAAATGAACAAAGTCAGCAAATTCATCAGTTTTCTGCATAAACTCATTGAATTCTCGCCTCAGAAATTTAACACTTGTAGCTTCAGCTGTGTTACCCACGCTACCAGCTGTGTCACACACGTACTGCTCCTCCTGAACCCACATGAAAAATTCACAGAATCTGCACTTGTAGTAGGGCCTTCCCGGGTTTGAAACAGAGCTTGAGAATTGTATATCAGCAGCTCTTGAGGGTCACAGTTGCAGTTTACTGATTTGAACCACAAACCACTTCTGTTTCGGGGTTTTCTGATGTCCTGCGGGAGAGTTACAACACCAAGACTGGAACCGGACGCCTGTACCTGCAAAACAACGAAGACTCCTTGTGGTAGGAGCTCCGCCTCCAACGGTCAAGTTAGTACTTGTTTAAGGAGTAATTAATGCGGAAATTAAGTAGTTTGGTCTCTCTAGGTGAGAGTGTTTAATGTGTAATCTGTGTTACTGTTCTGATTAAATGATAATTGATTCCCTTTAATGAGAATTAAGTGAGGTATTTATAACCTCGAGAAGCGTGCCAATTAGGTTTATGTTAACCTTGGGCTGACTGGGCTTCTAATCAGGATTGGGCCTTGTTGGCCGGTTTTCCCATTAGGCATGGGTGGACACGTGGCGTGTCTCAACTGGTCCGTGGTGGACGAATCTGAGATTGACACGTGGCAGGCTCCTATTGGCCTACGTGAAGGACACGTGGCAGAACCTGGTTGGTCCACTTGTCAGACGGTGATTGGTGGATAAAAATCCCCTAATCATTTGCCCCTCACAGGCGGTACGTGGCTGGTCACGTGTCGCCTGTGACAGGTGTCGCATGGTGATAGGCGACGGCCTACGACAGGTGTCGTCCTGCAATTGGCCGAGAGATATTTCCCGCCCAAATTTTGAATTTGGAAGTGACCCTTCGCCTTCTCACTTTGCCTATATAAGGAAGTGCTGACTTCGGTCATTTTCACATTTGAGAACCTTTGCGAGAGAACTTCGGACCCCTGAATTGTTCTGACATTTTGGACTTTTGTTGCCTACCGCCTGATCTGACAAGCCGTTTGCAAAGGATTTCAGAATTTCATCAACCGTCACTCGTTCAGGTAACCGTTGGTTCTCTTACTCTTAACTTTTTCCTTTATTTTTATTTTCTTTTGAAATGGCCCCATGGAAGCAAACGACACGGCCTAAGTTAGTGATCAGCCGGTCACCGGGGACGGCTGAATCTAGGACTAGGAGTGCCGCCTGCCCTTTTCTGGACCCATCTTTGCCCTTTATACAAAGTCCGACTGTATCTGTGTCTATGCAGAACGTGATGGCCAGAACAAAAAAGACAGCTAGGATCTCAAACTCGGACGGCTCCTCTCAAAGGGTGCTAGTAAGTGAAACATCTGACCAGGTGCCAGATGTAGAAGTGAGACAAGGCGGCTGCCAGGCCGACAGTTCTGAGGGAGGGGTCAAGGTGGTCCCTTCCCATTTCACAGTAGATATGTCAAACTATTCTCCTCCTCCTTCTAAGGGGGAGGAGGCGGGCCCCTCTGGGAGAGGGAAGGAGTCGTCCTCTTCTGACTCGTCTGAGGACGAGTCTGATTCAAGCTCTTCGGGCCAATCTTCTCCAGGCTCTGAAGAAAGAAACAGCCGCCTACAAGAGGCGAGGAGTTCTCATGCAGTTGAGAAGGGGGATAATTGGGCGGAGCCGTCCGCCTCTTATAGACAGGAGAACACCCCTTACTACTGCACGGTACCCCGGGGCCGGATCACGGCCATGAAAGACAAAGTGGAGAGCTTTATAGCTAACTACAAAATGGGCCCCGGATATTTATTGTTCGTGCCGGATCCAGAAGACACAGTCGTCTGGCCGGCTGGTACCAGCTATGATGATGGCTGCTTCGGCTGCTACGCGGCGGCCATCAAAGCTGGGCTGCGCTTCCCACTACATCCGGCTGTTCTGCGGATTTTAGATGGGTATGATCTGGGGTTATGGCAGCTAGCCCCCAATTCTTGGGTGAACGTACTCGGCTATGTGGCCGGGTGCGAAATGTACGGGGTGGAGCCAAGCTTTGAGGCTTTCGCCCACATGAACTATCTCAGCCGGACCCCTAAGTCAGGTGGTACCGGCTGTATCAATTAACAAGCCATAAGGGCTACCTCATGACGAGAGGTAAGGCAAACAAATGGAAGGATTGGCGGACCACCTTCCTCATCATCGAGGGTTCAGACAAGGAGCTGAACAAAAGATTTAACAGGTGGAACAGGGATCCGCCTTTTCTTGCAGGCGCCGTAGCTTGCCGCCTGTCCCCCAAAGGCTAAGAAAGAGATCCTAGACAAAGGACTCTTCAAAGTAGAGATCAGGGTGAACTCTACTTCAGGGGTACGAGAGCAAGTGCCCCTGAACTGCATTCCGGTCTTCAAGTGGCTCTATGATGAGTACTTTTTGGCCGCCTGTGGCCTCGGCAGTCGGTGCTCTAGAGGTAGCCGGCCTGACAAATACTCTTTTTTCACGCCTTGTTTACTTGGGATTTTTACTGACTTTTCTGTTTGCTCTTTTTTGCAGCTGACGCCATGAGCAAAATAACTGCTTCCAAGACTGCGGCGGCCATGCTGCGGGCCTCTCTGATGCAGCAGTCTGGTACCGACTCCCCCAACAAGGGGCACCCTTGGTGAGCTTTGAAACTTCTTCTTTTTGAAGTAGTCTTATACATATGCTAACTCTTCCTCTTTTTGTAGTCGGGTAATCCAAGGGCTTCTTCCTCGCAACAGCCGGACCCCAGGCCCGGAGGACGACTGTTGCAAGCTCTCCTGGGTCTTCCAGGAAAACAGTGGCGGCTGAGAAGCACCGGCCACTTCCTCTAAAACTCCGGCGGGGCCGCCTAGAAGTATGGAAATTTACTTGTAAAATTTTTCACTTGCTTCCTTCTTGACTAGGTCTAACTTGCTTTTTTACGCTTGATGCAGCCGGCCCTCAGGAGCCTGACTTGGTGGAGGTAGCCAAGTCAATGATAAAAGCTGTGCCTCCATCTGAAAGGGAGGCGGTCAGGGGTGTCGGCACCCTTGACCTTGATGGGATTGCAGGGGTCCTTGCTGAGGTATACTTAGCATTTTGAGTAGTTGAATTCCAGGACGCCTGTTATCTTTTTGTTTTGAAACTGACGCATGTTTTCTTTTTACTTAGGCCCTGCTCCGAGTGAACGGCCTTCGCAAGCCGCTTGATCGGAAAAAACAAAGAGGTAAAGGCTGCGAAAGCTATGGCCGCCTCTAACTGTGATAAGGCAATGTTTCAAATTGCCCAAAATGAAGTTCTGACCATTGATATTCTTTATTATCAGGCGCAGGCTGCCGCTGCTATCCAGGCCCAGTTAGAGGCGGCCCAGAAGAAGAACAGCGAGCTGGAGAAGACCGTCTCCGACCTCAGGGCGAGCTTAAACCTCTCCGCCAAAAAATGCTCTCATCGATGTCATGGAGAAATCCTTGACGAGCGTAAAGGAACGCCTGGTGACTCAGGAGAAGAGTCTCACTAAAGAGCTCTCGGAGAAGGCTGAGCAAGAGAAGAGAGAGCTCGTCCGAGAGATGATGGAAGACTCTTCCCAAATCCAGCGTATGACCTGGAGCCGCCTCTTCCCCAATGCCGACTTTGCCTCTTGGGAGAAAACGTACCCCCAGTGCTCTGAAACATATAATCAAGAGATCCTGGGCGGCTGCTGAGGACGAGGCATTTGAGGAGGGCTTGGAGATGTAGGAGCAGCCGTAGTGGCGCTTGTGCCACTTGGGGGCAAGACATCAAGAAGGCTGCAGCTGAGGCCGAGTCTAGCAAGAAGAATGCTGACCAGGCGGACGCTGCTAATGTTGTATTTGCCCCTTCATAAGCTTTTGTCTTCTTCACCGCCTGCTGCCGTTTGTATTGTATTTACCGGCCAGGGGG